>CM032449.1:192386515-192434015 GCA_019049505.1 Pachyrhynchus sulphureomaculatus
TACTGTTTAATAATATTATGGGGATTTTCCCCTATTTAAGATAGTGGACAAATTTTAGCATAATTATTTATAATCAAACAACAAGGGCATACGAAAGGAGATTAGAGGTTTGCTTCTATAATATATATAAAATGCAACGTCTCTCTGTCTGTCTGTCTATCTGTCTGTCTGTCTGTTTGTCCGTTAGTAAGCTTATCACTGGAGAACCACTTATCCGATTTACGTACTTTTTTTTTTAAACATACATATGTCCTCTGGCCAGGTTATAGGCTATATTTTATTACGATAGGTAGTATAGGGAATGAGCAGTGACGATAATAGTGAATGAAGTCGGAAAAAAGTTTGCCGTTAGCGCGTTCCGTTGCAGTACACAGCCTAAACCATTAAATTTGGAACAATAGTATGTAGCAGAGAATATCTATAATCTATAATATATATAAAAAGCAATGTCTGCCTGTCCATTAGTCTGTCTGTCTGTCCATTAGTGCGTTTATCAGACGAGAACCACTTACGTGATTTTTTAAATTCATACATATGTTTTCTGAAGAGGTTATATAATAATAATAATCTATATAATATATATAAAACGCAACGTCTCTCTGTCTGTCTGTCCGTTAGTGTGCTTATCATTCGAGAACCACTCATCGGATTTACATGATTTTTTTTTTAAATTCTTAATTTAATATATGTCAAAAAAAATCTATAATATATATAAAACGTAACATCTCTCTGCCTGTCTGCCTATCCATTACTGCGCTTAGCACTTAAGAACCACTTATCCGATTTACGTGTTTTTTTTATTATAAAATACAAAGGGAATAAACAGAGACAAAATGCTAATATATAGGAAAAAAGTTGGAATTTTAGCAGTAAGCTTCGCAGAAAGACTGAAATGAGGAGTTGAATGAGAAATAGGAAGCAAAATTAACTGAAGGGCAGGAGGTGACAAATAAACCATGCAAAGAAGAAATAAGAACCTAAAAAAAATAAGGCCCCGGGTGGAAATTGTAGAACTGATAAAAGCTGGAGGAGTAGATCTGGAAAATGAAATATGCCGGTTGGTGCAAGAAATATGGGAAACAGAAAAGATGCCAGTGAGCTGGAGAGAGTCGCTCATTTGTCCAATATACAAAAAAGGAAAAAAAAACTATATGTGCTAATTATAGACCAATAGCCTTACTGGATGTCGTATACAAGATAGTAGTGTTGACTATCAAAAACAGACTAGCAGAGAAAGCCGAGTCTATTCTGGGAGAGTACCAGTGTGGATTCAGGAAAAATAGATCGGTTACAGATCAGATGTTTTCGATTAAGCAAATCCAAGATAATAGCTTAGAACAAAATTTGGTCTTTGTGGATTTCAGAGAAGCATATGACTCTGTAAATAGAGAAGGACTCTACAAGATAATGGAAGAACTAAAAATTCCAAGTAAATTTGTTCGCATGGTGAGAATGACCCTGAATGACACAGAAAATAGAATGTTGGTTGAGGGCAAAGTAGCGAAAGGACAGAGATGTTTGGGGCAATGAATCCAATATTGAAATTAAAGAATGTATCAAGAAAAGCAAAAGAAAGAATATATACGACAGTTGTCAGACCCACGGTGACATATAGATGCGAAACGTGGAAACTGATTGCAAGAGAAAAGGAGTCGTTGGAGGTGTGGGAAAGAAAAGCTTTGAGAAAAATCTACGGAGGAAGGAAAGAAGAGGGACTGTGGAGAAGAAGAACAAACTACGAATTAAAATGCCTATATACGAAACCCCTTATAAGCCAAATCATAATAAGCCAGCGATTAAGATGGTTGGGACACGTGGCAAGGATGAAGGAAGAAAGACAGGCAAAGCAAGCCCTAATAAGAGGAGTGGTTGGAAGAAGAGGCAAGGGTAGACCTCGATCTACATGGATTCAGGCAGTAAAGCAAGATCCGGAGTTGATGGGTATCCTGCACTGGGAAAAGCTAACAGGAGACAAAAGAAGTGGAGACAAGTATGCAACCAAGCCATGGGCCTCTAAGGCCCCTTGAGTTATATAATAATATAAACATAACGAATAAGCAGTGACGATAATGGTGAATCAAGTTCACGCCAGCGGAGCCGCGGGCACGGCTAGTTGTATACAGTCCCTGGCCAAATTATTAGACGCACTGTATTTTTTTTAGTAATTTTATGTTTCTTAAGAGTTTTTATGCAATAATGGTATATTTAAACTACAATATTATTGATTTTTATTTAAAAGAATTGTTGTAGACTACATATTTGTATTTATTTTTAACATATGGCAACACTGTGTTGACAAAGTGATACATGAACGTAAACAAGTACAAACCTGTATCAGTCGCGATCGGAATCGAGTCAGGTACGGACGTGTTTCTGTGGCTTTATGGACTGTGATTGTTTGTTTAACAGTTTTATACTACTCAGTTATTAGTTTATTTTGTATGCAGTGTTTTAAAAAAGTAATTGGACTATTTTCATTATGGGTAGAAAAGGCGATCTTTCACCACGTAAAAAAGCTGAAGTGAAGGCCCTTGTGATTGCGAAAACATTTACAAACCGAGAAATATCACGAAGATTGGAGGTTTCTGAAGCTAGTGTACGACGCATAAAAAAGAAAATTGAGTCAGGGAAGGAATTACGCCCGAAAAGAAAGAAAAGATGCGGTAGAAAACCAATTTTCACTCCACGGTCAGAGAGATGTTTGAAGAAAATTCGTGTAGAAAACAGATTTGCTACCACAAAGGTAATAAATTCACAACTCCAGGATGCTAGCGTAAATGCTTCTGAGCGCACTGTTCGAAGAAAATTGAAAGAATTAGATTTGAAGGCCTGTCGCCCCGCCAGGAAGCCCAAGTTAACAGCTGCAATGAAAGCAAAGCGCCTGAAGTGGGCCAGACAATGGCAAGACAAAGATGTGGACTTCTGGAGATCGGTAAGATACAGCAATTTAATCAATAATTGATACATTATTATCACTTTCAGTTAAATAAAGCAAATAAACATGGAAGTTTATATATTTTTCCTATTTTTGACAGGTCTGCTTCAGTGACGAAAGCATATTCGAAATTTTGCAGAATAAAGCTCAGTATGTGCGTCGTCGTCATGGAGAAAAGTTTCATCCTGATTGTGTCGTCCCGACGGTTAAACATCCCACCAAAGTGATGATTTGGTCCGTCATCAGCGGCAAGGGCACTGGACGTCTGTACGTCGTCAAAGGAATAATGAGGCAAGATCAGTACAAAGAAGTATTACAAAATCGGTTGATTCCGCAGCTCAGAGAATGGTTTCCAAATGGGAACCATTCACTTTCATGCAAGATGGAGCTCCCTACCACACTGCTCGGTCTGTTAAAGCTTTTTTGGCAGAAAAAAATATCCCTCTGTTGGATTGGCCGGGTAATAGCCCTGATATGAACCCCGTGGGAGCTGATGAAAAGAGAAGTGGCTAAAGATGTGATTACCAACAAAACCCAGCTCCTAGAAAAGATTATTCATGTGTGGAATCATCATCCTTAAATGCAGGAGACAGTACAATCTTGCATTGATAGCATGCCGCGCAGAATTAAAGCTTTGATAGCGGCTAAAGGTGGCTCAACTAAATATTGACTTTTACTAACATTAATTTCACTTTTCTTTAAAACTTAATAAACTTATGCTTTTCTAAATTAATGCTGTTTTATTTATGTCAAATAAATAGGTAATTGATTTGATAATATAAAAATAAAAAAACAAATCAATTTAAAATAATAAAACGGTACAATATCACTCGGTAATTAATATTTTACATGAAATCTTGCAGTGCGTCTAATAATTTGGCCAGAGACTGTATATTGCGTCATACGTACTTTTTACAATACTTCGAGTACAGCAATTTAAAATAAGCTTATTTTTCATTATTTATGCGAAGGATCCCCATTTCAGAGCCCATTTTATAATGAGTTATCACTGTATTAAAGGATTTTAAAACGTACTTGCTGAATAAAACATAAGCTTAACTTGCCCAAATATAACATGTAAAGTAGATATAAATTTAACCTTAAATGTTCAAAATTTTAATATAACATAACATTACACAATTCACGCTATTTTTTAAACTAAACCTCACATTAAACCTCTTCTTAGGAGATCCTTAGGAAATTAATCGTGTTAATCCGACTAAAAAATCCTTTATTTTACAAATCAGGCTTAAAATTACAAAGTATATAACAACGAAAACTATAAAGAACGTTTAATTACCGATGGCATGCGGGAGCAAGAACTTTTTTCCCCATTTTCGCATTGTTTGGTGTTTCGCAACAAAATCGTAACGAAAACTAATTATCTATTTGAGTTGTAATCAGGAAAGTAATTACAATTTCAAGTTATCTTTGATCAGAAAAGCTGATTTGCAAACCAATTAGTTTTGGTTTTATTCGAGTCTCTCTATCTCTCTCTATACAGGAGAACCGTGCTTGCTCTCGGTAAAGAGACTTGGAAACTTTTATGTAAACCAAAACAGAGGCGTAACTGATCTTTTTTTTTCTAAATAAAAATATTAATAATTATCAGTATTTAGAGATCATACCTAGAAAAGTCATCTTACTTTGACCGTTCGGAACCGACATTAAATTGTAGGTCCGCTTTGTTTGCGGAACACTAAAAAAAGTCAGGAACTACAGGCAAAGACGAGAGGCTTACCTACGTGGGATATGCCACTTCGAGAAGAAGGAGAGATTTTTTTGTAAAGGCAGCTTAGGACTTTTTCTTCTGAATCTAGTCAGTGAGCGCTTGTAAAAGTTTAAGAAGTTTTTAAGCCTTTTTTACCTTTACTAAGTTGGGAATGTGGAATCTTTGGCACAATGATACTACTCAGTATATATCACCACTACACCAAACACTTTATTTTTGCACTCGACGCGCGTTTCGCTAACCATGTTAGCTTCATCAGGAGCGATGATTGACTAAAGCTAAACTACCGAATCTACCCTATTTATACTTAGCCTAACCCTTGAATTACTCACCTGGAAGCGGAACTAATGACATAGGCAAGGCTATCAGTTCCGGTCAAGTAACCAGTAGAGGGGACTATAAGGAATAGGCCCTCTGTCTTTGTTTAAACTACTTTTACATTTTATGATTTCCATACTTTCGTATGCGTTCAACAATCTCCTATCAGATACATTTTTTATTAATCTTAGATTATCTAATGTTACAGTATGATCAGCTTCAAGAGCATGTTCGGCAATGCTAGACTTTTCTGTTCTGTTGTATTTTAAGTGTGCTAAGTGTTCTTTAAATCGTGTTCTAATTGACCTTTTAGTTTGCCCAACATACATTTTGTCACAATCATTACAACTAATTTCATAAATTCCACTTTTCTCGCAATTAGGAATCTTATCTTTGGGATTTCCTAAGATATTCCTCAGATTGTCTGATGACTTATAGACTAAGGTGAGGCCTACCTTATTAAATACCTTATTTTATGTTGTTTGCATTTATGTTGTTTGCAATGAAATGAATCATTAGGAATATATCTATCTGTTACTGTGTCCTTCCTATAGATATCAAATTCTAATCTATTATTATTTTTAATAATTAAAATATCTAGAAAAGGCAATTGTCCTTTGTTCTCAACTTCGTAAGTGAATTTAATGGAATCATACCGGCTATTTAATTTGGAAACAAAATCATCAATATTTGCTTTCTTTGTATCAAAAATCGCGAAAATATCATCCACATACCTATACCATACCCTTGGGAAATATTCGAATCCTTGACTGGCTTCGATTTCAAACTTACTCATGAATAAATTGGCTATGAAAGGTGACAAGCAATTACCCATAGCTGTTCCTTCTTTCTGAACATAAAATTGATTGTTATATTGGAAATAATTTTGTTCCATACAGAGTTTAGATAATATTAAGTATTCACGAATAATTTCGTCTTCAAAGTCATTCATTCTAAGTAATTCTTCGAGATATTGTAAAGTTTGTGGAATTGGCACACTTGGGAACAAAGAACTAACATCAAAAGAAATTAAGACTTCACCTTCATTAAGAACTAGATTTTTTGTTTTATTAATGAATTCTAACGAATTCTTCACTGCGAAAGTATTTAATGGTAACTTCTCAAGTTCTTTTGATAACCATTTGGATATTAAATATGTGGGTGATCCGACCGATGAAACAATGGGTCGCATTGCTTTTCCAGGTTTGTGAATTTGGGTAAGCAATACAATTTTGGTATGGTCGGATTACTCACATTTAATTTAAATTTTAGCGAATCGGAGACAAGGTTCTTACATTTTTTTAAAGAATTTTTAACCTCTGATATCATTCTCGGTAATGGATTTCTTATTACTTTTTCATAAGGGCCAGATTCGATAAGATTATCTACGCGTTCAAAGTAATCTTTCTTATCCAATATAACAACCTTATTTCCTTTATCTGCTTTTAAGTAGAAGAGATCTTTCTTTTTCAATCCTTTAACTACTTTTATGTTTTTTCGTGAATTAGAGTTTGTGTTGTTAACTATGTTTTTCGATATTTGATTGCGACATGCTTCCCTAACAAATGATTTACTATTTTCTGGAAGTGTACTAATGGAACTTTCAATGTTGTGTCAACTTTTTTACCTTTAATAATACCAAAATATATTCATTGGGTATTTGACTTAATTCTTATAAACGCCATTGTCTGTGAAGTCTTTGTAGATACTTGATTATGTCGGAGTCCTTAAAACGAAATTTGATATTAACTGTTTGATAAAATAATATATTTATTAATTACAAACTAAAATAACCGGCCAAGTGCAAGTCGCTCAATTAGTATTACGCATATTCATTGCTTTTAGAATAAAAAATTTTGTTACGGAGGTACAAAATGATCAATGACTTCACAAAACACACCCCAAATGAGTTTTTAAAAAAGTTTTTTTCCCGATCTTTATTGAAAACTGATGACGTTGAAATTTTTTTTATATACCAGATAAATTACTAAAGATAATGAACTCGTCATAATTTTGGTTTAATCAACATCCTGTGGAAAATATTTCAGAATTTTTTCAAAATTTTTTGATCAGTACTTTTCGAGATAAGGAGGGACAGCGTTTTTTCTCGATTTTTTAAAAATAATACAAAGAAAAGTGTGCACAAGTATTACATTATATATATTTTTCAACTTGTGTTTTTGCAAGCTTTTATTTGACACTCCACTCGATGGCCTGATATATTTTTTTTCACTTCGGCTTTCATCCCCCAAAACTGACCCCTTAAATCAAAATTTAACTTTCAAAACTACACGGCTTTGATGAGACTATAAATTCCAATACTAGTGCCAAATTTCAACTTTCTATGTCAAACAATTTCGGGAAAAGTCGGGTGTGACAGACGGACAGATAGACGAACGGACAAACAGACGGACGGACGGACCAACATATAGACTGACAAACAGGCGGACAGCGTTCGAACTGATCTTATAAGTGTTCCGTACGTAACACTAAAACAGTACAAAAAAAACAAGAATACTCTATTTATTTATTTCTATATGTCTAGGGATTCCGACTCATCGACTAAGGGAAATTTTTCTTCCCTAAGGTTTTTCAGGTATTCCAACAAAAAAAATGTCAGAAGGTGCTAAATCAAGGCTATAGAGTGGATATTGTACGAGAGTGGATTAAAGTCTTTTAAAAAACAAGGGAAATTTTTTTTTTTCAAAAAAAATTTACTTTTCAACATAATTCCCATTGAGCTCATTACATTTAGTCCAGTGAGATTTAAATTTCTTTATTCCCTCGGAAAAAAAAATGTTTCGAGCTATGCATAATACTTATTTACAGCATAGACAACCACCTCTTCATTCGACAAAAACTTCTTCCATCCAAGCCAATTTTAGAGGTTAGAAAGTCACTTGGGGCTAAATCTGGGGCATAGAGTGGGTGGGAAACTATATTGAAGCCCAGGTCGTGCACTTTTGCCATTGCAGCTGCTGGTAGGTGCATAGTTCTGGTGAAGGAGCACTTTTCTGCGCGCTAATCTTCTGCTTCAATTTACTATTCAAACGATCCAATAACAGTCAAGATAAGTAAAACGGGTCACCTCAAAATTTTTTTCTCAGATTTCAAAGATAGTACCTTTTATCCTGGAATTTTTTTTTCCATTACTTCAATTATATTGCGAATAATCGCTAGTCGAATAGTTATGTATAGAACTTTTCATTTATTCAGATTTCGGAAACGAATAAAGATAATTGAGTTCATTTTTTTTTTTTAGAATGAAGCTAAATGTTTATACTTTTTAGTTGAATTCATGCGGTTGTTGTAAAAATTTAATATGTTAAAGTTATAAACAATTCTTTTAAACAATTACGAATTAGACCATGTTCTCGGTTTCACGCGAAAATGAGATAGTACTCTTTTAATGCGCAAAACGCCACTGAGTAAATTAAGAAAAAAGTTGTCAATCTTTTATATTAAAGAAGTTATTAATATTTGTCGGATGACGCGCGGTTTCCAACGCGCTCGTGGAACTCACTAATTTTTAACGAAGGAATCATAATTGTAATATCAAGACATTTTGCATGTATTATTTATTGAAAAATTAAGTAAAAATTATATATATATATATATATATATATATATATATATATATATATATATATATATATATCAAGGATTTTCTACAGCTAACGCTGTCTTCCTTCTCTCAGCCTTTGATTCCATCCGTTTCTATCTTCCCAGTCTCCATCTGTTAAACCCCTGTCCTCCACAACCTCGTCCACATTGTCTCTTCACGATCGTCTGAGTCTTCCTCTTTTTATTCTCCCTATAGGGCTCCACTCCGTTATTTTCTTTATCCACTTATTATCTTCGCTCTGTCTTATGTGTCCATACCATTTTAATCGTTTTTCTTCAATGGTGTTTATTGCGTTCTCTTTGATGTTCATTCTGCTTCTTATTTCTTCATTTGGTATTCTCTCCATACGTGTCACTCTACAGCATCTTCTCCAATACTCCATCTCTACCGCGTTAATTTTAGATTTATTTCTTTTGTTGATCGTCCATGTTTCTGACCAGTATGTCATTATGCTTTGTATTATTGATTTATATATGCGTGTTTTGTTTCTCTTTGTAATGTGTTTGTCCCACAGGATCGAATTTAATTGTCTTATGCATGTCCGCGTTTGTCCTAATCTAGCTTTGACCTCTTCTTCTGATGTAGCGTTTTTTGAAATGATGGTTCCTAAATATTTAAATCTATCGGTTCCTTTGATTGTTGTTTCGTTATCGACTTCTAGATTCTCCACATTTCCCTCATTTGTTGTTAAGTATTCCGTTTTATCAAAGTTTATTGCTAATCCTGCTTTAGTGTATTCTTCTTTCAGTTTTCGTACCATATAACTGAGGTCTTCCTCATCTTGCGCTATGATTACTCGGTCGTCTGTGAAATTTAGAGTATCTAAGTAATCTTCTCGAATTGGGACTCCCATTCCACTACATTTTTGCTTCCATTTTCTTAATGTTTGTTCGAGGTATATTTTGAATAGTGTTGGGGATGTAGAGCATCCTTGTAATAGGCCTTTTGATGTTTGGAGTCTCTTCCCTATTTTATGTCCTATTTTTATGTTCACTGTGTTGTTTGCGTATATTAGTTCTTTGTCAATGCCTATTTCATTCTTTGTCTTGGTATTGAGTCATAGGACTTTCTTATGTCTATGAAGGCTAGATGAACTTCTCTATTCTTTGGTAGTTTTTTTTTCCATTGTTTGTTTTATGTATGTATATGTAGTCTATACATGATTTTCCGGCCGTAAAGCCTGCTTGGTCTTCTCCAATTTTTCCTTTATATTTTCCTCTATGATATTTTTAATAATTTTTCCATACAAACGCCCCACACTAGATATTATGCTTAGGCCTCTATCGTTTATGCATTTTCGGCGGTCTCCCTTTTTAAATATAGATATTATATAGCAGGGGTGCTCAAACTTGAACTGCTGGCGATCTGCCTCAATATTGTTAGACTACGATCGATCGACTCTGAGAGGCTGCAAGTAAGTGTGATGCAGGATTGTCGTCTAGGTAGGGCGTATCGTGGCATAGATATTAGTTTTCCGCACAATATGCATTTTTTTAATCAAGGTAATTGTAGGTCTGCTCTAAAATGTCAATGAAAAAACTCATAATTATTCAAAATTGCGAGTTTATTGGTTCTTATAAAACAAACGAGTTCTAGTGTCTAAACTTAACTAAAGAGTGACTTTGGATGTTGAAGCGTGGCACTGCATGTCCTCAGCATCTTTCATAAGATGGTACGTAATTACCGAGTGCTAATCGCAAGCATGAGGACATATGTTCGTCAGTTAGTCGATTGCGATATTTTGACTTAATTATCTTCATTTCAGAAAATGCAGACTCGAACAAGTAAGTTGACCCAAACATTGCCGTCAGTTGAAGGGCGATTTGCCTTAGATTCGGATATTTATCTTCAGATATAAAACACCAGAATTTTGTATCAGATGCTGTGGCTTTGAGATGTATATCTGATATAATCTGCACTAACTCATTTTCAACAGAACATGAGTCCATGTTAAACTGACTTGCTATTTCAGTAGCTAATTCCTCAATGTTTTTACACGAAAAAGGATAACTCATAAATGATGCGATATTTGCCAATTTACTGAAATCATAAAAACGTATTTCGAATTGGCCCAAAATATTTGATAATTCTGCCTCATAAATATCATAATTCAACTGAGGAATCCTTGCTCTCAAAGACGGAAAATTTTTCAGATCCTTTATTTTCAGTTGATCTATCATAAGTTGCAATTTACTTTTGAATGCGTTTATTGCTCTCATCTCTGTATCTCAATAATAGTTTTTCCTTACCTTGAAGCTCCAAATTAATGGTGTTTAAATGCATTGTGATGTCTGTCAAAAATGATAAAACAGTCAGCCATTTTCCGTTTTTCAGCATCTGAGTGTCATCACCTCTTTCGTCCAGAAAAGCTGTTATTTCGGGCAATAATTCTTGAAACTTTTCTAGGAATTTTCCGCGACTCAACCACCTGACGTCTGTGTGAAGAACTAAATCAGTGTGTTCAGCTGACTCACTATCTTCCAACTGCAATTTAAAGAGCCGTCGTTGCAAGCTACGTGCACGGATGGAATTCACAATTTTTATTGCAATGCCCATAATCTCCTCCATGTTTAGAACTTTTGAACACAAAACTTGTTGGAAGGAGAAAAATGAAGGGGATTCATCATTAGCTCGACACAACGCCACAAAACCGTTTTTGTTTCCAGTCATTGCTGGTGCTCCATCGGTTGTAATGCACACTAGTTTATATATTGGTACCTTGTAGTTTGTTACAAAATTGAAGAAAACGTCATATATATCTTCGCCACGGGTCTTTCCTTTCAGAGGAATCATTGTCAAAAACTCTTCCTTAGCCGACATGTCATTGAATACCATTCGAATAAAAATACACAGCTGGGCAGTGTCTGTCATATCGGTGGATTCGTCGAACTGTAAAGAAAAGTATGCACATTCCATGATATCATGTTTTAGTTTATCTGCCATGTCCTGACTCATGACTTCAACACGCCTTGTGACAGTCGGACGAGATAACTGAAGTTTTCTAATAGCAGACATAATCTCTGTTTTATTTTTAAAATCTCCAAATAAGGTCTCACCCGCTTCAATAAATGCTTCCTTCACAACCCATCCATCATCAAATGGTTTCTTGTGTTTCGCCAGTATATGAGATATTTTAAATGACGCGATCGTTGCAGCTTTTGATTGTTTGGCTGGTCTTGTGAACATGGTTTGTTCTTTTTTCAAACAAGTTATCAAATCACATACTTTTCGCTTTCTTAATTCACTCTGTGACGGAAAATCCTTTTCATAGTTTTTATGAACCGTTTTATGATGCCTCTCTAAGTTCCCACGCTTAGGTATTGCAACTGACGCACGGCAAATGAGACAAATGCACTTATCCTTTACCATACAAAAGAAAAATTCTTCCTCCCAATCGTTATTAAAATGATAAGTTTTACTTTTCTTCGCCGCACTCATTTTGGACTATTTATTAATAAACTTTGTATCGATGTATCGCCTTCAAGTTACAACTCAGACTGACTCCTGTTCCTGCAGGCGCAACATTTATATCGGCGCGAACGAAATCTCGAATGTTCCCGTCAAACACGCCGCCCGAAGTTTCTAGAAAAATCGGCGAGAATCAAAAACGCGGCTTTTCTTTGACAAGTACCGCACCTTTGATAAAGCCGCCTTTTGCCGCTAGCAGGGGGTTATTACGATAAAAGAAAGTGATGAGGGGGTTATTCTGGCCTAACTGTGGATCGAATAAATTTTAGTAGTTTATTCATTACATTTTGTTTTAGTTACCTAAAACAAAATCTGTGAATAGTTCTATATCGGAATTTTTTTCTCGAGATCGACTCAAAAAGCACTCGCGATCGACTTGCGAGTTTGAGCACCCCTGCTATAGAGTGTCAAAAACCACTCCCACCTATGGAGGTATCTCATAAGTTTCAGTAACAAAGAAAAAAGTTCAGGCTCTTGTAGTTTTAGGCAGAGTGAACAAATATGGAGTAGATTCGCTTGAACCACCAATACACGACCATAAACCATCCTTAGAGGGTGGTAGAAACTAGCCCTATGCTTTAATAATGCACATGGATGTTACTGAAATTCGGAAAGAATCAAATACTTTTGAAATATCTCATTTTGCCACACAACAATATTCAAGACAAATAGATTATCTTCCTAATAAGGTCGAAAATAACCCTAGGAGGGGGAACTACCCCCTGGGATTGATAGATCTTAGAAGTTCTAGCATCTGAGAAAAAAATATAGGCTGTATTTTCTCACCCTGTCTGAGGATACGAAAGCCTGTATTTTTTTCTCAGATGCTAGAACTTCTAAGGTCCATCAATCCCAGGAGGTAGTTCCCCGCCTCCTAGGGATGATTTTCGACCTTATTAGTGTTGTGTTAGTTGTCTTGAATGTTTAGCACAATGAGATAAAAGTATCTGATCCTTTCCGAATTTCAGTAAAATCCATGTGCATCATTAGAGCGTAGGGGAAGTTTCTACCACCCTCTAAGGGTAGTATATAGTCATATGGTATATCAGTGGTTCAAGCAAATCTACTCCATATTTGTTCACCCTGCCTAAAAGTACAAAAGCCTGAACTTTTTTCATCGTTATTGAAACTTATGAGAAACCACCGTAGGTGGGGGTGGAATTTGTCCTTTATACATGTTATTTAAACTCACGTGCGTTATTTGAGTTTTAGAGGTACTTTTCACCCCCTATAAGGATGGATTTTGGTTTAATTAATAAAAATAGCTTGCTGCGGTTTGAATGTATATTCTCTTCTCTAGACTATACGATATCTACCGTTTTTCACGCTTCATTAAGGGTCATTACATTATTACTATAGTTTTAACTTGTTTTAAGGGATATTTTTGGCCAAAAAAAATGACACGATAAATCTTTTTTCACTACGAATTCGAATTCTGCGAAAAATACACTAGATTCATGTATTTTGGTTCGTGGTAATGAACTTTTTTTTGTATGGCTGTGTAATTTTTAACTACCACCTTATTTTACAAGATTAATTTTTATTTTGGCAAATTGGATCATTTTTTGTGAAGTTATCCTGCATACAAGGAGGCGTCATAGTTTTTATTAGTAGTCCATTTAACCCGATAAAAAATAATGTTAATATTTAAAAAAAAAAATTCCTATGATTTAAACTACAATAAAAATAACACGTAGGCTGAAAGGTTTTGGTCTGACGCATAGATATCGCCCTTTTCAAAAAATCCGTATGATTTTTAAGAAGTATCAACCTTCAAACGATATTTGTCAAAATTTCATGACATTTCGAGGATTAGTTTACAAGTTACAGTGGTTTTAGTGCCGCTACCTTTCATATTTTCAAAGCAACGGAAAAAATCGAATTTCTTGTGTTGATTAAACACTGTTTCTTGATGGGAAAAAATACCGTTCAAGCAAAGCAATGGCTTGATAAGTGTTACAGGGACTCTGCTCCTGGAAAATCACTCATCATTTACTGGTGTGCTGAATTTAAACGCGGTCGTACAGACAGAAATGATGGTGAACGCTCTGGACGCCCAAATGAGGTGGTTAACCGGAAAACATAAAAAAATCCACAAAATTGTTTTGGATGACCGTAAAGTGAAATTGCGTGAGATAGCTGACACTCTAAAGATATCAAAAGAACGTGTTGGTCATATTTTGCATGAACATTTGGGCATAAAAAAGCTCTGTTCGAAATGGGTACCGCGGTTGCTCACTGTGGACCAAAAACAACAACGTGTTGATGATTCTGAGCGCTGTTTAGACCTGTTTAAGCGCAATAAAAAGGATTTTTTCATACGATATGTGACAATGGGTCAAACATGGATCCACGACTACACACCGGAATCAAATTGGCAGTCGGCTGAGTGGACAGCAGCCGGTGAAAGCCGCCCGAAGCGACCAAAGATACAACAGTCGGCTGGAAAGGTTTTGGCCTCTGTATTTTGGGATGCGCATGGAATAATTTTAATCGACTATGCTGAGAAGGGAAAAACCATCAATAGCGAATATTATATAAAGTTACTGGAGCGTTTGAAGGCAGAAATCGCAAAGAAACGGCCCCAAATGAACAAGAAAAAGTGTTCTTTCATCAAGACAATGCACCGTGTCACAAGTCAATGGTTACGATGGCAACATTGCATGAATTGAAGTTCGAATTGCTTCCTCATCCATTGTATTCGCCAGATTTGGCCTCCAGCAACTATTACACAGGTCAACATTTGATCTAAAAAAAAACACTCGGAGCGGTATGGTCCTTGTGGGGTTTTTGGGGTCGCTGATTACGATGAGCGGGTTGGTTAACCTTCATCACATCAGATTCAAGGTCATTTGAAGGTCAAATAGAGAAAAAACCGTAGAAAAAATCTGAAAAATTTCATGCGTATGTTTTTGAGGTCCCTGAGTCCGAATCCGTAGTTTGTTTGACCTTACGCCTTTTCCCAGAGGTCATTTGAAGGTCAAATAGAGAAAAAACCGTAGGAAAAATCTGAAAAAATTTATGCGTATATTTATTTGACTCAAGCCGCCTTTCAGAGGTCATTATAGGTCATTTCATCATCAGTTTATGTTTATTTGAAAAATATGTATGGTCATTTTGCGTTGTTAAATTTAATTTTTTTTTTTATCGTACACTTGCGAAGCATACAGAGGTTAATTTACGGTACATTTTTATTGATTTTATCTTATACATATCATTTTACATTTACGTTAATATATCACAACCAAAAATGTCTTTTATGCTGCTCGGTCATTACAAGGGAATTAATATGTGAAATATAAGCTAAATAATGGCAGGTAGACTGATGCAAGCAAATGTTTTAATACTGTTTTAAAGCTACTTATTAGTAAAACTTAAAATATTGTTCATATCAAAAATAGACTATACAAATATTTTGACTAGTTTTGTGACTTGAAATAGACTTTTAAAATCTAAAAAAAATTTGACCTAATTTTTGTACTCTCGATGTTCGTTCCATATATCTAGTAAATTTAAAGTCCAGCCCGACTGTGTTTCTTGAGGTATAAATGAAACATTGTGCGCTGTATTATGTTTAAATTTCGTTTTATAACTCAATTCCCAATACATTTCAAATTAATAATTCTAATGTCGAACAACCTTGTTATCAAGTAACCCTTAATCTGTATACTTCAATACTTAATCCTTGTCGACAAAGAAACTCTAATACCCAATACCTTTGAACCCAATAACTTACTTGTACAGTATTGCAATACCTAGTTTGATATGCAAAGGTGGAAGTAGGACCTTATTGGTTGATATCAAACTTGGACCTATGATGTTTTTTTCACCTGGAATTAATTCTTGTCTCAACGGCCAGTCTTTCCTCACATAATGCTCATCTCGAGCCCGACTATTCCACACAAATAAAGCACGGATAAGAAGTGTTTCCAGATTGCTGTCCCAGTAATATTGTAAATATCTTTAAGTCCCCACAAAGTTCCCACTGGTTTTGATCGTAATTCAATTTTTGCAATAGCAACTTAAAATTATGGTATTCTTCATATAATACAACAGAATGAGCGACTGGTAAAGAGGCATAAATATTTCCATTATGTAACAAGATAGCTTTTAAGCTTCTTTTTGAAGAATCTATAAACAGTCGCCAATCACTTGCTGTGTATTCTATACCGTATTCTTGCACTAACCCTTCAATATTATGGCAATAGACTAGATTATTCATTTTAGTAAAATATTTTCTGAACGGACGTCCTCTCGAACGATAGACCGAAATTTTTGTTTCTGTGGATAGACAATTTTTTTCTTTTAGCCTAGATGCTAAAAGCTCTGATCTATCTTTCGAGAGTCCCAAGTCCCAAGTAGCTAGACCAAAAACTTTTCAACCTACGCCTACGTGTTCCCATTCTTTTGTATTACTCACTTAATAACCTTTAAAATATTTTTTTTTAAATATACATACTTTTTGCAGCGCCCAAGGGTATGTAACCCCTTGAATTAGCTAAATTTTATTTAGAAAAATTGTATGTTGCGCTACTGCAAGGAAAAACGAAAACAATTTATACTTTAATTTGCTAAGCGTTGCGTTTCAAAGAGGTCGCAACTGACTTTTTAGATTTTGTGTAATTTTAAAATGGAAATTTTAAAACTTTTCTGCCTTGTTTGTATAGTTTTGTATGTTTATAATTACATAATTTTCGGTATTTGTTTGAATAAACGTTGTAAATCGGCTAGAAAGTGTTAGAGTTAAATAGGGATTGTTAAGATTAAAATCGGGCTTAAAGCAGAAATGGAAAAATAATAATTTTAAAAGCTCGACAGAGAATGGTATCGGGAATATCGTTTCCAACAAGCAGTTATCAAATTAGTGGAGGCAAATGCTGTAAAATTTTCATGATTTTTGGAATTTCTCGTGTACAGCTTGGAAATCGCTTGAACTATTTTGAAACAGTGCCAACATAATGTAAACGAGTTTTCTCAGCCTAATTTTGACCGCAAGGCCACGTTTCTTCTATTTTAGTGCATTTTTTCACATTTTAACGCTTTCGCTTCACTATTTCTTAGATATCTCAGCTTTCGTTCGTTGTTATACGATAGAAAAAAATTCATTTTACTCGTCATAAAATTGCCTAAAAAACTGCGTCGATTGCATTAAAAAATATTAAGTACAGGGTGAGCCAACAATAGAGTGAAGTTCATTATCTCATTTGTTTCGGGAGTGACGAAAAAATGTTAAATACAATAGTTTTAGGGAATGTTAAGGTGCATAGTTTAAAATTATTTTTGAGTATACAGGGTACTTCAAAAAAATGTGGCCGATATAACATATGTTTTTTTTAAATGGAATATCCTATTTTCTAATTTATTTTTAAATTCTCCGTAAAATTTTATAACTTTTTTATTAATAATATTATATACCTAACCCTAGCATTTTTTCTAATATTTCATTTTTTTTTAAATACTAATTTTAGTTTTGTAAAAAATTGCCAGTAGCGCCATTATTTCTGGAGGTGGAATACCCATAATTACTACGAGCGTTCTATAGAGATGAAAAATAAGATGTATGTAAAGAACTTTGAGTTAGATGCTACAGGGTGTTCAAAATAAATTTATACATTTCAATCTCAAATTTTTTAAATGGCACACCCTATATATTATTATTTTTTCTGATAGATTTTACAAAACCCTCCAACTTTTATTAGGTATATAATATACCTATTTCTAATAGTTTTCGATTTATTTTGAATTTTTCAATTTTTTACCCTTGATTTTAATACACTTACGCTATTGTGAAAACATAAACAAATAGTTAATAATAATTTTAATATAGTTTAACTTATCTAATGAGTAATTATTATGACGTAATAAATGTTCAAAAATATGCCCGTCTACTTGAATACACATGTTTAGTCGTTTTACTATATTTTCCTTCTCTTTCCTTAGCATAAAGGGCGTTATTGTCCTGCAAGCATCCCGTATCCTATTTTCCATATCTACTGGTGTTATAGGGAGATTCACATAAATACGATCTTTAATGTAGCCCCACAAAAAGAAGTCTAAAGGTGTCAAGTCACATGATCGAGGGGGCCACTGAATGAATATATCCCTACCGATCCACTTTTGTGGACTTTTAAAATTTCCCGAACTTCCCGGTGGTAATAAGCAGGAGCTCCGTCTTGCTTAATCCACATTTGTACCCTTTCAAAGTTATCAACTTCTTCAGGAAGCTGGGGTAATTCGTTTTGCAAAAAATTTAGATATCCGGGCCCGTTAAACGGTTCGCGGAAAAAATATGGACGAATAATTCGAAAATTTAATATTCCACACCATACATTATGCGACCAATGGTTTTGGTTTTAAACTTCCCGGACCCAAAATGGATTAACTGTTGAATAATAATGCGTGTTATGGCTGTTAACTGCTCCATTACTGCGAAAAGTAGCTTCATCAGAAAACATTATTTTGGATAAAAAATTTGGTTCGGCCTCTGTTGCTCTATTCATGGTGGTACAAAAGTTTACTCGTCGTTCAAAAGCACGGTCTTGAAGTTCTTGGTGTAGTTCCATATGAAAGAGATGATACTTGTATTTTCTCGTGGTGCGATTAGCCGTAGATTGGGATGTGTCAGATAAGTCAGCTAGTTGACGGCTGCTGACCTGGGGATTATCTTCAACATGAAGTAAAATCTCCATTTCTTCTTCCTCATTGGTAGCATTCTGGTTTACTACTTTCTGTTTCGTATACTCAACATTACCACTACCATAAAACCGAAAAGATTTTCTAGATGATATACGTCTATTAGGGTACTTCACTAGATAAACCATATCAATTAATTCATTTTTAGGAAAATCCATAACTATTACCTTTAGACGTCACTTACTACAACAAATTAAACTATTTTTACTTACTTAATAGACATGTCAAAATTTAACAATGCCTACGTTTTTGTTTTGTCTTGACAACTATGATGTTACCAAGTGTACAAGTATTTCAGACAACAGATGGTGCACCAATGCAGTTCGTGATATAAAGAATTCACGCTGAGCCATTTTGTTGTGTCATCAACAAGTGTCAGACGCGCACGAGTGATAAATTAGAAAAGTGTGTGCATAGTGTTGTATTGTTGTATTCAATATGTCGAAATTTATACCGAACAAAGAGCATTCGCGGACAGCATTAATTTTTTGTTTTCATGTGAAGAAAACTGCTGTTGATGCGTGTGAACGATGGTTTTGGCGTTTCAAAAGTGGTGACTTCGATGTTGCAGACAAGGAACGTGGAAAACCGCCAAAAAAATACGGAGATGTGGAATTGCAAGCATTGTTGGACGAAGATGATTCGCAAACACAAAAACAACTCGCCGAGCAATTGGGCGTTAGTCAAGAAGCTGTTTCCAATCGGCTACGAGAGATGGGAAAGATTCAGAAGACCGGTAGATGGGTACCACATGAATTGAACGACAGGCAAATGGAAAAGCGCAAAAACACGTGTGACATTTTGCTCGCTCGGTACAAAAGGAAGTCATTTTTGCATCATATAGTTACAGGGGATGAAAAGTGGATTTATTTTGAGAATCCCGAGCGCAAAAAATCATGGGTAGACCCAGGCGCACCATCTACATCGTCCGCAAGACCGAATCGCTTTGGCAGAAAGACGATTGTCTGTGTTTCGTGGGACCAGAGGGGCGTGGTGTATTATGAGATGTTAAAACCTGGAGAAACGGTTAATACTAAACGTTACCAACAACAATTGACCGATTTGAACCGTTCGCTGCTTGAAAAAAGGCCAGAATACCGAAAGAAGCAACACAAAGTCATTTTTCTTCCTGACAATGCTCCATCACATACCGCAAAACCAGTTCGCGACACGTTGGAAGCACTCAGCTGGGAAGTTCTACACCATGCGGCTTACTCACCAGACTTGGCTCCTTCCGATTACCACTTGTTTGCATCGATGGGTCACGCACTTGCTGAGCAGCGCTTTGGTTCGTACGATGATGTGAAAAAATGGTTCGATGAATGGTTCGCAGCAAAAGGGGAAGATTTTTACTGGCGTGGTATTCACAAATTGCCCGAAAGATAGGAAAAATGTATAACAAGCGATGAAGCATACTTTGAATAAAGCACTTTTTGTCATTCTTCCGAATTTAACATGTTTTTTTAAAAAAAAAAAAATCCGCATTTCATACTTGTACACCTGGTATAGCGTAAGTGTTTTAAAAAAAGGGTAAAAATTGAAAAATTCAATATAAATCGAAAACTATTAGAAATAGATATATGACATACTTAATAACAGTTGGAGGGTTTTGTAAAATCTATTAGAAAAAATAATAATATACAGGGTGAGATTTTTCAATTTAAAATAGTCGAAATGCACAAATTTGTTTTGAACACACCCACACACAACAGTATTTAACATTTTTTCGTCATTCCCGAAACAAATGAGATAAAGAACTTTACTATATCGTTGACTCATCCTGTAGATAACCTAAAAAACTATTTACTATGTCAAATTAAAATGGTTTTTTACGGATAACTTCCGTTGCATTCGATATTACAGGAAAATATACCTTTTATATTAAAAAAAAAGTGTGCCAAATTTAATTAAAAAATTTTAGGGAGATTGATCAAAATTCGCAATTTAGTCCAAATCTTATGAATTTTTCTTGGTCATAGGAAGCTTTTTTTTTAAATATGCGACATTTTACGCTCTTCAAGATGGTTAGAAAGAAACATTTTTCGTTACGAAAAATTCAGTTTTTTTCGCTTTTGCTCTAGAAAAGATCTGGTTCATTCTCTTTATTTCTATTCAATATTTTATCTTAAGTATAACACGAAAAAGTTATTTTAAACCAAATACTACCTATTTTACAATAAAAATGCAAATTGGAAGACGATGCTAGAACAGCGGTCGGCAACCTTTTAGCAGGCCAGGCCACATAATGGCAAAATGAAATAAAGGCGGGCCGCTATTGTTCATAATTTTGTTAATAGGTTTTGTTAATGTCGATGATATTAAAAATGCAAAAACAGAAATATTTAGTTTTACATTTTATTCATCATCATTTTATTTAAATTTTATTAATAAATAGGAGTAAATTAAATTGAGAACTTCGAAATAACTATGCGTGCGAGTCGAATCAAAATTTAATGTGATTTTTGAGGCTGTATTTGGCTGGCTATTTGTAGAATATTTGCTTCCATGTCTGTTGTAGAAATTCGTAGAATGGCACTCAAATGCTCATCTGTGAGACGAGAGAGGGTGCGGGCGGGAACGAGCCATCATGTTCGCGGCCGGGGGAGTAAAGTGTTCTGTGGGCCAGCGCGATAGGCTGACTGTCGAGGATGTCACAGATTTTAGTTTTGGCACGAAATTAAAATAATTCCTAATGATAAGACCTTTATTTAGGAGGAGGTTCTCGGGCCGCATGCGGCCCACGGTTCGCGGCTTGCCGTCCTCTGTGCTAGAGGAATGGAGTACTCAGACCTAACTATGTCGGATTTACCAAAGGTAACTTTGTAGAAAAAACCGCCGCTTTGGTTTTTGTGGCGGTAAATTCTACTTATTTATTATCACCCCAAGATAAAATTTCTTCCATGTCTTTGCTAAATTGAACAACTTCGTGCTGCTTGCGGATATTTGCATGAGTAGCAGATGTTTGAGCGATTAAAGTAAATGAAGAAATAAGCTTACTATCATCTGCAAAGCGGTAATCCTTTCCAGCAGACCGTTAACGTAAATGAGAAAGACAGTATGGAGTGTTGGGGCATACAGGTGTTGATAGTGAAGGTGTTAAAAAGGAATCCGTCGACCGCCATTTGTAAAGAAACCTCCCTGAGGAAACACGAGAGCTATAAACAGTACTTCTCAGACAAACCATAAGAGAGTAGCTTGGCCAATAAACCATCATGCCAAACAGGGTCGAATGCCTTGGATATATTAAGTGCAACCCCTCGAGATTCTCCAATTATTAAAAACATATGTTAGATTAGTTAGAGGATGTCCTGTTGATCTTTGCTTATGAAAGCCATATTGATGATCGCTAATAATATTGAATCATTTATGGTATTTTAGATGATGCTGATTAATAGCCTTTTCCATAACTTTCGATATAAAAGGTGATTCATTTAGAGGTACTTTTTGTGATGGGGATTTAATTGCAGATTGCGCATGCGTCGTGTCAACTGAAGTGGCATTCCTGTTCAGTAGTGTTTGACAATTCATAATGGAAAGACTTAGCCCGGCACAGCGTCTACAAATTGTTCAACTTTATTACGAAAATGGGCGTTCTACGAGGAATGTGTATCGGGCGCTTAGAGCAACTTATGGTCCACATAATCAGCCTACCGAACGCACAATTCGCTCTACCATCAATAAGTTTGAGACCCAATTTTCATTATTGGATAATGCTCGACCGAATAGACCACATCCAGCACGTAGTGAAGAAAATATAGGGGCGGTAGCGGAGAGTGTACGCGAAGACCATGAAGTGTCGATTCGTCGCCGTTCTCAACAGCTTGGCCTGTCATATTCAACAACTTGGCGTATTTTACGTAAGGATCTTTCTTTTAAAAGCATACAAAATTCAACTAGTGCAACAACTGAAGCCGACCGACCTTCCGAATCGTTTCCGTTTTAGTCGTTGGGCTCTTGACAAGCTTGCAGAAGATCCACTGTTTTCGAGAAAAATTTTGTTCACCGATGAGGCCCATTTTTGGCTTAATGGGTTCGTGAATAAACAAAATGCCCGTATTTGGGGTGATGAACAACCTGAAGAGGTTCAAGAGCTGCCATTAAATCCAGAAAAAAAACAACTGTTTGGTGTGGTTTATGGGCCGGTGGAATAATTGGGCCCATATTTCTTCAAAACAGAGGCCGGCCGGAATGTTACTGTGAAGGGTGACCGTTATCGCGCCATGATAACAGACTATTTGATGCCAGAAATTGAAGCCCGTGGTCTCGACGAAATTTGGTTCCAACAAGATGGCGCCACTTGCCATACAGCCCGTGAAACCATGGCTTTACTGCGAGAGCAATTCGGCGAACAGATTATTTCACGCTTTGGACCAGTGAATTGGCCGGCTAGATCATGTGACATCACACCTCTTGACTTTTTCCTTTGGGGCTATCTAAAGTCCAAAGTCTACATGGATAAGCCAGCTACAATTGAGGCATTGGAGGCCAATATTACTCGAGTCATTGGCCAAATACCACTCGAAATACTCACGCGCGTTATTGAAAATTGGAACTTCAGAATGGACGTTGTTAACCGTAGTCGCGGACAACATTTGAAAGAAATTATCTTTAATAAATAATTGTAAAGAATGGTTCTTTTATATGATAATAAAGATTATAAAATAAAATTGTTTTTATTCATTTTGTTTTATTTAAAAAGAAGTACCTCTAACTGAATCACCCTTTATAAGCATACGACTTTGAATTGTTGTGGCTGTTACTTGATGGAAATTCATAACGAATGTTATGAAAGACTTGTTTTTGTCAAATTTCCACTTTATTTAGTTTCGCAGAAACTGTATGACGCGTTTCGCTATAGTGTAGCTTAATCTGATACAAAAATGATCATTTTGTATCAGACGAAGTTATAGTATAGCGAAACGCGTCATACAGTTTCTGTGAAACTAAATAAAGTGGTAATTTGATAAAAACAAGTCTTTCATTACATAAGCAGTACGACAGTACTGATGGAAAGTTGTTTGGCAAGGTCTACTTGCGTTATTTGGGTATCGACTGAACTGCAGTGTCAAATCTAGAGAAATATGGTATTAGTTGTCTCGTGTATTTTTTGGTGTCTAAAGTGTATTTGTTTGGAATTGATAGCATAATTCTCTTATTGTAGGTGCAAATACATGTTGGGGTGCGCCCAAAAAAATAGAGATTTCCTATGAATTTTACTGGATTTTACTACCTGTTTTGACCTCTGCTATAGAATAGAGTCATAAAATGTAAGGAGGGTACATCGGTAGCATAGTCGTCCGAGCGTTACCTGCATTTAGTGATTAATAAATAAAATTATCTTACAAATAAACTTATAGGAATATAAGATTTATTACCAAAAAATTTTTAATCCATAGATCTATGTATATATACAAATTCACAATTCACGATATAACTACTTTAATAACAGTCAAAAACAATCATCATCTTCAAAATCTGAAGGCTCGACTTCTCTTAAATTGATAATTAAGAGTTCTATTTCCACAGTTTCTTCGACGTATTCGCCAAGTTTCCACATTTTATTTTCTTCTTCTATAACATGTCGAATGGCATTTTTCCAATTATCCTCTTTGATTCTCTCCATTCCGGCGAGTAATAATTGCCTTACGTCTTGAAGTTTGAACGTGGTGTTTTCCTTTGCAACGAAACCTTTCATTTGTGCCCAAATTAGCTCTATGGAATTCAATTCATAATGATATGGAGGTAATCTAAGCACTGTGATATTTCATTGCTTTGCATTCTCATCGACTGCGTATGCCTTGAACTGTGCCTTCTTTTGTTTCGCAATTTTGAGAAGTTCCGCTTTTAACCATCCTTTTGATTTAAAATTTTTGTCTCTTATCCATTGAAGAATATCCGCTTTCTTCCATGAATCTGAGAATGGTATGGGGCATTGTCTAATTGTATAACTGATTCTACTGGTATACATTCAATCATTTGTTGGAAGTACTCCTCAAAAACATCAGCCGTCATCTCCTCGTAGTAATCTTTAGTTGACTTTGATTGGAATTCCAACAAGCCACCGTCGAGAAATCCGTTTCACTACCAATATGTACTATAATTAGCTTGCGACCTTTTCCTGAAGGGGCTTGTAATCTAGTTGACCAACTTTCCATAGAAGCTTGTTTGACACTCTTAATGTTTTTGGTTATGGAGGATTATCCATAATTTCCATTTTTTAAAATCTGGTAAGTCCTTGTCTTCTCTGATTTCTTATAAAACTTTATGTATTCCTTTCTTAATAAAAAAGATGTACTTTTCTTCTTATTGCATTTTTAAAGTCTTCATCGACCTCTAAGGGCTCCTTTCCTTTGTGATTCTGAGGTTCGTTGCAAGGATCACGTTGTCTATAAATTGTTGCTGATCCAGCTCCCAACATGTTGGTTTCCACAATTTCACGGACTTGGCTTGTTGGCTGTTGATGCACTAGGGCACCTAGATTTCTAGTTCTTATGAATTGTTAATTGTACTCGTTTAGGCCTTTATAATACAAGTAAGATTTTTAGTTTCATCATTTACTAATTAAAATAAACTTTGAAATGCGTTGATTTATATAGCTTATTGTAAAGTTAGAATAAATGTAATAAAATAATTTTTAGAAAAAGGTCCCACTGTTGTATAGAGATAGAAAATAAAGGTGATTAAACCTAAAAATGCAAATAATTAGTAGAAAAACTTAGGGCGCTTATGATTTATGACATTTCAATGTTGTGTGCTATCACCTCTAAAAAACGGACTTTAATTTCATTAAAATACGCTATATGAAGAAAATATTAAATCATAGTAAAACCATATATATATATATATATATATATATATATATATATATATATATATATATATATATATATATATATATATATATATATATATATATATAAATATATATATATATATATATATATATATATATATATATATATATATATATGTATATATATATGATTTATGACATTTCAATGTTGTGTGCTATCACCTCTAAAAAAAAACGGACTTTAATTTCATTAAAATACGCTATATGAAGAAAATATTAAATCATAGTAAAACCATATATATATATATATATATATATATATATATATATATATATATATATATATATATATATATATATATGTATATGTATATATATATATATATATATATATATATATATATATATATATATATATGTATATGTATATATATATATATATATATATATATATATATATATATATATATATATATATACATATATATATATATATATATATATATATATATATATATATATATATATATATATATATATATATATATATATATATATATATATATATATATATATATATATATATATATATACATATATACATATATATATATATATATATATATATATATATATATATATATATATATATATATATATATATACATATATATATATATATATATATATATATATATATATATATATATATATATATATATACATATATATATATATATATATATATATATATATATATATATATATATATATATATATATACATATATATATATATATATATATATATATATATATATATATATATATATATATAAATATATATATATATATATATATATATATATATGTATATATATATATATATATATATATATATATATATATATATATATATATATATATATATATATATATATATGTATATATATATATATATATATATTATATATATATGTATATATATATATATATATACATATATATATATATATATATATATATATATATATATATATATATATATATATATATGTATATATATATATATATATATATATATAATATATATATATATATATTATATATATATATATATATGTATATATATGTATATATATATATATATATATATATATATATATATATATATATATATATATATAGTCAACACTGTTTATAGTGTAACTCTATATACTGAAAAACTTTTTATAGTGCAATTTTTTCAAGACCTCGAATATTTTAATGAAATTTCATGTAAAAAGCCCTGCATATAGTGAATCTGTAAAATAGTAACACTCTATATAATAAAATTTTTACCGGAATTGTACGTATAAATTTTTATGCATTTATTGAGATCTTGGCCATTTCGGGTTTCCCATTTTTATCTAAAATTAGCACGAATTCCATTTTTATGACGCATTCTTAACGCGTTTATAACGCCTAATGGTTGGTAATAAATCAGGTAGATTTCTGTGAGAAGCCCGGGGAATAACCCATTTTATAGAAACCCGGAGAAAAATCCATTTTATAGTCGAGGCCTAGTAATTCGCAAATTCAGGTTCAGTTTCTTTTTGTTTAAGAATCAAGTAAGATGTCCAAGCAGTGTGTTTAAGTTTAGCTGAGAAAATTAAAGTTTTGGAGGAAGTTGATAAAGGTTGCAAAAAAATTGATGTTGCTGCAAAATTTGGTGTTTCTCCAAGTTGCGTCTCTCTGATAATAAAAAGTCGCGACAGTATCATCAAGAAACCTAGTGTTCCAAGCAGTCGAAAACGAGAACGGGTGAGTACTTACGAGGATGTAAATGAAGCAGTTTTACGATGGTTTCAAGTGGCCGTACGCATCAAAACGTACCAATATCGGGAAATTTAATAAAGCAAAAGGCTCTACAATTTGCTAAAGAATTTAACTGCGTTAATTTTCAAGCTAGTGAAGGGTGGTTGAGTGCCTGGAAGACTCGCAATTCAATTGTTTTCAAGACGGTGTCTGGGGAGAGTGCAAGCGTTAGTCAGGAGGACTGTGACATTTGGACTGAAACTGTTTTAAAAAGTACATTGAAAAAGTACGAGCCAAAAAACCTTTTCAATTGTGATGAAACCGGTTTGTTTTTTAAATGTTTACCAAATAAAACTTTTGCTTTTAAAAGTGATAAATGTTTTGGTGTTAAAACAAGTAAAGAAATGGTGACACTTATGGTTGGAGCAAACATGGTTGGCTCAGGAAAACTGAAATTACTGCTCATAGGTAAAAGCAAAAATCCCCGTTGTTTAAAAAGAGTTAAATCTCTGGAGTTAGATTACGCCAATAATAAAAAGGCGTGAATGACTTCTGAGATTTTCGAAAGATGGATCAAAGAACTGGACATGAAAATGAAAAGCCAAAAGCGAAAGATTGTGATGTTTATACACAATTGTCCTGCACATCCAGTTACTGTAAGAAAAAAATTAAGGAATATTGAATTGATCTTTTTTCCACCAAACATGACCTCCAAATTGCAACCTATGGACCAGGGTATTATAAAAAACATAAAACATCATTACCGAAACAGAATTGTTCACAAAATTGTTAATGCGATTGATAACAACCTTCCAGTCCAAAAATTGATTACCCTTAAAGAGTGTATAACCGAAGTCGCTAAAGTATGGAGGGAAAATGTTTCTCAGAAATCTATCAAAAACTGCTTTTCTAAATCAGGTTTTACTGAAAAAATTGACGAATGGGAAGACGAAGACGAAATGGATCTTGCTACCTTAAAAAGGCAATGGAGTATTCTACAAAAAACTGCTACCTTCGACGCAGATTTTTTACTTGAAGATTTCTTAGAAATCGACAATGATGTTGGCACGACAGATCTCCCAACTGACCAAGACATAATTGACGATATAAAAAGTATAGAAGATCATGAAGAAGAAACTGAAACCGGGGAATGTCCTGCTAAATTTAGTGAAAATGAAATAAGAAATGCATTTGACATTGTGCGAACTACTCTCAGGGGCCAGGAAAGTGTACCTGATCAAATCTTTATGCATTTGTATAAATGCGAGAATTTTGTTGAGTAACAATTATTTTTCAAAAGTAATGTTTAAAAGAAAATAACTGATTATTTTTCCTAGTACGTATGTACGTAGTATGTACATATGTATTAACAGATTTTGTGTTATTCTTTTTATTGCGTAGGTAGTACATACATGCATAAAGTCCGTACGTTATATCTTTACACGTGCGTCATAGTTTTCAGGCAATATCCCAGACGACTATTATATTTTTTGTCTCTTTTTACCAATACAATTTATTGGTGAAAGGAGACAAATAATATAATAGTCGTCTGTTATATGGCCTGAAAACTATGACGCACGGGTAAAGATATAACGTACGGACTTTATGTATGTATTTAGCCCTGTACATGCTATGTACTATTTAAACTTTCAAATGTTTAATAAAATCTTTTCTAATAATTGAATTTTGCAATTTTTTTTTTTGCTTATACCTTATAAAATACAAGTAAATGATTACCAATATAAAATACATACATAGCAATATATACGGATTTTTTCTTTATATAGTGAAAAACTTTCTATAGTGAAATTTCGGTCAACATTTTGGTCTTTCACTATATAGAGTGTCGACTGTATGTATATATATATATATATATATATATATATATATATATATATATATATATATATATATATATATATATATATATATATATATGTATATATATATATATATATATATATATATATATATATATATATATATAATATATATTATATACTTATATATATATATATATATATATATATATATATATATATATATATATATATATATATATATATATATATATATTATATACTTATATATATATATATATATATATATATATATATATATATATTATATACTTATATATATATATATATATATATATATATATATATATATATATATATATATTATATATATATATATATATATATATATATATATATATATATATATATTATATACTTATATATATATATATATATATATATATATATATATATATATGTATATATATATATATATATATATATATATATATATATTATACTTTCGTTAGGCCTTTTTACCTGTTCTTGTAAATTATCCTTAAGTTATTTTTTTTTCTTCCACGTGGCAATTTTCTTTCGCGTGTTTCAACAACCATTAAACTCCCATAAAAGCTAATTTCAAAATCTGTTATTATTATTTGCATTGTATATTTAGCAAATT
Source organism: Pachyrhynchus sulphureomaculatus (assembly GCA_019049505.1). Taxonomy (NCBI): domain Eukaryota; kingdom Metazoa; phylum Arthropoda; class Insecta; order Coleoptera; family Curculionidae; genus Pachyrhynchus; species Pachyrhynchus sulphureomaculatus. The sequence continues at coordinate 192,416,360 of CM032449.1, forward strand.
ATACGCTCGTTCTTCGCTTTCATTACGGTTTACATGATGTTTTATTGCTACTTTTTATCGAATATTTTAATCTGGGGGTTGTAATAGCCCTATCAGCCGCTCGGGCTACACAATATACGTATATTTTAACTCAATTTAGTTTTTTTTTAATTGCCCCTTTACAGAAAAATTTTTTTTTTAAATAAATATCTGTAAGATTCGAAAATTCTAGGTGAATTATGGTGACCAAATTAAAGTAATATTCTATGTAAAGTTTAATACTTTTGCGATTTTGTATTCAGTTGTAATGATTTTTGACCTTATGTGGTCACATGAAAAATTAGTCCGTGGAAAATATAGTTAATAATTTATGAAAGGTACAAAGTAAATTAATAATATTCTCGTAAACAGTAAGTGTTATCGTAAAAATAGGTCAGACAGAAGTTGTAGATCATGTAATTCTCTACAAAAATTGTTTTTATACTTTTTTTCCTAGAATCACCATTCATGAGATATCGCGATTCCAAAAGTTGGAGAAGCCGTATTCTACATAATATGCACATCCAGTATCTACTCTAATTAAGTTTTATGAGACAGTATTCTATTATTTGAAAAAATGGTACTATTGGTAATGAATAAAATGGAATGGATTATTGTTGATTTCGGGAAAATTTTAGTCTGAGTGATAATCTTCAAATGCTACTTCAACAGTAATGTCTTCACCTTCGCTCTCTTCTTCTCTTCTTGTTGGACTTCTATAGATTTTGATTTCTATTGTCATACCAAGCTTTGGTGAAAATATCGTGCTGATTGTCAATAAAACAGATAAATTATTATTTCTCAGTTATAATAATTTTATTACCATACTTTAATCTTGTCTTAATTGTTCGGTTATCTAATGTTGAATTTTTGCAAATATTTTTTAATTCTTCCAATGAAAACTGACAATCATCACTATTTTCAATGTATACAAGTATTTCTTCCATCATCAAAGTAATACAATCATCTTCAGGACGACCCATTTTACTTCCCGTGGTGGATCTCAAAAAGGGATTACAATAACAATTTTTGCTACGTCATCAGGACGAGTCTGAGCTACCTTAAGAATAGAATCTTTAAATGGAAGTGTAGCAACATGATAAATTTTACGCCGAACATTGCGCTTTTTTCTTTTCAATCTCTTCATTTGCTTCACCGCCGCAAAATAAGCAATAATTTTTAAAACAAAAAACCGACTCACTTACTCGCACTCTAGTACGAGGTGGACTAATTGTAGATGTACTGGCTTGTTCAATCTCGTGCTGTCTTTTAGCTGCAGCAATACTACTCTTCCGAGTGTACATTTTACGACACTGCACGTGGATTGTCACAGATTGCTTGTCTTTCAGATATTCAAGAAACCCATCATTTCTCTCAACACTTGAATCAATCAAAGTCTTCATTCCACGATCAACAACAAAAATTTCACTTTCAGTCAAAGGTTTACTACAAATAAAGCAAAAGTGCGACATTTTTTAAAAATTATTTAACGGCACAAATTGAAATCAAAAATATTATCGATCTTTTCACTACAAAGAAACGTTCAATACTAAAAGTAGTTATTTCATTAAAAGGGCAGGTATACAACCATCGCCACTCAATCAATGAAGTAGCTGACAGATGTTGTTCAAGGTTATACGGGCGAACGGAACTAGGGGCCAATTGTATATTCATTCAGAATCATATAATTTACACGTATTTTAGTGTGTGAGTCACACAAACCAATATTTCCATATTTTTACTTATATTGGACGTCCGGTGACGTAAGAGTGCATATTAGTATTTTCGATGTTTGAAATCGCAATATCTCCGGAATGGTGATTCGTAGAAAAAAAGTATAAGAATAATTTTTATAGTGAATTATATGGTCTACAACTTTTGTTTGACCTATTTTTACAATAACACTTACCGTTTACGAGTAAAATGCGAAAAACCGATATTTTTGACCTTTGATCTTAAATAAAATTTTTAGTAGAGGTAGGATCGGTAGGAACTTTTGATATTTTCTTTATAATAGTGTATTTAAGACCTATACCAATGCATGATAGAAGAAGGAAGACATATACAAAAATTTCTCTTGTTTTTTTTTTTATTTTTTAAGTTTCAAACATTTAATTTTATAAATATGTAATAAATTATGTAATGTTAAAAATTATATGGTGTTTTTCTGGTTTTAATAAAAACAATGTATATTTTATTTAAGGAAAAACATCGCAGCACTATTATTATTATAATTACTGTCAGACAGTCGCCTACTCGATAAATTGTTTGAAAATCGCCAAAACGTAGCATACGATCCAAGGCAACTGCAATGACCAAAAAATAATGTTTTAGAAAAAAAAACAGTTTAAGGAAAAAATGTTGAGAAAAATCAATGCCGTTTTACAAAAGGTATGTCATGAAAAAAAAAGAGTTGTTTGATGTTGCGGCGCCAGCGTCGTTTTCACTACCAAATGCCAAATACGTCAGTATACTCCGTGACGTGCACTATACCATTCTGCATTTAAAAAATAAATAAATATTCAACAACTTTCCATAAATCGGGCCCCGGCCTCTGAAAATGATTACCCTGTACAGGGTGGTCCAAATTGGACACTTTTAAAGGTAAACCTCTTTATCTAAAGGAGATAGACTAAAACTGATGTCGGTGTCTAAGGCTCAATTTTTATGATAAACTCGATGGTGAAAACCGCATATCGATATCTAGTACCGTTTCAGATATACAGGGTGTTTTTCAAAAATCTGTTTGTAATTCTTTTCCTACTTCACAAAATATGCATTTAAAACTGAAAACCTTTATATTTTAAAGTAAATTTAAGCAAAATATAAAGTGTGCTATATTTTTAGAATGGTAATTTATAGCTCAGGATAAGGAAAAATATACAGGTTATCCCATTTAAAAAATATATTATATTATATATTAAAATATTAGTTGTAAAAAAATGTAATTTACACTGTTGAAATCCACGTGAAAAAGTGCTTTGAGAATGTTTTTTCAGAAATCAAAAATTTTCATTGGGAAAAGAATTACAAACATTTTTCCAAAATGCAGATTTTTAAAAAACACCCTGTATATCTGAAACGGTACTAGATATCGATATGCGGTTTTCACTATTGAGTTTATCATAAAAATTGAGCCTCAGACACCGACATCAGTTTTCGTCTCTCCTTTAGATAAAGGGATTTACCTTTAAAAGTGTCCAATTTGGACCACCCTGTGCATGCTGAAAAGACATAAATATTCAGAGCCGATTTTCTCTTCTTAGTTATAACGAAGTGCTATTTAACACAATTTTTCTGCAGTTTCACTTGACTCAAGAGTTTACCGGTTTAAATATATCAAATAATTTTCATAACAACCTGTATATTAATATCCAGCAAGCAGCAGCACGAAAGACGTGCCAAGCAGAAATCAAAAATTTCCCTATTCGCTTAAAAGAGTGACTACGAGTATTCACATTTAGATGACATAATTTGGATCGGACCCAATTTTATATGGTTTTTCGAAATTATACGACGTTAACATATAATCAGATTGCATATCCAAGAGTTTTTCGTCCGTTAAATCCATAATTCTCTATATAAGTTATTGTTTCCGTTCACCATTTGTCCTCAATCGATAGGCGCTACTAATAGCCTCATTTTTTATGAGTATATCTAGGGGTATTATTCCTAAAATTATTTCTACAACTATGGTGGGGCATAAGCAATCCCGCCTCTGCCACCGATTTAGCTCCGTGGTGGTATTTCTTTTTTTTTTCATCCACCATTCTGCATCTTTTACAATAAGCATAATTTGTCTTAACTTATGACACATCAAAAAAAGCAAAATTATTTCAAATTCGTTTCGATATTTCTTTTTTTCCCATAGTTACTGGTTGTGTAATTTTATTGTATTTGTCTTAAATAAAAGTTGTCCAATAAGCTTTTCTTTGTGCTTTTATACAAGATTTAGTGTTTGGGTGCGTTGAATTGATCAAAAATCCTTCTTTTTGGCCGAATTTTTCGCAAAATCCAGTTAAAATCCGGGCTCAAAGAATCGTCAGAGTTGCCTAATCCTTATTGATGGATCGAACCACAGACGTCAGTGCGACCGACTACTCGGTTCTTTTCTTGGGCCTTACCGGATAATATTTTTAAGAGTTTTTGCATTATTTGTCACAATTTATATAATACTTTTGACGCAAACCCAATTTCTTTAACATTTAAATATGCAAACAAATACTGTTGCTAATAATTTAATTAACATAACACTTAATAAGTTAATTTATTAAGTGTTATGTTAATTAAATGATAAAAGTAGTAATTTCAGAACAAATTTTTATTCATTAAATTAACATTTATTAAGGTAGAAGGTGAGCGTTCGGAAGCAATATCGATTGAGCGTGCAGTAAGTAAGGCAGGGTTGTGTCTTGTCTCCACTATTGTTTAATATACCAGGTGTACAAGTATGAAATGCGGATTTCAGACAACAGATGGTGCACCAATGCAGTTTGTGCTGTAAAGGTTTGACACTGCTCCATTTTGTTGTGTCATCAACAAGTGTCAGACGCGCACGAGTGATAAATTAGAAAAGTGTGTGCATAGTGTTGTGTTGTTGTGTTCAATATGTCGAAATTTATACCGAAGAAAGAGCATTCGCGGACAGCATTAATTTTTTGTTTTCATTTGAAGAAAACTGCTGCTGCATCATACCGATTACTTCGAGAAGCTTATGGTAAACATGCTCCATCGCAAGATACGTGTGAACGATAGTTTCGGCGGAACGTGGAAAATCGCCAAAAAAATACGAAGATGTGGAATTGCAAGCATTGTTGGACGAAGATGATTCGCAATCACAAAAACAACTCGCCGAGCAATTGGGTGTTAGTCAACAAGCTATTTCCAATCGGCTACGAGAGATGGGAAAGATTCAGAAGACCGGTAGATGGGTACCACATGAGTTGAACGACAGGCAAATGGAAAAGCGCAAAAACACGTGTGACATTTTGCTCGCTCGGTACAAAAGGAAGTCGTTTTTGCATCGCATTGCATAGCTACAGGGGATGAAATGTGGATTTATTTTGAGAATCCCAAGCGCAAAAAATCATGGGTAGACCCAGGCGCTCCATCCCCATCGACCGTAGAAAGACGATGCTCTGTGTTTGATGGAACCAGAGGGACGAGGTCTATTATGAGCTGTTAAAACCTAGGAAAACGGTTAATACTGAACGTTACCAACAACAATTGACCGATTTGGACCGTTCGCTGCTTAAAAAAAGACCAGAATACCGAAAGAGGCAACACAAAGTCATTTTTCTTCATGACGATGCTCCATCACATACGTCAAAACCAGTTCGCGACACGTTGTAAGCACTCAGCTGGGAAGTTCTACCTCATGCGGCTTACTCACCAGACTTGGCTCCTTCCGATTACCACTTGTTTTCATCGATGGGTCACGCACTTGCTGAGCAGCGCTTTGGTTCGTACGAAGATGTGAAAAAATGGCTCGATGAATAGTTCGCAGCAAAAGGGGAAGATTTTTATTGGCGTGGTATTCACAAATTGCCCGAAAGATGGGAAAAATGTATAACAAGCGATGGAGCATACTTTGAATAAAGCACTTTTTGTCATTCTTCCGAATTTGACATGTTTTTTTATACTCTTAGCAAATTTTCAGAAAGGCACTGGAAGAGGCTGATGAAAGACCACTGCTTAATTGGGAACGAATAAATAATATTCATTATGCTGACGATATGACGGTTATGGCTGATAACTTAAAGGGTCTACAAGTCAGTAATCCATACGGCCTCGAACTTAATATCAGCAAAACAAAGTACCTGGCAATCAGCAAGTCTCCGGTTCATGCAATGTTATTGCTGCGATGATCGCTCCTGATGAAGCTAACATGGTTAGCGAAACGCGCGTCGACTGAAAAAATAAAGTGTTTGGTGTAGTGGTGATATATACTGAGTAGTATCATTGTGCCAAAGATTCCACATTCCCAACTTAGTTAAGATTTTATGTCTTCAGTGTCCTTTACGGTGTGGAATCTTGGATGCAGACTGAAGCCACTTCTAAGAAACATTTCAATTATGGCTACATCGCAGAATTTTGAAAATTTGTTATACCGACCATATTACCAAAGAGGATGTTTTATGTCGCATGAACAAGGAACTGGAAATTATGGAACCTGTTAAAGGAGGAAAATTGGACTATTTAGGACACTGATGGCATTGGTATAACAACTAAAGACGAATCGAAAAGATTCGCATTTTTAGAAGTCACCAAAAGTGTTTTTCGTATTTGCTGAACCATCCCAAGACGCGTTTCGCCATATCGCGGCTCCTCAGTTGGGCTAGATTCCGCAAATACGAGAACACCATTTTTAGTCCTTATCTAGGTACTAACGGAAAACTATGACAAATAGATGCTTATACTGCACTCGGTCGGTGACTTACAAAGTCTTTTCAAGCAAAGCGGTACAGCACGCCTGGCACTTATTGCAGAAACGCACCTTTCTCGAACCTACCGCTCGAAGGCATAGATCGCATTGGTATAACAACTAAAGACGAATCGAAAAGATTCGCATTTTTAGAAGCCACCAAAGGTGTTTTTCGTATTTGCTGAACCATCCCAAGACGCGTTTCGCCGTATCACGGCTCCTCAGTTGGGCTAGGTTCAGCAAATACGAGAACACCATTTTTAGTCCTAGCAAATATGAAAAACACTTTTGGTGACTTCTAAAAATGTGAATCTTTTCGATTCGTCTTTAGTTGTTATACCAATGCCATCTATGCCTTCGAGCGGTCAGCTCGAGAAAGGTGCGTTTCTGCAATAGGTGCCAGCCGTACTATGCCGCTCTGCTTGAAAGGACTTTGTAAGTCACCGACAGAGTGCAGTAAAAGCATCTATTTATAATAGTTTTATTTAGGACACATAATGAGAAATTTCCACAGATAAGGATTACTACAGCAAGTACGCAGACGTATCTCCTGGCTAAATAATCAGTGAAATTTGTTCTCAACAAATACTACCGGTATTTTCAGAGCTGCAGTGTGGCGGCCCGTGGCTCAGTGATGTACTACTTTCTTACTGTGCAGAAGGTCGAGGGTTCAATCCCACAGGTCGGTATACTTTTTTATTAAATTATTTAAGTATATTTGGCCTGGCCACGTACATAGGTAGTAGTTGTTCGCAGAAATGCAATAACGTCCGAGGCAGCACTACTGCGTTGTCTAAAAGGTGCTGTGAAATACAGAAATGAATGTTTCGACACTTGGACAACGTTGACGGGTATTGCGACCTCCTTGGATCCTTAGGATGTGAAAAAGGGTAAAATCCCTACTCAGGCGGGTAGGTGAACGATAAAAATAAAAAAAAGTAATATAGCCAGAATGATTGCGTACATTCGAACCGAATAGGCACTTTAAGAAGAAACACTCTTTTTGATTTGTTTTAAAAATTTTAAAGTTTTCCAGAAAAAAAAATGGAAAATATAAACTCTAGCCTAGGCGGTATCACCAGAGAATGTAGCGATACGTTAATGAGCGCGCATTCTTATTTCAGTAGAACGCCTAGTACATCGGAACCCATAAAAATTTTCAACCACATCGTTAGTCCCAAACTGAAGGTCATTATATTAAGCGATTAAACAAAAAAAAGCTTGAGCTAGGCGCCAAATCTAGTAATTATGATGATACCCTGTGAATCCCAAAAACAATTGCCGTCACTTTTTCCGATAGCTATCAATAAACAACTGCGCTTTGGATCTGGTTGACACTTTGAAGACAACTGAAAGAATCATGCTTATCAAAAGTCTTGCCGCCTAACAAAATTTCCCGCCATATCGTAGAAATTTAGCAGACTTATCAATCCAACCTCGTATATATATATATATATATATATATATATATATATATATATATATATATATATATATATATATGTATATATATATATATATATATATATATATATATATATATATATATATATATATATATATATATATAATACCAGTTTTAATAAAATTATATATAAATAGTGTAAATTATTTTATCCCTTTTTGTGTTTCGTCACCTGATGCGAAAACTCTGGTTTAGCATGAGAAAGGGCCCATATTCCCGTATTTACACTTGATACGATTCGTATTCATCGCTCAGACGGCCTACTACATTTTTGATAAAGCTACGTATTATGAAAATATCCCGCTAAAATCGGATTTTCATTTTCGTTTTGGTTTAACGCACTTGGTTATTTCATTAGTTTTCTTTCCTTTTTCAGGATGATATTTAGACATTATATATATATATATATATATAGATATATATATATATATATATATATATATATATATATATATATATATATATATATAACGTCGACACAGATGCATTACAGTTTGGCCTGTCTGTATTGCACGCTAGGATCCGATTATTCGAAAGTATTCTGCATTTGTCATATAAGCGACCTGTGCAACAGTGGCAACTAAGATCGGACAGTGACAAAAAAAATTGTCAAACAAAAAAAAGGCAGAAATTCAGGCGAAATTCAAAGGACAATCGATCTTAATCATAGATGTGTGGTGCTGGATTTGGTAACACCAATGATGGCAATACAAATAGAAGATTTTTTGACAATCCAGAGGTGGCCGCCGAAATTACCGGTGTCGACTTCAACCGCCAAAATATATATGGAATTGTATCCCTGGCTCCTACGATGCACAAAATATTAATTCACGGTGCAACAGTAATGGAAAAGGCACTTTTGCCCATTATATTATTGTCCGAAGACGAAGCAGGACGCGGACCAAGCACTTTCGCCTAAACCGACAAAATTTTGCTAGAAAATTCCCAAGAGAAGAACGCAATTCAGATGTCCTCAACAGATTATTGCTTAGCTCAGATCCCTTAATATCTAATATAAGGCCAAAAACTAAAAAAAGTTCTATGTCGTTGAATAAAGTCAAATGCTTGTATCGCTTCTTTCTGTTGAACCCAATATTAACGACGAAAGTTCTGAAGAAGAAGAGAAATCCGCGGGGCGACCTACAGAAGAAGCCGAAGAATGGAACTCGGGCGCGAACAAAGAGACGTTGGATTCTTCATAGTGAATAATTATTTTTGTAATTTCTGTTTAAGTCAACATGTTTTTTTCTCAATATACTGTTTTTTTATATATTAAAATGTATTTTTCTTCAAAATATGCACTGCAAAACGCTGTCGCTGCTATATTTAAAAATTAATCCCGATTTAAAATATCTAAAACCAAAAAAATAATTTTGGCCGCATAAAACGCTGAAATATCCCTATGTGCGGAGGCTGATAGGCCCATAACTCATCAAAATGAAAATATTAGCTTAATGAAAGATCGTTAGATTTCGGGATATTGACACTTTTATTTTTTTCATTCAAATTTACAACTTAGATCAGTTTGTCACAACTACAAATTTACATATTCTAAGATTCTAATTATTATTATGTAATCCTGAATAACCCTACTGTTGATCACAGGTCAAAATAAAACTATTTGTACTAAACCTATAGAAAAAAAAAAAATGTTTGCAAGTATTATGCATAAAAACATTTTAATTAGCTAACTTTGATCTCGAAATCTAAAAATTTTTCACTAAGGTCTTAGTTACATATTCTGGTGAGGTAAGAGTAATACTCAACTCGAGCTTTCCATCTATAAAATACCAAATTAGAATATTTCATATTTCGCTCTATATTTACCTAGCCTAGGTAAAGAGGTAATCGCCACACTCGCAACAGCGCCATCCGGCGTGAACTGCTAAAACTTTTGAATTAGAAGCAAAAACACACTCGCAACGGTAAGAGAAATTTAAAAAGCTTATAAAGATGCCAGTGGCGAACAAATCTCAGCGCCATCCGGCGTGAATTGCTAAAACTTTTGAATTAGAAACAGAAACACGGTAGAGCGAATGGAATTTTTAGTTCTAGTCATTCTAATCGAATTGAGTACTAACACCACTATTAAATGTTTAGCAGTAACTGTAAAATAGAGTAGTAATACCACTATTAGCCCGCTTAATTCCTTCCGAGACGGTGCATGCACACGTCGCGTTAATTCATCACATCCGTATGAAATTCAACTTGTACAGGGTGAGTCAACAGAAATGACGAAAAAATGTTAAATAGAATAGTTTTAGGGAATGTTAAGGTGTACAGTTTAAAATTACTTTTGAGTATGCAGGATACTTCAAAAAAGTGTGGCCGATATAACATATGTTTTTTTTTAAATGGAACATCCTATTTTCTAATTTATTTGTAAATTCTGCGTAAAATTTTATAACTTTTTTATTAACAATATTATACACTTAAACCTAGTAGTTTTTCTAGTATTTCAATTAAAAAAAAATACTAGTTTTCAGTTTTGTAAAAAATTGCCAGTAGCGCCATTGTTTCTGAAGATGGAATACTCATAATTGGTACGAGCGTTCCATAGAGATGAAAAAAAAAGAAATATGTAAAGAAATTTTAATTAGATGCCACAGGGTGTTCAAGATAAATTTATACATTTCGACTATTTTAAATTGAAAAATTTCAAATTTTTATATGGCACATCCTGTATATTATTATTTTTTCTGATAGATTTTACAAATCCCTCTAACTTTTATTAAGTAGATCATATACCTATTTCTAATAGTTTTCGATTTATTTTGAATTTTTCAATTTTTACCGTTGTTTTTAATACACTTACGCTATTGTGAAAATATAAACAAATAGTTAATAATAATTCTAATATAGTTTAACTTATCTAATGATATTATGACGTAATAAATGTAAATATGGCCGTCTACTTGAATACACATGTTTAGTCGTTTTACTATATTTTTATCCACTTTCTTTAGCATAAAGGGCGTTATTGTCTTGCACACATCCCGTATCCTATTTTCCATATCTACTGGTGTTGTAGGGGGATTCACATAAACACGATCTTCAATGTAGTACCATAAAAAGAAGGCTAAAGGTGTTAAGTCACATGATCGAGGGGGGCCACTGAATGAATCCATCCCTACCGATCCATTTTTGTGGGTAACGATCGTTTAAAAATTCCCGAACTTCCCGATGGTAATGAGCAGGAGTTCCGTCTTGTAGAATCCACATTTTTTCCCTTTCAAAGTTATCAACTTCTTCAAGAAGCTGAGGTAATTCATTTTGTAAAAAATTTAGATATCTAGGCCCGTTAAGCGGTTCACCGAAAAAATAGGGACCAATAATTCGAAAATTTAATATTCTACACCATACATCAGGTGACCAATGGTTTTGGTTTTGAACTTCCCGGACCCAAAATGGATTAACTGTTGAATAATTATGCATGTTATGGCTGTTAACTACTCCATTACTGCGAAAAGTAGCTTCATCAGAAAACATTATTGTGGATAAAAAATTTAGATCGGCCTTTATTGCTCCATTCATGGTGGTACAAAAGTTGACTCGTCTTTCAAAATCACGGTCTTGAATTTCTTAGTGTAGTTCCACTTGAAAAGGATGCTACTTGTATTTTCTCGTGGTACGATTAGCTGTAGATTGGGATGTGTCAGATAATTCAGCTAGTTGACGGCTGCTGACCTGGGGATTATCTTCAACATGAAGTAAAATCTTTATTTCTATCATCAAACCATTCCATTAAGCACTGAAAAGATTTTCTAGATGGTATACGTCTATTAGGGTACTTCGCTCCATAAAGCCTTACTGCCAAAGGACAATTTTTTGCCGCCTCGCCCAGTATATAAACCATATCAATTAATTCATTTTTAGGAAAATCCATAACTATTACCTTTATACGTCACTTACTACAACAAATTCAACTATTTTTACTTGCTTAATAGACATGTCAAAATTTGACAATGTCTACATTTTTGTTTTTTATTGGCAACTATGATGTTATAGCGTAAGTGTATAAAACTTGAAAATTTCTAAATAAATCGACAACTATTTGAAATAAGTATACTTATAAAAGTTGGAGGGTTTTGTAAAATCTATCAGAAAAAATAATAATATACAGGGTGTGTCATTTAAAAAATTTGAGATTTTTCAATTTAAAATAGTCGAAATGCATAATTTTATTTTGAACACCCTGTAGCATCCAACTCAAATTTCTTTACATATATCTTTTTTCATCTCTATAGAACGCTCGTACCAATTATGAGTATTCCACCTTCAGAAACAATGGCGCTACTGGTAATTTTTTACAAAACTGAAAACTAGTATTTTTTTAAAAAAATTAAAATATTAGAAAAACTAGGTTTAGGTATATAACATTATTAATAAAAAAGTTACAAAATTTTACGCAGAATTTAAAAATAAATTAGAAAATAGGGTGGTCCATTTAAAAAAGCATATGTTATATCGACCACACTTTTTTGAAGTACCCTGTATGATATACTCAAAAATAATTTTAAACTGTGCACCTTAATATTCCCTAAAACTATTATATTTAACATTTTTTCGTCATTTCCGAAACAAATGAGATAATCAACTTTACTCTATCGTTGACTCACCCTGTACAACCCTTTTTAAGCAGTTTTTTATATGGAGAACTTCATCCCTTTGGAATGATTTGCCCAGGACTGTATTTCCCATAGAGTACAATTTACAGCGATTCAAGACCAACGTGAATCGCTTTTTCCGCATTCGCGTCGCTCCTATAGCCGTTTAGGGATTTCTCCGTAGCACATGGGCTAAGACCATAAAAAAAATATTAGGTGCTTATCGGTAACTCTAAAAATAAAAAGCAATTTAAACGGAAACTTCTCTCTTTCTCCTATATTACTACTTCTCTCTTTCATGATTACACGTCATTCATTCTAATTTATTCAATTAATTGTTACTTATCGATTAACTAGTAAATATATGCGTTTCATAACAACACCTTTAAACATATAGAAGATTTATATATTACTACGTCAAATAAAAATATCCTTAGAGAAATCCTGAAGGAATAATAAATAAACTCAGTCGGTTGAAGAACGCAACTGTCAGAAACCATTACTAGCAATATTTCTCCCAAAGTAGAATTAATGATTATTTGGTTAAATACTGACCAGGATATACTGCTCACGATCTCTCTATTATCGCAAATTGATTTTCAGATAACCAGACGTTAATTCGCAGAGAATGAGTAGTGATTAAATATGTTGATGGAGAGTATAGTATTTATCGTTTATCATATCGGGAGTAACATCACCGAAGGGCGTAACCAAAGAACTTTGTTTTTCGTTAGTTTATCTTAGGATTAATGGAGAAGAAAATTTAGGTCCTATCTTCCCTGTTTTTTAAAAATTCATGTAGTTTGTAATATGGGTTATATATTTCGCTTTATTGAGGTTATCATCGGATCCATTATAAGTTGCTAAAACTTTTAGGAAAACTACAAAAAGGAAGTTGTTAAGGATGCACGACCGGAGTTTTCCACACCAACACAAACAGTGCCCCCAATCAAAAATTGACCTGCACCAGGTCCAAATGAAATCTATACTGTAGTCTTAAAGCTGCTTAGTAACTGCGAAGAATTTCTTAATCTTTTGGTGAGGCCTTTTGATATAATCTACGACTTTGGTAAAATACCTCAGAAATGGCTAACTTTCATACATATACCGAAAAAAGCATCATCCAGGAAATACAATGACTATCGCTTGATTAGTTTAATAAACAACATCACTAAGATTTTCTTAAAAGTAATCCATTCACGAATATAACATATTGTAAATGCGAATCTGACATATCTGGAACCCAGTTTGGTTTCCTTAACTCCCTCGGCACTAGAGAAGCACTATTTTCTCTACAAGTACTCGTTTAGAGATGTAGAAATATGAGCCATGACGTTTTCATCTGTTTTATCGACTTTTCCAAAGCTTTGATAACGTCCATCACGATAATCTCATTGAAATACTCAGGTCGACTGAAATAGATGAGAAAGACATTGGCAACCTTTACTGGAAACAATGAGCTGTGATAAAAGTGGACGGTAGTATATCCAGTGAGATCGGTATTGGTCGGAGAGTACGTCAGGGATGCGTTCTTTCTACAACCTTATTTAATATATACTCTGAACAAATAATTCAGGAGGCGCTAACTAGACAGAGTGAAATAACAGTCAATGGCGAATATATTAATAATATCAGATATGCAGACGGCACTGCTATTGTGGCTGGTATTTTCGAAGACTTACAAAACTTAGTTGCAAGAATCCATCAATGTTCACAACAACATAGCCTTAATCTAAATGTTTTTAAAACCAAATACGTGCTAGTGTCCAAGAAAACACACACCGAACCAATACTCTTAGCAGTGGAAGGCAGGAGAGTTGAGAGGGTACCAACATTTAATTATTTGGGTACGACTATGTACGATACATGGAATTACTGAACGGAAATTAAATGCCGAATTGGAAAGGCTAGAGTAGCATTTCTTCAGATGAGAAAATTTTTGATTGCCAAAAATCTACCACTAAAAACCCGAATGTTGGAGTGTTATGTGTTCTCTGTTTTATTGTATAAGGCTGAAGCGTGGACAGTCAATAAAACTATACTAAAAAGAATTAACACTTTTGAAATGTGGCTCTACCGTCGCACTATGGGGCAGAATCGTGCGTACCGTCTCAAGAATCTGTAACTTTGTCGTTGATTGAAGTAAATAGCTGAAATTTGGTACGTAGTATCTCTAATGTATATACTATCAAATAATGGTACATTCGTTGTTAATTTTTAACGTGTGTATTTTTTTTGTCCCTTTTTTTTTGTTTTTTTTTTTAATGTTTGTTCCAATATTACTTAAATTCTTTTTTGTTTAAAAGGTATTGCTTGCAGTTGGGTCCCATAATTTTTTTTTGGAAATCGGACGGACAAAATGTCCGTCCGAAAAATTATTTTTGAATATCTCGGCCATTTATAAATCGATTTTCAAAATTCTTTCTTCTTTTTGAAAGAATTTGTCAACAGGCTGAACACATAAAAAAATTTCGGAAATCGGACGGATATTTTGTCCGTCCAAAATATTGATTTTTAGATAACTCTATTGAAAATTTATGAAAATCGGAGGGAGGAAGTCGGTTTTCTTTTTTGCGAGAATTATTTTATTTATAATATATAAGAAATAATACAAAAATAAAAATGACACTTTTTATACAAAAACATAGTTTACTTAACTTATTGAATGATAATTATACAGTTTAATGATATACACTATTATTTCGTATTTTTGTTAATATTACATATGAAAATAGCATATAATAAATGACAAACATCTATTAATCCACTACATAAAATAGAAAAAAAAAAATAATTGATATACAAACTACAATTTAAATATCTTAGAGGTTCTTGGCTTCGTCTAACAGTTCCTTGGCAACAGTGACTGATGCTTTTCTGATACTTGATATGTATGGGTCTGATGTAAATAAAAGACCATAAAATACGTCTTCATTCGTTGCGGACCTAGAGCACTTTCTAGCGTGACATAATTTGATATTTTTGTAATCTTTATTACGAGATTCTTTTGCATCCTCAGATAAATTACCAATAGGCAGAACAGCAAAATGTCTAATTATACTTTCCCATGTATTAAGATCTTATGTACTGAAGAAGGCATGTTATACCACATATATTGTGTAACGTACAATTGTGCAGTAGCGCGAGTATATTCACCAAATTTTTCTGGATTTACAGCAATACCGCATGCCAAAGTCTGAAGAATAACATAAAACCTTTTAATAAGATCCTCATTAACTCCTGTTATTTCTGAAGAGTTCTGAGAAGTTCTCAAGAAAAAAAACGTCGAGCTGTATAGCCGTTATTGCTATTTCCACTTCCTTGCCGGGTTTTATCAACATACAATCCCATTCGGCTTCGAAATAGACTTTGTACAAGTTTTTTTCTTGTCTTCTCTACTTTTTTTTTATCTTCCGGAGTTCTCGCAGCCCATTTTTAAACGAAAGATTATATGAAATATGTAAAACTAATTCCATGCACCTAATCCATGCATGCAACGTCGACAAAAACCGTACTAGTAAGCATTCATATTATCTGGCCTTGATTCAATCTTCTCCAAATTATTCATATCGCTTGGTTTAGCCCCCACACACCGTACACACAGCTCCAGAACTTGTGTCAGTTAGAACTTGTGTAACTTTTCCATCCCTATTCTCGTGACTTATTTCAATTAGCTGGTCCCCCATGTGTATCTCAGATATTTTCAAATTATTAATTTGACCCCGAATATCACCGACAACCGAACGGGTTTTCTCGGGCGTTTCTTTTGCAAATTCCATCAGCATTGGTCGGCAATATCGAATAGAAGAGCAAGCCGGATTTTGCAAAGAACCTCTTTTGTTTCTGTATCAATCAGCTTTATTGGTACCAAAGACGCTATAAATAAGTTTGCATCTGAGACCAAGTTACTTTCATCTGTTAAAATTTGTTTATATTCACTTTGTCCCGATGAACTATCACATTCCCATTTGGTAAACAATTTAAGATTTCTTCTGTTGGGTCGTAAATATTTTCAATTTTTAAGGTACGAAAAAAAAAAAAGCCGAAAAAAATCACATGTATTTTGTTGGTAGAAAAATTCACCACATTGTCAAAATCACGAGAGCTTCTCTCAAAAAACAACTACTTTATGTATGTATGTAGTTCATTCTCTCAAAAAACAACCACTTTATGTATGTATGTAGTTCAATGCGGTAGTTTGTAAACAAAATTTTGAAAACTTGCTGGGATGTAAACAATAGTCACTTGTTCTAGTGATATTACCTGGTAAAGCTGCCTTGTACCTACCTACCTACATATCTACCTGCCTACCTATGTCCGCTATAGACGCTAGTAGACAATATTATTTAACAATAAAATGGCAGAAATAATCTATTTTTTCGAAAAATCTCCTGAATCAAATCTTAAAAAAAAATTTTAAAATATTTTGCATTTCCCTCCTCTTCAGATATTTTTCGTCCCATTTAAAAGGGGGCAGATTCGGGCAATTTTTTTTTTTTGCCTTGCATATGAGCTGTTCTATGTGATGGTATCAAAATTACGACATCGGCAGACATCGCTAACTGTCAAAAGTCTATTTAAAATTTCTAATAAGGTTAGGATATTTGATACTGCAAAAACAATCGTGTACCTCTCCAGTTTTTACATAAATGTTTACTTAAATGCTTTTTAAATAAGGTACTTAATAACCATTCTAACCATATATCACACTTACATAATTGCATTGAAAATAATGAAAATATGACCATGTAAACTGGTGCAATTCTATTCTACATAATCGACATTATTTTGAGCGTCAACTTGCAAGTCAAGTTTTATTAAGAAAAAATGAGAAATAATTTATTTTAAATTCTATATAATATGTATTAGACATTTAGTTAGATATGTGCATTAACAAAATATTCAATATCGAACATTTGCAAAACCTATTTTTGAGACGGTACGCACGATTCTGTCCCATAGTGCGTCGCATACTGAAAATCCTCTGGACACAGCATATAACAAATAAAGATGTCCTCGGGAGAATGCGCAGAGATCTGGAATTCGTCTGTACCTTGAAAAAGCACAAACTAGAATTATATCATGAGGCATGAAAAATATCGACTATTGCAGCTCATACTCCAGGGCAAACTTGAGGCGAAG
>CM032449.1:192436515-192495451 GCA_019049505.1 Pachyrhynchus sulphureomaculatus
TGACATAGAAAGGTGAAATTTGGTAACAATATAGGAATTGATGGCCTCATCAGAGCCATGTAGTTTTGAGAATTAAATTTTGACTTAAGGGGCTAGTTTTGGGGGGTGAAGTCGGAAGTGAAAAAAAAAATTTTTTTTACTAGGTCATCGAGTGTGGTGTCAAATGAAAGCTTGTAAAAACACGAGTAAAAAATATATATATATAATATTATACTTGCGCGCACTTTTCTTTGTATTATTTTTAAAAATTCGCGAAAAAAAATCGCTGTCCCGGGCCTTATCTCGAAAAGTACTTATCAAAAAATTTCGAAAAAATTCTGGAATATTCTCCACGGGGTGTAGATTGAACGAAAATTATCACGAGTGCATTATCTTTAATAATTTATATGGTATATAAAAAAAACAAAAATTTCAAGGTCATCCGATTTCAGTAAAGATTGGAAACAAACTTTGTTGAAAACTCATTTGGGGTGTGTTTTGTGAAATTATTGATCATTTTATACCACCGTAACATAAATTTTGACTTAAGGGGTTCGTTTTGAGGGGTGAATCCGAAGTGAAAAAAATTTTTTTTTACTAGGTCATCGGGGTGTGGTGTCAAATGAAAGCTTGTGAAAACACATATATATGTATATATATATATATATATATATATATATATATATATATATATATATATAATGTAATACTTGCACACACTTTTCTTCGTATTACTTTTAAAAAAATCGCTGACCCCTACCTTATCTCGAAAAGTACTGATCAAAAAATTTTGAAAAAATTCTAGAATATTCTCCACGGGGTATAGATTGAACGAAAATTATCACGAGTGCATTACCTTTAATAATTTATTTGGTGTATAAAATAAAAAAAAAAACACGTTTTCAGTAAAGATTGGAAACAAACTTTGTTGAAAACCCATTTGGGGTGTATTTTGTGAAGTCACTGATCATTTTATACCATCCTAACAAAAATTTTTATTTTAAAAACAATAAACGTACGGAACACTAATTGTGCAAGTTCAACTTGCACTTGACCGGTTTTTTTTTTTTATTTATAAATATAGCTTTTTCTGACTAAACCTAGTCTTATCCAAAGCCCTGCGAATAGGCTGTTCTATCTAATTTATTAATTATAAACATTTAGTTAAATATAAAATTATTTTAAAAATCAAAAAACAGTAATAATATAATTTAATTTTTACATAAATTAGAAAATTTGTATAAATTGTGAAAATAAAATATATAATATGATACATAATTTTATCCAATAAATAATAAATATTCACTTGTAAAATACAATTTTTTCGCACATTTATAAAAATAACCGGTCAAGAGCAAGTTGAACTTGCGTAATTAGTGTTCCATACGTTGATTGCTTTTAAAATAAAAAATTTTGTAACGGAGGTATAAAATGATCAGTGACTTCACAAAACACACCCCAAATGAGTTTTCAACAAAGTTTGTTTCCAATCTTTACTGAAAATTGATGACCTAGAAATTGTTGTTCTTTTTTTAAATACCAGATAAATTATTAAAGGTAATGCATTCATGATAATTTTCGTTCAATCTACACCCCGTGGAGAATATTCCAGAATTTTTTCAAAATTTTTTAATAAGTACTTTTCGAGATAAGGCGGGTGGACAGCGATTTTTCGCGATTTTGTAAAAATAATACAAAGAAAAGTGTGTGCAAGTATTACATTATATATATATTTTTTACTCGTGTTTTCACAAGCTTTCATTTGACACCACACTCGATTACGTAGTAAAAAAAATTTTTTTTCACTTCCGATTTCACCCCCCAAAACTAACCCCTTTAATCAAAATTTAGCTTTCAAAACTACATGGCTCTGATGAGGCCATCAATTCCTAAATTATTACCAAATTTCAACTTTCTATGACAAATAGTGGGTGTGACAGACAGACGGACAGACAGGCGGACACACAGACGAACAGACAGGCGGACGGACAGACGGACAGACAGACACCGAAGTCATCTTATACGGACGAACAGATGGACAGACAGAAGGACAGACAAACGGACAGACAGACACCGAAGTCATCTTATAAGTGTTCCGTACGAAACACTAAAAAGAAACAAAACCGATCAAAAAATAGTCAAATTACTATAAAAACTTATTCCATACAAAATGATATTATTCATTTTTTTATACCTTATACGAGTAGATTATTATCTTCAAAAAATTCCCACTTGGTATATTTCAATTAAAAGCAAAGAAATAAAATTTTTAAATAAATTGAAAATTGGCCATTTATTAAAAACTATATTAATTTCTGCCAAAATTATTATAGTATATATTACTTACTACCTTAAAATAATATTGTTGAACCAGAAATTCCTCGTTCTTTCGTCGTCAACTGAAAAAACTCTAAAAAAAGCTAAAAATAACTGAATTGAAAAATCCTCAAAATTTTCGCTAAAATGACTATTTTTACAGTATTTAGCGACATTTTTTTACAAAAAAGTTGCAGGTACAGATTGAAGCGCTATATCTAGCGAGTATTTTTTAAAAAAAAAATTAAGTGAATATCTTAAAAATTGGAAGGCAGCTAGAATTTTAAGTTGCACAGTGGGACTTCGCCCCGCCGTGAGGCGGTCTTCCCATCGAAATTATTTAGAGCAAAATCTTTGCTTGAAAATAAGGTGGGCCCTCATTGCAGTACACCTGTAACATTTTATCTTGAATAATTTTTGGCCCTCGAGGAACAAAATCGTAAATCTGCAAAATATAGTAATTTGACAACGAAGTTAGTTTTGTATGACATCATTTTTATGGCTATGCGTAGTCGGTCAAGTAAGAAAATGTCGAACATTGTTTATTAAAAATGTATATATTTAGAAGTTTTTTACATCATTTGACAGTAAAGGATTGCCATTAAAATAATGATTCAGTAGTTCGTCTAATTCCCATCAGGGCCCATTGGGAGAAATAATTTTTTGAACAAAAATCGAGACGTGTGGCTTACGTTTTAATCAATTTGAATATATTTTTTTAAATACTCGTGAACACTTCTAGTTTACTCTTCAATTGCAGAATTGTAAATAAATTTGACTTATTATGATTATATCTGGTCATATATCGGTTATATGAAAAATACATATTTACCCCATATTAGGAATAGTACTAAATTCGACTAAATTTGGTACTTTAACGTATATATTTAGAAATATTAACCTTCTCAATTCGAATTCGAAGATAATTTTAAAAACAATAGTCTCCAGTTGCAAAAATTCTTAATCATAAGAATGGAACAATTCTTTACTGCACAAATATATCTGAGTATAACTTTGTGCATTTTGATCCAGCTGATAAAGGATTGACATCAAAATTGTCCCTTTAAATAATTTTCTAACTTCAGAAAAGCTTAAAAACATCAATATTATTGGTTATGAGTAGGGCATTTCTTTTATGTAGTTCATAAAAGTATCTAAAATACAATAGCTTTTTATATGTAGATTGACTAATAGGCGAACAAAAACTTACCTATGGTAAGTTTAAACCTAACATAACCTAATAGGCCGAGTCATCAGCGCGCAGAAAGACACATCTACAAGCTTTACCTTTCTGCTCTCTTATGTCTCTAACCATTAGGTTATGTTAAGGTGGCTCCCAAAGACATAGAGGATGAACTGAACATTGACCTCACAAAATTGACCACTCTTTAGAAAGAGACAAAGCGACTGTGCGGCCAATACCCGTCTCTTTTCTGTAGGCCTGTAATAAACAAAGCGCAGCACCTCGAGACGGAATTCAAGGTGAGAAAAAACCCTCACCCGATTTTAGTTCAAATAGAACACTTAGAAATATTATTTTCAAGAGCGCCGTAGCGTAGCAGCATTCTAGAAAGAGACAGCTGCCGGCCGCTCATTCGCCTTGTCTGTCTCACTTTTGCGTCCATATTTACTTCACAGCGGGATACGGTGTTTGTCAAATACCGAGCACGAGCACTAGTTCATGCCGAACACATAGTGCTTGGCTTATGGTGTTTGCGGAATGACGAGCATACTTGTGCACGAACTACTGCCAAGTAGTTTGCAAACAAGTGAAGTTGCAGATATATAAATAAATAATATAAACTGTAGGCTTATATTTATACTTATATTTATTAGTGTTCCGTACGGAACGCTTATAAGATGACTTCGGTGTCTGTCTGTCACAACCGATTTTCTCCGAAACTATTTGACATAGAAAGTTGAAATTTGGTATTAATAGAGGAATTGATGGCCTCATCAGAGCCATGTAGTTTTGAAAGTTTAATTTTGACTTAAGGTGTTAGTTTTAGGGGGTAAAATCGGAGTGAAAAAAAAAATTTTAATGGGTCATCGAGTGTGGTGTCAAATGAAAGCTTGTGAAAACACGAGTAATATATATATATATATATATATATATATATATATATATATATATATATATATATAATGTAATACTTGCGCTCACTTTTCTTTGAATTATTTTTATAAAATCGCGAAAAATCGCTGTCCCCCCGCTTTATCTCGAAAAGTACTTATCAAAAAATTTAGAAAAAATTCTGAAATATTCTCCACGGGGTGTAGATTGAACGAAAAATTATCACGAGTGCATTACCTTTAATAATTTATCTGGTATATAAAAAAAACAAAAATTTCAAGGTCATCAGTTTTCAGTAAAGATTGGAAACAAACTTTGTTGAAAACTCATTTGGAGTGTGTTTTGTGAAGTCACTGATCATTTTATACCTCTGTAACAATTTTTTTTTTATTTTAAAAGCAATCAACGTACGGAACACTAATTGGGCAAGTTCTACTTGCACTTGACCAGTTATTTTTAATTCATTTTACATTTATATATACAATATTTTAAAGCGGGTAGATACTTAATACTATTAAAAATCAATTATAAAATAATTCTGATAATTGAAAAGCTTCACAAGAAATAAATACCAAAACAAAAACTAATCCAAGGTGATAATTTATCTTGTTATCAACAATCAACCAACCACATTCGCTACTTGGCAAACACCGCATGTGTGGAGCCAAGTGGAACAATACACGAGTAATGGTGCTCGTGTCCTTTGATGTGTGTCAAAAGATCGACAATCGATGGGAATAGCGAGCACCCGAATGTTCGTGTTCGGGCTAGGGCGAGCACTGACGGGCAGCCCATCCACACATAGCAAGTTCGCCGATACAGTTGCTCGGTATTTGGCAAACCCTGCATGTGTGGACCCGCGTTTGGGTTTAAATCTCGTTATATATGCCTATCTGTTCGTCTAGGACGTGATGCAACAGAGCCTCGAAGCGCCAAGCGTATGTAGCATTCATATTCGATAATGTATTATTTAACCACAAATAAGGTTAGAATTGAATCAGTGTTATAAAGCATTGTTTACAGAGGTACCAACAATAACCTCAAAAAAAAAAAGAAATTTCTTTTACCGACTACAAGTTATACGGGACACATTTTTACTTGACCGACTGTAAATACCTTAAAAACCACCCTTATATGTACAAATTTGTAATAAATCTACATTAAACTACAAAAATATTCAAAACGAGGTTTGGCCGATCTTCTCTACTGCTAATAAAACGTCTTTTATTTAGGACTTTTCAGGATACCCAAAAAAAATTATTTTAACAATAAATATATTATAATTTATCAATAATCATAATGACCTTAATTGCCTAACCTATATAGAGCTAGAATATTTAAATTCAAGGAGAATTTTCTCAACGTCTACGTTTTCCTTTTAAATTTTTCACGGTAATAAATCATAGAAAAATTTTAATGCAATCGATAAATCTCGGTATGGCAAAGAGGGCCGTATTGTAAAGTATATCAAAAATTTAAAAGTTAAAAAACTCGCAAACTGTGTGAAGCGGCACATATATCAAATCATACTGATATATTTTGTATTGACACACGCTCTAAGAAAATTTTATGGTATTGCGTCAAGTACTAAGAATTTCTTCTTTTTATTATGTTATTATTACTATTACTATTATAATCTATCCATACGGCTTTTGTACTTTCTATCCATAACATAGGACGACAAAAAAAAGTCTTGTAGTTGAAAGGTGAAATACCATATTATATGTTTTTTGCTGTGTTGAAAACGAATCCAAGGTTAGAATTGGGTTATCACCCTAACCTATAACCTTAAAAAACACCTTCAAAATAACCAAAAATACTTTTACAAATAAATTAAAAATGTAAACGACCAAACCACATGTATTTTGGATACTGCAATCGAATCTAAGGTTAGAATTCACCTATTACGTCATCATTTTGATATAACCTAAAAAAAACACCTCAAAAATGGTAAGAAATACGTCTGTAAGTATATTAAAAAATTAAATGAACAGACCACCATATCTATACGTATTTTGGGGTGCTTAAACCGAATATGCCAAAAGAATTGACCTATTAAATCATGATCTTCAAATAACCTTAAAAAGTCAGGCCTTTTCATTCATACCTTGCTGGATTCAGGTGAGTTCCCTCGCTTATCGCCCACTGGTTGCTTTATTAAAATGATTTCCCTCGCACATCATCCTCGAGATGCCGGATAACAGTGAGTCCCCTCGCCTCTCACCCCAATGGAAGAAGTTTTCAACCAGAATTCTATACCTAACATAACCTAATACAAGAACTGTACTCCAAAAACTCTAAACCTAACATAACCTAATGAAAAAAACTTACACCAAGAACTTTACACCAGGACTTCTAAACCTAACACAGCCTGATGAAAGAACCTTACACCAAAAACGCTAAACTTAAAATAGCCTAATGCAAGCAACTTACACCATAATCCTTACATCAAGAACTCTAGACCTAACATAGCCTAATGTAAGAAACTTACAGCAAGAACTCTAAACCTAACCTAAGTTAATGCAAGAATCTTACACTAAAAACTTTACACAAAGAATTCTTGACCTAACATAACCTAATAGAAGAAACTTACATCAAGAACGTTAAACTATAACCATAATATAATCTATTGCAAAAAAAGAAACGATCAGACCACCATATTTATACGTATTTTGGGTCGCTGAAAGCAAATATATCAACAGAATTGACCTATTACGTCGGGATCTTGAAATATCTTCAACTGGTCCAGTTCTTTCATTCCCAGGATGCTGGATTATGGTGAATTCCACCCCTTTTCACCCTCGGGGTGTTTTATTAAAGTTAGTCCCATCGCCTCTCACCTACGATGTACCTTATTATAGTAATTCCCCTCGCTTCTTACCCCCAGGGTGCTTTATTTATGTGAGTCCCCTCACCTCTCATCATCGGGGTGCTTTATTCAAGTGAACCCCCATGCTTCTCGTCATCGGGGAATCACTTTCATAAAACATCCAGTGGGCGACTCACCCTAATCCAGCAACCTGTGAATGAAAAGACTGGACTTTTTGAGATTATTTCAAGTTCTTGACTTAATAGGTCAATTCTTTTGGCATATTCGGTTTTTGAGGAGACGTCAAAATGCTGAGGTGATGGGTGAATTCTGATCTTGGATTCGATTTCAGCACCCCAAATTACGTATTATGTATGCTCATTTGCTCCGTTACAGTTATAATTTATTTGTAAAAGTATTTTTGATCATTTTGGAGATGGTTTTTTTTGAGGTTATGTCAAAATCCTTGGGTGATGAGTCAATTCTGACCTCGGATTCGTTTTTAGCACACAAAAAACATATGGTATGGTATCTCACCTTTGAACTACAAAACTTTTTTTTGTGGTCCTGTGGAACAATATCGTGTAGCAAAGAATATAATCTATATAAAATGCAACGTCTCTCTGTCTGTTTGTCTGTCCGTTAGTGCGTTTATCACTCGAGAACCCGTTATCCAATTTACGTGTTTTTTTTATTCATACATGTGTTCTCTGGCCAGGTTATATAATAATAATAATAATAGTAATCTATAATCTATATTTTATATATAATGCAATGTCTCTATGTCTGTCTGTCTGTCCGTTTGCCGGAACGGAATACACAGCCAGACATGACTCAGCTGCAAAAGTAGTTCACCAAGCACTAGCCATATCATACAAACTCATAGAAAACACAGGTCCCTACTACAAATACACACCAACATCGATACTTGAAAATAAAGATTACAAGCTCTACTGAGATATCAGTATCCATACAGATAAAACAGTCTCCGCCAATAGACCCGATATTACTTTTCAGTGCAAAAAAGGAAGCGTCACCTATCTAATTGACATAGCTCTCCCCAACGACACAAACATCCAAACGAAATACACAGAAAAAATCTCCAAATACACAGACCTTACAACAAAAATAAAAAGGCTATGAAAACGAGAAAAAGTCATCATTGTCCCCCTCATCATATCAGCCACAGGCAGCATTCACACCACACATACACAGAAACATTCAGAAGTCAGTGATTTTGAAAACATCTAACATTGTCAAGTCATTCCCTAATACACAATGGTAATAGTGTTTATGCTGACTTGGCTTGGGCCCGTCAGCCAAACATGGAACCACATTAACCAAATGTGAGAAAGAAGAACTTTTTTGTATAATAATAGCGATACTAATAATGTCACTAATAATGATAATGTTAATAATGTAATGTTAATGTCCTCTCTAGCTGACCGCCTATTATTTTATATTTTTGCTCTCTAAAATTTACCATAGGCGTACTCTTAAGTTTAACTAACAAATATTTACTTATCATGGTAATGATAAATAAGTTTGGCGACTTCTTGGCGCCATCAAGAAGTTTACAAGGAAAATTATCAATTGAGCTATTAGTAAGTGTACATAGTAGATATTTTATTGAGAATTGATTATTGTTAAACTATGACTTGCATTAAACTCATAGGCGTAACTAAAGGG
Organism: Pachyrhynchus sulphureomaculatus; assembly: GCA_019049505.1. Classification (NCBI taxonomy): domain Eukaryota; kingdom Metazoa; phylum Arthropoda; class Insecta; order Coleoptera; family Curculionidae; genus Pachyrhynchus; species Pachyrhynchus sulphureomaculatus. Next base: position 192,445,383 of record CM032449.1, read on the forward strand.
CAAAACAATATAATAATAAAAATAGTTGATTTACAACACTATGTCAAATAGTTTCGGAGAAAATCGGGTTTGACAGACGGACAGACACCGAAGTAATCTTATAAGTATTCCGTACGGCACATTAAAAAGAAAATAGAAGATTAGTTAACAAATTATGGGCATTTATTGAATTTATAAAAATTTCTATCATTTTTATAATGTGAACAGGGAAAGACACTTTTTAATACAACAGCTTTATATTCTTTACAATGAAATGTGAAAAACTAATCTATTCTAAACTAATTCTACTGAAAAAAATAATAAAAAGAAAACTTGAAACAGTTTAGATACCGCTGATTATTTCTGTAAAAGCCCTCTAAATTTAACTATATTACGCCTTTGAACTAAAATTTTCCTTTCATTGCACTTTAAAAAAAATTCGCTCGCTACATAAAGTGCAAGAAGGAGCTAAAATCAACTCATTAGCTTAATGACGCGAACCAAGTAGACGTCTTTCAAATTCCACCTAATTTGACAGTATACATTTTTCGACTATCAAATAAGGTAGAATGACGAATTTTAGAAGATGAAAGGAGGATATAATTTTTCACCACTGTATATTAATCTATATACGTCTCTTTATGTGCCCGTGCAAAGCCAAAACCACTCGATGGATTTTAATGAATATGAGCACAAAAGAATATTCAAAGTTCCGCAATATATATATATATATATATATATATATATATATATATATATATATATATATATATATATATATATATATATATATAATATATATATATATATATATATATATATATATATATATATATATATATATATATAAGTTGGATTGAATTCTTTCTTGAACCTTGGAATATTGAATATATATTTTTTCAATTTCTTGGGCTTTATGGTTCTTTTGTTTTAAGGATAGAGAAATTACATCATGTTCTAGTTAGAATTTATTGAAAACGTTTCGCCCGATTTTCAGGCTTCTTCAGTTCATCTAAAAATTGAAATTTTCTGTTTTGGATATTCAATAGGACGCACAAATTTTTTTTTTTTTAATTATGAATATATAAAATTCTTAAATTTATAATACAATGTAGAAGTTGAAAATAATAAAAATACAAAATAATAAAAATATATATATAAAAACTTACATGTGTGGGTTGAAACGAAGACACACTTAACATTCTTTAAAAGGTGTTACTAAGACGGTCACATTTTTTTTAAATAACTTTAGATTTGTATAGGGAACGAAAGTCATCCTTTGGTTTGTTTATGTGTTTTTTATTTATTATCTGCTATTGAGTTACTATGAGAAGAGTCCGAAATAAATATGACTCAGACCCCTAACGTCGCTTTTGTCGTTTTATATTGTTTTTCTCTTTAATAATACAGATCATTTTCATGCATTGATCTTTTAAAATAATTTGACTCTTTTTTTAAGATTTTTGTATTTTTAAAATCAAACGAGTGTTTGGTTTGTTTAACGTGTTTTGAGAGAGCTGTTGGGTTATTCTTATCATACTTATGGCCATTCAGTCTAGTTTCTAGATGCTGTTTAGTCATGCCGATATAACAGCCGTTGCAGTTTTGACATGGAATAGAATATATCAGGTTTGATTGTTTCAGTAGGGGTGTTTTGGATTTTAGAGGGGTAAAAAGGTGTTTTAATGAGTTATGAGTTTTGTGGCAAACAGTTAAATTATGTTTTTTGAGGACTGCTTTAATTTTTTCTGAAAGTCCTTGAATATATGGCATGGATATGTATGTTGTAGCAAAGAACAGCTACAACATACATATCCATGCCATATATTCAAGGACTTTCAGAAAAAATTAAAGCAGTCCTCAAAAAACATAATTTAACTGTTTGCCACAAAACTCATAACTCATTAAAACACCTTTTTACCCCTCTAAAATCCAAAAAACACCCCTACTGAAACAAGTAGTATAATAAATTTAATTTATTTAACTTATTTAATTTACTGAATTTAATTTATTTAACTTATTTATTTTAATAAATTTAATTTATTTAACTTATTTATTTTAATGAATTTAATTTATTTAACTTATTTAATTTACTGAATTTAATTTATTTAACTTATTTATTTTACTGAATTTAATTTATTTAACTTATTTATTTTAATAAATTTAATTTATTTAACTTATTTATTTTAATAAATTTAATTTATTTAACTTATTTATTTTAATAAATTTAATTTATTTAACTTATTTATTTTAATGAATTTAATTTATTTAACTTATTTATTTTAGTAAATTTAATTTATTTAACTTATTTATTTTAATAAATTTAATTTATTTAACTTATTTATTTTAATGAATTTAATTTATTTAATATAATCTTATAAGTATTCCGTACGGAACACTTATAAGATGACTTCGGTGTCTGTCTGTCTATCTGTCCGTCTGTCTGTAACACCCGTTTTTCTCTCTATGTCATAGAAAGATGAACTTTGGTAATAATATAGGAATTGATGGCCTCATTGGAGCCGTGTAGTTTTGAAAGTTAAATTTTGTTGGGGATAGTTTTGGGGGGTGAAATCGAAAGTGAAAAAAAATTTTTTTACTGGGTCATCGAGTGTGGTGTCAAATGAAAACACAAGTAAAATATATATATATATATATATATATATATATATAATGTAGTAGTATAAATTGTAGATTGAGCAAAAATTATCACGAGTGCATCACGTTTGATAATTTATCTGGAACTATGTGCCTTGGCAATATGGTGGAGGTTTTTTAATATACTTTTCAGTACATTACTGCTATCGAGTCGCGCGTCGCTCCTGTACCAAGACAAAATAATTTTATTTTATGTGTTTAAAATTAAACAAATATTTAGGTAGTAAGTATTTGTTTTACACTTTTATGATTAGATTCTAGATTGAGCTAGATTGATTTATTACGTATTAGGTTATTATTGACTAAGAAAAAACGCGCAAATTCATATTGGATCTTAAAATATATACATGTCAGGGACGTAATTAACTCCTCCTATGTAAGGATTTTATTTTATTTTAAAAGCAAGCATCGTACGGAACACTAATTGTGCAAGTCCGACTTGTACTTGCTTGGTTTTTTTTTTAATGTACTAATGTTTTGTTTAAACTTACACATATTCTCTACTAATAAAATGTTTTTTCGTGTCCTTATGCGGAACAGAGTATCTTGATGGAGAGTCGTGATATCCCGGATTTATCGGAAATAGAACCGGTCAAGTGCAAGTTGAACTTGCACAATTAGTGTTCTGTACGTTAATTGCTTTTAAAATCAAAAATGTTGTTACGGTGGGATAAAATGATCAGTGACTTCACAAAAAACACACCCCAAATGAGTTTTCAACAAAGTTTGTTTCCAATCTTTACTGAAAATTGATGACCTTGAAATTTTTTTTTTTTTTTTATATACCAGATAAATTATTAAAGGTAATGCACTCGTGATAATTTTCGTTCAATCTACACCCCCTGGAGAATATTCCAGAATTTTTTCAAACTTTTTTGAACAGTACTTTTCGAGATAAGGTGGGGGGACAGCGATTTTTTAAAAATAATACAAAGAATAGTGCCCGCAAGTATTACATTATATATATATATATATTTTTTACTCGTGTTTTCACAAGCTTTCATTTGACACCACACTCGATGACCTAGAATATTTTTTTTTTTTCACTTCCGATGGGGCAGATTCACCGAAAGCAATCCATTATTTTGATTGTTGCTTGGTTTTGAGTGTATAATGATGAATCCAGGTCTCATCGACGACGGTGACAACTCGACGCAAGAAGTCCTTCGGATTTTACTTAAATTGCTCCAAACACAGCTTCGAAGTTGAAAGCCGCACCCGTTTGTTGTTCACAGTGAGCAATCGTGCGCCAATCGGGCTGACAACTTGTAACACGTAGGCTGAAATGTTTTTGGTCTAGCTATTTAAAATACAAGTATTACATTATATATATATATATATATATATATATATATATATATATATATATATATATATATACATATTACTCGTGTTTTCACAAGCTTTCATTTGACACCACACTCGATGACCTACTAAAAAAATTTTTTTTTACTTCCGATTTCACCCCCCAAAACTAACCTCTTAAGTCAAAATTTGACTTTCAAAACTACACGGCTTTGATGAGGCCATCAATTCCTATATTATTACCAAATTTCAACTTTCCATGACAAAGAGTTTCGAGAGAAAATCGTGTGTGTCAGACAGACAGACACCGAAGTAATCTTATAAGTGTTCCGTACGGAACACTAAAAACCAAAAATTTACACCTTTAGATTAAAAAAATAACTTCATCATTCTGCAACACAATACCTTTTGTGACCGAAGAATCTGATAAAAGTGAATTTGTTTCATTTTTTCATATTTATGCTATTTATAGACTTTAAATATGATTGGACATTACTTCTGGCTTCATACATTTATTTTCATATCTCATGCTTGTTATTAGAAAATTCGTAACGCCTCTACTCTTTTCAATATCCAACTTCTTTACCCTTAAATTATTTGATTTCGTACCTACAAACATGCCCTATCTTTTCAAAGGATCTGCGTGTGAGTCAGCCCTTGACTTTAAAGACCTTCAATCGTATCTGATTTTGAAGGCACCCTCTTATATTTTATCTAATTTTGGAGAAGTCTGTAACTTTTGTATGTTTATTTATTTTTGTGCGAGAAAACATTTTTGATGTCCTAAGATTTCCTTAAAACGATAACAGCAAACAAATTTGTTGTCGCATTATCTTTACCCAATGACAGAGCTTATTGACTTATTGATAAAAAGGGATATGCATATCTTCAAATAAATCTATAATATATATAAAATGCAACGTCTCTCTGTCTGTCTGTCCGTTAGTGCGCTTATCACTGGAGAACCACTTATCCGATTTACGTACTTTTTTTTTAAACATACATATGTTCTCTGGCCATTTTATAGGCTATATTTTATTACGATAGGTAGCATAAGGAATGAGCAGTGACGATAATAGTGAATAAAGTCGGAAAAAAGTTGGCCGCTAGCGCGTTTCTTTTTTGCAATACGCAGCCTAAACCATTAAATATGGAACAATATTATGTAGCAGAGAATATCTATAATCTATAATCTATAAAATATATAAAATGTAATGTCTCTCTGTCTGTCTGTCTGTCCATTAGTGCGTTTATCACGCGAGAACCACTTATCCGATTTACGTATCTTTTTTTAAATTCATACATATATTCTTTGGCCAGGTTATATAACAATATTAATAATCTATATCTATAATATATATAAAATGCAACATCTCTCTGTCTGTCTGTCTGTTCGTTAGTACGCTTATCCCTCGAGAACCACTTATCTGATATACGTGATTTTTTTAAATTCATACATATATTCTCTGATCAGGTTATAGATATATATTTTGTTACATCTATAATATATATAAAATGCAACGTATCTCTGTCTGTCTGTTCGTTAGTGCGCTTATCACTGGAGAACCACTTATCCGATATACGTGTTTTTTTTTTTTAAACATACATATGTTCTCTGTCCAGGTTATAGGATGTATTTTATTACGTTAGGTGACATAAGGAATAAGTAGTGACGATAATAGTGAATCAAGTCGGAGAAAAGTTTGCCGCTAGCATGTTCTATTGCAATACACTACCTAAAGCTTTAAATATGGAACAATATCATGTAGCAAAGAATATAATATATATAAAATGCAACGTCTTTCTGTCTATCTGTCTGTCCGGTGGTGCGCTTATCACTCGAGAACCACTTATCTGATTTACGTGTTTTTTTTTTTTTAATTCATACATTCTCTAGCCAGGTTATCTATAATCGTCTATCTATAATATATATATATATATATATATATATATATATATATATATATATATATATATATATATATATATATATATAAAATGCAACGTCTCTCTGTCTGCCTGTCTGTCTGTCTGTCCGTTAGTGCGCTTATCACTGGGGAACCACTTATCCGATTTACGTGCTTTTTTTTTAAACATACATATGTTCTCTGGCCAGGTTATAGGATATATTTTATTGCGTTAGGTAACATAAAGAATAAGCAGTGACGATAATAGTGAATCAAGTCGGAAAAAAGACGCGTTCTCTTGCAATACACTGCCTAAACCATTAAATATGGAACAATATCATATTGCAAAATATGCAACGTCTCTCTGTCTGTTTGTCTGTCCGTTAGTGCGCTTATCACTTGAGAACCACTTATCCGATTTACGTGTTTTTATAAATTTATACATATGTTCTATATAATTCGATATAAGACTAGATAATGGGGAATAAGGTGAGATAATGGGAGATAAATATAAATAATGGGAGATAAGGAGGAATAGTAGGAGATAAGAAGAGATAAGTGTAAATAATGGGAGTTATGGTGAGATATATGGGAGATAAGGGGAAATAACGGGAGAAGGGGAGAAATATTGCGAGATAAGTTGAGATAAGCCTAGATAATGGGAGATAAGGTGAGATAATGGGAGATAAGGTGAGATAATGGGAGATAAGGAGAAATGATGGGAGATTAGGGGAAATAATGGGAGATATTTTATTACGTTAGGTAACATAAGGAATAAGCAGTGAAGATAGTATTGATTCAAGTCCACGCGAGCGGAGCAGCGGGCACGGCTAGTTAAACGTATATAATAGAGGAAGCGCCAACAACGTATTTCAAATTGTCATTTCAACAGTCGTGAAAAAATACTAAATCTTATATGGTATACCTGCTGAACAATTAAAATCGATTCTGGCAGCCCCCTGCGGCCGGCGTATACTACCCCAAAATTACTAAGAGAGTGAGAAATAAAATTAATTTATTTAAAGTAAAAGTTATGAAATTTCAGGATATTACTTTCGATAGTATTTTTTAACACGTAGGCTGAAAAGTTTTCGGTCTAGTCTACTTAAAACACATTTTTTTGCAAAATTCGACAGCATAGTCTCCTTAACTCTACTTTTCTTGTAGAAGGATTTGTCTTTGCCTTCTCTCTTCTCTATCTTCTTCATTGGAGCCAAATTTCTTTCCCGCGAGCATTTTTTTTAGGTATACAAATAGCTAATAGTCGATGGGGGCCAAATCTGGAGAATACGGTGGATGAGGAAGCAATTCGAGCTTCAATTCATGCAATTTTGCGATCGTAACCATTGACTTGTGACACGGTGTATTGTTTTGATGATGGATGATTAACACACCACATGGAGAGAGACCAAGAGGAAGACCCCCAAAGCGATGGAAGGACAGCTGGACTTCTACTTCTCAAGAACAGTTTAAAAAAAAAAATCCCGAAGTAGAACAAGTCACTGACCTACAAATAAGAAGAAGAAGAAGAATTTTAGTTCTCACCCTCTTAGGAATTTTTGGGTCATTATACCCCGGCCACAGGGGGCTGTCAGAATCGACTTTTATTGTTCAGTAGGTATACAAAATTCAGTACCTAAATTTTCACGATTGTTGAAATGACAACTTGAAATAGGTTGCTGGCTCTTGGTCTATAACATTTTTACTTAATTTTGTAAATGGAAGTATTGTATCCATGAAGGAATCCTCCTCAGAGATTTTTGCATTTTAATCCTTCTCATGGTTCCTAAATTATTAAAAACATAGTTTACACGATAACGAATTTAAATCCTAAGCTAAATTATAAGCGAAATGAGTGTTTAGAATCCGTGAAAAATATGCAGAAAATATATGATGGGTTACCGGACAAAGACCATCAGTAAGTTTTGCCCTTGCATTAAAAGTACATGAGGTCCAAGATTCAATCACTAAACTAGGATATATATAACGAGCTTTAAAGGAAATGACTTCGAAATGAGAACGGTTACGTTCCCAGTACTTTTCTACGCTAAGGATGATATTATTGATCGCTTCTCAATAAGTCGTTTCCGTGATCTCTGTAATTTCATGCCGTCTATTTTCCTTCGGTTGTTTCAGGCAACGAGGATAATTACTGTAAACTTGAGTTTAGAGAAATCCCCCAGAAGAAAAAATCGATCGACATCAAATCAGGACTACGTATAGGTCAACTTCTCTTGGAAACTAAAAATTCTGGAAAATTTCTCAAATAACTGGCTAAATTATGCTTGAAGTATGGCTCCGTATAATGCTCAAGCCAGGTTTTCTGGTTGTCACTAAACGAATTTTGTATCACAAATCAGAATAATCACTTCTTTTATGGACATAGCAGACATAGCACACGTTTGCAGGGAAATCCCTAAAGCACTACAGGAGCGGCGCGTGTACGGAACAAGCGATTCACGTCGGTCTTGAATCGCTGTAAATTGTACTTCGTGGGAAACACAGTCCTAGGAAAATAATTTCAAATGGATGAGGTTCTCTATATAAAAAACTACTTGAAAAGGGTTGTAGGAGGAGTGATAAGCTTATCTTTATACGGACGTGAAGTGTTAGCGTGACGTGTATTTCTATTGGGAGGAATTAAGCGGGGTATATCCATCGAACACTTTCAAATCAAATCAAAAAGTACTTTATTGTCGTAAAAAACATATTAAATCTAAGGAATATAAAAACATAGTTATAATGCAAAAAAGAACAAAATGGCAAATGGTTAAACAATTTTTTGCCCTCGTATATTAATGAGTGCTTCGTGAATGCCCTAACTCGAATAGGCAAAGGCAGATCCGCAGCCCGTCTGGTGCTCTTCTGAGATGCTACGCGCTGAAGACTTAAGCGATTCTTATATATTAACGAAATGGTCTCCAAGATGAACAGGGAAGATAAGGGTCAGAATTCCCTACGAGAGAAAGATAGATCTACAGGATTCCCTCTGATGGGCACCCGCGATCAAGCCGACAGCCTTCTTCTGCAGCAAAAACAAAATATTCAGAAGATATTGGCTAGCAAAACCCCAAAAAGGAATACCATATCTAAGATGGGATTTAAACAATGCAAGATAAACCGTTGGCGCAAGATCAGGGCCAAGTCATTTCTCGTAACCCTGATAGCAAAACAACCCGAAGAAAGTCTCTTACTCAACTTCATTATGTGATTCTTAAATCGGAGATCAGTATCAATGAGAACACCCAAGAACCCTACTACAGGCTCCTCCCGCAAAGAGTCGCCACCCAAGTGTATCCCCTGCATATTGCATCCAAAACCAATAACATGTCTTACCAACATTAAAAGACAATCGGTTTGAGCTACACTACTTCCTATAAGTAAATGGAAGTGTTTGACCTAAGGGTTTCAATAACTTTATTATGCCAAACAATGGGGGTGTCATCGACAAAAAGCGTAAATTCGCCTGATACTTTGATGCGAACAAGGACATTGATGTATATTAAAAAAAAAAGTGGTCCCAGAACAGATCCCTGAGGATCTTCACATTCTACACTTAATATCGAAGATCGCCGACCAGAAATTCATGAAAATACTTATACGCATGCTCCCAAGGAATCAGGGTTGCTGGTCAGTTTTGGGACTCCAATCCGGCGAACAGACAACAAATGAAGTGTATGTTTGGGAGCAAAACGCGAAACATGGGAGCAGTATTCCATCGTTGGTCGAATTTCAGCTTTGTACAGAATTAACAGTGTGTAAAACTTTCTAGTTCGAAATAATATTCCCAACTTTCGAAAAGCTCTCTTTGTTATGCTTGCAGTTTGTGCGTACCAAGACATATTGGCTCCCAAATTAACGCCCAGCAGTCTGAGTGACGATGCTAGAGGAATGGAGTGCACCGACAAAACTACGTTAGGTTCAGCAACGTTAACGTTTTTAAAAAAATCTGCTGCCTAGGTTTTGGTAGCGTTAAATTCTACCTACTGTTACTGTTTCCCCAAGATAGAATGTCTGCTAGGTCTTTGTTAAGTTTAACGGCTTCGTGCTGGCTGCGGATATTGAATAGCCGATGTTCCAGCGTTCAAAGTGAATGAAGAAATAAGCGTAGTGTCATCTGCAAAGCTGTAAATTAGATTTATGGTCCTTTCCAGCAAATCGTTGATGTAGATGGAAAAGAGAATAGGAGACAGTGCAGAGCCTTGGAACACACCGGCGTTGATAGTAAAAGTGTCGACGAAATCCGTCGACAGCCACTCGTAAAGAACGCTCTTTGAGAATAACCAAATGTTGTGAGCTTCCTGTCATCTTCAAAGAAGTGTAGGTTTTTTAATTACACTTGCCGACATTACAGACCAAAAGCCCCTTGAGAAACGAACATATTTACAGCAGTTGATCGCTTGCGAATTGAGGGACAGTATTTTCATGCACTAACATTCTACGATGATGATGTTGGTTTTGCGAGATTTATTTTATGTCGAACCAGTTTCTTCAAACATATATTCATTTTTTAATCTATTAAATGCTCGGCGCATTTATGCACTTAAAAGACATACTCCAGTCATTTGAAACCTCCATAGTAAGTACACTGCTGCACATTGGGAAAATGAGTTGATTTTCCTTTAACACTATTCACCATTTTACGTTTAAATTTGAGTTGTTAAAATGTTGACTTACTATTGGGTAAAAATTTTCCAAGTGATTTTCGAGAAAATTGGATTTGTTTATTTACCATGTGTAATTGAAAATTTCAGCATCGTTTGATAAAAAACTAGTTTTCTTCTAAGGTATTCATGGAAAATTAATGAAAATTCAGAAAGAAGGTAAGAACTAAATGCAGTCAACAATAACATTCTCAAAAACATGTAATTATTGATTGTCGCTATTTTGTTTTTTTGCTTATTTAGCCCTGTTCTGCATAAGATTTTTTTTTTCTCTTTATGATCAACGATATACTTACCACGTGCTTACGTGAAGGCAGCATAAATTTCTTGCATTTTTTTAAGGCGTAAGGTTTCAATTTTGATGTATGCATGTTGCTCGATTGCACTACGACGACCTGAAGGACTTCACACGTCACTAAATCCACGTTGTTTTTACATGCCCTACACATTGTTGTTTAAATGAGCTCTCTGAGTTAGTTTCGAGGCTCTCTAGAGCGCTCAACACATTACTTTTGTCCACTACGCCAAGCAGCTTGTATGGAAGGACCAGATTACCGCCTCCGCCAAAAAAGCCAACCAGCTCCTCGGTAAGTTGTACCCACTCCTGAACAAGTCCAGCAAATTGCCAACTCGCAACAAGTTGACAATTTACAAGAGCCGGAATGACCTACTCCAGCATGGTGCCAGATGTCACACACCCGCATATCCACCCTCCAGAGCATCCAGAACAAGGCCCTCCGCATTATCGCCAAAGCCCCATGGTTTGTCTGCAACACTCAGCTCCATAGAGACCGCCAGATGCCCACAATCCGGGAATTCATCAGCAGCGCCCAGATCAAATTCCTGGACAAAGCCACCCACCACCCCAACACCTAGACATTAACAAACCAGAAATGTAAAAGGAGTATAGGGTTTTCCCAGCTCACAAGGAGTTTTAGTGGGTATGCCAACCCTTCAGGTTGGAGAGCCCCACACACCTGGAGCACTTTGGGGCAGCCTTATGGTGACGCAGACTGCTCCAGAAATCCATAAGGCGGATTTCCCCCTGTAAAAAAAAACACCACACCACCCCACCGTGAGGACCATCTATCACCCTACTACCACAGTAAACACACTATACAGTAGCGAAACTCAAAGATAACCGCATAGGAAAAATCGGGTTCGTTTTCAGAAGATCACGTGGCAATCCACCATGTTAAAAGTGGACCAGCGCGAGATTTGAAATACAAATAAAGTTGTGAAAAGTTTTATCATTCAAAATCATAGATATAGAAATGTTTGAAAATTTTTGATTTGTTATTTAATACAGCATGAATAATATAAAAGTTAATGCAGCATGAGTAATAAAAAAAAAAGAATGGAGCACTTTGTTAGAAAAGAAATGAATACAGGGGAAAAACTTGATAGGAAGGTATTTGATGGAATTCTTCATATTCAACTTCAGTTTTTAATAACCCTATCCAAAAATTCAAAAGTCTATCAAAGTTAAACGTCACTGTTTGAGGTTAAAGTTTTATTTACATCATTTTTCAAGTAAATTTGTGATTAAAGATGTTTTTTAAGGACTAAATTCGTTTAATTTTAACATACGTAACACTTAATGCTATTTTTCTTGTACCGTGAAATAAAAACATATTGTCAACATCTTCTAAAATAAAAGCATTTTTTTTAAACAGTGTTGTGTTGTTTGGTGTGATAGATCTCTTGTTAATTAAAAAAACACTGTATCTAGTTTTTTGGTACTTATTTTTTCTTAAACTACAAAACTATACGGTGTAACTTCGAGAAAGGTTAATATAATATTATTAATGAATTATGAACGTATATGTATAGACCTCTATTTTCTATGTGAATGATTCTTAGAGGTTCTATACCTTTTTGTGTTCCGTTATCCGTATTGCCTTTTGATAACGTAATTAACGCTTGCCTTTATGTACAATGAATTAATATTTACATCAAAGAGTCAATACAGTAATTTCCTAATTATATTTACATACAATACTTAGTTATGACCAAGCTGACTTGTCAATTACAACTATGTTGGGAATGTGGAATCTTTGGCACAATGACACTACTCAGTATATATCACCACTACACCAAACACTTTATTTTTGCCCTCGACGCGCGTTTCGCTAACCATATTAGCTTCATTAGGAGAAATGATTGACTCATATATACTGAGTATTGTCAATTACAGTTTAAAAGGAAAATAACTATGTTTAATTTATAGTATAGGTATACAACAATAGAAATAAGTTCTTTATAGGAGGAATATTAATAACAGGTAACTAAATCTTCAAAATTTTATTAGTAAGCATAATTACCATCAAAATGGACTTCGATTAAGTGTACTGTCCATTTAACGAACTTATTTTGAGAATATTTTACCCTCTGGCACACATCGTCTGACAAAATCATATTACAAAAATTTCTTTGGAATCACATTAAATTTTTTCTTATTTTAATAGCATATTTGATTCAATAATCGATTTTATATCAGTTATTTCAATAATCCCATTCCCCAGTGGTTTTGTGATCTCAACATGACACTTAATATTTAAACTTTCAAACCCAGCTTATAAGAAAATAAAATATACTGTCTAAAATTTGAAAATAATAAATATGTTGTTATAGGTTCTGTATTCCTTACAATATATTCACAGAAACTTTTGAAAGATTGGCATGAAAAAGGAGCAATGTAATTTATAGAGAAAAATAGAAAAAAAAAAAAATCACTTTCAGAGTATTAATTGTACTTGCAATTAAACAGTGTTAAATTTATCAAGTTTATTATTAGAAAAGGTGTGTCAAACAATTAATACAGATGAAGTTATTGAAAACTAGAAACCTCTTGAAAATACACCTTTAAGAAAAAAAAAATGTTTTATTTATAATTTACACAAATATAAATAGTTTTAAATAACTGAATATTAGTTTACACAAAAATAAATCTTTCTAAAACCCAGAATTTGGAGGATTATTTATTAATCATAAAAAAATTACACAGGCACACAAAAAAAGTTTTTCACTACCGAACAGATCACTATACCTATATGTATTTTTGGGCGCTGAAACCGAATCCGAGGTCAGAATTGAGCAATCACGTCAGGATTTTTAAATAACCAGCCGAACTAAGTTTAGAAATAAATTTCAAGCTTTAATGACCAAATCACTCTACCAATACGAACGTTTTATTAAATCAATCAAGGTTCCCTGGAAGGCCGTCTCTTGAGCAAATACGTCTAAACAAAATGTACATTAGTAATGATAATATTGTTTCATGCATATGTATTTTTTCAAAAATGCATTTAAGATAGTGAAAAGTTGTCTTGTGAAAGCAAGCAATAGAGGTTTATTAAAATAATCAACAACTCCAACAACTTTAATCGCATACCATGATTTCTATGAAATCATTGTTTCAACTAAAAACAGAAGAACTGCAAAAAAAAATCATTAATGCAGCAACTTAAACTTTGACGGATAATACTGTTGATGCTTACATGTGATGCAAATAAAGCATAATTAAATTTAGTTATGATTTAGAATAATAGTCTTAGCGCGCCCTGATTGAGTTAGAAATTTTCTTATTTGCAAATTTTAGAGCATAAAAAAGTGTAACTCGAGCAAATAATTTGCGAAAATAATTATATGGAATATTGCAATTCTCAACGGCACAACAATAACCTCCTTTCCTCATGATTATATAAATTGTTTCTCAACCTTTTCGATTCTCTTCACTTACAAACGTTTTTAATTCTCTTTTTCTACAAACTCTCTCTTCCTTCTGTCTTTATATTCATATAAACTGCAGTCACATCAAGAAACGATGGACAATACATTTCCAAAGACACATTCCGAGATCGGATGTAAACACTGAGAGGCCATTTTGAAAAAGGACCCGTCGACACATGCGCCGTCAAAATTTTGTCACCAAATTGGAGCTCAGTTTCGCTACTGTAGTATGTTTACTGTGCTACTACTCTTATTGAACAGGAAATTTTATGCCGAGTCCACCGCCAGCGCCGTCTGCCAAGACCCAGCGACCCCCTGCCTCCGGATTAGCTTAAATTAATCTTAATTAATAATAAGTTTAATTTTGAGTTTTTGTTCAAGTTGTTGTGTTAATGTTAAGTTAAAATATCTTAAGTTTAGATTTATGTAAACTCCATACCTAGGCTAAGTTAGTTAGGTTCCTATCATGTATATGTCTTAAGATCCAAATGTCAATGATGTTTTAATCGAATCAGGGTATAATAGTTATAGCTTAGAAATTAGCTAGCTGTCAATGAACGTAATGAGTAATGAGCGAAACTTTTGCGACAACCCTCGTGTTTGTTCAAATGTTAGTTATTTATTATATCCTTTCAAGCGAAGGTAGGTTTAATTTTTTATTTTCTTAAAAGTTTTAAGACGTTTTGCTAATATTTTATTAAAAATAACTGTTTAATCTAAAAATAGTTTAATTTGTAAATAATAATTGTCATTAAACAATTCCTTTTATATATTTTTACCCGAAAATACATATTTGGATTTAAATTTTTTGTATAATGCGTATTTTTTGCAGAGATGAAAACTTTCGATTTAAATCTTTAACAGCGATTTAATTGAACTATCGTTCATTCAAGTCACCCCCCACCGCAATATTTAATTTTTCAACCGTACGCAAGTGGCATCCAATCATACATACTGAGTTACGTATCTGTAGAGTTTTCTGTTAAGAACGTTCTAACTTTAAAATTGAATAAAACAATGAGTTTTTAAGCAAAATTCATTCTGAAACTCCTATTTAACAGGAAATTTTATGCTATTTAAGATTTAAACAAGATATCGCTCAAGTGGCCGCCACGGCTCTTTTTGCAGACACGAATCCGCTTACACCAATTTTCGATGACTCGGGCCACCATTTCTGGCCTTACGCCAGCTATGGCACGACGAATGTTGGCTTCAAGTGCATTAAGAGTTGCTGGTTTGTTGCTGTAAACTTGTAATTTAACGTGACCTCAAAAAAAATAGTCCAAAGGCGTTAAATCGCACGATCTCGGCGGCCAAGCGGTAGGGCCATTTCGTGAAATTAATGACTCACCGAACTTGGCGCACAATAAAGCAATATTTGGGCCGAGAATATGAGGCGGTGCGCCATTATGTTGGAAATAAAAGTCGTCTGCGTCTATTTCATCAAATTCTGGGAAGAAATATTCCTACATCATACTTTGGAGTAATTTTGGAGTAATCGAGTAATTTTGGACAATTTCCAGGCGTCGTTCTTTTAACGTGAAATGATTCATGATTGAATGGCAAACCTTACTAAACTCAACTGACATCAGACGTCAAACATCTACCAACCAACGTGGCCGCTATTAGCTGTCAAAAGTCGGACATCCCTAATGGAAAACCCTTTATATAATGGAAACTAAAAAAATCCTTATTTAAGTTGACTAAAGTTCCAAGAGCCAGTTACATTCTATGTTCCTACCTTGCCCCGTCCACCCGTTGCGTCTGCGCAGTAAGTCAAACAAATCTGAACTTAGTTTTCGGATGTCCTGTATTTGAATTTACTCCAATATAGCAAATGAAACACTAATCCAACTTATATATAAATAGTTTCTCTACTAAACAGTAACTAAGACAACATGTGTCTGAATAAAAGAAAAGACCCTGTAACGGCAACATATTTTTCTTCTTGTCCTTTTTTTACATATAAAATTTCCTTCACGAAATATAGCAGTGTTTCTGCAGCGACACAGCCTGTTTTAAACCTGATGAATTTTTGATGTTTTTTTGAGTAGGTAATTTCGACGGCCACGTTGCATTATATTAAATTTGCAACGTTTTTGGCCTCTTTGATAGCGCCATTTTGCGGGACGAATATGCTTGCTTTATAGGATTAAAAATTGGAGAGGTAAAAATATAGATCTGACGTTAAATGGAACGTGTATAAAGGTATATATTTTGAAGTCTTAAAATTACAAAAATTCTAATTTGTTGCAAATAGGGATATAATACCAAAAATTGTATAGTCAGTTTTAGTACCAGAGGGGCAAGTATGAAATACGGATTTTTTTCTAAAAAAAAATGTTAAATTCGGAAGAATGATAAAAGGTGCTTTATTCCAAGTATGCTTCATCGCTTATTATACATTTTTCCCATCTTTCGGGCAATTTGTGAATACCACGCCAGTAAAAATCTTCGCCTTTTGCTGCGAACTATTCATCAAGTCATTTTTTCACATCTTGGGAGGAACCAAAGCGCTGCTCAGCAAGTGCGTGACCCATCGATGCAAACAAGTGGTAATCGGAAGGAGTCAAGCCTGGTGAGTAAGCCGCATGGGGTAGAACTTCCCAGCTGAGTGCTTTCAACGTGTCGCGAACTGAACATGAAGAAAAATGACTTTGTGTTGCCTCTTTCGGTATTCTGGCTTTTTTTCAAGCAGCGAACGGTTCAAATCGGTCAATTGTTGTTGGTAACGTTTAGTATTAACCGTTTCCCCAGGTTTTAACAGCTCATAATAGACCACGCCTCTCTGGTCCCACCGAACACAGAGCATCGTCTTTCTGCCAAAGCGGTTTGGTCTTGCGGTCGATGTGGATGGTGCGCCTGGGTCTACCCTAGGGATGAGCGATATTTATCGATACTGGGTGAAATATCGATATTAAAGTCAAAAATATCGATATTTAAATGTCGATAATCACAACTTGTAAATATCGAAATATCGATATTTTTAGAAAATATCATTATTGTTTTGCTTTTTTATTTATTCAATATTTTACAAAATAGAAATGCATCACGGAGTTCATAAAATATTCATTATAATATCTCAGAACAATAAAAAATTATTATATTCATTATAATATTTCAGAATAATAATATTAAAATTATTAAATTTACGCTAAATTATGTTACGAATATATTGGCAACGATGCATAAATGTTTTAACATCAATGTTTTTTATGAGCGATGTTGCATCCCTACTTTATCTTCAGTCAGTCTCAGTCACTCATTCATTCATTCATAGGTCTGAACTCTTTTTTAAAAAGTCCTTTACTGGGCTTAAACGAAGTATCCTTTGAAACTGTGGAACCACGTGCTTGGTTGTTCTTATCCAATGCTTTAAAAGATCGCTATTAAGCATCTAACTTGCACAGTAACTTCAACATCGTCGGAGAGGCTATTTTCAAAGGCTGGTTAGACTCTGTACCAGCAACGGAACCGGCTCAAAGGAAAACTACTCTCGAAGTTGCTTATATTGCAGAGCATTGACAAAAAAAACTATGGGACTTTTAGTTAACTATAGCCTACCTACAGTCAAATGGTTATAGGACATGGGTAACAGTGGTCTCATTATTTTTTTATCAATACTTAACATTTCAATTAAACTGTTTTTCTTAATTTTGTTCTTTGCACCTACTTTTTAATAGATCCTGGTAAAAAATATGATTTCTATTATTTCTTACATTATTTTTAGCACATAACTTATAGTTGATCATTGTTTCCTATCCTATCATAACACTAGCATGCCTTAAAATTATAAATTATAAAATATCGATATTTTGTGGTCGATGATATCGAAATATCGATATATTAAGCTATCGATATCAATATCGATTTCAATATCGATATTTTATCAATATCGCTCATCCCTAGTCTACCCGTGATTTTTTCGCTTGAGATTCTCAAAATAAATCCATTTTTCATCCCCTATAACTATACGATGCAAAAACGACTTCCTTTTGTCCCGAGCGAGCAAAATGTCACACGTGTTTTTTTTTTTTTTTTCATTGCCTGTTGTTCAACTCATGTGGTACCCATCTACCGGCTTCTGAATCTTTCCCATCTCTAGTAGCCGATTAGAAACAGCTTGTTGACTGACGCCCAATTGCTCGGCGAGTTGTTTTTGTGATTGCGAATCATCTTCGTCCAACAATGCTTGCATTTCCACTTCTTCGTATTTTTTTGGCGGTTTTCCATGTTCCTTGTCTGAAAACATCGAAATCACCACTTTTGAAACGCCGAAACTATCGTTCACCCGTATCTTGCGATGTAACATGTTCACCATAAGCTTCTTGAAGTAATCGGTATGATTCAACAGCAGTTTTCTTCAAATAAAAAAACAAAAAATTAATGCTGTCCGCAGATGCTCTTTGTTCGGTATAAATTTCGACATATTGAACACAGCAACACAACACTATGCACACACTTTTCCAATTTATCACTCGTGCGCGTCTGACACTTGTTGATGACACAACAAAATGGCGCAGTGTTAAATCTTTATAGCACAAACTGCATTGGTGCACCATCTGTTGTCTGAAATTCGCATTTCATACTTGTACACCTGGTAAAACCAACAGTGAAATATTTCCAGCCTTATCCATTCAAAAATATCCCAGGAAGAAATATTCTTCTACCTTTCTTTTATGAGCGAACTGCAAAGCGCTCCAGGAGTGACGCGTGTAAGGAAAAAGTGATTCACCTTTGCCTTGAATGCTTACAAATTGTCCACAGGCCGGGGCACGTTAAAGGGATGAGGTTCTCCATATAAAAGACTTCTTGAAATAAGTAGTCCCAGTAGAGACAAGCTTAACCTCATACCTAATGCTTCAGCACGACATGTATTCCTGACATGCACCACTCAGGGAAGAATTAAGCGAGTTATATCTACCGAACACTTTTCATGATTTTCCAGATTATATTGGAGATAGTGGCATTATGATATATGCGGATGATACATCCAAAACAGTATCCGCTATTTGAATTTCAACCTCCTAAAACCTTTGCCCCACACGCCAACAACTTTGAATGCTAGTGCAAAGCTTCTGGGTACTTATATAAATAGCAATTTGTCATGAGAATCATATACTGATTTTCTCTCCAAAAAGCTAAATAATGCTTACTCTGCCATCCCTCAGTTGAAAGGAATGCTTAATACAAATGCTCTACTAAAATATTTACTATGCATTAACATATTCCCAAATTTCCGAAAGTATTATGCTTTTGGTAAAGTGTGATGAACCATCTAGATTTTTATATTTCATATTTATTTATTTTTTTTTCATATTCATTTTAATCTATATGTGCGTGTGAGTTATGTAAAAGTTGTTTAGTCAATTTTAAAATTTTAACTGTACCGTCGTCTGTTTATATTTATAAATGTCATTAAATCAAACATTAGCAGATATAGTGCCAACCATAACTATCAAACCCGAAACAGGAATGTTTTAATGATTCCAAGACACAAAACTACTATTTTTCGAAAACTCATTGGACTATACCATAAGACCATAATGTTTATATAAGTTACCGATAAGTTCAAAACCTGAGCGTGAACCAATTTAAGACGAAAAAATAAAAAAACCTCTTGACTGGAAATGCACACTATTTCATTAATGAATTCAGGAAATTACTGGAAATACTGACAGGAATACATCAGGAATAGATTACAAGACAGAAATCTGAAGTAAATATGGTTCACCCCTGATCTTAAATTTGTACTGTGCAGTTTTTAAACATAGTTTTTTGTTTTGTCGTTTTTGTTTATTGTTTAATTACAATTCTTTATTTTTGTTTGTTCTTTTTTATTTATACTGTTGAACAATAAAATGTTTTGAACTGTCAGTACGAAGAAATTACGCCATCTTGATTTTTTTTAAAATGGAAGGCCCTATATATTATTTTATTTTTAAGTCCTACTAAAAATTCTAGATATTATTTGTCTAACATACCATATGTCTAAATTGAACTGTTTTAGAATTATTGTCATTTGAAATTTAAAATAAAAATAACCGGTCAAGTACAAGTTGAACTTGCGCAATTAGTGTTCCGTACGTTGATTGCTTTTAAAATAAAAAAAATTGTTACGGAGGTATAAAATGATCAGTGGCTTCACAAAACACACCCCAAATAAGTTTTCAACAAAGTTTGTTTCCAATCTTTACTGAAAACTGATGACCTTGAAATTTTTTTTTTTTTTTTATATACCAGATAAACTATTAAAGGTAATGCAGTCGTGATAATTTTCGTTCAATCTACACCCCGTGGAGAATATTCCAGAATGTTTTTCAAAATTTTTTTATCAGTACTTTTCAAAATAAGGGGAGGGGACAGCGATTTTTTTCGCCATTTTTTAAAAATAATACAAAGAAAAGTATGCGCAAGTATTACATTATATATATATATATATATATATATATATATATATATATATATATATATATATATATATATATATATATTTTACTCGTGTTTTCACAAGCTTTCATTTGACATCACACTCGATGACCCAGTAAAAAAATTTTTTGCTATCAATTCCTATATTATTACCAAATTTCAGCTTTCTATGAAAAATAGTTTTCAGAGAAAATCGGGTGTGACAGACAGACAGACAGACAGGCGCCGAAGTCATCTTATAAGTGTTCCGTATGGAAAATTAAAAAGACAAAAAGCTATTAATAAATACTTAATTTTTAAGATAACGATTGCTCAGAATGTCTACAATTAACAGCAAGGAAATGACCCAATCTGTCATAAACAGATTCCGGTTAGGGGTATCCAACTTATTTTCATCGGAGAAAAGACCTGCACAAGTTGGAATAACTTGCTCTTGGAGTAACTGTAAATACCGCTGTCCTGTAAGATTTCCATCGATAAAAAAGTGACCAATGATATGACGTCCACAAAATCCCTACCCACACGTTTATCTTTTGTGGCCTTTCAGAATGATTGTCGATTATCCAGTGGGGATTCTCAGTAAGACAGTACCGGCAATTATGCCTGTTAACTAATCCGTTAAGACAAAATGTGGCCTCGTTAGAAAAAAAAAAAACAATATTATGAATTAGGTTAGGATCATTATTGATTCGTTCAACGCGTCTATCGTAGTCATCTTCAGATAATTCTTGCAATAGAATGGGTTTATATGGATGCAATTTTTCTTCATTCAGTATACGACTTAAGGTACCTTTACTTATGTTGTGGTCTAGACAAAGCTGACGAGTGGCTGTATGGAGATTTTCTGTAATTTCCAATAAAACATCTAACTTTTTATCATCGCTTGTTTTAACTTTTGGAGGTCCAGATTTAGAACGATCCTTAACATGATCTGTTTGTCGAAATCATTTTAATGGATTGGGTAATAGATTCTCGATTCGGATATTCTGCGTTAAAAAGATCACACACCTTCTGTTGTGTTCTCTTACGGTTTCCATAACCAACTATCATTAACAAAATTCAGTTTCTGTTAAATGCACCATTACGATATTAAGCTCAAACTGCAGTTTCACAAAATGCAACAATAAACTTTTTCGTCAATAAATCATTTTTTGACGAGTTAAGTCGTTACCTGACAGTAAATGTTTGACACAAGCCAGACTTAAAAAAAATTAATTTGATCTTAATTTCAAACATCAATAATTCCAAAATAGTTCTATTTAGACATATGATATGTTAGATAAATAACAAACAAAGAATTTTTAGTAGGACTCAAAAATAAAATAATATACAGGGCTTTCTATTTGAAAAAATTTAACATAGCGTAATTTCTGCGAACTGACAGTTTAAAACATTTTATTCTCAACGTCAGCATGTGCGCCGTATAACACTCTAGAGCTTTTATTTAAACATTTTTTTGATACACTGGTTAATAAATGCTGTGGAATCATTATTCCCATGGAAAAAATGAATTAGACCACTTCCTGACCTATTTAAATTGAATTCACCATCGGATACAGTTCACTTTGGAAGTAGAAGAAGAAAAAAGCCTCCCTTTCCTTGATGTGCTCATAACTCGGAAAAACAACAGTCGACTTCAATACTCAGTCTACCGTAAGCCCACCCACACCAACAGATATTTAAACGCTGGCTCATACCACCATCCATCCCAAATCCAGGGGGTAGCCAACACTCTCGTATCATACCGACTCACCCAACCAGACACGAGACAGCAAGAAACTACGCAAATTACTAGGGCACTCAAGCAAAACGGATATAAAGATCAGTCCATACGGAGAGCATTAGAAAGGCAGCGCCATCCACAGACAAGGACAGATTAACGGGACCTCAACCAAAGTAGACTCCTATTACTGTATGTGAAAGGAGTTACAGACAGAATTGGAAGAGTTCTAAGAAAACACAACATATAAACCACAAACCACACAAACACTCTGGCAGATAAGAGAAAACTGGAAAACTATGGAGTTTACAGCATCCCGTTTGAGGTTCAGCTTGTTACTCCGCGTACAACGCTTTTCAAGCAGTCTTTTATATGAAGAACATCATCCATTTGGAATAATTTGCCCAGGGCTGTGTTTCCCACCGAGTAAAATTTACAGCGATTCAAGAACAACGTGAATCGCTTTTTCCGCACACGTGCCACTCCTGAAGCACTTTAGTGACTTCCCTGTAGCACGTGTGCTAGGCCCATAAAAAAAAATCCCATGCGGAGACTGCCACAAATTGTACATAGGGCAAACAAATAGAAGAATCTCCACCCGGATCTAAGAACGTAGAATGAGTATCAAAAATAAACAAACAACTTCGGATCTTTTTCAGTACCATCATGATACTGGTCATAATATCAATTTTCAGAGATAGCCTCTATTTCACATTATAAAACACGCATAGTGAGAGAAGCCTTGGAAATCGAAAAGAATGGACAGCTAAATAAACGAAATGATGCGCTGAATATCTCCACTACATGGAAGAGTCTACTAGCTAAACCAATTAATAACCAAAACATTGAAAAAGCAACAGTTAGCATAGCGCCGGAACCCGTAATTACCACCCAGCCGGCAAACACGGATACTCGGACGAACACGTCCGAACTCCCCTCCCCCCACCTACAATCTGCGTAGACGCCGACCTATAAAAGACGGCGACCGCACGTCAGTTTCTCGGTTAGCTTCGAGCGGCAGCAGCAGCAAGATCACAGTATCGAGTAGCAGTGGGGGGCACTTGAAAATGCCAAATGAGATTTTGGCGAAACTTAGTATAAATTCTTTGTTAGACGAGCGGATTGAAACCCAGAATTTTAATGTTTTACATTCCACCATCCGTGAAAACCTTTCTTGTAACACACACACACACACACACACACACACACACACATATATATATATATATATATATATATATATATATATATATATATATATATATATATATATATATATATATATATATATATATATACAGGGTTACAGGGAAAGTCGTCCTAGATAATTAAGGACGTTATAGTTTAGGTCGTTTCTGACCGATTTGACTCTATCACATGATGTCCTAAACTTAACCGTTTTCGAGATATTGAAGTTTAAAGATTTTCTAAAAAAACATGTTTTCGATTTTTTTTTATTAGAGGTTCTCGAGTGCGATTTTTTGGTTATTTTTAGTTAGTCTGTATGTCAAGTATTAAAAATCATCAAAAAATTTGAACTAGTTACTAACAGTTTCAAATGGCGGCTTGTTAATGTTTCTAAATTACGAATTTTTACCAAGTGTTTCCTACTTTAAATCAATAAAGAGAAAAAAAAATGTATGGAAGTTATTCTGCAAATTATTTTTAAAACTTTTACGTCTTTTTAGCTATCAAAAAAGGTATAATACTAGGAGTTTAATAGGAAAACTGTACACAGAATGACACCTAAAGCGGGCTCGGGTAGCAAAAGGTAAATTTTTAGTTCTAGGTGAAAATACGAAAAATACACAAATAAAACAAAAAACCTTGCAATTTAATATTTTTTATTAATTATAATTCATGTTCTATATGGTCGCCCCTATTTCTAACACAAATTCTCATTCTTTTTGTTAAATTACTTTTCACAACGCTGGTTGTGAGGTGCCGCCTCATTTCGTCAGCCGCATCAATAATTTTTTGTCTTAGGACATCCACATTTTCCATAGGAGTCATCTGGTCGTATACGAGACTTTTCATGTGACCCTACACATAAAAATCCATCGGTGTTAGGTCTGGGCTTCTCGCCGGCCAAGGTATGGGTCCGCCTCTTCTAATCCATTTGTTGGGATAATTGTCATTGAGCCATGCACGAACACTTCCCCTCTAGTGAGCTGGGCAGTCATCGTGTTGAAAGTACATGTTTTGTCTCAAACCAATAGGTAGGTCTTCCATCAAATTAGGTAAATCGTTCCAAAAAAAATTGTCGTATTCCTCGCCATTCAAATTATCTGGCAGGAAGAATGGCCCAACCAAATAATTTAAAATTATACCCATCCACACATTTAAGCTGAATCTTGTTTGTGATCCTTTCGTTCTTTTTTTGTTTGGATTGCCTTCCTCTTTAGAAGCCCAATAGTGGGCATTGTGGTAGTTTGTAAGACCGTCTTTGTCGAATTTCGACTCGTCAGTCCATAGTATTTTCTTAAAAAAAGATGCATCTTCGACATCGTATTGAGCATAAATTTGCAGAATTCTAATCGTCGCAACGGATCCCCTTCTTCAATGACTTGCACGGGCGTATAGTGGTAAGGGTGTTGCCCAACAGTATACATTACAAACCATACCTTCCACTGCGAAATACCAAGCTGTTGTGCGACAACATTTGTAGATGTGGTTGGGTCACCTCAAAGAGACACCGTATTTCGTTTTCTTCGTCTTCGTCAAAGATACGTGGTAGTCCCATGTCAGTCCGCCGTCTTTGTACGGAACCAGTTTCTCGTAGTCTTCGATGAGTTCCATCAAATACGCTAACATCAGGTACACGACGAGTAGGATATCACAGTATGTATTCATCACGTGCACGCGACGACACTCCTTCGCAAAATCCGTAACACATTAGGATGTCAGCATATTCCTCGTTGGCATACGTTGCCATATTCACAAGCAGAGATCAAAATCCAGTTACGAGCCAATTGTCAGTCAGAAGATGAAACACAGATATTTTTGAAAAGCACGGTATAGCACATCTACCACGGACGAATCGCATGAGCAGACTAAAAATCATTCAATAATGTTTAGTGAACAGAAAATGTCACTCGCACAGAGAGTACCCCGACAGGAAAAAATGCTTACCCAACCCTTTTTATTGTTTGAAGTTGCAGGTAGTAAACCGGTAATCGGTAGTATCTAAATTCTATTATTATGTTTACTCTACATTTGGGCCTATTGGAATCTCATTTTCTTAGAATTTTCAATAGATCCAGTAGATATTATACCGTTTTAGATAGCTAAAAAGACGTAAAAGTTTTTAAAATAATTTGCAGAATAACTTCCATACATTTTTTTTTCTCTTTATTGATTTAAAGTAGGAACTTGGTAAAAATTCGTAATTTAGAAACATTAACAAGCCGCCATTTGAAACTGTTAGTAACTAGTTCAAATTTTTTTGATGATTTTTGATACTTGACATACAGACTAACTAAAAATAACCAAAAAATCGCACTCGAGAACCTCTAATAAAAAAAATCGATATAAAAGCAAAAAAAACATGTTTTTCTTAGAAAATCTTTAAACTTCAATATCTCGAAAACGGTTAAGTTTAGGACACGATAGACTCAACGAAACCAGTATTTTGATCGGGAAGCTGCATTCCAAGAAATATGCGCTTTTTAGGTAATAAATGATGTTCCCTGTAAGCCTGTATATATATATATATATATATATATACAGGCTTACAGGGAACATCATTTATTACCTAAAAAGCGCATATTTCTTGGAATGCAGCTTCCCGATCAAAATACTGGTTTCGTTGAGTCTATCGATAGCGGATGTTCCTATTGAACGATCCGTTATTGCAAAGCTTGCTCTCATCTGACAAGATTTTTTTACATATGTTGTAATGTGTACATGTTACACCTGCAAACTACGCGTCTTTGCTGATAACCTTCTTGTCGTAATTATTGCACCTTGTGAGAACGATAGATTTTGTTAAGGTGTAAATGCAGTATCATTTCTCACCCAGTTTCGATTTCAATTCTGCGCAATGAAAAATCGTTGTTATTATTGCACTTATTACCTAATGAATTAAACTCATTAATACCGCTTTCTAAATTTACATTTTTTGTTTATTTCACGTTTTTTTGAAGATTTAAACTTCCGAAGATTCTTTTTGCACCCTGTATATATATATATATATATATATATATATATATATATATATATATATATATATATATATATATATATATATATATATATATATATATATATATATATATATATATATATATATATATATACATATATATATGTATATATATATATTATATATATATATATATATATATATATGCTGGCTGTTGTGAACTTTCTTGGCTTCGCCTTCATCCTCTTCGAGACGATGATGTGCAAATAAATATTTTTTTTATTCAATTTAATTTCTTGATGATACAATGTGCAAAAGCTGTTAAATTAAAAATATAATAATCCTCGTATATATAATTTTTACTTGTAATTAAGAACTATTAAACCATGTTTTAGTAGAATTTCATAGGCAATAATGCGTTAAATTTTATTTAAAATTAAATTAAAACGGTAAAAAGTCCGATATTATGTATAATCTACAACTTCATTTATTCAAACACTAAATCCATTATACAAAAGCCTCTCCTAAATTTTATTATATTGGAATAAAATGAGTGAATGCTATTCAAACATTAATAACTTTATTTCGGCATTTATTCAATAGAGTTGGAATAATTGCAAGAATTAACATTCATAAATGGTTTCAGTTTTCGGGGTTTTCGAAATACAATTGTATTTTAATTTTTAGCCTAGCTGATATATTAAAAATTCAATATTGTTTATTTTGTCATAATAGTATGCAGGTAGTATCATTGACTAAATTAAACCTAAAGGTATATTCGCGCCATCTATAAAAAGTTGTCAAGGTGACAAGTTACAATTGTTACAGGAATTAACAACTTCACAACACAATTATTGAAATAACTGCTAGACAGTTCCACATATGAGTAGCTGATCTAAGAATTGTGAGTGCGTCGTCTCCTTCTGGCTTACAGACATCTTGCTCTTGGCGGTAATAAAATGTCATAGGGCCAGCATGGAAGAACCAGGCTTTAGTAGCCAAAACAAGCTTTCGCTTCTAAACAAACCGACACTATATCAGGCTAAGGCTTCTCTATGGCTGCTAGTATGTATTCACAGAGAGACTGCTTGAATAAGAATCTGAGAATGCTTAACGACGCCCTCTTCTTTGTCACTTTTAAGGTTATGCTAATAGTAATTGACTAAAGAAATCTGAACACTTTGTTTTGTGATTATAGGGGTTTTCGAAAATTAGGTAAAGTAAATCCGAAGATATAAGATCCTACCTTTTTGCTTTTTCAATGGGGCAATAAACGACCCTATTATGGTTTTGTGCATAGTTGCCAGGTATTACAATAAACGTATTTTTATTTTACCTGCTTTGTATACCGCCCTCACTTGCACCTGCACTCATATTGGATCTATTTTTACCTATATATTTACTACCTGGCAACCCAGTTTGGAGCCCTTTAAGTATTTGATAATATAGGCCTAATGACCACAGGTCCCCATTAAGATTCGAGAGATACTTTTTTATTATTTTTATTTTTAGTTTTACTTACAACGTAACGGTTCTGTTTTAATTATATGGCGTCCGTTTATCACTTAACGCTAAACAAATAGTAAAAAATGTTTACGACAGTTTGGTAAAAAGAAATTTGAATAAACAAAGTGCTTGGTAAGAAACCAGTGAACTAACAAAAACCCTAATTTCTATGATTAAGGGTATTGGAGGAAAACCATCACTCAGGAACAGGAACAAACGGAAAGATTTTCAAATGCATCATACAGACGATTGTGAAAAAGACGTCATCAGGAGAAAAATATATTCTATGTGTTCTAGCAGTTGGTGCCGACACTAGACAAAATAAAATTAAGACTGGCACAGGACGGGACCAATATACATTATGGCCGATCAACCCTTCACAGAATTCTCTTAAGAATACGATTCACATTCCGAAAAATCAACAATAAGCAAATAGTGATGGAGTCACAAAGATTACGAATCTTGCGACATACTTATTTGCAAGAAATTAGAAAGTATCGATCAGAAAATTGGCCAATATTTTACCTTGAAGAAACATGGTTCGATACCCGTGACACTTTTTGAAAATTAGTTTCAAAATTCCCTTTTGCCAAACCTTCCCGAACAGAGTGTTATAGTTATGGACAATACAAGTTACCATAGTCGCCTACTAAATAAGGTTCCTAATGCAGCGAACACCGAATCGAAAATACAGGAATATATGTTAGAAAATGGCATTTATTTTGACTTTAGTTATAAAAAAAGTGATCTTTTGGAAGTTTTGAAAGACTACAAATTGAAAAAGAAATATGTTTGTGATAGTATGGCTGAGAAAATGGGGCACACACTCTTTTGCGGCTTCCTCCGCATTATTGTGTGTTTAATCCAATTGAATATACTTGGCATCAAGTTAAATCAAAAATAAGGGCACAAAATATTTCTCCTACTTTAAGCGTGTCAGTGGTTGAATTACTAAAAAAAGTAATAAATGATATACCTTGTGAAAGCTGGAAGAATTCCATTCAGCACGTTGTTAAAGTTGAAGATTCATATATTTATGTAAATAATATAAGACCTGCCTTTTTGCTTTTTCAATGGGGCAATAAACGACAGTGTCATCAGCTGATAATTACCTCAGCTGATGACAGTAATAGTGAAACCGAATTAGGCTTAAGTTAAAATATATTTTTATTTATACAGTATGTCTCCTCTTGTAAACCCATTCATTCAAACTGTATATTTGTACTTCTGATCCTTTTGTTTTTACATGCATCTGTAAATAAACATCTCCAAAAACACTTATAATTTTATTTATTTGCATTAATGAATAAAATTCTTAAGTCCAGATCTGCAACCTATCCTAAAAAAGGGTCAGAATTTTTATATTGCCCACTTAAAACGGCAAAAATCAGGAACTTATATTTTGGGACAGACTATATGTGACCTTACCTAAAATAAGGTATTTTAATATCTTCTATTTCTAAAATTATCTATGTAGTGTTTGACATCAACACGTTGTTAGTACTCGTAAAATTGGTTAACATTCTGTTAGGTCCTCGGTCGGCCGAAAATTTAACAATAACAATTTTTAATTAAAAAAGTTGCGTTTATCACAAAAATGTCTTTAATCCTATTTTGGATTTACATGCAGTAAATCAGTTTTAAAAGTTTGTAACACCTGTTTAAAGAAATTCCACGATTTGCATTTAACTTGGTCGATATTACGTTTTCTTTTATGACATCGTTTGAGGGATTTATCATATAATACAATTTTTTTCGTTACCTTAAATTTTAATTTTTTAATTAATTTATTAATTAAAATTTGAATAATTACAGGAATTGTAATATAGTTCCAAGTGCCGAAATTGCCATCCTGAGCGACTTTAATGTCCACAATATCAACCAACTACCAAGGTAGTGAAGCTGAATCAGTTGTGGCTTAATTCAGCTTATTGACGAACCAACACGGATCCCTGATCGAGACAGGGAGTTCGCCAGTCCTCTTGATCTATTTTTAACCACCAATCCGGAGATTTACATGGTCACTGTAAATCCGCCCTTAGGTTCGAGTATCGTACCAATCAGTGATAGAGAGGCGCCTAAGCGGCGCTAGATTTGGCACTACAAATCTGCTAAATGGGAAGATCTCATGGAATATTTTCGAACTTTCCCTTGAATGGACATTTGTTTTCGATCCGACAAACCCATCTGACTGCGAAAGGGAGGTCTGCTATGTTCTTTTGGCTGGAATGGAAGCTTATATCCCTTTTTCGAAGAAATGCCCCTCCAATGGCAAGCCTTGCTTTGACTGAAAATGCAAAGAAACTGTTGCTTCTAAACATCTTTAGTACCGACAATGGCGTGAACATCCTAACACCATAAATCGTAACACCTTTGTTCGTGCCAGGAACAGATGCAAAGGAATTATAGACGAAACCAAGGAGGCACACAACCAACGAACAAACTTCTCGTTTGTCCCAACAATTCCAGGTCCTTTTGGGCAGTCGCTAAGGCTGTTAGTCAAAATTTCACCAAATCCACCATAACACCAGTCACACGGCCAGATAATTACATCGCAAAACGACAACTGTTGAGAAAGCGAACTTGTTGGCTGAACTCTTTGTTCCACATTCTACTGTCGATTTCCAAGGAAAAATACCACCTATTATTCCCACATTGCAGTCAAGGGTGTCCAATATTGTCTTCAGATAGCGTATCATAAAGCATATTTTAATAAAGCTAGACACAAAAAGGTTTCTGGCGCTGACGAAATATCTACCATAGTTCTCAAAAACTGTGCGAGGGAGCTAACACCAGTTTTCTGTAGACTTTTCAACCTACCCGACAGAAAGGGAATATTTCCTTCCTGCTGGAAATGTGCCACAATTCAGCCGATACCTAAAAAAGGCAAGTAGACCTTGCCAAATAACTAGCGACCAGTCGCACTGCTTTCATTAATATCGGAAATCGTGGAAAAGGTTATCAATCAGCATCTTCTAAAATATCTTGAACGATTCAATATTATTAGCGGTCATCAATATGGCTTTCGTAAACATAAATCAACAGGAGATCTTCTGACTTATGTAACACATGTTTGGGAGAACGCAATTGAACACTTAGGAGAATCTCGAACGGTTGCTCTTGACATATCCAAGGCATTTGACCGTGTTTGGCACGATGAACTGTTGGCTACGCTCTTGTAGTATGTCTGAAAAGTTTTGTTTGTGGCTCTCATGTTTCCTCAAAGAGCGTTCTTTACGAGTGGCGGTCGACGGATTTCTTTCTAACACCTTCACTATCAACGCCGGTGTGCCCGAAGGCTCCATACTGTCTCCTACTCTCTTTCTTATTTACATTAACGATCTGCTGAAAAAAGACCGGGAATCCAATCTACAGCTTTGCAGATGACAGTACGCTTATCTCTTCATTTACTTTGAACGCTCGGACATCGGCTACTCGGCGAATATCCGTAGACAACAGGAGGTCGTTCAACTTAACAAAGACCTGGAAGAACTTCTATCTTGGGGTGACAGTAACCAAGTGGAATTTAACGGTACAAAAACCCAGGCGGCAGTTTTTTCTAAAAAAGTTAACGTTGCTGAACCCAACATAGTTATGTCGGGGCACTCCATTCCCCTAGCATCGTCACTCAATTTGTTGGGCGTTAATTTGGAAGCAAATATATCCTGGCATGAACATGTTGCAGGCATAGCAAGGAGAGCTTCACAAAAGTTGGGAATATTATTTCGAACCAAAAAGCTTTACACTCCACAACAACTGTTAATTCTTTACAAAGCTCAAATTCGACCAACTATGGAATACTGACTTCATGTTTGGGGCTCCGCTCCCCCCTTGCATTTGTTGGATTCTGTTCAGAGAAGAGCTGTTCGTCTGATTGGAGGCCCGGAACTGATCGGCGGCCTTGATTCGCTGGAACATCGAAGAACGGTTGGCGACTTGAGTCTGTTCTACAAGTATTTTCATGGAGAATGCTCGAAGGATGTAGCCCGCTTAATTCCTCCCAGAGTAGTGCATGTTAGAAACATACGTCGCGCTAATACTTCACATCCGTATGAGGTTCAGCTAGTTACTCCACGTACAACGCTTTTCAAGCAGTCTTTTATATGGAGAACATCATCCCTTTGGAATAATTTGCCCAGTGCTGTGTTTCTCACCGAATACAATTTACAGCCATTCAAGGACAACGTGAATCACTTTTTCCGCACACATGCCGTTCCTAGAGTGCTTTAAGGACTTCCTGCAGCACGTATGCTAGACCCATAAAAAAAAAAAGTATATTCGCAAGTATAACCTTAAATATGAATATGAATTAAGGGGTGAGGCCACTGCAATTCCCAGAAAAAAAGGGGGAAATTTCGGGAATTTTTTCAAGAGTATAATAAAAGCAGTAGAAAATTTATTTGAAGTACTTTATTAAACGAATATTTAAGTGCACAAAAATATTTTTTTTTATCTTTTTAATTCAAAATAACCGTTATGCGAGGCCTGAAACGAAACACTGAATAAAAAATCAAAAAATTTTCATTAATATATGTCAAAAACTAGTGAATAACGTACGGAAATTTGAAAACATAAAAAAAAAAACATTTTTTTTTTCAAATATGCACCATTTTTCGAAAAAAAGATACCGTTCCAAAATCTTACCTACTTAAATATTTGATTAATTATAAACAAATAAAATAAAATATGACGCCTACATCGCTGCTGTCACTGTTCCGCGCATGCGAATTATCTACATCTATTAGCTAGCCGCAGACGACATTATGAAAACATTCGTCCGAGTTTACGTTTGTTTCTGCATATTTAAAAAAAAACCCTCAGGCCATTGGAAATCCCGCGGATTGTGAAATAAGCTTTGTAATTCTTTTTTTAAATTCAAAAGACGCGAAAGCCACCGAGATTCATCGGCAAATTAGTGAAGTGTATGGAGAAAACAGTATGAGCGGTAAAAAAAATGGGCTAGAACATTTAAAGCTGGTCGTACAAAAGTGCACGATGAGGGACGAAGTGGGCAACCGTCCATCATTAATGATGACCTGCGGGGGAAAGTTGATGAAGACATTCGAGAAAACAGACACATTACAATTTCATCAGTGTCTAATGTGTTTCCTCAAGTTTCAAGAACTATTTTCTATGTTGTGGCAGGATTATCTTATCGAAAGTTGTGCTCACGGTTGTTCTGCAGTGATTAGCAAAGCAGATTTTCATGAGGATGAAACACAAACGCTGGTCTTACCACACAAGTGCCTTAATATTGGTGAAAATTATATTGAAAAGTAGACTAAGGTCCGGGCGTTCGCGTAAAAATAAAACTGTTAAAAAAATGACCTTGGGGTTTTCTAATATCAAAACTGTACTTATTTTAAAAACAAACCTCGTACATTGATAACTTGAGTGAAATCACAACTAATTGAGAAAGATCCAGTTTCACGTGGTTGTTCAGCGGTGGTATTTCAATATTTTAGTTGTTAGTTGATGTTGTTGATATTAAAGTCGCCCAGGATGGCAATTTCGGCATTTGGATAGTTAATCTGTAAATGATCGACGGTACCTGCAAGAGAAGCGAGAAGTGTTCTAAAGTTAGTATCACTTGGTGGTCGATAGAGGCAGCAGAAAAACCTTGTGGTTTATGAGTTGTTATTTTTAACCATATAACATCCAAATTTCGGGTCTCCTCTCGTTGGCTAAGGAGATCACTTTTAACAAAAAGGTAGATTCCAAAGTTACCCATAAACCGGCAATTGAAGTCCCAGGATACAGAAAATTGACTAGGCTGGTCAATCAATTAACCTTAGTATCGCAGAGAGCGAGCATATGGGGTTTATTAAATTGCAAGCGTTAGAGTACAGAACTTATGTTCCAATTTAAACCTCTTGCAAAAGTCTTCTTTAAATTTCCTCATGTTGATGCTGATCGAATTAGCAACCACCGGGAGATCCAAACGGGGGGATTAATTTATACTCGGAATTTTTAATCCTTGGAGCTTCGTACCCAATTTCAAATCGATATTTCAGTAGATTTGTACTTTTTTTTTTGGAATATGCAGCGGTAAATTCCTCTTACGAAGTGAATTGGCCACACACGTAATTTTTGAAATCCTAAAAAAATATTTTTTACATGGTGTGCTCCCAAATAAATTTTTACGTCATTAAAAACGAAAAAAGAACGGAAAACTGTTCTTTCAATAATTGAACAGCGTGTAAGAAATTGAAATTTGCCTGAAAATTAATATAGAAGTGGAAACGGGAAACAGGTTTTCATAATTATCGGCACCCGTGAAAAATTTTTACGTTTGCAAATATAAGTGCCGGTTTTTTACGATTTTTCTAATTCAGTCTTAAGAGGGACCCGAAGGTAGCTATTAGTTCAAGGTTTTTCAATAATAATAAAAAGTTTTAAGAAAGAAGTAGGTACCTGTCTTGCTTTAATTAGAGCAAATTATAATCAGCGCATAAAAAGGCCTAATTTTCAGCAGTTTTGTTTTACATAAAAAGTGAAAATTGGCGCCATCTATCAACAAAGTATGAAATTTGCTTCTTTGTTACTTGCGTGAGAGATAACATAGCTATCGTTACAGAAAGACTAACAGTTGGAACAAAACGTCACACAAAAGAAAAATGTCCCGAAAAGCTGGTCCTAATATGAAAGTATTATTCCATTTTGACAAGATCCGCTATAACGGGCTTTTAGGGACTGCTGACCACGATATGAAGTTCAAATTTTAAAAAACCGGTCAAGTGCAAGTTGAACTTGCACAATTAGTGTTCCGTACGTTGATTGTTTTTAAAATAAAATTTTTTATTAGGGTGGTATAAAATGATCAGTGACTTCACAAAACACCCCAAATGAGTTTTCAACAAAGTTTGTTTCCAATCTTTACTGAAAACTGGTGACCTTGAAATTTTGTGTTTTTTTTTTATATACCAAATAAATTATTAAAGGTAATGCACTCGTGATAATTTTCGTTCAATCTATACCCCGTGGAGAATATTCCAGAATTTTTTCAAAATTTTTTGATCAGTACTTTTCGAGATAAGGTAGGGGACAGCGATTTTTTAAAAGAAATACGAAGAAAAGTGTGCGCAAGTATTACATTATATACGAGTATATATATATATATATATATATATATATATATATATATATATATATATATATATATATATATGTATATATATACATATATATATATATATATATATATATATATATATATATATATATATGTATATATATATATATATATATATATATATATATATATATATATATATATATATATATATATGTATATATATATATATACATATATATATATATATATATATATATATATATATATATATATATATATATATATATACATATATCATTTGACACCACACTCGATGACCTAGTAAGAAAAAATTTGTTTCACTTCTGATTTCACCCCTCAAAACGAACCCCTTAAGTCAAAATTTATGTTACAGTGGTATAAAATGATCAGTGACTTCACAAAACACACCCCAAATGAATTATCAACAAAGTTTGTTTCCAATCTTTACTGAAATCTGATGACCTTGAAATTTTTGTTTTTTTTGTATACCATATAAATTATTAAAGGTAATGCACTCGTGATAATTTTCGTTCAATCTACACCCCGTGGAGAATATTCCAGAATTTTTTTCGAAATTTTTTTGATAAGTACTTTTCGAGATAAGGCCCGGGACAGCGATTTTTCGAGAATTTTTAAAAAAATAATACAAAGAAAAGTGCGCGCAAGTATAATATTATATATATATATATATATATATATATATATATATATATATTTTACTCGTGTTTTCACAAGCTTTCATTTGACACCACACTCGATGACCTAGTAAAAAAATTTTTTTTTCGCTTCCGACTTCACCCCGCAAAACTAACCCCTTAAGTCAAAATTTAATTCTCAAAACTACATGGCTCTGATGAGGCCATCAATTCCTATATTATAACCAAATTTCACCTTTCTATGTCAAATAGTTTCGGAGAAAATCGGGTGTGACAGACAGACAGACAGACAGACAGACAGACAGACAGACAGACACCGAAGTGATCTTATAAGTGTTCCGTACGGAACACTAAAAACAAAATGAGGGATCCAAAATGGCGGATCGTCCCGACTCAATAAAGGACGCCTTGAGGTGTCCATTCCTGTCGGTTCCGTGTTTTCCATTTCACGAACGTTAAGCCAATAATCAAATTTGGGAATAATTGCGTTTGGATGATGGGAGCTTTTTGCCATCTATTTTGAAATTCTGTCATCCATTTAACAATCGGTTTCTTCAAATTTACTAGCAAAATATATGTATGTGAAGTTTTTTTTGTCTACTATCAGATCGGTGTGTTTTGTTTTATGTTTTATATTATTTTATCTCTACATTCTATTTACTTTTAATCTTAAACTTGACTTATCTCGTGCCATGTACATGATGATATACGTGCAAAAATGCATTTAAATGTGAATATACATTAATTAGAAAAGCTGATCTAAGTCAACCCATCAATCTCCGACTAAGTTGATAACTTTCAATGTTACCTCAAGCAGCATGGAATGAGTTCACCTTGGTCTCACTGACTCTTTACTAAAACAATTATAAGGGTAACCTTTGAGAAGGAAAATCTATTTTATATATGTCCAAATTTGTTTTCATTATGTTGGCCATGTCGCCCAAATCGCTGAAGTCTAATCGTAAAACTCCAATAGTAGCAATAATTACATTTATGAAATTGGTTTTTGATTAGTAGAAAAATGTCTTTTCTTGTAAAAAAATTTTTCCAATTTCTCATACGCATTTTCTGTAAAAATAAAAAATATATACATTTTATTTCAATATTTTCCATTAAGTTTGGGTAATTATTGTAAATAATTAAATAAAATTGGAAAATTTTGAGAAAAAAGGTACTGAATTTTAAACAATTTTTACCATTTTGCAACAACTTCCAGAATTTTTAAAGAATTTGCTACGGTGGGCAACAATTTCCAGAATTTTAAAATTATTTTTCCCATTTAGTAGCTTTTATTGAAATTTTCAAGTATTTTTCAATTTTAGCAACGATTTCCGGAGGTTGTAAACAATTTTTTGCTTGGTGCAACGTTTTCCCGAATTCTTTAACTAATTTTGTTATTTTGCAACAATTGACAATATTTTCCCATTTTACAATATTTACCCGAATTTGTGATTTATTTTTCACATTTTGCAATAACTTCCCAAATTGTTTACCTAATTTTATGATTTTGCAACATTTTCCCGAATTGTTGAAATAATTTTATCATTTTGCAACAATTTACCGAGTTTTCAAAGTATTTTTCCCATTTTGTAACATTTACCCGATTTTTTTTTATGGGTCTGGCAGACGTACTACAGGGAAGTCCCTAAAGCGCTCCAGGAGCGGCACGTGTGCGGAAAAGCGATTCACGTTGTTCTTGAATTGCTGTAAATTGTACTCGGAGCGAAACACAGCCCTTGGCAAATTATTCCAAAGGGATGATGTTCTCCAGACTGCTTGAAAAGCGTCGTACGGGGAGTACCAAGCTGCACCTCATACGGTTGTGAAGCATTAGTGCGACGTGTATTTCCAACATGCACAGCTCTGGGAGGAATTAAGCGAGCCTACATCCTTCGAACATTTTCTGTGAAAATACTTGTAGAACAGACTCAAGTCTCCAACCGTTCTTCGATGTTCCAGCGAATCAAGGCCGCCCGTCAGTTCCGGGTCTCCAATCAGACGAACAGCTCTTCTCTGAACAGAATCCAACAAATGCAGTGCAGTGCAGTTAGAAAAAACTGCTGCCTGGGTTTTCGTAGCGTTAAATTCCACTTGATAACTGTCACCCCAAGATAGAATTTTTTTTCAGGTCTTTATTAAGTTGAACAACTTTCTGCTGTCTGCGGATATTCGCCTGAGTAGCCGATGTCCGAGCATTCAAAGTGAATGAAGAGATAAGCGTACTGTCATCTGCAAAGCTGTAGATTGGATTCCCGGTCTTTTCCAGCAAATCGCTAATGTAAATGAGAAAGAGAGTAGGAGACAGTATGGAGCCTTGGGGTACACCGGCGTTTATAGTGAATGTATAAGGAAGAAATCCGTCAATAGCCACTCGTAAAGACCGCTCTCTGAGGAAACATGAGAGCCACAAACAGGACTTTTCAGACATACCATATGAGCGTAGCTTAGCCAACAGCCCATCGTGCCAAACACGGCCTTGGATATGTCAAGAACAACCGCTCGAAATTCTCCAAAGTGTGTTGTTCCAAACATGTGTTACATAAGTCAGAAGATCTCCTGTTGATCTATGTTTACGAAAGCCATATTGGTCGCTAATAATGTTGATGATATTTTAGAAGATGCTGATTGATAACCTTTTCCATAACTTTCGATATTATTGAAAGCAGTGCGACCGGTCGGTAATTATTTGGCAAGGTCTTCTTGCCTTTTTTAGGTATCGGTTGAACGGTAGCACATTTCCAGCAGGAAGGAAATATTCCCTTTCTGTAGGATAGGTTGAAAAGTCTACAGAATAGTGGTGTTAGTTCCCTCGCACAATTTTTGAGAACTTGTTAACTATGTTTCACATTTTGCAACAATTTCCCGAATTTTCAAAAAAATTGGTTGAATTTTGTAACATTATCCCGAATTTTTTAACATTTTTTTTTACATTTGTAACACAAACCCGAATTTTAAGAAAAAGCCGTCATTCAAGTAAGATTGACGCGTCCATGACGTCCACGCCCACTTTCGCGCAAAAACTAACACAGAGATTGAGTGCTAGATGTTGCAAGTTTGGTAAACTTGCAACATCTAGCACTCAATTTTTCGATATTTTGGCAAAAAATGTTAAAAAACAACCTCCAACTCATTTTACGTCAGAGTTCAATGGAGTTTTGAACTTATTGCTTGTTCTTCAAAGATTTTTGGGAATACTTTTTTAAAAAACTCGATGAGGCACATTTTAACAATCCACCGGTAGCTAGCCAGGTTCGTTTTGCGGTGACATTTTGGTTCACCTGTTTGTTGTAACACAATATCTTTCTTCGTGATTCTCGAACTTTTTATCAAATTCAATAGAGTACTAGGTGGCATTGGAGCTTTCAGGAAATTTCGATTTAGCTTCCGCTTTATATAACCAACGAAAGACAATTAGGCATAATTTCCAACTTGTGCGCTATGCTGCTAACTACCAACTGCTATTGAATTAGCTAGATCTGGCTCCGACTAGCTTTTTTTATTCCCAAAGATTAAGGTTATGTCAAAATTAAATGATTTGATGAGATAAAGACCACCTAAAAAAGGGCTTTTTAAACATAATTTCTGAAGTGCAATTTTTCAAAGCCTTTCTCGGACTTTAAAATGATCCATGACATGTACATATAACGACGTGTGGAGATTAGGGATAAAACGATACGAGTAAATACAAGTACTTACTCGATACATTCCTTCCGATATCAAGTACTTTTTCTATCGATACTTTAAAACTAAGTATCAAGTAGGTATCGGTCAAAAGTACTCGTATCGGTATACCAATATCACGATTTCATTTTAACACGTTAATTGATGCATAATACGCTCATCGACGCTGCACAGTGTGTCGCGTAGAACATGCTAGGTGGACAAAATTCATGTTATGATTTCCAGGAAATCTTATTTGCAAAACGTAAACAACACCACCAAACCCCGAATTCCGAGAAAAGGTTGTTTATTAAATTTGCAAGTGGCGAGTCATAAGCGTCAGAAGTCAGGTAATGAGTTTAATGCAGCTCTTTCAATCAATCAGTTGCAATTTAGTGACATATTGTAATATTGTGAAAGTTTTTGTGATGAATATTAATACTGAGGGTAAGTACTATTTTTTATTGTATTTTTTTAATCAGAATCTATTAATTTGAATTTTTAGTATTTTTTTTAAATAGCCTATATATTTTAGCGTGTTTTTTTTTAAAAAAAAAACTTTGAAAGTTCAGAATATACAGACATTCACCTCTATTCGGGCTAGTTTTTAGATATTACGCAGAAATAACTTTATTCTTCGTAAAAATACACATATTGTTTAGCACACTTCAGTACAACATGTTTTTTTTTTTTTCTTTTTTTTCCAGAACACGTTTACTCTATTTCAAGGGTAGCCTTTTTTTGAGGAGTGGTTGAAACTCACGAAGAATGAAAAAAACTCGCATGTATATGACTTTCTTTCTTCGAAATTTCACTTTGGTGACATTACTGAAAGCAGCCAAAAAGAAATAAAGTTGAAGATATCCAACTTGTCTAATAAGTTTGGTGCCAAATGGTTGGCTTCAGGAAAGTCGAAGGAGCGTTTTTTAATTAAAAATAAGAATTGGTTGGATGAAGCAGACATACAGTTTACTGCGAGTTCTTTTGCGCCACAACCTTCAACATCAAGTGAGAATGTGACTCCTGCAGGAAGACCTCGCAAAGATTTCGAGGAATCGTCGTTTAAGACGAAGAAACGTCGCGTCGTGGATCTCGTAGAATCCCGAAGTGTCAGTGAATTGGTGACTGCTGCCGAAATTGCTGTGCGTTCAGCAGGGCAAAGGAAAATTGCCAATGTGATTAGAGACATTAGTGAGAGCCCAGATAATATTATTAAGTCTAAAAATACCAGTTCCGTTAATCCTAGGCAATTAAGTAGTGACGAAGCCTTAGCTTACTATATAGATTCTAAGTCAACAACGCATTCTTACAAACAAACTAGGAAGTGGTCCATGAAGGCGGAGCATAATGTGTTTCCGTCATATTTTCGTTTAAAAAAGTCCAAACAGGCCTGTTACCCTGCAGAGGAGCAGATTGCTATAACAGAAACTCATGCTGAAATAAATTTGCAAGCCTTATTAAATAAAACAGTGGAACGTCTAGTATTAGCACAGAATGAAGTTATCAGCAGTGTGCTCCCAACAAGTTCATCGTTTAGTAAATGGGGATGTGATGGAAGTTCTGGACACAGCACATACAAACAGAGATTTGAGAACACCGAATATACGAACGAGTTTCTTTTCGCACTTTCTTTAGTTATATGATGGGTCCAAAATTATTTGGCAAAATCCTCGACCTTCATCAACTTTATATTGTCGCCCAATCAAATTTATATTTGCCAAAGAAACGAACGACTTCACGTTAGTGGAGACAAATAGATTGTTGGAAGAAGTTAATGCTCTTCTTCCAACACTTATCAACTTTGGTGATTCTCAAATCTCTGTAAAACACGAACTTTTGCTGACAATGACAGACGGAAAGGTGTGTAACGCCTTAACGGAAACTAGTTCATCCCAAAAGTGTTTCATCTGTGGCGCCACCCCCAAGACGATGAACGATGACCCCGCGATGTTTAACAGCAATCAAGAACATTTTGGCTTTGGTTTATCTACACTTCATGCTTGGATTTGTTGCTTCGAATGTCTTTTACATATCAGTTACAACTTGAATATTAAGAATTGGCAGGCTAGAAGCAACGAAGACAAAGCAGATATCAAGGTTCGTTCCGAGGAAATCAAATTGAAATTTAAGAACGAGATGGGACTCATTGTAGATAAACCAAAGCCAGGATTTGGTTCTTCAAATGATGGAAATACAGCCCGTCGCTTTTTTAAGAATGCTGAGATGAGTGCT
The DNA here is from genome assembly GCA_019049505.1 of Pachyrhynchus sulphureomaculatus. Lineage (NCBI taxonomy): Eukaryota > Metazoa > Arthropoda > Insecta > Coleoptera > Curculionidae > Pachyrhynchus > Pachyrhynchus sulphureomaculatus. The sequence goes on from CM032449.1 coordinate 192,487,071, forward strand.
CAGATCACTGGGTTGGATGTTACAATTATAAAAAAGTTTGATGTTATTTTGAGAACATTGTTTTCTGGATTCGAGATAAACTTAGTTGAATTCAAAAAATTTTGTCTTGAAACCAGAAAACATTATCTTAGTCTCTATTCGTGGTACTGTATGCTTGCTACTGTGCATAAAATATTAATTCACAGCACAGAAGTCATCGAAGCGGCATTGCTTCCAATTGGGCAGCTTTCCGAAGAGGCTCAAGAAGCACGGAACAAAGATTGCCGCAGATTTAGGGAGTACAACACCCGCAAGTGCTCGCGTGTTGCCACGAATAGAGACTTACTGTGCATGTTAATTACAACATCTGATGCTTTGATCAATAGCCTTCGAGAGATTCCCAAAAAAAAAGCCGGGAAAAATATGTACAGATGTATTAAAGTTAATTGTAAGCCCTAGCATAGAAGAGTCAAGATTGGAAATCGTCATCATATTGTCGCACAATGCCACAAAATGATGACGATTATACAGTAAACGACTCATCAGAAGACTCTGATGATGATTATTAGGTTCAGCTACTATTTTTAGTTATGTAGTGCTTGTACTAACCATGTAAACCTTGACTTGTAATTTTTTTTTATCAATAAATGAGTATTTTTATTTGAAATATAATTACAGTCAGGGTCATTATGCTAAATTTATTACAGAGCATTTATAACATTTATTTTAAAATTAAACAAAAACAATTTTTGACTGGAATTTTCAAAAACAATTTTTTTTTGAACCGAACAGCAAGAAATGTGTACCTTAAAAAATCAAAAACATTTTAAAATACCAACTACTTATGTATGTATAATGCACAAGTTACCTACCTGAAAGGCAGGTATTATTTGAGTTTATTCTTTTTGTGTCAATAAAACTAAGTAATATGGATTAATTGTTTTATTTTTAATTGACAAATGCAATAAATGATTTTTCATCTGGTTATTATTAAAAATAATAATACAGTGTCTTTCATTTAGTTGCACATTCAAGTTTGTAGAAAAATTCGTGCACATACGCAGAATATTTTGTTTTTGTTATACAATGTTTTGTGCAGCTGGACAAAAAATACACGTAAGCGAAATGCAGCTAAATGAAAGACACTGTATTATAATTTTTAATTCTAATAACCATACAAAACACCCTTGCCCTTTAGTTCCGTTATCTACCTGCTAAGCTGATGCAATCCTACCGCGATATGCAAGGGTGGCTGTAATACACAAATTTTATCGATATTGAGTACCTGCAGTAAATTGTGAATAAAACCCACATTTATTAACCGATTTTCATGATTAATACCTTATTTTATTTTCCAGATACGCAGCTGTCAGAAAAATGTATAATATTTTGTTTTTCTTTTGTTATTGCGCTTTTTTACCGAAAAAAATAATGAATTTTACACGAAAAAAATTGTTTTCTCTCCATTAATTTCTAAATAACTCCAAAACGATAAAAGATAGAATAAAATAATGTTCAATTAACTTTAATAAAATTTTGTTACGCATTTTTTAATGTTTTATTTATAAAAATCTGACAAAGTCGTTCCCGAGTTTATCGTTAAATATGTCTGCGTAGCTGACTAATTTAGGGGAAAAAATTAGCCACGCCCATAAAAAAACCAACGCGATGAATTTTTTTCTTAAAATAACATAATATGCCTAGAATATACATAAACAATTGAAATAAGTGAAAAAATAATTTTATCCAGCTAACTTGTACTAGTCGACACACTGTGCGTGTAAAGAAATATTTTTTTGGGTATCATTTATTGAATTTTTTCAACACATCCTTTTCCTAGTTTTGTGTAGTTGGCAAGCTTGTTTGTCTATGCCCGAGAGAAAAAAAAACGCTATGCCGTCCCCTCAGTCGCCATATTGTGTCGTGGTCGTCATTGTTTTGTTTTCGTTCCGCATTCGTAATCCTAAACTGTCGTCGTTGTTTTGTGTTTAAAGGATTAGGTATAATTTGCTGATCAAAAATGGAACCTCCAAAGTCTAGTGTGTGGCAATATTTCACGAAAAATGATGACAAAAACTCAAGTTGGAAAAAATGCTTTAAAGCCGTGCGGTTTTGTGGTAATACTTCTAATTTGCATAAGCATTTAAAAAGCCACCCTGATTTATATGGCACCTGTTAATAGTTACGACAAGATTTCAATGTAAGTACGACATTTATTTTTAATCTAGAAATGAATTATTTGGTATATTTCGATGTCGATTGTGAGTAGTGTTGTGTGATACGTTAATCGATATTGTTTGATATAATCATGTTGTAAGAATTGACTGGTATCGATTAAGTAAAAAACATTTAACTTAACTAATTAATATTTTATCTGCCTTGAGGTAACGAGATGGTTAAGTAAATAGATAGAACGTTTATTTTCAAGGTACAAAACGCGTACTGACTTTATTGAAGATAAAGTGTATTTCATTTATTTTTAGGAGAATGAAAAAAGAAGCTGGCAATATCGCAGACTTTTTTTTTTTTTTTAACGGGTCTAGCACACGTGCTACAGGGAAGTCCCTAAAGCACTACAGAAGCGACACGTGTGCGGAGAAGGCGATTCACGTTGTTCTTGAATCGCTGTAGATTGTACTCGGTGGGAAACACAGTCCTGGGCAAATTATTCCAAAGGGATGATGTTCTCCATATAAAAGACTGCTTGAAAAGTGTTGTACGGGGAGTAACAAGCTGAACCTCATACGGATGTGAAGAATTAGCGCGACGTGTACTTCTAACATGCACCGCTCTGGGAGGAATTAAGCGGGCCACATCCTTCGAACACTTTCCATGAAAGTACTTGTAGAATAGGCTCAAGTCGCCAACCGTTCTTCGATGTTCCAGCGAATCAAGGCCGACGGTCAGTTCCGAGTCTCCAATCAGACGAACAGCTCTTCTCTGAATAGAATCCAACAAATGCAGTGTATGTTTGGGAGCGGAGCTCCAAACATGGGAGCAGTATTCCATAGTTGGTCGAATTTGAGCTTTGTAAAGAATTAACAGTTGTTGTGGAGTGTAAAGCTTTCTGGTTCGAAATAATATTCCCAACTTTTGAGAAGCTCTCCTTGCTATGCCTGCAACATGTTCATGCCAGGACATATTTGCTCCAAATTAACGCCTAACAAATTGAGTGACGATGTTAGAGGAATGGAGTGCCCCGACATAACTATGTCGGGTTCAGCAACGTTAACTTTTTTAGAAAAAACTGCCGCCTGGGTTTTTGTAGCGTTAAATTCCACTTGGTTACTGTCACCCCAAGATAGAATTTCTTCCAGGTCTGTGTTAAGTTGAACGACTTCCTGCTGTCTGCGGATATTCGTCTGAGTAGCCGATGTCCGAGCGTTCAAAGTGAATGAAGAGATAAGTGTACTGTCATCTGCAAAGCTGTAGATTGGATTCTCGGTCTTTTCCAGCAGATCGTTAATGTAAATGAGAAAAAGAGTAGGAGACAGTATGGAGCCTTGAGGTACACCGGCGTTGATAGTGAAGGTGTTAGAAAGAAATCCGTCGACTGCCACTCGTAAAGAACGCTCTCTGAGGAAACATGAGAGCCACAAACAGAACTTTTCCGACATACCATAAGAACGTAGCTTAGCCAACAGCCCATCGTGCCAAACACGGTCGAATGCCTTGGATATGTCCAGAGCAACCGCTCGAGATTCTCCAAAGTGTTCAATTGCATTGTTTCCAAACATGTGTTACATAAGTCAGAAGATCTCCTGTTGATCTATTTTTACGAAAGCCATATTGGTGATCGCTAATAATGTTGAATCCTTCAAGATATTTTAGAAGATGCTGATTGATAGCCTTTTCCATGACTTTCGATATTATTGAAAGCAGTGCGATTGGTCGGTAGTTATTTGGCAAGGTCTTCTTGCCTTTTTTAGGTATCGGCTGAACTGTAGCGCATTTCCAGCAGGAAGGAAATATTCCCTTTCTGTAGGATAGGTTGAAAAGTCTACAGAAAACTGGTGTTAGTTCCCTCGCACAGATTTTAAGAACTATGGCAGGTATTCCGTCAGCGCCAGAAGCCTTTTTGGTGTCTAGCTTCATCAGAATACGCTTTATAATACGCTGTTTGGGGGTCTAACTTCATTAAGATACGCTTTATGATACGCTGTTTGAAGACAACATCGGGCATCCTTGACTGCACTATGGGAATAGTAAGTGGTGTTTTTCCTTGGAAATCGACAGTAGAATGTGAAGCAAAGAGTTCAGCCAACAAGTTCGCTTTCTCAACAGGTGTCGTTGCAATAGAATTATCTGGCCGTGTGAGTGGTGGTATGGTGGATTTGGTGAAATTTTGACTAACTGCCTTAGCGACCGACCAAAAGGACCTTGAATTGCCGGGACAAGCGAGAAGTTTGTTTCTAATCCGTTGATTGTGTACCTCCTTGGTTTCGTCGATAATTTTTTTGCATCTGTTCCTGGCGCGAACAAATGTGTTACGATTTATGGTGTTAGGATTTTCGCGCCATTGTCGGTATGCAAGATGTTTAGAAGCAACAGCTTCTTTGCATTTTCGGTCAAACCAAGGCTTGCCGTTGGAAGGGCATTTCTTCGAAAAAGGGATGTAAGCCTCCATACCGGCCAAAATAATATCGGAAACCTCCCTGGCGCAGTCAGATGGGTCGTCGGATCGAAACACAAACGTCCAACCAAGGGAAAGTTCGAAAATATTCCATGAGATCTTCCCATTTAGCAGACTTGTAGTGCCAAATCTTGCGCGGCCTAGGCGCCTCTCTGTCATTGATTGGTAGAATACTCGATGTCGAAAGTAGTTTATGGTCGGAAGAACCTAACGGCGGATTTACGCTGACTGTGTAAATCTCCGGATTGGTGGTTAAAAAGAGATCAAGAAGACTGGCAAACTCTCCGTCTCGATCAGTGATCCGTGTTGGTTCGTCAATAAGCTGAGTTAAGCCACAACTGATTGAAAATGATTCGGCTTCACGACCTTGTTCATCGGTAGTATTTGAATATTTAAGCCAGTTGATGTTGTGTACATTAAAGTCGCCCAGGATGGCAATTTCGGCATTTGGATAGTTAATTTGTAAATGATCGATGGTGTCTGCAAGGGAAGCGAAAAGTGTTCTAAAGTTAGTATCACTTGGTGGTCGATAGAGGATACAGATGAACCTTGTGGTTGGTTGAGTCGTTATTTTTAACCACATAACATCAAAGTTTGGGGGCTCCAGAGTCTCTTCTCGTTGGCAAGAGAGGTCGCTTCTGACATACAGACAGATTCCAAAGTTACGCCTAAATCGGGAATAGAAGTCGTACCCAGGATAAAGATAGTTTACTGTGCTGGTCGATGAACTGACCTTAGTTTCACAGAGAGCGAGTACATGAGGTTTATTTGATTGCAGGTGTTGGTGCACTGAATTTATGTTCGTGTTTAAACCTCGTATGTTGCAAAAATCCATTTTGAAATTCTGATCTCTGCATGTCGACGCCCCTGAACCAGCCCCCACCCGGAGATCCGAACGGGGGGCTATTTTACCTCCGGAATTTTTTGTATCCAGGTGCCTCATCATGCTATCTGGTCCCACAGTCCGGGACATCGGCGCAGCCACGAAACGTTAAGCAACTTCACGCAGCCTAAGCCGATGCGATGGTATCACACCGGGCGATGCTGGTGGGATCTGGGCATCTACCATCTAGGTTGTTCTTTAAGTCGCCTCCTACGACAGGCAGAACATACCTTCAGAGACTTCAGAAGTCGAAATAAAGATAGCTCCCGATTCCCCTGAACCCTCGACATCGACATCCACAAGGTCTATGTTCAATAATACACAGTCGAAATATTTACCGTGCTTTGCACATACTATTAATTTGGTAATAGATTCCTCTTTAAAAAATACTTCACCTGCAATTAGTAGTATTATCAATAAAGTTAGAGAAATTGTTAAATGGGTCAAAAACAGTGTTATACAATCAGACAAACTAAGAAAAATCCAGATCGATAGTGGAGTTCCTGAGTACTAAAAAATTTATTCTTGACGTTAAGACACGTTTCAATTCACTATATTATATGATTGATAGATTTTTAGATATTGTAACGTGTGCACTTCGCCCCGAATTGACAGCGTCAATTTGTGGGGTGTCAATTTTCACTTCGCCCACACCTTGAGGTGCACCTTTTACAGCCCCGTTTTAATTTCTGAGAATGGATTGAGTGAATACTGATTTTAAAAGAACTAAAGAAATTAAACATACACTAGCTCAGTTTTTTCTTGGTAGAGTAATATGGGTAAGAGATAATTTTTGTACGTCTTTTTGGAATTAGTTTCTATCGTTGTTAAAAAATTTTTGGTTGTACTAATTTTTGAGCACCATTCATTTTAAAATAGAAAGGATCTACTTTCAGCTAAAAAAATGAAAAAATACTGAAGTGTTATGCAGTTGTTAAGAAAAAGAATTTGTCTGGTACAACCCTTTTATCCTGAAAAGTAAGATAGGTGTACAGTGAAACACTAGCTTTAATCAACAAAAAGAAAATTTATTAATGATTTAAATTAAAAGTTCTAACTCTTGCAGTTCAGTAATTACAAAAACTTTAGCCTAAAGGTAGTTATTACTAAATAGAGTTCTGAAATCAGAGATTTTGCTTTTAATATTTTGCTACAGCCGATATTGAAGATTCGTGACGTTCACTTCACGATTTATCAGTCCAATTCGGTGTTAAATCACTTATCTGCGGGAAATAGGTCTACTGATGTATATATTGGTGACTTACGGTTTTCTTACGGGCTTCTAGGCCTTAAATTGAACACTTAAAACCGCTTTCACACATTCCATCACTAATTTATCGGTACTGCTTCATGACGAGAAGAGCCTACAACGGCTACTTCGTGTTAAAAAAACAAAGCCCACTAGGGCTTCACTTTAAAAAACTCGTACTCGACTTGGCTCTCAATAAAATTGACAAAGCCTCTACTGCGGCTGGATGGACAAAGCCTGGCTGCGGCTTGATCGAGAGAAAAAGCCAACTACGGCTACTGGTTGCAGAACAGCCTTCTGCCACTACATGTTGGAAAGAACCTCGGCAGCGGCTTCATGGGAAAAAGCCTCGGCAGCGGCTTGATGGGAAAAGCCCGGCGGCGGCTTGCTGGGAAAAAGCCACCTCCGCGGCTTGAAAGGAAAAAGCCTCCTCTGCGGCTTGAAGGGAAAAAGCCTCGGCAGCGGCTTGATGGGAAAAAGCTTCGACTGCGGCTGGATGGGAAAAAGCCTCGATCTGCGTTCTCCGGATCCTTAAATAAGCCGTGAGAATTACGTCTCTAAGATGGTCGGCTTCCGGGAAACAAACATTTGACCAATCGCGACGTACCACGAATTGAATAGATTCGGTCGGAAACCCGCACTGCACACTGTACCATGAGCGGCTAGAAATTCCAGCGAAATACACTGCTCAATACAAAAATAAAAAAGAGTAAATTATAAGACCAAAAACAGTAACATTACATGCTCTTAAAATCTAGGAAAAAATGAATGTTACAATATGTCGAAAATTGCTACGCAATTTTTACTCGATGCTATAGATAGTCCTGAATTGGTGACTGGACAAGAAATTGAAATATTAAAACAGGTAGTCCCCTTGTTACAACCATTCGAATTTGTCACAAGAGAATCTTCAGGCCAGAATTATGTTACCTTACTCAAAATCATACCCATGATTAATTGTCTCACTTCGCAGCTAACAAAATTTTCATCATCAATAGAATGTGTCACTCAGTTGCAAACAAAACTACTGGCTGAATGTAAAAAAAGATTTGGTCTCATTGAATTTAACACCCTTGCAGCTTTGGGAACAATTTTAGACCCACGTTTTCAAAAACCTCCATTTTCAAGATGTAAATGCATGTGGCAGCCAACGAAGATTTCGATTTTTAGTTGCACAAGCAACTTGCAGTTGGCCAAAAGCGGCGGCGTGCTAACTCAAAAGCCGATGAAGTTTCAATTTATTTGGCTAATCCAGTCTGCGCTTTAAAAGCCAACCCATTAGAGGAATGGGAGGATTTAAAACCCGTATTCCATTATACAAATAAGCGCGAATTTATTTAAACATTGTCGGCACGGCACCTCTGTAAACTGCGAAAGGCTGTTTTCCAAAGCTGGCGCAACAATCACTACATCCAGAAATCGTCTAATAGGCAAACACTTAGAAAAACTAATATTTTTGGGGAGCACTATAAAAACCGACTTTTTTTCATAAAATTATTTTTATGTATATTTTTATATCAATAAAGAATATCAATACTTATTACTGTTTTTATTTAATTTATTCCAAATTTTACTATGAAAAATCAATCGATAAGATTAAGTATCGTTACTTTTCAATCGATACCGAATAAGTATCG
>CM032449.1:192495551-192600164 GCA_019049505.1 Pachyrhynchus sulphureomaculatus
AAACCAACCCCTTAAGTCAAAATTTAACTTTCAAAACTACACGGCTTCTGATGAGGCCATCAATTCCTATATTATTACCAAATTTCAACTTTCTAGAACAAATAGTTTCGGGTGTGACAGACAGACAGACAAACACCGAAGTCATCTTATAAGCGTTCCGTACGGAGCACTAAAAATATAGATTTCGACTACTTTGACTACACTATTACAATATACCATAGATTTAAATTTTCTTTGATTCTTTAAATGCTTAAAAACTGTGTTTCATTTTCATGTAACGCCTTGTATTATGTAGAATCTGAATACTTTTTCAGAGTACAATTTTTTTTATAAATAAAGATATTCAGTGAGTAGTTTACGAAATGACTTAAGAATTAACTTTACAAGTCGCATATTACAGAATGTCGAACTTTTGATTATTTTGATTTTTTCGCAGGAGTTGACCTTATTGTTTAGGTTTAAACTACCTCCTCAACTGTGCTTTGCTATCACGATAATGCGATTTCACACACGTCTCAGATTGTTCCTGCAAGAGTGCATGATCTGCGCTCCGAATTACTTCCACATCCACCGTATTCGCCAGATTTAGTGCCCAGTGATTACTTCTTGTTTCAAACCCTCAAACAATAGCAGGCAGAACGAAGATTCACTTCGAATGATGTTAAAGTTGAGACGAAGGCCTATTTTGCAGCGTTGAATAAATCTTATTATAATGAGGGTATGAAAAAGTTGACAACAAAATATTCTTTGGTATGCTAACAACGGTGCAATTACCTTAGTAAGTTGTCCAATCGCCTCCGGCATCAATAATCGCTTGGCAACTTTGAGGCATGCTGTGGACGAGATTTTCTGCATGGTGCGGCAATGATCTCCAAATTTTTCGAATCTCGCTATACAACTGAGACAAAGTCCTCAGAGCTTTCTCTTTACCAGGGACCAAACATTTTCAATAGGGCTGGCATCCGACGATTGTGAGGGCTACTACAGTATCTTATCGTGGACCCAAGCGAGTCGCTTCGCGACGTAATTTTTACCAAGCAAAGGTTTCTTCGGAATTTGACATTAGCACGAAGATGTTGTCGAATGGTCTCATGGGACACATTCAAATCCGCTTTTCTTCATTTTGCCGTTCCTTGACTCCGCGTCAATTTCTGGTCCCGTGAATAGAAAAAGACGATTCGTTTTTTTTTTCGACTTTCAGAGTAACTTTGCCTACCGAGTCACATTTTCGCAAGTAGTCGACATTTTTCGTCTCGTTAAAACGATTTACCTACTTCTTCACAAACGACACTGACTTTTTAACATACTTAACGGCCGCGGAATATGTCATTTTAGGCGCCTTTAGATGGAAACAAAGAAAGACTGCCTCGAACCGACGCGCAAACAAGTGACTTATTTTGGATTTTACGTGATTTAGACGAAAGTTCGGAATCGACTGATACTTTTACTAAAATACGTCGTAGACAAAGGGCCCCCCCCCCCCTACCGATTTGTTGTTGAATCGCTAGAATCGTATCTACCAAAAATGAGTTATCGTGGACACGTTCTTACTTGACAGACTGTAGGTCAATATCAAAGACGTAATCCTAAACTTGGTATTTAGTATATTTAAAAACCAATAAGTTTTTTGCAGATATCTCTCTTTTAAATTTCGGTATTAAAGAATTCTTTTGAAATGTTGCTAATTCACTCTCGAATTTCTTTAATTCTAATAATAATCAAGATTTTTAAATATGAACATGGAATTTAGGACGCGCCGTATAAATCGATATCAACGCATTGTTTTCACATTTATCAATAATTGAGCCTCAAAATCCAAATATTATGAATAGGTTTTTTTTGAAATTTGACGAAGGTCTGACGTTTATGTGATCGCTCTTCTAGAATAAATGAAATTCAAAATTGAGTAAATGTTTATGAAATGTTCTGGGGTCTTAAGGATAAATGGAAAACACCTACGGATTGTCTATATTAGAAAGGGTAGTTCTTGCATCAGTGTTTTACAAAAACGATCTTGGTTTTATAAGTTAATATGTAAGAAAAAGCTTTTTATGCCAGGTAATCAGTGGCGGGCTAAGTTTACCAGACAGGAAGCATATACAAAGGACGTTTCTTTAAGGAAAGAGAAAGAACGGAACTGTTTCTAGAGGAGGAGACCTAACGACAACCGCTGAGCGAAGCCACTCGATAAAAAAATGCCTCTTGCGCTAAAACTCTCAAAAGCTCAGATCCTTCCCAACATAATAAACTAAAAATCGATGGCCGAGTGGTGAAAATTTAAAAAAAATGAACTCTTCCATACACAACTTTAGAAACAACCGCATTTAAAAAAGTCGACCTGAGATGGGGTAAAGACTTTTTACAAAAAATAACGCACATTAAAAAAGTCCCTGTGTTTAAGGAAGCGCTATTTTCTATATCCATAGGGGTAAGAGGGGGGCATATCTCCCTTCCTCGCTCCCCCTTAACTAAGCCTCAAGGGATAAGGAAGGTTGGTGACAATTTTAGAGTCCATACGTGAATATTTCTGGTAAATCTCCCCACATTAATAACTAGTTTAATATAATTACTAATAAAATCACTTGCAACGTCCGGTTCTATTTCATCATTTTATAAATATATGTATATATATATATATATATATATATATATATATATATATATATATATATGTATATATATATATATATATATATATATATATATATATATATATATATATATATATATATATACAACACAAGTATGAAATGCGGATTTCAGATAACAGATGGTGCAAGATTTGACACTGCGCCATTTTGTTGTGTCATCAACGAGTAATATTGGAAAAGTGTGTGCATAGTGTTGTGTTGTTGCGTTCAATATGTCGAAATTTATACCGAACAAAGAGCATTCGCGGACACCATTAATTTTTTGTTTTCATTTGAAGAAAACTGCTGTTGAATCATACCGATTACTTCGAGAAGCTTATGGTGAACATGCTCCATCGCAAGATACGTGTAAACGATGGTTTCGGCGTTTCAAAAGTGGTGACTTCGATGTTGCAGATAAGGAACGTGGAAAACCGCCAAAAAAATACGAAGATGTGGAATTGCAAGCATTGTTGGACGAAGATGATTCGCAAACACAAAAACAACTCGCCGAGCAACTGGGCGTTAGTCAGTAAGCTGTTTCCAAACGGCTACGAGAGATGGGAAAGATTCAGAAGCCGGTAGATGGGTACCACATGAGTTGAACGACAGGCAAATGGAAAAGCGCAAAAACACGTGTAACATTTTGCTCGCTCGGTACAAAAGGAAGTCGTTTTTGCATCGTATAGTTACAGGGGATGAAAAGTGGATTATTTTGAGAATCCCAAGCGCAAGAAATCATGGGTAGACCCAGACGCACCATCCACATCGACCGCAAGACCGAATCGCTTTGGCAGAAAGACGATGCTCTGTGTTTGGTGGGACCAGAGGGGCGTGGTCTATTATGAGCTGTTAAAACCTAAGGAAACGGTTAATACTAAACGTTACCAACAACAATTGACCGATTTGAACCGTTCGCTGCTTGAAAAAAGGTCAGAATACCGAAAGAGACAACGCAAAGTCATTTTTTTTTCATGACAATGCTCCATCACATACGGCAAAACCAGTTCGCGACACGTTGGAAGCACTCAGGTGGGAAGTTTTACCCCATGCGGCTTACTCACCAGACTTGGTTCCTTCCGATTACCACTTGTTTGCATCGATGGGTCACGCATTTGCTGAGCAGCGCTTTGGTTCGTACGAAGATGTGCTCGATGAATGGTTCGCAGCAAATGGGGAAGATTTTTATTGGCGTGGTATTCACAAATTGCCCGAAAGATGGGAAAAATGTATAACAAGCGATAGAGCATACTTTGAATAAAGCACTTTTTATCATTCTTCCGAATTTAATATTTTTTTTAGAAAAAATCCTCATTTCATACTTGTACACCTGGTATAACATGTATTTTTTTATTTTGTGTGTTTTAGTAGTTTTATGTATATTTAGATACAATTTATTCTATCGTACCACGATGTTACGCCAGTACAGGAATAAGTACTCTAAGTTTTGTTCTCTCGCTTGTCGATTCTCTATATAGAATAGAAAGAGTACTTATTGACAAGAGAGAGAACAAAACTTCGATTCCTTGTTCCTGTACTAGCGTAACATCGTGGTATGATAAAATAAATTGTACCTAAAACTAAAAAGCATCCTACCCTCAATCGGAGGCCCTTTACGGCCACATGTCGACAGAGGAATGGTCAGGAAATTGCCAGCATTCACCGTAGGCAGCGCGATTCGACAATGTTTCTATCCCATTCAATATAAAACTACTGAAACTAGAAAAAAGTCCATATTTCAGCAGTCTACACACTGTTCTCTCATTTGTCATCTTGAGACGGGTTTCGCCATATTACAGCTCTTCAGTCGAGCTAGGATCGACAAGTAACAGAACAAAACTCTTAATTGGTAAGACACTTACCCGTCTTCTTACAAAATTTTCTATAAATTTAATTTTAAATACCAGTTGAAATGTCAACCATATTGTTAATTTGTAAGTAAGATCGCCAGTATGTAAATACTGCAATTAAGTTTTTCATTAATTTTGTATACAAGATACTCGTGTGGCGTAACGAAAAGGGGGGCAGGGAGAAATATAACCTCTTCCTACCTTTAGAAAAAACATTTTTTACTAGAGGAAGCTTGTACAGTACCATTGTGTAAAAAGGGTTCTATTTTTTGTGAAATAACTCCCCCTACGAGCATCAATCGTCAAATTGGATGTATATTTTGAAAGTTCTATTTTATAAAAGGGTCCTTTTTAATAAATAATTTCCCTAAATCACTGATTTTGACTTAACTGAATTCGGAACCAATAAGTTCTTGTGTAAGAAAGGTTTCTTGTTGAGAATTGTCGCCCCCTGTTTATCAACAGCCTCGCCTTTAGCATTCTCTTTTTTAGTGTTTCGTACAGAACACTTATAAGATGACTTCGGTGTCTGTCCGTCTGTCTGTCCGTCTGTCACACCCGATTTTCTCCGAAACTATTTGTCATAGAAAGTTGAAATTTGGTAATAATATAGGAATTGATAGCCTTGTCAGAGCCAGACTTAAGGGTTAATTTTGGGGGTGAAATCGGAAGTGAAAAAAAATTTTTTTTAATAGGTCATCAAGTGTAGTGTCAAATGAAAGCTTGTGAAAACACGAGTAAAATATATATATATATATATATATATATATATATATATATATATATATATATATATATATATATATATATATATATATATATATAATGTAATACTTGCGCGCACTTTTCTTTGTATTATTTTTAAAAAATCGCAAAAAGTCGCTGTCCACCCGCCTTATCTCGAAAAGTACCGATCAGAAAATTTTGAAAAAATTCTGGAATATTTTCCAGGGGGTGTAGATTGAACGAAAATTATCACGAGTTCATTACCTTTAATAATTTAGCTGGTATATAAAAAAACAAAAATTTCAAGATCATCAGTTTTCAGTAAAGATTGGAAACAAACTTTGTTGAAAACTCATTTGGGGTCTGTTTTGTGAAGTCACTGTTCATTTTATACCTCCGTAACAAAATTTTTTATTTTAAAAGCAATCAACGTACGGAACACTAATTGCGCAAGTTCAACTTGCACTTGACCGGTAATTTGTTCTTTGAACCTGGCTACACCACTGAAGATACTGGTTAAAATTCATTAGTTTACTTACCATTGATTACACAGGTATACAAAAAAAAATTCTCTGTCTTTTAAGTGACACACGTGTTTTCCCAAGTACATTTTTATGCTGAATCCAAAAAAATCTTAAGAAAAGACATCCACCATAAGGTTTTTTGCCAGAAAACTATTAAATTGAAAAAAATACATTTTAATAAATAGAAATCATAAAAGAAAATCAAACATTCGGTCATTTAAAGACAAATTGAAAAGACCAAAAAAGAAAAGAAAAAGTTATCCCTAATAAATAAAAAATTTTCTAATAAAAAACGAAAAAAAATAAATTAAAAACAGAACGTAAGTTTTAATTCTAATTTTATGTAAAACATTTAAAATAAATAGTAAATAAGTAAACCAATCACTCACACACTCACATACTCAAATACTCACATACTAACTCACACATTCACTCACTCACGTATCATCATAGTCACTCAATCACTTATCTTACCAACGAACACACTCACTCACTTGTTCGCTCAGTCACTCACTCATTCACATACCAATATGCTCACACAGTTCTACACTCACTCTCTCGCTACTTATTCATTCACTCGCTCGCTCAATTACTTACTCACTTACATATTCACTCATTCGCATATCCCCGTACTCACTCACTCACTCACTTCTACACTCATTCACTCAGTCGCTCACTCGCTCACTCACCCACTCACATTCCCCCATATTCACTCAATCATTCTATCCACAAAATTGACTTCTAAAACTGTCAAACTGGTAGACTGCATTTTGCAACTTTTTGTTCCTAAATAGTAAACGAATATTTTTAAACACTTCCTGTTTTGACATCAAAATCGAATTTGAAACTTAAAAAACTTTTAGAAATGATAGTTTTGTTCGAAAAAAAATTCTTGTTTAACTGTTGCATTTATTTACTTAAAAATGCACTTTACCAACCACACAGCACTCTTGTAAGTGTTAAAAGCGAGTGTTTTATTGAAACGGAACATAAAACTTTATTTTTTGATGTCAAGTCAGGGTTAAGAACTTCAAAAACACTTACAGTTTTGTTCAACATTAATAAAAAAATTTTAATTGGGCGGTTGCACATATTTATTTTAAACAGCATTTTGCTACGTAGGTTAGTTAAAGGTGGTGTAGAGGTGTTTTTTGTTAAACATGGACACTAAAATC
Source organism: Pachyrhynchus sulphureomaculatus (assembly GCA_019049505.1). Classification (NCBI taxonomy): domain Eukaryota; kingdom Metazoa; phylum Arthropoda; class Insecta; order Coleoptera; family Curculionidae; genus Pachyrhynchus; species Pachyrhynchus sulphureomaculatus. The sequence continues at coordinate 192,502,457 of CM032449.1, forward strand.
TAATATTTTTAAGTTTTTATGATAAATGTAGATTTAGAACATTTAAAGATGTCCGAAATAATAGTTTCAATCCATAATTTTTAATGATCATACAGTTTTACATGATTAAAATGTATTTTTTTGCAATTGAATAGTTTTCTGGTAACTTTAAGTGTGTTTTCTGAAAAACCTCACGGTGGATATCTTTTTTTATGATTTTTTTGGATTCAGCATAAAAAATACTTAAGAAAACACTTGTCTTACTTAAAAGACAGAGAATTTTTTTTTTTTTGTATTACTGTGTTATTAATCTGGTAAAAATGTTCCCCAACTAAAAAAACACCCTTCATATCATGTTAATACAGCCATAGTTTAAAACTTTATAACGTAATACGAGGAATATGGGAAATGATAGTAGTAAAAATAAACTAATGTAAATTATCCACCGGAGTTAAATATATCCGAAGCGGTTTGCCAATCGAAAAAGCAACGTTCAAGTACCGAAAGAAAATGGAAAACAGATTAAACGGTGCGACGTGACCATTTTAAAAATGGCAGAATATTAAGATAAGGGGGCGAGAAGAATTCAGATTAGTTCGGAAAAGAAGTTATCTTATTTTGGAAACACATTATTATAAAATGTAAAGTGGCCCAGTAGATGCCGGGCACGTTTCTTTAACCGCTTATTCTTCCAGGATCACATTTTGCACGCCGTACATGCATGACTTTTTATCTCGCCTTATCCTCAGTTTTACCGCGTTTTTTTATCGCATATGGGAATTTTAAAACGACAGGCTTTAAATACTTATTATTGGGGTAACGGTATCTTTTAAAAATATATTTATTAGAATCAAAAGGAACGGTATTTTCAAAGGCGAGTCCGGGGAAAACTTTAAGGATGGATGAAGGCTGAATTTATTTTAATCGCTGACTAAACTAAAGAATGCGATCTATAATTCTTCTTCTTCTTGAAGTGCCATATCCGATACGGACGTGAGCGACCTTCTCGGGTTTGCCTGTGGTTGGTACCTTTTTAAGTGTTCCATAGGCAAAGGGGACCTACAGTTAATGCCGGTTCCGAACGACAAAAGTGAGAGCGCTTTACTATGCATGATATTACGGATGGTTTGCCATAGCCTTCCAGAGAGAGGCGACCGTCACGTTATAATTTTTTTTTAATTTGTTATTTTCTGAGCCGAAATTCGGACTCGGGTCTCCGGCACCTTACCCACAATGCCACTGCCGCCTATGATCTATAAATACGAGGGTGGATTAAAAAGGCTTGTAAATAAAACTTTTAATAAAAAAAAACGTAAACAAATCCTACAAATGTTAACAACAGCTAATATTTATTATTATGATTTCTTTATAAAAAGATTACTTTTGAAATCGACGCCAATCTTAAATAATTTAATTAATTATTTAATTTAGTTTAATTAATTAGTATTAATTTAATTAATTGTTAATTAATAAACTATTAATGAAGTCGGTTTTAATAACTGACATGTTAAATTAAAACAATATCTTATCTTAGAGGTATTTTACGAGTGTTTCAAAAACACTATTTTTTACTTTATAGTGGCAAAATTTTGTGTGCTGTTTTTTCGAAGTCGTTTTTTTTTGGTTGAAAATTTTTATTTTTTATTTTATAGTGGCAAAATTTTGTGTGCTGTTGTTAAAGGTGTTTTTTTTTTTGTTAAAAAGTTTTTATTCAAGAACTATAAAACCAATTTTAATAAAATTTATATGGGACCGTCATAAAAGTGTACTCTCTCGATTAAAAAAAGAATAATCCAAATCGGTATATATTTGCGAGAGTTATAGGTGTTTAATTACAAAAATATAAGTTTTTCTATGCAAAAATTATAGAGGAATACTCTGCTAGACACATGCTATAAGATTCTGGCAAAGGTATTGCGGAAGAGATTGAACGGCTATGCAGAAGAAAGAATGGGGAATACCAAGCGGGATTCCGAAGTAACAGATCCACAACAGATCAGATATTCACTGTTAAAGAAATTCAAATTTCGTGTTATGAGCATAAAATAGCGTTACATATCCTGTTTATAGAGACAGAATGTATCAAGCATTGTTCCATTTAGAAATACCAACAAAACTAATCAGATTAGTTAAAACGACCAATAAAATAGTGTAGAATGGCCTGGAATCAAAGGATTTTATAGTGGAAAGGGGACTACGACAGGATGACCCACTGTCTGCGACGTTATTTAACTTGGTTTTGGAGAGGATAATAAGAGAGAGCAGCCTAGAGACTAACGGTACAATTTTTAATAAGGAGCACCAGTGTATAGCATATGCAGATGATTTGACGTTGATAGCAAAGTCTAGCAGAGAACTGGTAAAGAGAACGAACAGACTAATAAGAGAGGCAAGTAAGTATGGATTGGAAATCAACTCCGAGAAAACTAAATATATGATAGCAGGAAGCACAGAAACCAACAAAGAAAAAGAACTTAATGTAGTGACCTATGATGGAAGGGAATATAAATTTGAGAGAGTGGATAGATTTATATATTTGGGAGTACTGCTGGAAGAAAACGGGCATGAGGGGAGCAAATTGAAGGCGCGAATAGCAAAAGGCAACCAAAAATTTGGGAGCCTGAATGCTTGAATGAAATGAAAAAATGATGGAAGAGGGAAAAGGTCACAAGTTTTACTAAGCCCTAGGCCTTCATGACCTGTAGCGCATTTATATTATTCTTAAGTTTTTCAAAATGTTTTCAGAAACTATGTAACCAATTTTAATAAAATTTATATGAGACCATCTCGAACATGTACTCTTTCGACTGAAAAAGAATCATCCAAGTTGGTACATATTTGCCAGAGTTATCGGTGTTTTATTACAAGAATTTTAGTTTTTCAGGATTTTTTCAGAAACTACATGACCAATTTCAATAAAATTTTCATGGGACCATCCCGAATGTGTACTTTCTCGAATAATAAAAAAAAAGGAACCGTTCAAATCGGTACATATTTCCCAGAGTTATCGGTCTTTAATTACATAAATCTAAGTTTTTCAAAATTTTTTCAGAAACTACATAACCAATTTCAGTAAAATTTGTATGGGATCATCTTGAATAAGTACTCTTTCGAATAAGAAAAGAATCATCCAAATGTTTTATTACAAAAATTTAAGCTTTTCATGATTTTTTCAGAAACTACATCACAAATTTCAATGAAATTTATATGGGACCATTTCGAATGTGTACTCCCTCGAATAAAAAAAGACTCATCCAAATTAGTACATATTTGCCAGAGTTATCGGTGTTTTATTAAAAAAATATAAGTTTTACAGGACTTTTTCAGAATCTACGTAACCAATTTCAATAAAATTTATATGGGACCATCTCGAATGTGTACTCTCTCGAATAAAATAAAGAATTATCCAAATCGGCACATATTTGCCAGAGTTATGGATATTTTATTACAAAAATTTAAGTTTTTCAGAATTTTTTCAGAAACTACATAACCAATTTCAATAAAATTTATACAGGACCATCTCGAATGTATACTATTTCCAAAAAAAAAAGAACCATCCAAATCGACACATATTTGCCAGAGTTATCGGTGTTTAATTACAAAAATATTAGTTTTTCAAAAAATTTTTACTAACTACATAACCAATTTCATTAAAATTTATATGAGACTACCATAGAGTAAAGTTCATTATCTCATTTGTTTGGGGAATGACGAAAATATGTTAAATACAATAGTTTTAGAGAATGTTAAGGTGCACAGTTTAAAATTATTTTTGAGTATGTAGGGTACTTCAAAAAACGATATAACATATGGTTTTTTAAATGGAACATCCTATTTTCTAACTTATTTTTAAATTTTGCGTAAAATTTTATAACTTTTTTATTAATAATGTTATATACATAAACCTAGTAGTTTTTCTAATATTTCAATTTTTAAAAAAAAATACTAGTTTTCAGTTTTGTAAAAAATTGCCAGTAGCGGCATTGTTTCTGAAGGTGGAATACTCATAATTGGTACGAGCGTTCTATAGAGATGAAAAAAGATATATGTAAAGAAATTTGAATTAGATGCTACAGGGTGTTCAAAATAAATTTATACATTTCGACTATTTTAAATTGAAAAATCTCAAATTTTTTAAATGGCACATCCTGTATATTATTATTTTTTCTGATAGGTTTTACAAAACCCTCTAACTTTTATTAAGTATATCATATACCTATTTCTAATAGTTTTCGATTTATTTTAAATTTTTCAACTTTTACCCTTACCGCTCGTATACTTAAAAAACGAGAACATTTTTTGCCATCTACGTATTCTTTGGTGTACAATGGTGCAATTACCTTAGTAAGTTGTCCAATCGCCTCCTGCATCACCTGACATCTTCGAGGCATGCTGTCGACGAGATTTTTTACAAACTGCAAATTTTTGAAATCTGGCGAGAAAACTGAGTCAAAGTTTTCAGAGTCTTACCTCTAAGCTTTTTCCTTACAAAGGTTTTCAATAGAGTTGGCATCCGGCGATTGTGAGGGCCACTCTACTAGCTTATTTTGGGCCCAAGCAAGCCGCTTCGCGACGTGATTTTCGCCCAGTAAAGGTTTCTTCAACGTGTTTCGGAATTTAACATCATGAGCACGAAGATGTTGTCAAATGGTCTCATAAGACACATTCAAACCCGATTTTCGTAATTTTGCCGCTCCCTGACGCAGCGTCAATTTCGGATCCTGTGAAAACAAAGACACGATTCGCCTTTCGACTTTCGGAAGGACTTTGCCTATCGGGACACGTTTTGGCAAGTCGTCGTCTCGTTAAAATGATTTGCCCACTTCTTCACAAACGATACTGACTTTTTAATATATTTAACGCGAAATGTGTCGTTTTAGACACCTTTGGATGGGAACAAAAAAGACTCCCTCTAATCGATGCGCAAACATTTTGAATTTTACGTGGTTTCGACGAAAGTTCGGAATCGACTTATATATCGTAGACAAAGGTTCCCTCTACCGATTTTTTGTTGAATCGCTAGAATCGCATCTACCAAAAATGAATTATCGCGGACACGTTCTTACTTGACACACCGTATAGGGTGAAAAAATACCTAAACTTACATAATTGACTAGTTACTTATACTTTTATCTCTCTATTTGTGACATATATAGTATGTTTAATTGTCTAATTTAATTTTATATTTTAAAATTTTTTGTTTTTGTTATAATTTTTTTTACATGTTGAATTTGCTTATAATAATAATAATAATAATAATAATAATAATAATCATCAAATGGTCACAAACAGACATAGAAAATATTCACATCCTTATACGATCTCAATTCACCAAATACAGGAAATTACACCCCAACGCATGCAAAGAAAGACTTACCATCGAGAGGAAGGCAGGAGGAAGAGGAATTATAGACATCAGATCATTACACACAAAACAAATACAAACACTTAGGAAATTCTTTCACAGCAAGCAAACCAGCCTCCACACAGCGACAGTGAAAGCAGACAAAAACTACACACCTCTCGACTTAGCCCGGACAGACCACTCAGCAGACACACACAGTCACACCCAATTACAACAGGAAAAGATGAAAACGTGGTCAGAGAAAACACTCCACGGAAAACACAGATACCACATAGAACAAGACCACGTAAATAAAAAACAATCATACACCTGGTTACGGAATGGGCAGCTATTCCCTGAGACTGAAGGCTTCTTACTTGCCATCCAGGATAAAGTCATATTAACCAGAAACTACCAAAAGCATATCATCAAAGACCCGACTATTGCAGAGGACAGATGTAGCAAATGCCACCAGCAGAAAGAAACGATCGAACACATAACGAGCGGATGTAAAATATTGGCCGGAACGGAGTACACAGCCAGGCATGATTCAGCTGCCAAAGTGGTTCACCAAGCACTAGCCACAACATACAGACTCATAGAAAACACAGATCCCTACTACAAATACACGCCAACATCCATACTTGAAAATGAAGATTACAAGCTCTACTGGGATATCGGTATCCATACAGATAAAACAGTCTCCGCCAATAGACCCGATATTACTTTTCAGTGCAAAAAAGGAAAAGTCACCTATCTGATTGACATAGCTGTCCCCAACGACACAAACATCCAAGCGAAATACACAGAAAAAATTTCCAAATACACAGACCTTGCAACGGAAATAAAAAGGCTATGGAGACAGGAAAAAGTCATCATTGTCCCCCTCATTATATCAGCCACAGGCCTTACACCAATAACATTCACAGAACATTTAGTGCAATTGGGACTCAACACGGACATACACAGAAACATTCAGAAGTCAGTGATTTTGAAGACATGTAACATTGTCAGGTCATTCCTTAATACGGAATGGTAATAGCGTTTGTGCTGACTTGGTTTTGGCCCGTCAGCCAAACATGGAACCACATTGATCAAATGTGAGAAAGAAGAACTTTTTGTAATAATAATAATAATAAGCTTTATTGTCTAACATATAAATACATCCATTAACAAGACAATGTGACTAAAGCTAAGTTAAATCTAAACGAGTCTATTAGGATTAACACATTACAATATTAAGTTTAAGCTCTAATAATATACGCTACAATATTAGTTAACAATATTCCCAAGACAACGATCCCGTGCAACCTTCAAAAACTGAGAATATGTTAGATTGGTAATATCAATGTCGTTGCAATTCATATTAAAAATCTTCAAAGCTTGAAAAAGGGGGTCTTTTAACTGAAAATTGGAAGCATGGAACGGTAAGTTGAACACGGGATAATGTCTTAACGCACGAGATGGTACGTTAAAGTTTAGTTTTGACAATAAATAGGGACAGTCGATAGCGGATTGCAAATTTTAAACAAAAACAAAACCAGCATAAAATTGCGACGAGCGGCCAATGACGATATCTGAAATCTGCGAAGCAGTTTCCTGTGGCGAGCCTCGTGGTGGGAAAACACCGTCCATGTACGAGAAATTTTAAAAATTTTCGTTGTACCCCTTCTATTTGGGAAATGTACTTTGAGTGTATAGGATGCCACACTATTGCTGCGTATTCTTATTTTGATCGAACATATGCAAAGTACAGAGATTTAATTGTATCAATGTTTGAGAAATCACGAGAGTTTCTAAATATGAGTCCCAGCGTTTGCATTGCGCTCTTGTAAACCTGATTTATGTGTTCCGAAAAGGATAGGCGCTCGTCAAAAACTATGCCAAGGTCCCTGATGGATTTTAAATCCTTCAATATCTCAAGATTTATATAATAGTCAGTTAGGGTCTTTTTATTAGCGTACGTCATTTTGTAGCACTTTTCGGCATTTAGAGGTAAGTTGTTAGCTGTGCACCAGTTGCTAACTAGTCGTATATCATATTGCAGTGCAATGCAATCAGAAACGCAATGTATTTGTCTGAAGATCTTTAAATCATCCGCAAACAATAGAACATTGTTAGAAACATTTATGCCTATATCGTTAATAAACAGAGAGAATATCAGTGGAGCCAATATACTGCCCTGAGGAGCTCCACTTGTAGCTTTGAATCTGAACCACGAATATCGACATATTGATACCTGTCACTCAAATAGGAGGCAAACAGTCGAATAAGATTGTCATCGAAACCAAGCCACCTCAATTTAAGAAGGAAGACAGAATGATCTACTCGATCGAACGCCTTTAAAAAATCCATATAAACAGCATCAACCTGACCACGAGCATCTAAGATCTGACTTAAAAAATGAGTGAAACTGGCCAGATTCGTGATTGTACTGCAACTTTTATAGAAGCCATGCTGAGATTCAGATATAGAATGTTTTACTTGATTAGACACATCTTCGTGAATCAGCCCCTCTAATGCTTTCGCAAATGGCGGTAGCATCGATATGGGCCTATAATTAGAGATATTATTTACATTGCCTTTTTTGAAGAGAGGAATTATCCTAGCTTCCTTCCATACCTGAGGAAATGAATGTGTTGTAAGTGCCATGTTATAAATGAAGCTCAATGGCTTCGAGAACGCGGATCCACAGTCTTTGACGATGGACATTTTATTTTTAGATTTTTTCAAGAACCTACTGACTGCTTCCTCTGATACACAATTAAGAGTTACATGAGAGCTTATATTAAAATTATTCAAAATAACCAAAGAACGAAAAACAAACTAAATCAAAATAAACCAAATCATGTTTCTCTTTACCTAATTACGAGTACTAAGGACACCCAAATATGCAAAGAACATATATTGCATATTTTGCATATTATATGCATTTTTCTAAATATTTGCATAAATGCTTTAAAAATAGCATATATATGCATATTTGAAGGAATTTATAATAATGTAGGTCTTTGACAGGCGTTTTCATTCATTTTTCGGAATAAGGCCGCCGCCGCCGCGCCGGTGGTTTTCCCCAAATAAATTTTATTATTTTATGGTCAGTAAAAACCAGTCAGTAAACCCCAGACGGCCATCAGAGCATACTTGTATTATTAATTTTAGATTTCATTTTTGGTTGTGCTTTTAAAGTGGTTACGTCGATTTGTGCTTTTTACCTTGTGAGTCGTATTTTACTACAGTGAAATACCCAAAGTCAGTGTGGATTAAACCATACAAAGAACTAAGAATAGATATGGGAAAAATCTACTGTTCTGCATGTGTTAAAATTGTAAGTATAATTTTTGAATACCTATTGAATATACAGGATATTTCATTTTCGTTTGATATTTAAACATAACGAAATTTTTGTCAGGATTTTGCCGTTGATGCTAGTTTCAATGTTATTTAAGTTATTTTTTGTTCCATTTAACGAACAAAATTTCTATTTAACGAAACCACGAAATAGAAATACATACGTAAACGTATGTATTTCTAGGTAATCTAATAAAAAAGGTACAAAGCAGAATTTTAATTTTTGCCTGCCCTAAGCACCTAGTTTTCTATTTAACGAAATTTCTATTTAACGAATTTTTTTCTTGGGATTTTAATTAAATTTTCTTTTTTTTATTGCAGATACCATGCGATAAAAAATTTCAAATAGAGCAACACGTGAAAACTGCTTGCCATATTGCCAAATTGAGTAAGACGAAACCTGGAGATAGGCCACAACACACATTAATGCAATGTTTCCGACCAACGTACAAAAATAAAGAGCTAAATGAACAAGACATCTTTTACCGAGATCTATGCCGTGCAATGATGAGATCAAACATTCCGTTATCGAAGCTACGTAATCAAAACTTTACTTCCTTCCTCCAGAAGTATTGCAAATTTAATATCCCAGGTGAGACAACAATACGAAGAAACGACGTAAGCTCCTTGTATTCACAGGCAATTGAGGGAATTAAAGGTAAAATTCGCAACGAACATTTTTACATATGTATTGATGAAACCACCGATTCAAGAGGACGGTATATTGCGCATTTGTTGATTGGAGTTCTTAGCGACGATATTTTGCCAAAATCTTATCTGATTGCTTCCAAACAGTTAGAAAAAACAAATGCATTAACAGTGGCCAGATTTGTTCTAGAGGAACTATCGAAATTTTTTCATCCTACGCCTGTTCCAGGAGATAATTTTTTGCTTATTTTGTCAGATGCAGCACCGTGCATGATAAAGGCCGGACAAAATTTTAAATTTTTTTATCCAAACCTAATACATGTAACATGTCTCGCTCATGCTTTAAATAGGGTTGCTGAGGAAATTAGGAATCATTTTCCGCTTGTGAATAGCTTGGTTTCTAACATGAAGTAAATCTTCCTTAAAGCGCCTTTAAGGATTCAGTTCTACAAAGAAAAACTACCAACCACTCCTCTTCCACCTCAGCCTGTTATTACAAGATGGGGCAGTTGGTTGGAAGCAACATTTTTTTATTGCGACAACTTATGTCAACTAGATGGTCTAATTGCAGAATTATCAGACCAATCTTCCCAATCCCTTACAGAACTTAAACGATTATTCAAAAACAAGGAGATAAAACAACAACTTTCCTTTCTTAAAACAAATTATAGCTTTGTTTCTAAAATCATAACTCAAATGGAGGAATCTAATTTGCCATTAACCCGAAGTGTTCAACTAATAAAACAATGTGAGGTCGCTTTTGAAAATGTCGCAGGTAAAATTGGGAGCAAAATTTTTCAAAAATTTCGGAATGTTATGGAAAAAAATAGTGGGTTTCAACTTGTCAGCCAAGTAGCTAATGTTTTAAAGAGGGATTTTACTGATTCCATTGATTTAGATTCTTTGCTATTAAATAATTTTAAAACGCCCCTATTACATCAGTCGATGTGGAAAGGAGTTTCTTAATTTATAAATTTTTATACAACGATACAAGACAAAACTGTTTAATGGAGAATTTTGAGAAATATTTAGTAGTTTATTGTTTTTATAACTAACGGCAACCCTGTCTTTTGCAATATTTGCATATTTCCGCTTACTTAGTTGCATCGCCCTGTATGTATCAAATTTAAAACGTATGTTTTATTATGCTGTTTACTACGTATATAAATTTTTATAATATGTACCTATATTATTATTATTATTATATGTTCATCTTTAAGTAAAGTAATAAAATATATTATTATTTATATTTATTTTTTACTTTGTATAATATTATATTTAGATTTAGTTCATTCGCCCTGTATGTTGAAAATTTAAAATGGGTTTTTTATTGCTACATTTGTATAGTACTTGTATCATGTAATGTGAAACAATAAATTTACATTTTTCAAGTATTTTTCGATTTTTTTTACTGCATATTTACAACATGCATGTGCTTATTTTGAGAAAATTATTTGCATATTTATGCGCATATTTTAAAGTTTTTCACTTGCATATTTGGGTTTCCTTACTAATTACAATGAAAAGTTAAAAATTTTCATGTTTAAAGTTGTTTTGCTGCTAAAATAATATATTTGGGAATAGAACCCCTACTAAAACGAAGCCCTAGCCCCAAGCTAATGGACCTATTGAGAAAAAAAGGTCCTGACATGACCGTAACTTTAGTTTGTTTATCTTAGTCATGTTTTTTCCGCAAATTCATAAACTTTACGTTGTACTTTTTCTATAAATTTCCCCAGTTTAACCAACCTTTCTCAATATGTGGGTAAATCCTTCAATCTGAAAACCCATTATTTTAAGCGTGAATCCATCCCTATCCGTCGTTGAAAAATATGAAAAGTTGTCGAAAAGCGGTCTGGATATATGAACCCATTTCGTCGATGTACCGTTTTCTGGCAAATGATGGACTGTGGGAAGAAAAACTTTCCCCCGCACCTGTTTCCTGGATGGTCGACGAAATCGACATTTAGTAGATTCGCATTTAAGGTCGCTTCTTCCGATATAAATTCTATATTATGTTTTTTTTTGCTTTTTTATGGTGGTGTAGCGTTACGAACAAGGAATATGTTACTAATTTAATATAATCTAGATTTTAGGGTTAGGGAAAGGGCCAAGAGATGCAGGGCGATATTTCCACTATCCGCACACGTCTTTATCTCGTTTTACTATGTTTACAAACTTCTTAAATCTTAAGTACAAAAGTTGTAGCGTTGTTAAACATTTTTTTATAGAAACCCGCTAGACCAGAATACCTTCTATTCTGATCTAGCGGGTTCAAAAATTCGTTTTTTTTTGCATATTTTGCAACTATTTAGTACAGAGAATATTTCTGCAAAACCATTTCGCTCGATTCACAATATTAATAAAGTATATATAAATATATATATATATATATATATATATATATATATATATATATATATATATGTATATATATATATATATATATATATATATATATATATATATACATATATACATATATATATATATATATATATATATATATATATATATATATATATATATATATATATATATATATATATATATATATATATTTATATATATATATATATATATATATATATATATATATATATATATGTATATATTAGAGATGTACCGACTAGTCGGTAAAGCCGACTATCCGGCTATATTTATAGTCGGCGACTAGTCGGCAAAAAGCACCGATTAGTCGGCCCATTACTTTATTTAAGATAGGGTAATTGAAATAAAATTCCTTCATTATCAATTGTTTTTATTTTAGTATCAATCAGTTTAATTTAGTAACAGAATAGGAACAAAGAACGGAATAAAAGATTTAGTTACTACTTAGTATTAAGTACTTGTATGACTGAATTTACCAAACAACTTTAACCTTAAACCTAAAAGACTACAATTTTTAAAAAAATAAAACTTAAAGAAAGCAGATACAGCTCTGAATTGAATAGTGTTAAATGAGATCATTTCAAACTTATGAATGAATACGTTACATAATCACTATGTGTATCATATAAAAAAAAATTGACATAAGTACACAAATATTTAGAGTATGTCACTCTAGTTAGTATATTAATATTTTTTAATTAGCGGCAAATTGTGGTGTAAAAAGACTAAAGTCTCTGCCCTTTCTGGCAGTAATCGATTTATTTTTGTTTCGTATACATTAACAGCTTCGGAGAAGAGTCGTTCACTGTAAACAGAACTAGCTGGACAACAAAGGTACACTTTGGCGAGGCGCGACATTTCGGGATATCTGGAACTATTACGATTCCACCACTCAAATGGATCATTGTTGCGATTTATTACCGGTAACGCAAAGTACGAGTGCAGTTCGTGAGCTGCACTTGACTTGTCATCTTGAACAGTTTCATTCAAATTTTTTTTAGGCTGTTTCATGGTAGCATTGCCAGAAATTACGATGTGTTGTTGTTTCTGTGTTGTCTTCATTAGTGGTGATACGAAGAGGTTTTTTACTTTCATCATGTTTCTCAGCATCACTCTCGTCATCGCTCAGATTATTTTTCAGAGTTTTTAATAAAAATTATGGACCTAACGGTTATAAGTTCCTCAGCATCAAAAAACTGCTGCTTATATCGTGGATCCAACAAAGTTGCCAGGATAAAGAGTTTGTTATGCTCCAAGTTAAATCTGCTTTTTAAATCATTGTCTAACAACCGTTTAATTTCCATGATTTCATTGTTTTTATCGTAATAATTTTCTAAATATTTCTGTAAGGTTTTTACATGAGGTATAACTTCAGATAACGATGAGCAATTTGAACTTACTATCTTGGTAATCTCTTCGAATGGCTCCAGCAGCTCAAGGCTTTTTCCGAGCATTTTCCACTCTTCAGTAGTTAAATTTTCAAAATTTACAGATGTTTCAGTTCTAAAAGACGAGACATCATGTAGTACGACAAATTCCATCTAGTAGATACGTCTTGTACAAGGTCTAGTAAATTAAGTTCTTGCCGTAAATCACGAAGTTTTGACTGAGCTGGACTAGAATGGTGGAAATGTGTAACTATTCGTCTAGATTTTGCAAGTATTTGTGTCATAGTAGCATGTTTCAATGCAGTTTTTACTGCCAGTTGCAACGTGTGCGTAAAACAAGGAACTCCATTAAAAACTGAGTCATCAATAGCTTTCGCCACATTTTTTCCATTGTCTCGCACGATGGCATGAATTTTGGTCATGTTTATATTCCACAACGTTAGAATTTCTTCTAAACAGTCTTTTATATTATTGACTGTATGTGATTCTGGGAAATGTTTCATTTGTAATACTGCGTGGTGAAATTTGAAATCGTCACTAAACCAGTGTGCTGTAAAACTCAAAAAACTTTCCATGTTATTTATATTTGTCCACAGATCTATAGTAACTGAGATTGCGGCGGCACTGAGCAGGTCTTTGCCAATTTGAGATTTAGTTTCTTCGTAGAGATGCGACATGATATTGTCTGTAAAATACTTTCTGCTTGGTATGTTATATTTCGGTTTCACTGTTCTCTTCATTGATTACACTTCACTTTACGGGAATCAAACTCCACGACGTCATAGAAAGTCCACACATGCGATTTCTTCTTTGACATGACTCAATTTCAATTAAGTAAGTGTTTCCACTATATTACAAACTGTCTTACCTACGCAATTCACTGACTTTTGTTTTATTTTTTTAAAAAATATTCAGTTATACTGGGCCGTACGTCAACAATACCATAGCAAAATGTAAAGTAAACAAAAACCTGTTCGTTCATGTCCACACGCGCGGCGCGTGCGAGAGATGCGAGGCGCGACAAAACATTACCGATTTCGCCCGAACATTGCCGAATGCGATGATCGGCATCGCCGACTAGTCGGCCGATTAGTCGGCTAGTCGGCTAATCGGCCAAACTCATAGTCAGTGCATATGTAATATATATATATATATATATATATATATATATATATATATATATATATATATATATATATATATATATATATATACATATATTTATATATATATATATATATATATATATATATATATATATATATATATATATATATATATATATATATATACATATATTTATATATATATATATATATATATATATATATATATATATATATATATATATATATATATTAATATAGGAAGCAGCATCCGGCGCGCTTAGTACTAGGGCCACGCGTACAAGTGCGCTTGTCTCATTCGGTTGAAGCGGCGGTCGTCCAACTTCGCTCGAGAAGAAAGAGCACAACATAATGGCGAATTATCAGCTCTGCATGGTTTTTTGAGGTTTACTCAATGGATCTGGAATCGATGGTTGATCGTAAGTAAAAGTGACTCTGTGTAATCAGTACACAAAATTTTAAACCCGATTTTGTCGAAATCACTTTTTCCAAATTGTCGACCATGATATCTCAAAAACCAATTTAGCAATTAAGTCATGCTTGTGCACAAATCGTCAGCATATATGTGGCTATAGTTCCTATTATGATGAAGTCAAAATTTTTTGTTTTGTATTTTTACAGCCCTTCAGACGTGAAAAAAATGACCAAAAATCGATATTCAGTTTTCTACATGGCGCCTTTTTTTACGTTTTGACGATTTTTTTTTTCATTCTGGTACCGGCTATAGCGACATTCCTACTAATTGAAAATCTCTTTGATTTTTTTGTTTCAGATGAATAGAACTGCTGAAATTATGGTCGCCATCAAGCACCGTTTTTTTCTTCTCATTCTTTTCATATATTTTTAACATTGATTATTTGCAACTGTTTAGCAGTATAGAAATTTGCAAACATACGTCAAACATATATAAACACATTACAAGAAACCATTTTCTTAGTCTCCTTTAGGCTTATACACTTCGTCCAACGATGTTCTAGTTTGTTGATCCCTTCCGAATAATAGGATTTGTCCAAGTCTGCAAAATATCCATTAGTGTCTGCAATCACCTCCTCGTTTGAACAAAATCTTTGTCCCGCCAGCCATTTCTTCAAATTGAGGAACAAATAGTAGTCCGAGGGAGCCAAGTCTGGAGAATAGGGGGGATGTGAAACGAATTGGAATCTTATTTCCATTAATTTTGCGACCACAACTGCTGAGGTGTGTGCTGGTGCGTTGTCATGATGGAAAAGGACTTTCTTGTGGGCCAATCGCGGGCGTTTTTCTTGCAGCTCGGTTTTCAAACGGTCCAATAACGATGAATAATATTCACCTGTAGTAGTTTTACCCTTTTCCAGATAGTCGATGAGGATTATCCCTTGCGAATCCCAAAAGACAGTCGCCATAACCTTTCCGGCCGAAGGAACGGTCTTCGCCTTTTTTGGTCCAGATTCCCCCTTGGTAACTCATTGTTTAGATTGTTGTTTGGTCTCAGGAGTATAGTAATGCATCCATATTTCATCCACAGTGACGAAACGACGCTTAAAGTCCTCCGGATTCTTCTGGAACAGCTGCAAACCATCCTTGCAACACTTCACACGATTCCGTTTTTGGTCAAGCGTGAGCAATCGCGGCACCCATCTTGCGGATAGCTTTCTTATGTCCAAATGTTTATGCAAAATATTATGTACCCATTCAGTCGAGATGCCCACAGCACTAGCAATCTCACGCACCTTAACTCTTCTGTCATCCATCACCATATCATGGATTTGATCAATGATTTCTGGAGTCGTAACCTCCACAGGCCGTCCAGAACGTTCAACGTCACTTGTGCCCATATGGCAAGTCCAAAAATTTTTAAACCACTTATAAACTGTTCTAATCGAAGGTGCAGAGTCACCATAATGTTTATCAAGCTTCTCTTTAGTCCCCTGAGGCGTTTTGCCTTTCATAAAGTAATGTTTAATCACCACGCGAAATTCTTTTTCCGCCATTTCTTGAAAATCACTCGACTTCCTTGATTCACACGAATGCCAAACACAAAGAAATAGACCAATATGGCTGAAACTTGGTGTGCGTTCATTCAAGAGATGCTACTAACTAAACATGACCTCGACACGCGCCGGTGGTGCCATCTCTCGGACTTTACACGGACTTTTCAAACCAGCCTCGTATATATATATATATATATATATATATATATATATATATATATATATATATATATATATATATATGTATATATATATATATATATATATATATATATATATATGTGTGTGTGTGTGTGTGTGTGTGTGTGTGTTTCATGGCATTGGTGTCTACCAATTAGCCAGCATCTCTCTTTGTCCTTTTACAAACAGATTTACATTTAATTTGTCTTAAAACTACTTTATTTTCTGACAATTTATTTTTTTTTTATGCATATATACATATATTTTTTTTTTCCTTTCCTTTTCTTTATTATTTTATTTATTTTATTCTTTTTTTTTTTATTTATTTATTTTTTTTTTAATATATATATTTTTTTTCCTTAAGACTAGGTAAACTGGGTCAAAGTTCCGTTAAAGTTTTAATTTTGATTGAATTACAAATTCATAGAGCAAATGATTTACTCTAGATTCATTGAGTGCAATTAGATAATTTAGATTAATTGGTTGTTCAACTAACTCCTTCAAGTTCTTAAAAGAAATTTTCCCTTATATTTATTAGATAAGGGCAGACTAATATATATATATATATATATATATATATATATATATATATATATATATATATATATATATATATATATATATATATTAGTATATTCGGTGTATTCGGTTATCAAAAAATATTGAGCCTTTTAAAGTCAAAATTATTGAGACAATTGTTTATTATATTTTGAAAAAACTTTAGTAAACCAAATATGTACCATTTTGTTCGATGGCCTTTGCCCATTTTTCTGTCAACATCATAATTCCGCCACTGTAGCACTTCTGTGGTTTCTGGCTAAAAAATTGTGACGAGTGATTTTCACAGGCCTCACTTCAAGCTAATTTAACAGCATGCAGGGAGTTTTGCAGAGGCTGAAACAAATGGTAGACTAACGGTGCAAGATCCTGGCGATTTTTTTCAATCGCTTGCTTAATCTTGTCAATTGCTGACAGTAGAGTACAGAATCAATCGTTAGCCAGGCTGCAATAGCTCATGGTGCACGAAGCCCTCCCAATTTCACCAAACACACAACATCACCTTTTTGACGTCAATCCAGGCTTTGCTATTGTTTATGGAGCTTTATCCTTTTTCGATCACGACCTTTTTAGCACATTATTATCGTACGTGATCCACTTTTTATCGCCCATTTAAAAAATTTTCTAAAGTAATGTTAGAAAGTCACTGATTTATAGTTCTTTTAATCGTTTTGGTTTCCCTTGCCCTTGTACAAAGAAAGTATTCTAGATAGTTTTAAATACACTGGGTATTTCTCTTGAGTAAAAGTTTGGTTAGTTAAGAAACAGAAGGGTTCTGAGATACGGTTAAAATTGCATTAGGTATACCCTTTAGACCTGTTGATCTATTACAATTTTTTTATGATTCTGATGCACTACAACAACCTGGCTTCGGTAGCATCGTGGGTTAAGAGCCTGCATGTTAAACCGATGGTCGCTGGTTGGTTTCTGGCATTCGGTTGGGTATTGTACGTGTATTTTTAGGTAGTAGCTAATACAGAAATGCCATAACATCCATGGTAGCACTACCGTGTCGTGGAATACAAATTTCGGCACCTGGGCTAAGTTGACGGATATTATAACCCGTCCATATATCTCATCAGAGATATAGTAAGAGAAAAGGGTAAAAATCCTTATAGTAGTAAGGATGTGGACCAAAAAAAACAATAGGAATTAACACCATTTATCAAAGGCGGATTTAGAGGGTAGCGAAAGAGGCATAGCCCATTTTCTTTTCAGGTTAGAGATTTTTTTGAAAAGTCGCTCATCCCCCGTCATCGATTTTTTTTCTTCAAGTAGTCTCCTCCCTTCCTCCCCCGGTGCTCCCCCTCGACCATTGATGTTATTTTAGTTAAGAAGGGCTTACATTTTTAAAGTCAGAACGGCAAAGTGCGTTAGACATCCATATGAATAGGCTGTAAGGTACCTATGCGATTATTTTGAAAGCTGATGTTGCAATCTCTGTTTTAAACTTGTTTTTGACATGATAATAATTTTAAAATAGTGACGTTTACTGGCAAATTTTAGTATGTATGAATACCAAAACTTAAGAGGCCCTGACACGCTTAGATTTGACTTTAAATTGGATTATATAAAAAAAAACAGACCCTACCGTTCTCGAAAAATAAAAATACACCATTTTTGTAGTTATTTGTATGTATTAAGTATTCCGTAGACTAGAAAACCTAGGCTAGTTTTAAATATTCTACAAAACTCTGACACCTTTTCTAATTTAGTTAACGGCATTAAACTACTTCCCACCATCTAAGAGGAAAAGCAATTCCTTATTTCGTGCGGCGAGTTTCCACGGTGCAACGGACCGTATTTGCGCCAACTTTGAAACTAACAGTGACACTGACATAATATTCCCCAGGTACGAAAAGTCGTATACTGGACGCTTAAATTAAATAATGGAGACGTATGTCTACATTAAAATGGCTCCGCAGATTTATTTCTAAGATTTCCTTGCGAAGAGTAATTGTTGTTTTCTATGAATACAGAAAAAGTTTCTAACTTCATCTTACAACATTTTTAAGCGACTGTAATATTAATACCTACGAGGACTATCTTTTAAGTTTTTACAAAAACAACGAAAGAAACCACCAACCGGAAATTTACACAGTCAGCGTAAATCCTCCGTTAGGTTCTTCCGACCATAGACTACTTTCGACATCGAGTATTCTACCAATCAATAACAGAGAGGCGCCTAAACCGCGCAAGATTTGGCACTACAAGTCTGCTAAATGGGAAGATCTCATGGAATATTTTCGAACTTTCCCTTGGTCAGACGTTTGTTTTCGATCCGACGACCCATTTGACTGCGCCAGGGAGGTTTCCGATGTTATTTTGGCCGGTATGGAGGCTTACGTTCCTTTTTCGAAGAAATGCCCTTCCAACGACAAGCCTTGATTTGACCGAAAATGCAAAGAAGCTGTTGCTTCTAAACATCTTGTATACCGACAATGGCGCGAAAATCCTAACACAATAAATCGTAACACATTTGTTAGTGCCAGGAACAGATGCAAAGAAATTATCGACGAAACCAAGGAGGTACACAGTCAACGGATTAGAAACAAACTTCTCGCCTGTCCCGACAATTCAAGGTCGTTTAGTCGCTCGCTAAGGCAGTTAGTCAAAATTTCACCAAATCCACCATACCACCACTCACATGGCCAGATAATTCAATTGCAACAACACCTGTTGAGAAAGCGAACTTGTTGGCTGAACTCTTTGCTTCACATTCTACTGTCGATTTCCAAAGAAAAACACCACCTACTATTCCCATAGTGCAGTCTAGGATGCCCCATGTTGTTTTCAGACACCGTATCATAAAGCGTATTCTGATGAAGCGAGACACCAAAAAGGCTTCGGGCGCTGACGGAATACCTACCATAGTTCTTAAAATCTGTGCGAGGAAACTAACACCAGTTTTCTGTAGACTTTTCAACCTATCCTACAGAAAGGGAATATTTCCTTCCTGCTGGAAATGTGCTACAGTTCAGCCGATACCTAAAAAAGGCAAGAAGACCTTGCCAAATAACTACCGAGCAATCGCACTGCTTTCAATAATATCGAAAGTCATGGAAAAGGCTTCTAAAATATCTTGAAGGATTCAACATTATTAGCGATCACCAATATGGCTTTCGCAAAAATAGATCAACAGGAGATCTTCTGACTTATGTAACACATGTTTGGAACAATGCAACTGAACACTTTGGAGAATCTCGAGCGGTTGCTCTTGACATATCCAAGGCATTCCACCGTGTTTGGCACGATGGGCTGTTGGCTAAGCTACGTTCTTATGGTATGTCGGAAAAGTTCTGTTTGTGGCTCTTATGTTTCCTCAGAGAGCGTTCTTTACGAGTGGCAGTCGGCGGATTTCTTTCTAACACCTTCCCTATCAACGTCGGTGTACCCCAAGGCTCCATACAGTCTCCTACTCTCTTTCTCATTTACATTAACGATCTGCTGGAAACGACCGAGAATCCAATCTACAGCTTTGCAGATGACAGTACACTTATCTCTTCATTCACTTTGAACGCTCGGACATCGGCTACTCAGACGAATATCCGCAGACAGCAGGAAGTCATTCAGCTTAACAAAGACCTGGAAGAAATTCTATCTTGGGGTGACAGTAACCAAGTGGAATTTAACGCTACAAAAACCCAGGCGGCAGTTTTTTCTAAAAAAGTTAACGTTGCTGAACCCGACATAGTTATGTCGGGGCACTAAATTCCCCTAGCATCGTCACTCAATTTGTTGGGCGTTAATTTGAGAGCAAATATGTCCTGGCATGAACATGTTGCAGGCATAGCAAGGAGAGGTTCTCAAAAGTTGGGAATATTATTTCGAACCAGAAAGCTTTACACTCCCCAACAACTGTTAATCCTTTACAAAGCTCAAATTCGACCAACTATGGAATACTGCTTCCATGTTTGGGGCTCCGCTCCCAAACATACACTGCATTTGTTGGATTCTATTCAGAGAAGAGCTGTTCGTCTGATTGGAGACCCGGAACTGACCGTCGGCCTTGATTCGCTGGAACATCGAAGAACGGTTGGCAACTCGAGCCTATTCTACAAGTACTTTCATGGAAAGTGTTCGAAGGATGTGGCTCGCTTAATTCCTCCCAGAGCGGTGCATGTTAGAAGTACACGTCGCGCTAATTCTTCACATCCGTATGAGATTCAGCTTGTTACTCCTCGTACAACGCTTTTCAAGCAGTCTTTTATATGGAGAACATCATCCCTTTGGAATAATTTGCCCAGGACTGTGTTTCCCACCGAATACAATCTACAGCGATTCAAGAACAACTTGAATCGCTTTTTCCGCACTCGTGCCGCTCCTGTAGCGCTTTAGGGACCCCCCCCCCCCCCACGTGTGCTAGACCCATAAAAAAAAAAAGGAAAATTTTTAAATTTCGGTTGGTTATAGCTTCTACTTGTTGGAAATTCATTATAAATATATAATTTTAGTCAATTTCCAATCGTTTATTTATAATTGTGATGACGCGTGGGTATATAAAATTTTGAAATTCTTGTTAAACGTGTGATTCTCTATTAAAAGATGATTAGCAAATGTTGAATTAGACTTTCTATGGATGCAACTTTTTTCGTGTTCTGTAATTCTTTGTATAAATGTACGTCCAGTTTGTCCTATGTATGTTTTAGGACATGACCGACATGTTAATTGATATATCTCTGATTTATTATCTTTATTGATTTGCGGTTTGTAGTTTTTGAGATATTTTCCTGTGGTATTGTTTGTCTTGTAAGCTATGTTGATATTTTTTGATTTAAAAATTTTCCCAGTTTTTCTGTTGGTTTACCGAAATAGGTTAAGCATTTAAATGTGGTTTTTCTGTCCTTAAAACATGGGTATATTTCTGAGATTGCCTTGTTTCTAAGTTTTTTTCCTAACGATGTTATCGATTAAGGTAACTGAATAACCGTTGTTAACGGCTACTTGTTTTATGTAGTTTAATTCTTCAGTAAAATTTTGTTCTGTTAAGGGGATATTAGTTAGTCTGTACATAAAGCTATGATAGGTCGTGAGGTTAGGACGGTTGGGGTAGTAAGAACTATTGTGAATTGTGGTATCTGTATGACAAGCTTTGTGATATATTGCAAATTAATGTTTTTTCCTGGTTTTACTGATTATTAAGTCTAGGAAGTTGATTTTGCCTTCGACTTCTTCCATTGTAAAACTGATATGTCTATGTAAAGAATTAACGTACTGCAAAAAGTGAGTTAATTGTCTCTCCGTACCTGTAAAGCGTATAATTATATCGTCTACGTATGGATACCAGTATAGACAATTATTACTATTGTCATTATGGCTGTTAAATATCATTGTTTCAATACTCATTAATTTTTTTTCATTTAGCCAGATTATCTATAATCCTCTATAATATATATAAAATGCAACGTCTCTCTGTCTGTTTGTCCGTTAGTACGCTTATCTCTCGAGAACCACTTATCCGATTTATGTGTTTTTCTTTTTAATTTAAACATTTGTTCTCTGGCCAGGTTTTCTATAATCTTCTATAATATTTATAAAATGCAACGTCTCTCTGTCTGCCTATATGTTTATCTGTCTGTCCGTTAGTGCGTTTATCACTCGAAAACCACTTATCCGATTTACGTGTTTTTTTTATTCATACATATGTTCTCTTTCCAGGTTATATAATAATAATAATCTATAATCTATATTATATATAAAATGCAAGTCTCTCTATCTGTCTATCTGTCTGTCTGTCTGTCTGTCTGTCTGTCTGTCTGTCTGTCTGTCCGTTAGTGCGTTTATCACTCGAAAACCACTTATCCGATTTACGCGTTTTTTTTTTTTGTTTTTTATTCATACATATGTTCTCTTTCCAGGTTATATAATAATAATAATCTATAATCTATATTATATATAAAATGCAAGTCTCTCTGTCTGTCTATCTGTCTGTCTGTCTGTCTGTCTGTCTGTCTGTCTGTCTGTCTGTCTGTCCGTTAGTGCGCTTATCACTCGAGAACCCCTTATCCAATTTAGGTGTTTTTTTTTAGATTTATACATATGTTCTCTGGCCAAGTTATACAATACACTTTATTACATTAGATAATATAAGAAATAAGTAGTGACAATAATAGTGAATCAAGTCGGAAAAAAGTTTGCTGCTAGCGCAGTCTCTTGCCATATGCTGCCTAACCGTTCAGTATGGAACAATATCATGTAACAAAGAATACCATATATATAAAATGCAACGTCTCTCTGTCTGTCCGTTAGTGTGCTTATCATTCGAGAACCACTTATCCGATTTACGTGTTTTTTTTAATTCTTAACTTATTATTTATCAAAAAAAATCTATAATATATATATATATATATATATATATATATATATATATATATATATATATATATACGAGGCTGGTTTGAAAAGTCCGTGCAAAGTCCGAGAGATGGCACCACCGGCGCGTATCGAGGTCATGTTTAGTTAGTAGCATATCTTGAATGAACGCACACCAAGTTTCAGCCATATTGGTCTATTTCTTTGTGTTTGGCATTCGTGTGAATCAAGGAAGTCGAGTGATTTTCAAGAAATGGACGAAAAAGAATTTCGTGTGGTGATTAAACATTACTTTATGAAAGGCAAAACGCCTCAGGAGACTAAAGAGAAGCTTGATAAACATTATGGTGACTCTGCACCTTCGATTAGAACAGTTTATAAGTGGTTTCAAAATTTTCGGACTGGCCATATGGGCACAAGTGACGCTGAACGTTCTTCGACGGCCTGTGAAGGTTACGACTCCAGAAATCATTGATCAAATCCATGTTATGGTGATGGATGACAGAAGAGTTAAGGTGCGTGAGATTGCTAGTGCTGTGGGCATCTCGACTGAACGGGTACATAATATTTTGCATAAACATTTGGACATGAGAAAGCTATCCGCAAGATGGGTGCCGCGATTGCTCACGCTTGACCAAAAACGGAATCGTGTGAAGTGTTACAAGGATGGTTTGCAGCTATTCCAGAAGAATCCGGAGGACTTTAAGCGTCGTTTCGTCACTGTGGATGAAACATGGATACATTACTATACTCCTGAGACCAAACAACAATCTAAACAATGGGTTACCAAGGGGGAATCTGCACCAAAAAAGGCGAAGACCGTTCCTTCGGCCGGAAAGGTTATGGCGACTGTCTTTTGGGATTCGCAAGGGATAATCCTCATCGACTATCTGGAAAAGGGTAAAACTATTACAGATGAATATTATTCATCGTTATTGGACCGTTTGGAAACCGAGCTGCAAGAAAAACGCCCGCGATTGGCCCACAAGAAAGTCCTTTTCCATCACGACAACGCACCAGCACACACCTCAGCAGTTGTGGTCACAAAATTAATGGAAATAGGATTCCAACTCGTTTCACATCCCCCCTATTCTCCAGACTTGGCTCCCTCGGACTATTATTTGTTCCCCAATTTGAAGAAATGGCTGGCGGGACAAAGATTTTATTCAAACGAGGAGGTGATTGCAGACACTAATGGATATTTTGCAGACTTGGACAAATCCTATTATTCGGAAGGGATCAACAAACTAGAACATCGTTGGACGAAGTGTATAAGCCTAAAAGGAGACTATGTCGAAAAATAAAAAAGGTTTACCCCAAACACATAAGTAGTTTTTATTTTTGCACGGACTTTTCAAACCAGCCTCGTATATAAATATATATATATATATATATATATATATATATATATATATATATATATATATATATATGTATATATATATATATATATATATATATATATATATATATATATATATATATATATATATATATAACGCAACGTCTATCTCTCTGTCTGGCTGTCCGTTAGTGCGCTTAGCAGTCAAGAACCACATATCTGATTGACGTATTTTTTTATAAAATACTATGCTTATATTAAAGAACTAAGATGCTGTCTAATCTCTTATCAAAATTCGTAAAAAGCTTTTACATGGTCAGCGGAAATAGTCTCATTAGCATCATAACTGCTGAAAACTCGAAATCAAAATTTTCTGTAGAATTTTTTACAAAGTAATTACGAATATCTTACAACGTGCACTTATTGAATATTTTGATCAAAAACTTTTTAGGTAATGGAAGGTAGATACTCAAGTTTTAAATAATAAAAGAATTTAGTTGATAAAGTTTGGTTTGTAAATTTCAGTACCCAAGATTTTTCAGTTAACTGAATTATAAAAGTAAATACAACCTCTCTCTGTCTGTCTGTCTGTCCGTTAGTGCTCTTATTACTCGAGAACTACTTATCCGATTTACGTGCTTTTTTTAAAACATACATATGTTCCCTAGCCAGGTTATAGGATATATCTTATTACGTTAGGTAACATAAGGATTAAGCAGTGACGATAATGGTGAAACAAGTCCACGCGAGCGGAGCCGCGGCCACGGCTAGTATATTATATTCTTTGCTACATGACGTTGTTCTATGTTTAATGATTTAGGCAGTGTACTACAAGAGAACGCGCTAGCGGCAAACTTTTTTCCGACTTGATTCACTATTGTCGTCACTGCTTATTCCTTATGTTACCTAACGTAATAATCTATAATATATATAAAATGCAACGTCTCTCTGTCTGTCTGTCTGTCTGTCCATTAGTGCGCTTATCACTGGAGAACCACTTATCCGATTTACGTACTTTTTTTTTTAAACATACATATGTTCTCTGGCCAGGTTATAGGCTATATTTTATTACGATAGGTAGCATAGGGAATGAGCAGTGACGATAATAGTGAATGAAGTCGGAAAAAAGTTTGCCGCTAGCGCGTTCCCTTGCAGTACACAGCGTAAACCATTAAATTTGGAACAATATTATGTAGCAGAGAATATCTAGAATCTATAATCTATAATATATATAAAATGCAATGTCTCTCTGTCTGTCTGTCTGTCTGTCCATTAGTGCGTTTATCAGGCGAGAACCACTTATCCGATTTACGTGTCTTTTTTAAATTCAAACATATATTCTTTGGCCAGGTTATATAGTAATAATAATAATAATAATAAATACAATAATATATGTAAAATACAACGTCTCTCTGTCTGCCTGTCTGTCCGTTAGTGCGCTTATCCCTCGAGAACCAATTATCCGATTTACGTGATTTTTTAAAATCATACATAAGTTCTCTGTTATAATAATAATAATAATAATAATAAAAGATCATCACAGCCGCAATTTCCAAGAAAATAGAACAACACCTAACAGACAACAATATTCTCACAGAAGAGCAGAAGGGATGCAGGAAAAATAGTCGAGGATGCAAAGAGCAGCTGATCATAGATAGCGTGATTATGGGACAAACCAGAAAAGAACACAGAAACCTTCACATCGGTTACATAGACTATAAAAAAGCCTTCGACTCCATTCCCCACAGCTGGTTAATCAAAGCCCTAGAAATCTATAAAATTAACCAACACCTCAGGCAATTTCTCGCGCAAATTATGAAAACATGGAAAACCAAAATACGCCTAGAAACGCAAACCGAACGCATCCAAACAGAAGAGCTGTACATCAGACGGGGTATATTTCAGGGAGACTCGCTCAGCGCTCTATGGTTTTGCCTCTGTCTCAATCCACTCTCAAATATACTAAACAGAACAGAGCATAGCTTCAACATCAGACACTAAAAAGTGAATCAACATAAAATAAACCACCTCCTATATATGGATGACATAAAACTCTACGCTGCCACAAAAACACAGCTGAAAGAACTCCTCAAAATCACAGAAATATTCACCTTAGATGTCAATATGGAATTTGGTATAAGTAAATGCAAAGTGCTCCATATCAACAAAGGTCAGTGGAAGGGCCACCATGAGACAGAAACCATCAACAATGAAACACTCGATAACATGTTCGACAAAGAAACATACAAATATCTAGGCTTCCAACAAAGCACCAAACTCAACCACACTCACATCAAAACAGAGCTCAAAACCGAATTCCAAAACAGACTGACGAAACTTTTACAAACAAAACTCAACTCTAAGAATCTCACTAAAGCCATCAACACGTTCGCTATACCTATACTCACATATTCATTTGGTATCATCAAATGGTCACAAACAGACATAGAAAATATTCACATCCTTATACGATCTCAGTTCACCAAATACAGGAAATTACACCCCAACGCATGCAAAGAAAGACTTACCATCGAGAGGAAGGCAGGAGGAAGAGGAATTATAGACATCAGATCATTACACACAAAACAAATACAAGCACTTAGGAAATTCTTTTACACCAAGCAAACCAGCCTCCACACAGCAACAGTCAAAGCAGACAAAAACTATACCCCACTCGACTTATCCCGGGTAGACTACCCAGCAGATACACACAGTCACACCCAATTACAACAGGAAAAGATGAAAACGTGGTCAGAAAAAACACTCCATGGAAAACATAGATACCACATAGAACAAGAACACGTAAATAAAAAACAATCATACACCTGGTTACGGGATGGGCAGCTATTCCCGGAAACAGAAGGCTTCTTACTTGCCATCCAGGATAAAGTCATATTAACCAGAAACTACCAAAAGCATATCATCAAAGACCCAACTATTACAGAAGACAGATGCAGAAAATGCCACCAGCAGAAAGAAACTATCGAACACATAACAAGCGGATGTAAAATATTAGCCGGAACGGAATACACAGCCAGACATGACTCAGCGGCAAAAGTAGTTCACCAAGCACTAGCCACAACATACAAGCTCATAGAAAACACAGATCCCTACTACAAATACACACCAACATCCGTACTTGAAAATAAAGATTACAAACTCTACTGGGACATCAGTATCCATACAGATAAAACAGTCTCCGCCAATAGACCCGATATTACTTTTCAGTGCAAAAAAGAAAAAGTCACCTATCTAATTGACATAGCTGTCCCCAACGACACAAACATCCAAACGAAATACACAGAAAAAATTTCCAAATACACAGACCTTGCAACGGAAATAAAAAGGTTATGGAAACAAGAAAAAGTCATCATTGTCCCCCTCATTATATTAGCCACAGGCCTTACACCAATAACATTCACACCACATTTAGTACAATTAGGACTCAACACAAACATACACAAAAACATTCAGAAGTCAGTGATTTTGAAAACATGTAACATTGTCAGGTCATTCCTTAATACACAATGGTAATGCGTTTGTGTTGACTTGGTTTGTGCCCGTCAGCCAAACATGGAACCACATTGACCAAATGTGAGAAAGAAGAACTTTTTTGTAATAATAATAATAATAATAATAATAACAATAGGCAAGTTAGGCAAGTAAAAATAGTTTAAATTTGTTGTAGTGGGTGAAGTATAAAGGTAGTAGTTATGGATTTTCCTAAAAATGAATTAATTGATATGGCTTATATGCTGGGCGAGGAGGGAAAGAATTGTCTTTTGGCAGTGGGGCTTTACGGAGCGAAGCACCCTAGTAGACGTATACAGTCTAGAGGGTCTTTTCAGTGCTTAGTGGAACGGTTTGATGGTAGTGGTAGCGTTGAGTGTACGAAGCGGAAAGTAGGAAACCAGAATGCTACTAATGAAAGGGGAAGGAAATGGAGATTTTGCTTCGTGTTGAGGATAATCCCCAGGTCAGCAGCCGTCAACTGGCTGACTTATCCGACATATCCCAATCTGCGGCTGATCGCACCACGAGAAAGTGTGAGTGTCATCCCTTTCATATGAAACTACAACAAGTTCTTCAAGACCATGATTTTGAGCGACGAATGGACTTTTGTGCCACCATGAATGGAGCAATAGAGGCCGATCCAAGTTTTTTATCCAAAGTATTGTTTTCTGATGAAGCTACTTTTCGCAGTAATGGAGCAGTTAACATCATAACATGTATTATTGTTTGGCAGTTGATCCATTTTGGGTCCGGGAAGTTCAAAGCCAGGGCCATTGATCGCTTAATTATATAGGGGCAGCACTGTGTTTTGATTTCCAGTGTATTGGGGGTCACTTGACGGTTGTTTCGCCGTGCAGTGGCTTCTTCAGAAGGGGCCATTGTGTGGTGGAGCAGTTGTCGGGTGACTTTTGGTGTATTGGAGGTTGAAGCATAGTGTTGTTTTTGTATAGTTTTGTCGTGAATTTCCAACGGGTGTCGGCTGACACAGTCAAGGATCGCTTAGTGTATGGTGTCGAATGTTGAATTTTAGAATTATTGGTCCATGTTTTTTCCACGAACCGCTTAACCGGATAGACATCTGAATTTTTTGCAGAACGAATTACCCCAGCTTCTTGAGGAGGTTGGTAACTGACTCCTGCTCATTACCGCCGGGAGGTTCGGGAATTTTTGAACGATCATTACCCACGAAAATGGATCGGTGGGGATGGATTCATTCAGTGCCCCCTCGATCATGTGACTTAACACCTTTAGAGTTCTTTTTGTGAGGCTACATTAAAGAGCGTGTTTATGTGAATCTCCCTACAACACCAATAGATATGGAAAATAGGATACGGGTTGCGTGCAGGACAATAACGCTCTTTATGCTAAGGAAAGTGCAGGAAAATATAGTAAAACGACTGAACATGTGTATTCAAGTAGACAGGCATATTTTAGAATATTTCATTAGATATCATTAGATAAGTTAAGTTATATTAAAATTATAATTAACTAGTTGTGTATGTTTTCACAATAGCGTAGGTGTGTTGAAGGCAGGGGTGGAGGTTGAAGGGTTAGAAAGGAATCGAGGACTATTAGAAATAGGTATATGATAATAATAATAATAATAATAATATCCAAGCCGTACAATTAAAACAAAAAGTCGAAAGAAAAAAACGCGGAAAAAATGAATGAATGGGCAGAAAAAGAAGAAACAGACAAAATAGTAATGTATTACGATCTGTCTAATGATGATCAGCCGTCGGAAAGCCCACACTTTAGATACCTGAATCCATTACTCACCGCGACCGTTGCAGGGTAGACTAACCATGTGGAAACGGTAAACTCCCTCAATGAGGTACGGCTGCGCATGAATTTACTAACGGAGACCACCGTCATACAGACCCAAATACAGAATCCTTTGTATAGAGGTTCTTGAAACTAAAAATGAACCATAGAAAATCGGAAAGAAAGGTGAGGTACCCGGTAGAGAGGGACTAATAATACTACCAAGGGTAGAAATATACACATTACACAAG
Source organism: Pachyrhynchus sulphureomaculatus (assembly GCA_019049505.1). Lineage (NCBI taxonomy): Eukaryota > Metazoa > Arthropoda > Insecta > Coleoptera > Curculionidae > Pachyrhynchus > Pachyrhynchus sulphureomaculatus. The sequence goes on from CM032449.1 coordinate 192,532,575, forward strand.
ATCATTGATGACCGATATAACTGAAATTAGACCTACACATCAAAGACACAACCTCATGAAAATTAGGTATTCAATAGTAAAGACAATGATAGCCGTACAATTAAAACAAAAAGTCGAAAGAAAAAACGCGGAAAAAATGAATGAATGGGCAGAAAAAGAAGAAACAGACAAAAGAGTAATGTATTACTATCTATCTAATGATGATCAGCCGTCGGAAAGCCCACACTTTAGATACCTGAATCCATTACTCACCGCCACCGTTGCAGGGTAGACTAACCATGTGGAAACGGTAAACTCCCTCAGTGAGGTACTGCTGCGCATGAATTTACTAACGGAGACCACCGTCATACAGACCCAAATACAGAATCCTTTGTATAGAGGTTCTTGAAACTAAAAATGAACCATAGAAAATCGGAAAGAAAGGTGAGGTACCCAGTAGAGAGGGACTAATAATACTACCAAAGGTAGAAATATACACATTACATAAGATCAGTGGTGACCGATATAACTGAAATTGGACCTACACATCAAAGACCCAACCTCATGAAAATTAGGTATTCAATAGTAAAGACAATGATAGCCGTACAATTAAAACAAAAAGTCGAAAGAAAAAACGCGGAAAAAATGAATGAATGGGCAGAGAAAGAAGAAACAGACAAAAGAGTAATGTATTACGATCTGTCTAATGATGATCAGCCGTCGGAAAACCCACACTTTAGATACCTGAATCCATTACTCACGGCCACAGTTGCAGGGTAGACTAACCATGTGGAAACGGTAAACTCCCTCAGTGAGGTACGGCTGCGCATGAATTTACTAACGGAGACCACCGTCATACAGACCCAAATACAGAATCCTTTGTATAGAGGTTCTTGAAACTAAAAATGAACCATTGAAAATCGGAAAGAAAGGTGAGGTACCCGGTAGAGAGGGACTAATAATACTACCAAAGGTAGAAATATACACATTACATAAGATCATTGATGACCGATATAGCTGAAATTGGACCTACACATCAAAGACACAACCTCATGAAAATTAGGTATTCAATAGTAAAGACAATGATAGCCGTACAATTAAAACAAAAAGTGGAAAAAAAAACGCGGAAAAAATGAATGAATGGACAGAAAAAAAGAAGAAACAGACAAAAGAGTAATGTATTACGATCTATCTAATGATGATCAGCCGTCGGAAAGCCCACACTTTAGATACCTGAATCCATTACTCACCGCCACCGTTGCAGGGTAGACTAACCATGTGGAAACGGTAAACTCCCTCAATGAGGTACGGCTGCGCATGAATTTACTAACGGAGACCACCGTCATACAGACCCAAATACAGAATCCTTTGTATAGAGGTTCTTGAAACTAAAAATGAACCATAGAAAATCGGAAAGAAAGGTGAGGTACCCAGTAGAGAGGGACTAATAATACTACCAAAGGTAGAAATATACACATTACATAAGATCAGTGGTGACCGATATAACTGAAATTGGACCTACACATCAAAGACCCAACCTCATGAAAATTAGGTATTCAATAGTAAAGACAATGATAGCCGTACAATTAAAACAAAAAGTCGAAAGAAAAAAAACGCGGAAAAAATGAATGAATGGGCAGAGAAAGAAGAAACAGACAAAAGAGTAATGTATTACGATCTGTCTAATGATGATCAGCCGTCGGAAAACCCACACTTTAGATACCTGAATCCATTACTCACCGCCACCGTTGCAGGGTAGACTAACCATGTGGAAACGGTAAACTCCCTCAATGAGGTACGGCTGCGCATGAATTTACTAACGGAGACCACCGTCATACAGACCCAAATACAGAATCCTTTGTATAGAGGTTCTTGAAACTAAAAATGAACCATAGAAAATCGGAAAGAAAGGTGAGGTACCTGGTAGAGAGGGACTAATAATACTACCAAAGGTAGAAATATACACATTACATAAGATCATTGATGACCGATATAACTGAAATTAGACCTACACATCAAAGACACAACCTCATGAAAATTAGGTATTCAATAGTAAAGACAATGATAGCCGTACAATTAAAACAAAAAGTCGAAAGAAAAAACGCGGAAAAAATGAATGAATGGGCAGAAAAAGAAGAAACAGACAAAAGAGTAATGTATTACGATCTATCTAATGATGATCAGCCGTCGGAAAGCCCACACTTTAGATACCTGAATCCATTACTCACCGCCACCGTTGCAGGGTAGACTAACCATGTGGAAACGGTAAACTCCCTCAGTGAGGTACTGCTGCGCATGAATTTACTAACGGAGACCACCGTCATACAGACCCAAATACAGAATCCTTTGTATAGAGGTTCTTGAAACTAAAAATGAACCATAGAAAATCGGAAAGAAAGGTGAGTACCCAGTAGAGAGGGACTAATAATACTACCAAAGGTAGAAATATACACATTACATAAGATCATTGATGACCGATATAACTGAAATTGGACCTACACATCAAAGACCCAACCTCATGAAAATTAGGTATTCAATAGTAAAGACAATGATAGCCGTACAATTAAAACAAAAAGTCGAAAGAAAAAACGCGGAAAAAAAATGAATGAATGGGCAGAGAAAGAAGAAACAGACAAAAGAGTAATGTATTACGATCTGTCTAATGATGATCAGCCGTCGGAAAACCCACACTTTAGATACCTGAATCCATTACTCACGGCCACCGTTGCAGGGTAGACTAACCATGTGGAAACGGTAAACTCCCTCAGTGAGGTATGGCTGCGCATGAATTTACTAACGGAGACCACCGTCATACAGACCCAAAAACAGAATCCTTTGTATAGAGGTTCTTGAAACTAAAAATGAACCATAGAAAATCGGAAAGAAAGGTGAGGTACCCAGTAGAGAGAGACTAATAATACTACCAAAGGTAGAAATATACACATTACATAAGATCGATCATTGATGACCGATATAACTGAAATTGGACCTACACATCAAAGACACAACCTCATGAAAATTAGGTATTCAATAGTAAAGACAATGATAGCCGTACAATTAAAAACAAAAAGTCGAAAGAAAAAAAAACGCGGAAAAAATGAATGAATCGGCAGAAAAAGAAGAAAGAGACAAAAGAGTAATGTATTACGATCTATCTAATGATGATCAGCCGTCGAAAAACCCACACTTTAGATACCTGAATTCATTACTCACCGCCACCTTTGCAGGGTAGACTAACAATGTGGAAACGGTAAACTCCCTCAGTGAGGTACGGCTGCGCATGAATTTACTAACGGAGACCACCGTCATACAGACCCAAATACAGAATCCTTTGTATAGAGGTTCTTGAAACTAAAAATGAACCATTGAAAATCGGAAAGAAAGGTGAGGTACCCGGTAGAGAGGGACTAATAATACTACCAAAGGTAGAAATATACACATTACATAAGATCGATCATTGATGACCGATATAGCTGAAATTGGACCTACACATCAAAGACACAACCTCATGAAAATTAGGTATTCAGTAGTAAAGACAATGATAGCCGTACAATTAAAACAAAAAGTCGAAAGAAAAAACGCGGAAAAAATGAATGAATGGGCAGAAAAAGAAGAAACAGACAAAAGAGTAATGTATTACGATCTATCTAATGATGATCAGCCGTCGGAAAGCCCACACTTTAGATACCTGAATCCATTACTCACCGCCACCGTTGCAGGGTAGACTAACCATGTGGAAACGGTAAACTCCCTCAATGAGGTACGGCTGCGCATGCGCATGAATTTACTAACGGAGACCACCGTCATACAGACCCAAATACAGAATCCTTTGTATAGAGGTTCTTGAAACTAAAAATGAACCATAGAAAATCGGAAAGAAAGGTGAGGTACCCGGTAGAGAGGGACTAATAATACTACCAAGGGTAGAAATATACACATTACATAAGATCATTGATGACCGATATAACTGAAATTAGACCTACACATCAAAGACACAACCTCATGAAAATTAGGTATTCAATAGTAAAGACAATGATAGCCGTACAATTAAAACAAAAAGTCGAAAGAAAAAACGCGGAAAAAATGAATGAATGGGCAGAAAAAGAAGAAACAGACAAAAGAGTAATGTATTACGATCTATCTAATGATGATCAGCCGTCGGAAAGCCCACACTTTAGATACCTGAATCCATTACTCACCGCCACCGTTGCAGGGTAGACTAACCATGTGGAAACGGTAAACTCCCTCAGTGAGGTACTGCTGCGCATGAATTTACTAACGGAGACCACCGTCATACAGACCCAAATACAGAATCCTTTGTATAGAGGTTCTTGAAACTAAAAATGAACCATAGAAAATCGGAAAGAAAGGTGAGGTACCCAGTAGAGAGGGACTAATAATACTACCAAAGGTAAAAATATACACATTACATAAGATCAGTGGTGACCGATATAACTGAAATTGGACCTACACATCAAAGACCCAACCTCATGAAAATTAGGTATTCAATAGTAAAGACAATGATAGCCGTACAATTAAAACAAAAAGTTGAAAGAAAAAACGCGGAAAAAAATGAATGAATGGGCAGAGAAAGAAGAAACAGACAAAAGAGTAATGTATTACGATCTGTCTAATGATGATCAGCCGTCGGAAAACCCACACTTTAGATACCTGAATCCATTACTCACGGCCACCGTTGCAGGGTAGACTAACCATGTGGAAACGGTAAACTCCCTCAGTGAGGTACGGCTGCGCATGAATTTACTAACGGAGACCACCGTCATACAGACCCAAATACAGAATCCTTTGTATAGAGGTTCTTGAAACTAAAAATGAACCATAGAAAATCGGAAAGAAAGGTGAGGTACCCAGTAGAGAGAGACTAATAATACTACCAAAGGTAGAAATATACACATTACATAAGATCATTGGTGACCGATATAACTGAAATTGGACCTACACATCAAAGAGACAACCTCATGAGAATTAGGTATTCAATAGTAAAGACAATGATAGCCGTACAATTAAAACAAAAAGTCGAAAGAAAAAACGCGGAAAAAATGAATGAATGGGCAGAAAAAGAAGAAAGAGACAAAAGAGTAATGTATTACGGTCTATCTAATGATGATCAGCCGTCGAAAACCCACACTTTAGATACCTGAATCCATTACTCACCGCCACCTTTGCAGGGTAGACTAACAATGTGGAAACGGTAAACTCCCTCAGTGAGGTACGGCTGCGCATGAATTTACTAACGGAGACCACCGTCATACAGACCCAAATACAGAATCCTTTGTATAGAGGTTCTTGAAACTAAAAATGAACCATTGAAAATCGGAAAGAAAGGTGAGGTACCCGGTAGAGAGGGACTAATAATACTACCAAAGGTAGAAATATACACATTACATAAGATCATTGATGACCGATATAGCTGAAATTGGACCTACACATCAAAGACACAACCTCATGAAAATTAGGTATTCAATAGTAAAGACAATGATAGCCGTACAATTAAAACAAAAAGTCGAAAGAAAAAACGCGGAAAAAATGAATGAATGGGCAGAAAAAGAAGAAACAGACAAAAGAGTAATGTATTACGATCTATCTAATGATGATCAGCCGTCGGAAAACCCACACTTTAGATACCTGAATCCATTACTCACCGCCACCGTTGCAGGGTAGACTAACCATGTGGAAACGGTAAACTCCCTCAGTGAGGTACGGCTGCGCATGAATTTTCTAACGGAGACCACCGTCATACAGACCCAAATACAGAATCCTTTGTATAGAGGTTCTTGAAACTAAAAATGAACCATAGAAACTCGGAAAGAGAGGTGAGGTACCCGGTAAAGAGGGACTAATAATACTACCAAAGGTAGAAATATACACATTACATAAGATCGATCATTGATGACCGATATAACTGAAATTGGACCTACACATCAAAGACACAACCTCATGAAAATTAGGTATTCAATAGTAAAGACAAGAAATTTGCCCAGCGCTGTGTTTCCCACCGGGTACAATAAAGACAATGATAGCTGTACAATTAAAACAAAAAGTCGAAAAAAAAAACGCGGAAAAATTGAATGAATGGGCAGAAAAAGAAGAAAGAGACAAAAGAGTAATGTATTATGATCTATCTAATAATAATAATAATAGCCCCCCTCAGGGGCTAGGGGAATCCCAGGATTCTCCTAGTACGGGCATTGACGATCCCGAGGTACCTGAGTCATGTTGTGCTGTCTTGTGTTGTCCAGAGTATGTGTAACAAAAACGCAATCTTAAGGTGTTTACCGTGCCGAGAAGATGAATGGCTCAGCGTTTATGAGTCGCGAACGGTTCCCCCGGATACCGGGCGCCCTCCGGGAGTAAGTAGCCTTGCTGTGGCATCCAGGCTCTGCCGCAGTCGACCCCTCTTTCCTAGGATACTCGTGGGAATACTATGTCAAAGAATAATAATTATAGTAATGATAATGGAAGGGTGTTGCGGAGGCGGACCCCGGTCGTACAAACAGCTATAGCAACACCACAACAACAACAATCACAGACGACCCAAACAATCGCCTCAGCCGAAACTACTCCCGATAGTTTTACCAGATCCGACATTGTAGGTGATGGAAATTGCCTTTTCCGTGCAGTTAGCTTACACTTGTATGGCCACCAAAACCATCATGAGAAACTCCGAGAGGTTGCTCTAAGATATTTACAACAAAACTGGTCGGAACTTCACACATTTTCATTAATTGAAGTCGACAATATAAAAGATTTCAATAACTACTATAATTATATGAGGAAAAATGGCACCTATGGAACGAGCCTAGAGATACTTGCCCTCTCGGAAACACAAAATAGCAACTTTCCATATCTTCTCAAAACAACGAAGAACAAGACATACAAGGGTAACTTTTACGGACAGACCAACAATAATAAGCACGGGAAAATACAACAAAACTATTTACCTTTTACTAACAGGCAACCCAATGTCGGGACACTTTGAGCTTCTGACACCACAAAACATTGAGAACATTCCAAACAACAGCAGACCAATAAAAGAAGCTTCGGGCGAGCGACGTAACGGTCGAGGACGTCGCGGGAAATGGCAGCTCGACCAAAACGATGAAGACCGGGCAACCGAAAATGGACCTGCCAAAAGTGTTGTGCCGGCGAGTAAGCTGACACCCACCAAGGCGGGAAAGTCACAGCAACGCATGAGTTGCACCACAGGAATCAATGAACACGCCATGCTTTGCTGTAATGAAATCACACCTGACAAATAAATCACTGACAAGAGAATCACTCGCCGCTTGGATCCACCACCACCAATCCCAAGCGCAACCGACGTAGATGCGGGACAAATACAACCACCAAAGCCAGGCCAAACCGCGTATGTTTTGCAAGGACAACATGCAACTACCAAGGCTGGCAAACCAAGACAGCGGTTAAAGTGGACAGATGAAATGAATAGAACAGTGATGCGCTGTTACTACACGGCCACCAAACTAGAAACAGTGACATCAGGCTACAGACTGGAACTACACAGACTTTTCTTGACCAAATATCCACATCTGCAATTACTTGTTACAGAACAGAGAGTAATAGACCAAAAAAGAGTTATTACCAAGAACAATCGCCTCACACCTGTCGAATTGCAAACCATCAAAGATACAGTAGCTGCTGAACTGAACACAGACCAAGTAGCTGCTGAACTGAACACAGACCAACCAAACAATAGAAACAGTAGAGCAGATACCGAACCAATCTCACACACACAACCACCCAGTCGAAAACAACAAGCCCCACCACCCAGCAGGAGCATAACTCAAAATAATATTTCAATGCAAATAACAAGCACCACACGACACCATATCACAGACGACAAAATGAATGACTCACCACCCTCAACAACATCTACACAGCATCACCCCGAATCACCTCTCATACAAACACTCAAAGCAGAAATGCAGTCACATCTAGCTCGATGGTCAGGCACCGACCCTACAACAAGAAATCCCATCCCTCGTTTAATCGTCAAACAGAGCACACAAATAATCCTCAACACAATAAACAAGCACATAATACCACAGTACATAACAGACTTAAGCACGATCGAAGACATTCACACAATAATATATGCAGCAGCAATCACCACTATAACACAAAATAATCAAAAACTCCCGCAACGACAAAGAGACCTCAATAGCAGAAAACCTAAATTTAAATGGCAAATAAGAATAGAAAACAAAATCAACAACATCAGAAGAGATCTGGGACACCTTACCCAGTTTATGAACGGGAACGCATCCAAACGTATCACACAGGGTGTAGACAAGATCAAATCTAAAGCTCTCAACCGAACACTGCCAGAAATCGTTGATACTTTGAAACAAAAACTATCCGTATATGCTGCAAGACTCCGTAGATACAAAGAATCAAACGAGAGGAAAGACACCAACAACCTCTTCCAAAGAAGCGAAAAACAGTTCTACCGAAAAACTATGTACAACGAGCAGACAGTAGTAACTGAACCACCAAACAAACAAGAACTCGAAGATTATTGGAAAACTATCTGGTCAGAACCCAAACTACATAATAATAACACCCCCTGGATCAAAACCGAAGAAGATAAACACAAACGTGTGACAGAACAAGAAAATTCCACCCTAACTACAGAAGAAATTACAGAAACAATCAAACACACACACAACTGGAAAATGCCCTGGGATAGACAATATACAAAACTTCTGGTACAAACAGTTTACCACCACACACGAAGCACTCACAACCAAAGCCATTCTACAACCACACACATTCCCCACTTTTCTTACACAAGGAATAACATACATCAAACCCAAAAGTTCAGACACAACAAACCCGTCAAACTACCGACCTATCACCTGTCTTCCAACCCTATACAAGATCATCACAGCCAAAATTTCCAAGAAAATAGAACAACACCTAATAGACAACAATATTCTCACAGAAGAGCAGAAGGGATGCAGGAAAAATAGTCGAGGATGCAAAGAACAGCTGATCATAGATAGCGTGATTATGGGACAAACCAGAAAAGAACACAGAAACCTTCACATCGGTTACATAGACTATAAAAAAGCCTTCGACTCCATACCCCACAGCTGGTTAATCAGAGCCCTAGAAATCTATAAAATCAACATGGAAAACCAAAATACGCCTAGAAACACAAACCGAACGCATCCAAACAGAAGAGCTGTACATCAGACGGGGTATATTTCAGGGAGACTCGCTCAGCGCTCTATGGTTTTGCCTCTGTCACAATCCACTCTCAAATATACTAAACAGAACAGAGCATGGCTTCAATATCAGACACCAAAAAGTGAATCAACATAAAATAAACCACCTCCTATATATGGATGACATAAAACTCTACGCTGCCACAAAAACACAGCTGAAAGAACTCCTCAAAATCACAGAAATATTCACCTTAGATGTCAATATGGAATTTGGTATAAGTAAATGCAAAGTGCTCCACATCAACAAAGGCCAATGGAAGTACCACCATGAGACAGAAACCATCAACAATGAAACACTCGATAATATGTTCGACAAAGAAACATACAAATATCTAGGCTTCCAACGAAGCACCAAACTCAACCACACTCACATCAAAACAGAGCTCAGAACCGAATTCAAAAACAGACTGACGAAACTTTTACAAACAAAACTCAACTCTAAGAATCTCACTAAAGCCATCAACACGTTCGCTATACCTATACTCACATATTCATTTGGTATCATCAAATGGTCACAAACAGACATAGAAAATATTCACATCCTTATACGATCTCAGTTCACCAAATACAGGAAATTACACCCCAACGCATGCAAAGAAAGACTTACCATCGAGAGGAAGGCAGGAGGAAGAGGAATTATAGACATCAGATCATTACACACAAAAGAAATACAAGCACTTAGGAAATTCTTTTACACCAAGCAAACCAGCCTCCACACAGCAACAGTCAAAGCAGACAAAAACTATACCCCACTCGACTTATCCCGGGTAGACCACCCAGCAGATACACACAGTCATACCCAATTACAACAGGAAAAGATGAAAACGTGGTCAGAAAAAACACTCCATGGAAAACATAGAAACCACATAGAACAAGAACACGTAAATAAAAAACAATCATACACCTGGTTACGGGATGGGCAGCTATTCCCGGAAACAGAAGGCTTCTTACTTGCCATCCAGGATAAAGTCATATTAACCAGAAACTACCAAAAGCATATCATCAAAGACCCAACTATTACAGAAGACAGATGCAGAAAATGCCACCAGCAGAAAGAAACTATCGAACACATAACAAGCGGATGTAAAATATTAGCCGGAACGGAATACACAGCCAGACATGACTCAGCGGCAAAAGTAGTTCACCAAGCACTAGCCACAACATACAAGCTCATAGAAAACACAGATCCCTACTACAAATACACACCAACATCCGTACTTGAAAATAAAGATTACAAACTCTACTGGGACATCAGTATCCATACAGATAAAACAGTCTCCGCCAATAGACCCGATATTACTTTTCAGTGCAAAAAAGAAAAAGTCACCTATCTAAATGACATAGCTGTCCCCAACGACACAAACATCCAAACGAAATACACAGGAAAAATTTCCAAATACACAGACCTTGCAACGGAAATAAAAAGGTTATGGAAACAAGAAAAAGTCATCATTGTCCCCCTCATTATATTAGCCACAGGCCTTACACCAATAACATTCACACCACATTTAGTACAATTAGGACTCAACACAAACATACACAAAAACATTCAGAAGTCAGTGATTTTGAAAACATGTAACATTGTCAGGTCATTCCTTAATACACAATGGTAATGCGTTTGTGTTGACTTGGTTTGTGCCCGTCAGCCAAACATGGAACCACATTGACTAAATGTGAGAAAGAAGAACTTTCTTGTAATAATAATAATAATTAGATTAGATAGAGAGAAGATTACAAGCTCTACTGGGACATCGGTATGCATACAGATAAAACAGTCTCCGCCAATAGACCCGATATTACTTTTCAGTGCAAAAATGGAAAAGTCACCTATCTAATTGACATAGCTGTCCCCAACGACACAAACATCCAAACGAAATACACAGAAAAAATTTCCAAATACTCAGACCTTGCAACGGAAATAAAAAGGCTATGGAGACAAGAAAAAGTCATCATTGTCCCCCTCATTATATCAGCCACAGGCCTTACACCAATAACATTCACACCACATTTAGTGCAATTAGGACTCAACACAGACATACACAGAAACATTCAGAAGTCAGTGATTTTGAAAACATGTAACATTGTCAGGTCATTCCTTAATACGGAATGGTAATAGCGTTTGTGCTGACTTGGTTTTGGCCCGTCAGCCAAACATGGAACCACATTGATCAAATGTGAGAAAGAAGAACTTTTTGTAATAATAATAATAATAAGGACCTATCTAATTGACATAGCTGTCCCCAACGACACAAACATCCAAACGAAATACACAGAAAAAATTTCCAAATACACAGACCTTGCAACGGAAATAAAAAGGCTATGGAAACAAGAAAAAGTCATCATTGTACCTCTCATTATATCAGCCGCAGGCCTTACACCAACAACATTCACACCACACTTAGTACAATTAGGACTCAACACAAACATACACAAAAACATTCAGAAGTCAGTGATTTTGAAAACATGTAACATTGTCAGGTCATTCCTTAATACACAATGGTAATGCGTTTGTGCTGACTTGGTTTGCGCCCATCAGCCAAACATGGAACCACATTGACCAAATGTGAGAAAGAAGAACGAGAACAGACATAATAATAATAATCTATATAATATATATAAAACGTCTCTCTGTCTGTCTGTCCGTTAGTGTGCTTATCATTCGAGAACCACTCATCCGATTTACGTGATTTTTTTTTAATTCCTAATTTAATATATGTCAAAAAAAATCTATAATATATATAAAACGTAACGTCTCTCTGTCTGTCTGTCTATCCATTAAAGCGCTTAGCACTCAAGAACCACTTATCCGATTTACGTGTTTTTTTTATAAAATACAAAAGGAATAAACAGGGACAAAATGCTAATATGTAGGAAAAAAGATGGAAGTTTAGCAGTAAGCTTCGCAGAAAGACTGAATAGTTGGGGGAATACTTTAAAGAAACACTAAATGGAGATGAAAATGAGTTGAATGAGAAATAGGAAGGAAAATTAACTGAAGATCAGGAGGGGACAAATAAAGCCTGCAAAGAAGAAATAGAAGAAATAGTCAGAACCAAAAAAAATACGGCCCTGGGTGGAAATTGTAGAACTGATAAAAGCTGGAGGAGTAGATATGGAAAATGAAATATGCCGGTTGGTGTAAGAAATATGGGAAACAGAGCTGGAAGTGAGCTGGAGAGAGTCGCTCATTTGTCCAATATACAAAAAAAAAAAAGAAAAAAATTATACGTGCTAATTATAGACCAATAGCCTTACTGGATATCGTGTACAACATGTAACATTGTCAGGTCATTCCTTAATACGGAATGGTAATAGCGTTTGTGCTGACTTGGTTTTGGCCCGTCAGCCAAACATGGAACCACATTGATCAAATGTGAGAAAGAAGAACTTTTTGTAATAATAATAATAATAAGGACCTATCTAATTGACATAGCTGTCCCCAACGACACAAACATCCAAACGAAATACACAGAAAAAATTTCCAAATACACAGACCTTGCAACGGAAATAAAAAGGCTATGGAAACAAGAAAAAGTCATCATTGTACCTCTCATTATATCAGCCGCAGGCCTTACACCAACAACATTCACACCACACTTAGTACAATTAGGACTCAACACAAACATACACAAAAACATTCAGAAGTCAGTGATTTTGAAAACATGTAACATTGTCAGGTCATTCCTTAATACACAATGGTAATGCGTTTGTGCTGACTTGGTTTGCGCCCATCAGCCAAACATGGAACCACATTGACCAAATGTGAGAAAGAAGAACGAGAACAGACATAATAATAATAATCTATATAATATATATAAAACGTCTCTCTGTCTGTCTGTCCGTTAGTGTGCTTATCATTCGAGAACCACTCATCCGATTTACGTGATTTTTTTTTAATTCCTAATTTAATATATGTCAAAAAAAATCTATAATATATATAAAACGTAACGTCTCTCTGTCTGTCTGTCTATCCATTAAAGCGCTTAGCACTCAAGAACCACTTATCCGATTTACGTGTTTTTTTTATAAAATACAAAAGGAATAAACAGGGACAAAATGCTAATATGTAGGAAAAAAGATGGAAGTTTAGCAGTAAGCTTCGCAGAAAGACTGAATAGTTGGGGGAATACTTTAAAGAAACACTAAATGGAGATGAAAATGAGTTGAATGAGAAATAGGAAGGAAAATTAACTGAAGATCAGGAGGGGACAAATAAAGCCTGCAAAGAAGAAATAGAAGAAATAGTCAGAACCAAAAAAAATACGGCCCTGGGTGGAAATTGTAGAACTGATAAAAGCTGGAGGAGTAGATATGGAAAATGAAATATGCCGGTTGGTGTAAGAAATATGGGAAACAGAGCTGGAAGTGAGCTGGAGAGAGTCGCTCATTTGTCCAATATACAAAAAAAAAAAAAGAAAAAAAATTATACGTGCTAATTATAGACCAATAGCCTTACTGGATATCGTGTACAAGATAGTAGTGTTGACTCTCAAAAACAGACTAGCAGAGGAAGCCGAGTCTATTCTGGGAGAGTACCAGTGTGTATTCAGGAAAAATAGATCGGTTACAGACCAGATATTTTCGATTAAGCAAATCTAAGATAATAGCTTAGAACAAAATTTGGCACTACACTTGGTCTTTGTGGATTTCAGAGAAGCATATGACTCTGTAAATAGAGAAGGACTCTACAAGATCATGGAAGAACTAAAAATTCCAAGTAAATTGATTCGCATGGTGAGAATGACCCTGAATGACACAGAAAATAGAGTGTTGGTTGAGGGCAAAGTATCAGACAAATTTAAGGTGAAGAGAGGATTAAGACAGGGGGAACCAGTGTCGACATGTCTATTTAATTTGGTACTAGAGAAGGTAATCCGGGAGTCAGAAATAAAAACAAATGGAACGATATACCAACAAACCTGCCAATGCTTGGCCTATGCAGATGATGTAGCAGTGATTGCAAGAGCAAAAGAGAACCTCAAAAAAGCCATAAGTAGGATAGAAGAAAGGGGAAGGACGAGAGGACTAAAGATAAATGAGGAAAAAATAAAATACATGGAAATTGCAAAGAAGAAGGATAATAAAAACAACAAAAGTTTAGATATAATAAACAATTTAGGGACAAGATGTATGTTTGAAAAAGTAGACAAATTTAATTATCTGGGAGTAACAATAACAGAAAGTGGACAAGAAAGGACTTAGATACAAGAAAGAATAGCGAAAGGACAGAGATGTTTGAGGGCAATGAATTCAATATTGAAATCAAAGAATGTATCAAGAAAAGCAAAAGAAAAAATATATACAACAGTTGTCAGACCCACGGTGACATATGGATGCGAAACGTAGAAACTGAATGCAAGAGAAAAGGAGACGTTGGAGGTGTGGGAAAGGAAAGCTTTGAGAAGAATTTACGGAGGAAGGAAAGAAGAGGGACCGTCGAGAAGAAGAACAAACTACGAATTAAAATGCCTATATACGAAACCCCTTATAAGCCAAATCATAATAAGCCAGCGATTAATATGGTTGGGACACGTGGCAAGGATGAAGGAAGAAAGACAGGCAAAGCAAGCCCTAATAAGAGGAGTGGTTGGAAGAAGAGGCAAGGGTAGACCTCGATCTACATGGATTCAGGCAGTAAAGCAAGATCCGGAGTTGATGGGAATCCCGCACTGGGAAAAGCTAACAGGAGACAAAAAGAAATGGAGAAAAGTATGCAACCAAGCCATGAGCCTCTAAGGCCCCTTGAGCTATATAATAATATAAACATAACGAATAAGCAGTGACGATAAAGGTGAATCATGTCCACGCGAGCAGAGCCACGGGCACGGCTAGTATATATATATATATATATATATATATATATATATATATATATATATATATATATATATATATATATATATATATATATATATATATATATATATATATATTATATATATATATATATATATATATATATATATATATATATATATATATATATATATATATATATCAATATATATGTATATATATATATATATATATATATATATATATATATATATATATATATATATAAATATATATATATATATATATATATATATATATATATATATATATATATATTTATAGATTATAACCTGGCCAGAGAACATATGTAGTTAAAAAAAAAAACATGTAAATCGGATAAGTGGTTCTCCAGTGATAAGCGCACTAACGGACAGACCGACAGAGAGACGTTGCATTTTATATACATTATAGACGAATTTCGGAGCTCTCTTTGAAATCCAGATGTAAACACAACCCACAATTGCGCTGGCAGCCTTGTTGTTGGTATGATAAAGGACGTATGCATCATAAAACACAGGACCTAAAAAATTTCTTGACAGTCGCTACTGTGTTTTATGTTTACTGTGGTTATACGATGGATGCATTAAGACTCCCTAGCAAAGCTCTCTTAATTTTTACTGAATCAAAGATGTGTGGGGTCTGGGGTTGTCATGGTAGAAGCCGACCTTTTCTGTTGACTAGTTCCGACCGATCGTTTTCAATCGCGTGCTTCAATCTTGTCAATTACTGACAGTAAAGTATAGAATCAATCGTTTGGCCAGGCTGCAATAGCTCATGATGACGAATCCCTTCTAATTCCACCAACACACTGCATCACCTTTTTGGCTTCAATCCCGGCTTTGCTATCGTTTGTGGAGCTTCATCGTTTTCCGACAATGGTCTTTTTCGCACATTATTGTTGTACGTGATCGACTTTTTATCGTTCGTGATCAACTGCTTCAGAAATGACTCGATTTCATTTCTTGTCCTGAGCCATCTGGTAGCACTTCTTCAAAATTGCTCTGGTGATATCATCATATAGCGATATCATATAGCGATAGTCTCCATGCCATCGATCGTTACTGGGATGATGCATGTTTCGTAAACCTTTCGTTTTAATTTTATGGGAATCTGTCTGTTTTTAAGAATGTATGACATTCTTTCAAAGGCAGTCCAGATAAAGTGAATCCTGTCTGCAACGTCTGTTGTTTGGTTCTCCTTCCCCATCCCTAGCACATGCCCCAAATGTATGTACTCGCCGACGTTTTCAATGTCAATTTTATTAATTGTAATTTGAACAATATCTAGGCCCATGATTTTTGTTTTTGCCTTATTCATTTCCAACCCTATTTGTTTTGTAACATTTGAAAGCTGTGCTAGCATATCCTGACCTTCACCTGGGTTGCTACTTATGACAACAACATTGTCAGCGAATCGCGTATGACTGAGGAAGGTACCATCTATGTTTGTTGCTGTTGTTTCCCATCTTAAAAAAGGTAAGTTCTATCGATATTCGAGTTTACTAAATTCACAATTTTTGAAAGTCATATTTTCACTTACTTTAATTTGGATCATGCTCCTGCTCTTAAGACAATTAAAAAGTCGTTTAGTCGATTTCGAAATGATGACTTCAATCTGAACGATAAACTTCGCTCGGGGCTGACTTGTGAATAATAATCCACGGATTACCACTGAAGAGATTGCTGAGAGACTAAATGTCGACAATTCGACTGCATTTCGTCATTTAAAGCTACTTGGATACACTTCGAAGCTCGATATGTGGGTTCCGCACCTTTGGACAGAACAGAACAAATTGAACCGTGTTTTCACAGCCATTTCTCTCCTCGCCCGTCAACAAAACAAACCTTTCTTGGATCAAGTCATAACTGGAGATGAAAAATGGGTTATGTATAGCAACAAAATCAGAACAAGAAGCTGGAAACATGGATGTGAGAGAGCAGAATCTATGTCAAAGGCTCAATTGCATCCAATGAAAGTGATCTTATGTATCTGGTTGGATTGCAGAGGAATAATTTTTTACGAGCTTCGTCCACGTGGCCAAACAATAACTGCGGAGAACTAGTGTGAGTAACTCACCTAATTCAATGTTGAAATCCAAGCAAAGCGTCCGAATTTGGTCAATCGAAACGGCATCATCTTTCACCATGACAACGCTAGACCACATGTCGCTTATCAGGTGTACAAGTATGAAATGCAGATTTCAGACAACAGATGGTGCACCAATGCAGTTTGTGCTATAAAGATTTGACACTGCGCCATTTTGTTGTGTCATCAACAAGTGTCAGACGCGCACGAGTAATAAATTGGAAAAGTGTGTGCATAGTCGAAATTTATACCGATATGTCGAAATTTATACCGAACAAAGAGCATTCGCGGACAGCATTACTTTTTGTTTTCATTTGAAGAAAGCTGCTGTTGAATCATACCGATTACTTCGAGAAGCTTATGGTGAACATGCTCCATCGCAAGATACGTGTGAACGATGGTTTCGGCGTTTCAGAAGTGGTGACTTCGATGTTACAGACAAGGAACGTGGAAATCCGATAAAAAAAGACGAAGATGTGGAATTGCAAGCATTGTTGGACGAATATGATTCGCAAACACAAAAATAACTCGCCGAGCAATTGGGCGTTAGTCGACAAGCTGTTTTCAATTGGCTGGAGAGATGGGAAAGATTCAGAAAACCGGTAGATGGGTACCACATGAGTTGAACGACAGGCGAATGGAAAAGCGCAAAAACACGTGTGACATTTTGCTCGCTCGTACAAAAGAAGTCGTTTTTGCATCGTATAGTTACAAGGGATGAAAAGTAGATTTATTTTAAGAATCCCAAGCGCAAAAAATAATGGGTAGACCCAGGCGCACCATCCTCATCGACAGCAAGACCGAATCGCTTTGGCAGAAAGACGATGCTCTGTGTTTGGTGGGACCAGAGGGGCGTGGTCTATTATGAGCTGTTAAAACCTGGGGAAACGGTTAATACTAAACGTTACCAACAACAATTGACTGATTTGAACCGGTCGCTGCTTAAAAAAAGGCCAAAATACCGAAAGAGGCAACACAAAGTCATTTTTATTTATGACAATGCTCCATCACATACGGCAAAACCAGTTCGCGACACGTTGGAAGCACTCAGCTGGGAAGTTCTACCCCATGCGGCTTACTCACTAGACTTGGCTCCTTCCGATTACCACTTGTTTGCATCGATGGGTCACGCACTTGCTGAGCAGCGCTTTGGTTCGTACGAAGATGTGAAAAAATGACTCGATGAATGGTTCGCAGCAAAAGGGGAAGATTTTTACTGGCGTGGTATTCACAAATTGCCCGAAAGATGGGAAAAATGTATAACAAGCGACGGAGCATACTTTGAATAAAGCACTTTTTATCATTCTTCCGAATTTAACATGTTTTTTAAAAAAAAAAATCCGCATTTCATACTTGTACACCTGGTAATAGACCGTGCAAAAATTTAGGGAGTTAAAATGAGAAATCCTCCAGCACCAGCCTTATTCCTCTGACCTTGCCCTTTAGATTTGCATCTGTTTCGTTCTCTGTAAAATAATTGGAATGGCAAAAAATTTGATTCTATCGAAGAAGTCAAAAACTATCTTACGACTTTCAGCAGTTTCTACAAAGAAGGAATTCAAGAACGGTGAAACGGTGAGAGACAGTTATAGGAAATGATGGAGAGTACATTAATAATTAATAAATACTATTTTTCATGAAAATGTTTAATTTGGTTTCTATATGGGCACGAACTTTTGCAATCACCCAATATTATACAAAGCAGCAGAATTTGGTTTTGACAATGGGGAGTGATCTAGGCTAATAAGTTATCAATACTCGCGGTATGTGGCCACTTTCCCTGTTTCGGAACGAATTTTAAGACGTAGAACCTAATTTTAAACAGTAAAGTTTCATTATAAAACAAATAATCATAAAATATACTAACAATTTAAAACATCGATCCGCAGCAATGTGAGAATCTCATTTATTTTTCCAGAACCATAAATTGTCAATAAATAATTAACAAAACCCACTAAAATACAAAAGAAACCTCACAAAAAAAACTGGAAAAAGAATCGCTTCTTGGGCCCATTATCTTCTCAGTGTCATTATTTATAGATGGGAGGTGATTTTTCAATGGGCCAAATAAACACATTTTCGAAGAGAATGCGTTCATCCATCAGCGGATCTAAGTAATAACGGGGAAGATTCGCGAAGTTTTTTTTTAACGGAGCGATAAATACTCGTTAAAAATGTTTCGTTCATTTAAGTTTCCTACTATAATATCAAATATATCAAAGCCTGAAAATAGGAGTAAGTACAAGATAAAATGCGAAATATAACAAATGTTGTCTATTTAACTGAATCAGCTGTTATTTGTTGGACATCAATAACCAATTCTAAGTAAATGAGGTAGTATAAAACTATTTTTGCTTAAAATTGTCACTATATTCTATTAATATATCTATAATATGTTTCACTACACTGTAGTTTCTTCAGATGGTAAATGTGAAAGGATCTTACATTAATTAAATACTACCTAAGGAATAAAATTTAGGTTTTCACTACAATTCGAGCGTTACAATTGCTGATAATTAAACGATTTAGTTCCTAGATGGATACAGTAATGGGAAATTTCTAAAGGGCTACAGGAATGACGCGTGTGCAAAAACGTCGATTCATGTTGGGCTTGAATTGTACGGATGTGATGTAATAGCGCGATATGCGTTCAGAAATTAAGCAGACTGCGTTCATCGAACACTTCCCTTGAAAATACTTAAAAAATAAGCTTAAGCCATCAACCGTTCTTCTATGTTCCAGTGATTCAAGGTTGCTGGTGAATTCTGGGTCACCAATCCTCTGAATAAGATCTAAGAAATACAGCGTTTGTTTAAGGGCAGAGCCTCAACATGATGGTAGTATTCCATTGTTGATCGAATTTGAGCTTTGTACAAAATTTAGAATTGAAGTGTTTCAAGCTTTCTAGTAAGCAAAATCAGTACTAGCTCTCAACAAGCTGCCTTTGCTAAGCAAGCAACATATTAATGCCAGAACATATTTGCCCCCAAGTTAATGCCCAGCAACTTAAGTGATGATGATGAGTTTAGGGGGGGTAGGGCGCGTCGACTTCTCTGGTCATTTGGCGCCCGAAAAAAGGTTTGGTAAGTTGACTATATTCTGATGTTCAACTCTTTAAGATAATCTAATATTTTGTCCTTATTTGACTGAAAGGTGTTGATTACTTGGGTGAGAGAGGGGGGAATATCATGAGATGACCTAATGTTAGAGAAATGTTCAGCCTCAAATATATGTTTAATAGATAGTGAAGAGTTACATGCAGGGCAAGAAGGAATGGGGTCATTTTTTAGTAGGTATGAGTGAATGGAATACGTGTGTCCTGCAGCTAATCTTCTCAAAATGACGTTGTTAGATCTGGATAAGTTTTGATTATGAAGAGGAGGATACATTATGGGCTTGATTTCCCAGAGCTTGTTGTGACTGTCTTCTAGATTCCAACTCAGTTGTTTGCTAATAGTGCCTAATAGATTTTGAAAGTCTTTGGGGTGGTATTCATCATATGTAAGAGTGCGATTTAATATTGCTCTTTTGGCTTCTTTGTCAGCCCGATCATTGCCTTTTAAGCCTTCGTGGCCGGGAATCCACAGATAAGCTATTTTCTTGTTTCTGATTTTGGCGATGTATAGAAGGTCAGCCAACTGCCTTAGGTATGCTTGGTTTGGTTTAGTGGAGGAAATAGACTTAAGAGCACTCAAAGTATCAGAAATTATCAGTCCATTTTTCCCATGACAATCTGATGGCAATTTTAGTGGCTTCTTTCATTGCGAGGAGTTCTGCTGTATAAACAGTGTTATGGAGTGAGAGCTTGTAAGATTTAGTGGTGCTATTGTGAATTAGTGCAGCTCCCACTCCATTTTCTGTGTTGGAACCATCAGAGTAGATGATAGTGAAATTGAGATAATTAGTGTGCAACCTTTCCAAAAATTTTTGTTTTAGTTCAAAGTTCAGCAGAGTTAGTTCAACTTAAGTGACGACGCTAAAAGAATGGAGTATCCCGATAAAACCACAACGTTCTGCAAAGTTGATTTTTTTAGAAAATACAACCACCAGGATTTTTACCGGGCTAAATCCTACTTGGTTATTGTCACCCCAAAGTAAAATTTCTTCCAAGTCTTTATTAAGTAGGGTAACTGCCTGCTGTATGCGGATATTTACATGGATGGGTAGCCGATGCTCGACGGTTTAAAGTAAATGAAGAAAGAAACAAGCGTACCGTCATCGGCCAACTTGTAAATAAATTGTTGCTCCTATCCAGCAGCAGAGCGGTCCGTCTGATTGGGGACCCGGAATTGACCGGCGGCCTTGATTCGCTGAAACATCGAAGAACGGTTGGCGACTTGAGTCTGTTCTACAAGTATTTTCATGGAAAGTGTTCGAAGGATGTAGCCCGCTTAATTCCTCCCAAAGCGGTGCATGTAAGAAATACACGTCGCGCTAGTGCTTCGCATCCGTATGAGGTTCAGCTTGTTACTCCGCGTACAACGCTTTTCAAGCAATCTTTTATATGGAGAACGTCATCCCTTTGGAATAATTTGCCCAGCGCTGTGTTTCCCACCGAGTACAATTTACAGCGATTCAAGAACAACGTGAATCGCTTTTTCCGCACTCGTGCCGCTCCTGGAGCTCTTTAGGGACTTCCCTGCAGCACGTGTGCCAGACCAATAAAAAAAAAAAAAAAAAAAAAAAAAAAAAAAATTAATGTGAAGAAACAAGACAGTAGGAGACAGTATGGATCCTTGGGACGGCCATGGTAGTAAAGGTGTTCCTTCTGTTCATTATTCATTGCTTATACACGTATATTGTTATTAAAGAACCCCGCACTAATCTTATGGAAATTGGATCCCGGTCAAATCGGCTGAAAATGTACTATGGACTGCTTCAAGCCATTCTGATCAAAAATCTCTATGGAGCCAAAATCCAAAAATGGATAGATTAGGAATTATCGAGCATGGAAGTAGTGAAAAAACCGCTAAGAAAATGCTATTTTTGCATTTTTTAAGCACTTATTTTGACTGGAATATGATTTTACAAAAA
The DNA here is from genome assembly GCA_019049505.1 of Pachyrhynchus sulphureomaculatus. Taxonomy (NCBI): domain Eukaryota; kingdom Metazoa; phylum Arthropoda; class Insecta; order Coleoptera; family Curculionidae; genus Pachyrhynchus; species Pachyrhynchus sulphureomaculatus. The sequence goes on from CM032449.1 coordinate 192,554,780, forward strand.
ATTTCAACGGGATTATATGTTTTTTTGGGTTGCTAATAATGAATATAATAATTATTTTGGCCCATTTCGTTCCTACTTTCAAATATTGACCATTTTGGCCATTTCTGAAGTCTCTTTTTGATTTAATTCGTCTAATTATTTTGAAGCAATTGGATCCTGCTTTTCAATAGCGTTTATTTTTGGCCAACTTATGATACTTTTTTGGATTTAATTAGACTAAAACATACGAGGCTGGTTTGAAAAGTCCGTGCAAAGTCCGAGAGATGGCACCACCGGCGCGTATCGAGGTCATGTTTAGTTAGTAGCATCTCTTGAATGAACGCACACCAAGTTTCAGCCATATTGGTCTATTTCTTTGTGTTTGGCATTCGTGTGAATCAAGGAAGTCGAGTGATTTTCAAGAAATGGACGAAAAAGAATTTCGTGTGGTGATTAAACATTACTTTATGAAAGGCAAAACGCCTCAGGAGACTAAAGAGAAGCTTGATAAACATTATGGTGACTCTGCACCTTCGATTAGAACAGTTTATAAGTGGTTTCAAAATTTTCGGACTGGCCATACGGGCACAAGTGACGCTGAACGTTCTGGACGGCCTGTGGAGGTTACGACTCCAGAAATCATTGATCAAATCCATGATATGGTGATGGATGACAGAAGAGTTAAGGTGCATGAGATTGTTAGTGCTGTGGGCATCTCGACTGAACGTGTACATAATATTTTGCATAAACATTTGGACATGAGAAAGCTATCCGCAAGATGGGTGCCGCGATTGCTCACGCTTGACCAAAAACGGAATCGTGTGAAGTGTTGCAAGGATGGTTTGCAGCTGTTCCAGAAGAATCCGGAGGACTTTAAGCGTCGTTTCGTCACTATGGATGAAACATGGATACATTACTATACTCCTGAGACCAAACAACAATCTAAACAATGGGTTACCAAGGGGGAATCTGCACCAAAAAAGGCGAAGACCGTTCCTTCGGCCGACTGTCTTTTGGGATTCGCAAGGGATAATCCTCATCGACTATCTGGAAATGGGTAAAACTATTACAGGTGAATATTATTCATCGTTTGGAAACCGAGCTGCAAGAAAAACGCCCGCGATTGGCCCACAAGAAAGTCCTTTTCCATCACGACAACGCACCAGCAAACACCTCAGCAGTTGTGGTCGCAAAATTAATGGAAATAGGATTCCAACTCGTTTCACATCCCCCCTATTCTCCAGACTTGGCTCCCTCGGATTACTATTTGTTCCCCAATTTGAAGAAATGGCTGGCGAGACAAAGATTTTATTCAAACGAGGAGGTGACTGCAGACACTAATGTAGACACTAAAACACTGCAGACACTAAAACACATAAGTAGTTTTTATTTTTGCACGGACTTTTCAAACCAGCCTCGTATAAAAGTTATACTTTATTTTCACAACTCTAAGGAAATTGTTTAGAAAGAATGGTAAAAGCTATATTACCAAAGAAAACGCTATTCAAATTATTATATTCGTCATTATCAACTCAAAAAAACAAAAATGCTGTTAAAAAATATGTTCTATGCGAATTAAATCAAAAAAAAATACTCCGGAAATGGCCAAAATGGCCAATATTCGAAAATATGAGCGAAATGGTTCAAAATAATTATTATATTCATAATTAGCAACCCAAAAACATAAAAGCTAGTAGAAATTTTTCGTAAAATCATGTCAAAGTCCTTAAAAAAAAAAAAAAAAAAAATAGCTTTTTCTCGGCGGTTTTTTTCAGTAATTCCACTCTCGATAATTCCTAACCTATCCACTTTTGGACTTTATGTCCATGGAGACTTTTGATCAGAATGGCTTGAAGCATAACATACTACATTTTCAACCGATTTAACAGGGATCCAATTTCCATAAGATTAGTGCGGGGTTCTTTGAAGTGATTTTGTTTAATAAAAGTATCGCTTACATTAGTGTATATTAATTCGATAATGTTGGATTTTGAATTTTTAATAACAATCAATACACTAAAACAGTAAAAATATTTATATATTCAATGCGAAAATTCGCTAATTCAGTTTGAACTTTCCGTATTGTTGGGCTGTATCGGCAGAAAACGAACTCAATTAATTTCACTATCCGAGGATAAAGGAAGAAAAAAAAAAGAATTATTTAGGAAATTAAGTAAGAAACGGAAGATATTTATGAGTTTATCTAGAAAAAAAATTAATACGTTTTCGGGGAAAAAAATTCATCATGATTATGTAAAAATATATCTCTAGATTTAGATGTGCAAGAGTCTCCATGTAAGAGACTTTTTTTCGAAATGTCGGAGTGTATTAGCCACGTAATTATAATATTAATAAAATTTGTAACAACTAAGAGCAATTAACAAATGTAAAGACAGTTACGTATATACAGGGCGTTATGAAAATCGTTTAATATATTGCAATGGGTGACCATTGGGGTCGTACAGAAACACATTCAAAACTTTTTTTAAAGTTTGAACATTTTTGAAAAATTAGAAAAAAAAAGTAGGCAAAACTGGATTTCACTGCCAAATCAACTCGCACCTGACATCAGGTCAATGGCTGCCATTGGACCATACAATACGAAATTTCCCAGTCTTGCCAAATACACGATGGTACTCAATAAAACATTTGACGTTACAGTTCACCTTACATGTTTGAACAAAATCGAAACAGAATTTGAGGAATGTTGTTCTAATAACAATTTCAAGAGTAATTGTGAAATGGTAAACAATTTAGTTTTCTTGTGGAAAATTCATGATAAAAAGAAAGATATCTCTGGTGACATTAACTGAAGGGGTTGATTTAATTTATTACTAATTATTTACTTTGTTGTCTTCTCAAACTGAACTCCATGATTAGGTTTTTAACAGTATGTTGTTTAAAACTTTTGTTTTATTTTTTAGTTATTTAAAAATATTATTTGTTAGCATTTTTTTTTGTTTTTTTTTAATGATTTTTATAAACATTTTATTATTTCTGTACTACTTACTAAATGCAAATTCTATAGTTTTCCACCTAAACGTTTTGAAATACTAACTTGGGAATCCCGGGTTTTGTAAAAATGAAGCTAGAAACGAAGTCCCAACGAGTTTCCATTTTATAGAGGCTACACCTAATAAATTCACTCGTTGACAGTTAATCATTATTTGATTAAAATTTTACACGCTGATGGGTTTTGCCGCAAGCAAAATCATTACTAGCTTTCGACAAGCTGCCTTTGCTAAGCAAGCAACTTATTAATGCCAAAACATATTTGCCCCCAAGTTAACGCACAGCAACTTAAGTGACGACTCTAAAAGAATGAAGTACCCCGATAAAGCCACAACGTTCTACAACGTTGATTTTTTTAGAAAATACAACCACTAGGATTTTTACCGGGCTATATTATGCTTGGTTATTGTCACTCCAAGGTACAATTTCTTCCAGGTCTTTGTTAAGTTGGGTGCCTGCTGTATGCGGATATATACATGCGTATATACATGCGTATATACATGCGTAGCCGATGCTCGACGGTTTAAGGTAAATGAAGAAAGAAACAAGCGTACCGTCATCGGCCAACTTGTAAATGAATTGTTGCTCCTATCCAGCGGATCATTAATGTGAAGAAAGAAGACAGTAGGAGACAGTACGGACCCTTGGGACGGCCATGATAGTGAAGGTGTTCCGTTTGTTCATTATTCATTGTTTGTATATTGTTATTAAAGAACCCCGCACTAATCTTATGAAAATTGGATCCCAGTCAAATCGGCTGAAAATGTAGTATGGTATGCTTCAAGCCATTCTGGTCAAAAATCTCCATGGATCCAAAGTCCAAAAATGGATAGATTAAGAATTATCGAGCATGGAATTAGTGAAAAAACCGCTAAGAAAATGCAATTTTTGCATTTTTAAGCACTTATTTTGACTAAAATATGATTTTACGAAAAATTTCAATATGTTTTTTTTTGGGTTGCCAATAATGAATATAATAATTATTTTGACCCATTTCGCTCCTACTTTCAAATATTGGCCATTTTGGCCATTTCTGAAGTCTTTTTTGATTTAATTCGCCTGCGAATATAATAATTATTTTGAAGCAATTGGATCCTGCTTTCCAATAGCGTTTATTTTTGGCCAACTTTTGACCCTTTTTTGGATTTAATGAGACTAAAACATATAAGAGTTATACTTTATTTTCAACAGCACTAAGGAAATGGTAAAAGTTATATTGTCAAACATAAATGCTATTCAAATTATTATATTCGTAATTATCAACTCAACAAACATAAAATTCCGTTAAAATTTTTCGCAAAAATATGTTCTATGCGAATTAAATCAAAAAAAAAAAACTCCAGAAATGGCCAAAATGGCCAATATTCGAAAGTATGAGCGAAATAAGTCAAAATAATTATTATATTCATAATTAGCAACCCAAAAAATATATAGTCCCGTAGGAATTTTTCGTAAAATCATCTTCTAGTCAAAGTAAGTCCTTAAAAAAAACGCAAAAATAGCTTTTTCTCAGCGGTTTTTCACTTTTCACTAATTCCACGCTCAATAATTCCTAATCTATTCACTTTTGGACTTTGTGTCTATGGAGACTTTTGATCAGAATGGCTTGAGGCATAACATACTATATTTTCAACCGATTTAACCGGGATTCAATTTCCATAAGATTAGTGCGGGGTCCTTTGAAGTGATTTTGTTTAATGAAAGTATCGGTTACATTAGTGTAATTAATTCGATAATGCTGGATTTTGAATTTTTAATAACAATCAATACACACTATCCGAGGATAAAGGAAAAAAAAAAGAATTACTTATGAAATTAATTAAGAAATGGAAGATATTTATGAGTTTATCTAGAAAAAAAAATTAATACGTTTTCGAGGAAAAATTCATCACGATTATGTAAAAATATATCTCTAGATTTAGATGTGCAAGACTCTCCATGTAAGGGACTTTTTTGGAAATATGGGAGTGTATTAGCCACGTAATTATGATCAGTTTATAATATTAATTAAAGTTGTAACAACTAAGAACAATTAACAAATGTAAAGACAGTTACATATATACAGGGAGCTATGAAAATCGTTTAATATATTGAACCCCAGTGGGGTTGTATAGGAACTCATTCAAACCTTTTTTTAAAGTTTAAACATTTTTGAAAAATTAAAAAAAAAAATAGGCAAAACTGAATTTCACCGCCATATCAACCCGCACCTGACATCAGGCCAATGGCTGCCATTGCACCAAACAAGACGAAAATGCTTAACAAGATACCGAAATGCCCCAGTCATGCCAAATACACGATGGTATTCAATAAAACATTTGACGTTACAGTTCACCTTACATGTTTGGCCAAAATTGAACCAGAATTTTAGGAATGTTGTTCCAATAACAATTGAGTATTGGCGAAATGGTAAACAATTTAATTTTCTTGTGGCAAATTCATGGTTTTTTAATGAGAGACAAAAAGAAAGATACCTCTGATGACATTAACTCGAGGGGTGGATTTAATTTATTACTAATTAATTACTTTGCTGTCTCCTCGAACTGAACTCCATGATTAGGTTTTTAACAGTATGTTGTTTAAAACTTTTGTTTATTTTTTAGTTATTTAAAACTATTATTTCGTATCGAATAGCACAAATACGGCTGAATTTGGCAAAAACATTATTATTTGTTAGGATGCCCGTCTAACTGATTTTTTTTGTTTATTTTAATGATTTTTATAAACATTTTGTTATTTCTGTACTACTTACTAAATGGAAATTCTATAGTTTTCCACCTAGACGTTTTGAAATACTAATTTGGAAATTCCTGGTCTATGCACAAATGAAGCTAGAAACGAAGTCCCAACGAGTTTCCATTTTATAGAGGCTACACATGATAAGTTCACTCGTCGATACTTAATCACTATTAATACTTAATCCTTATTTGATTAAAATTTTATGCACAGAAGGTTTTGATTTGGGAAATTTAGTTAAAAATTTTCGTTGATCCTGGATAGTGACAAAGAGTTCTACCCAGAAAACGATACTTGAATATGACAGTAGCTCAAAGAAAGAAAAAATACTTGGTATACACCATAAATCGTAACACCTTTTTTCGTGCCCAGAACAGATGCAAAGGAATTATTGACGAAACCAAGGACGCACACAATCAACGAATTAGAAACAAACTTCTCGCTTGTCCCAACAATTCTATGTTCTTTTGGCGAGCGTCAAGACACTTAATTAAAATTTCACCAAATTGACCATACCACCACTCACACGGCCCGATAATTCAATTGCAACGACACCTGCTTCATACTTATGAAGCTAGACACCAAAAAAGCTTCTATCGCTGACGGAATACTTGCCATAGTTCTCAAAAACAGTGCGAGAGAACTAACACCAGCTTTCTGTAGACTTTTCAACCTATCCTACAGAAAGGGAATATTTCCTTCCTGCTGGAAATGTGCCACAGTTCAGACGATACCTAAAAAAGGCAAGAAGACCTTGCCAAATAACTACCGACCAGTAGCACTGCTTTCAATAATATCGGAAATCATGGAAAAGGTTATCAATCAGCATCTTCTAAAATATCTTGAACGATTCAACATTATTAGCGATCACCAATATGGCTTTCGTAAACATAGATCAACGGGAGATCTTTTGACTTATGTAACCCATATTTGGAACAACCCAATTGAACACTTTGGAGAATTTCGAGCTTGCGGTTGCTCTTGACATATCCAAGGCATTCGACCGTGTTTGGCACGATGGACTGTTGGCTAAGCTATGCTCTTATGTATGTCTGAAAAGTTCGGTTTGTGGCTCTCATGTTTCCTCAGAGAGCGTTCTTTACGAATGGCGGTCGACGGATTTCTTTCTAACACCTACACTATCAACGCCGGTGTGCCCCATGGCTCCATACTGTCTCCTACTCTCTTTCTCATTTACAATAACGATCTGCTGGAAAAGACCGGAAATCCAATCTACAGCTTTGCGGGTGACAGTACGCTTATCTCTTCATTCACTTTGAATGCTCGAACATCGGCTACTCAGGCGAATATCCGCAGACAGCAGGAGGTCGTTCAAATTAACAAAGACCTGGAAGAAATTCTATCTTGGGGTAACAGTAGCCAAATGGAATTTAACGGTACAAAAACCCAGGCGGCAGTTTTTTCTAAAAAAGTTAACGTTGCTGAACCCGACATAGTTATGTCGTGGCGCTCCATTCCCCTAGCATCGTCACTCAATTTGTTGGGCGTTAATTTGAGAGCAAATATGTCCTGGCATGAACATGTTGCAGGCATAGCAAGGAGAGCTTCTCAAAAGTTGGGAATATTATTTCGAACCAGAAAGCTTTACACTCCACAACAACTGTAAATTCTTTACAAAGCTCAAATTCGACCAACTATGGAATACTGTTCCCATGTTTCAGGCTCCGCTTCCAAACATACACTACATTTGTTGGATTCTGTTCAGAGAAGGGCTGTTCGTCTGATTGGAGACCCGGAACTAACCGGCGGCCTTGATTCGCTGAAACATCGAAGAACGGTTGGAGACTTGAGTCTGTTCAACAAGTATTTTCATGGAAAGTGTTCGAAAGATGTAGCCCATTTAATTCCTCCCAGAGCGGTGCATGTTAGAAATACACGTTGCCCTAATGCTTCACATCCGTATGAGTTTCAGCTTGTTGCTCCGCCTACAACGCTTTTCAAACGGTCTTTTATATCGAGAACATCATCCCTTTGGAATCATTTGTCCAGGGCTGTGTTTCCCACCGCGTACAATTTACGCGGAAAAAGCGATTCAAGAACAACGTGAATCGCTTTTTCCGCACACATGCCGCTCCTAGAGCGCTTTAGGGACTTCTCTGCAGCACGTGTGCTAGACCCATAAAAAATAAAATAAAATGAAAAAGAGCGCTTGTTACGAGCTGTTCGTGTATATAGATTAACCTCCATAAATATTTCAACCACTCCGACTCCAAGAACCTTGAAAATGACATTTAATCTAAAATATGCGAATCAACTCCTCTCAAAATCATTTATTTTCAAGTTTGAATTTCTTTAGTAGTAGTACCAAACTACCAAATTTAAATCAAATCAAGGTAATTCTTTATAGGCAAACTCATTTTTTTTTTTATTACAAATAACTACTAGTTCAGAGAAAAGAATTATTTAACCCAAGAGAGTTAGTACACAGTTGCCTTTCACAGCTAAAGAACCGCCCTTAAATAAACTTCCAAAAGGAGATATATGGCACACACTCCGACATAAAGCTGTTAAAAATTCTGGTGCTCTTTCTTTTTTAATGAACACTCAGAATTATTGCGTGCTCTCGGATGCTTTTAACTAGAAAGCGTTTAAAATTTGTGAGGATTCTCCGGATAAATACTGCTTGAAACCATTTATAATGCTGAAAAAATATCTCGTGTAGGTAGAGTGGTTTTATGTTTTTTGGATATCCTATTTAGTAGTAGAAAAAAAATCCCATACGAATAAATTTGAAGAGTACAGGGGAAAAAAAAAAACGATCAGAGTCCATTTCTGACAAAAATTGTGTAAAAGCGCCATCTTTAACTTCTTACCCTAACCTTTCCGCTCGAAATATTTGTTTGTGGTAAAAACGAACAGGATCGCAGTATTCAAATTAAATAAAAACCCTATACAACGCAAGAACGATCACAGTCCAAGGTAATCCGAGCGGTCCCAATCAAAAACGATTAGAGTCCTTCCTATCGCTTCAAAACGTGCGTAAACGGCTAGGTAAAACAATGTATAAAAAATATTCATTGTCATTCATGATCCTGAAGAGTTTATTCCCATCTACAATCTGGAGATAACTGCTGCAGAAGATGATCCCGACGATCTAATCCCACTTGCGGAACTCTCTAGAAAGATGAAAAACCGCAAGTTTGAATAGCCATGTGTTCATTAATATTGAAATTATTTCAACGATTCAAATTTGTAAAACGTTTCCTTTGCGAATTATTTAGCTTTATAAATTTCTATGTTTTTTTATAATAAATATCAATAAAATTATTGAATAATGATTTGCTGAAGCTAACGTCACAACAAAACAAAAAACGAATAAACGATCAGAGTCCAGGACTATGATCTTTTTTACATTTTTTGTTTTGTCATGACGTTGCGTTTTTGTTTATAAAACAGTGAAGGTTGATAGAAAATATTTCAGGTATGTACTAGGCACAGCAATATTGACGCTTTTATATATATTTTTTAGATTTAAATAATCGTAAATATTTAATTCGACTCTGTAAACATTGTTTTTCACTATTCTCTAAAAATGCTTTCTGTGACCCTGATCATTTTTCCCCTGTACTCTTCATTTATTATCTTGTTATAATAACAACATATTTGCTATAATTCCATATTTTCACTACTGTAGATACGTTCTTTTAAACGATTTTCGAGTACTGGGATACTCAGAATATTTCGAACATTTTTCAGAATATTATTTAGCATTTAGTTAGTATTTTATTCTGAAACACTGATACTACTGAAGAATCGCAGCAATAAATAAACGTGCGAATGAACATCCAGCTCCATGAGTTACAGCTCGACATTTCAAAAAGCTCTTTGCAGTAAATTCTGACGAAAAACCTGCACTTCCATACATACAAAATTCAGTAGACACAGGAGTTCAAGCTAACAACAATTTATTCTAAGCGCCGATAATTTGTTAGTTAGGATCTGCATTAAATATACAAGGACAATGGTTCTAGATAGGAAATAATTTTTAATAATAAGGAAACCTATAAACTGAATAATTTTGTTAATAAACAACATCGCTGGATTTGCGACACAAAGAATTCTCGAGTCAAATATGAGACACAAATGTATCCTCAAAGAGCAACTGTTTTAGACTGTCTTGGGATATAAGAAGCGATTAGATCGCACCTGTTTTAACAGTGGCGATTGTAACCAAAATATTCGAGTTCTTGTAGTCTAATTTAATCGGTGTGGATCTTCGAGATAAGTGTAACATATCACACTACTCAAGGTCGCGTCATTTCCCGAAACGTCAACAAGAAGATCGTGCCATTTGACGCTTCTGCGACTTTATTTGGGAAATCTCAAATCGCAAACAAATCTCAAGTTTAAAATTAAGATGTCGCACATGAGTAGCGGGATTAAATGATTACAAGTGGCGTGGAGGACATTTGGGCAGGATTGTCTTTGATAACTTAAAGCAATTTCTCCATTTTGCAATGAAAATAACCGGCCAAGTCGGACTTGCGTAAATTAGTGATTTGTACGTTAATTGCTTTTATAATAAAAATTTTTATTACGGAGGTATAGAATGATCAATGACAGTTTGTTTCCGATCTTAGCTGAAAATTGATAACAGCCTTGAAATTTTTGCTTTTTTATATACCAAATTTTTTTTATTTTATTTTATATTTCGAACTTTCTCTTGGATAGACATTTGTTTTCGATCCGACAACCCATCTGACTGCGCCAGGGAGGTATCCGATGTTATTGTGGCTGGTATGGAAGCTTACATCCCTTTTTCGAAGAAATGCCCTTCCAACGACAAGCCTTGGTTTGACCAAAAATGCAAAGAAGCTATTCCTTCTAAACATCTTGCCTACCGACAATGGCGTGAAAATCCTAACACCATAAATCGTAACACCTTTATTCGTCCCGGAACAGATGCAAAGAAATTATCTACGAAACCAAGAAGGCACACAATCAACAAATTAGAAACAAACTTCTCGCTTGTCCCAACAATTCCAGGTCCTTTTGGGCAGTCGCTAAGGCAGTTAGTCAAAATTTCATCAAATCCACCATACCACCACTCACACGGCTAGATAATTCTATGGCAACGACACCTGTTGAGAAAGCAAACTTGTTCGCTAAATTCTTTGCTTCACATTCTACTGTCGATTTCCAAGGAAAAACACCACCTACTGTTCCCATATTGGAGTCAAGGATGCCCGATGTTGTCTTCAGACAGCGTATCATAAAGCGTATTTTAATGAAGCTAGATACCAAAAAGGCTTCTGACGCTGACGGAATACCTGCCATAGTTCTCAAAAACTGTGCGAAGGAACTAACACCAGTTTTCTGTACATTTTTCAACATATCCTACAGAATAGGAATATTTCCTTCCTGCTGGAAATGTGCCACAGTTCAGCCGATACCTAAAAAATGCAAGAAGACCTTGCCAAATAACTACCGACCAGTCGCACTGCTTTCAATCAACATTGTTAGCAATCACCAATAGGGCTTTCGTAAACATAGAACAAGAGGAGATCTTCTGACTTATGTAACACATGTTTGGAACAACGCAATTGAACACTTTGGAGAATCTCGAGCGGTTGCTCCTGACATATCCAAGGCATTCGACCGTGTTTGGCACGATAGACTGTTGGCTAAGCTACGCTCTTATGGTATGTCTGAAAAGTTCTGTTTGTGGCTCTCATGTTTCCTCAGAGGTCGACGGATTTCTTTCTAACACCTTCACTATCAACGCCGGTGTGCCCCAAGGCTTCATTGAACGCTCGGACATCGGCTACTCAGGCGAATATCCGCAGACAGTAGAAGGTCGTTCAACTTAACAAAGACCTGCAAGAAATTCTATCTTGAAGCGACAGTAACCAAGTGGAACTTAAAGCTACTAAAACCCAGGCGGCAATTTTTTCTAAAAAAGTTAACGTTGCTGAACACGACATAGTCATGTCGGGGCACTCCATTCCCCTAGCATCGTCACTCAATTTGTTGGGCGTTAATTTGGGAGCAAATATGTCCTGGCATGAACATGTTGCTCAAATTCGACCAACTATGGAATACTACTCCCTTGTTTGAGACTCCGCTCCCAAACACACTCACTCGTACAATGATTTTCAAGCTGTCTTTTATATGGAGAACATCATCCCTTTGGAATAATGTGCCCAGGGCTGTGTTTCCCACCGAGTACAATTTACAGCGATTCAAGAACAACGTGAATCACTTTTTCCGCACACATGCCGCTTCTTGAGCGCTTTAGGGACTTCCCTGTAGCACGTGTGCTAGACCCATAAAAAAAAAATACCAGATAAATTATGAAAGGTAATGTACTCGTGATATTTTACGTTCAATCTGGAAAATATTCCAGAATTTTTTTAAAATTTTTTGATCGGGTAAGAGGGGAAATTTTAAAAAAAAAGGCAAAGATAAATGTGCGCAAGTATTAGATTATACATATTTTTAAACTAGTGTTCTCACACGCTTTCATTTGACACCCCACTCGATGACCTGGTAAAAAAATTTTTTTAACTTCCGATTTCACCCCCAAAACTAACCCTTTGCGTCAAAATTTAATTTTCAAAACTACACGACTCTGATGGGGCCATCAATTCCTATATTAGTGCCAAGTTTCAAGTATCTATGTCAAATAATTTCGAGGAAAATCGGGTGTGGCAGACGGACAGACAGACACCGAAGTGATCTTATAAGTTTTCCGTATAGGATACTAAAAAAGAAAAACAATTTTGATTTAATAACGAGGTATTTTATTTAAAAATTAAATTGGTACTAGCATATTTTATAAATTATTCTCAGTTACTATTACACTACTTTCACAGTTTTTTTAAGCATTAAATTACACAGATATACAAAAATAAAAAATTCTGTCTTTTAAATGAGACACGTATCATAAAAACGACAACTACCGTGAGGTTTTTTCAAAAAACACACTTAAAGATGCCAAAAAACTATTAAATTGAAAAAGATACATTTTAATAAATAATGTAAAACTGTATAATCATTAAAATTATGGAATCAAATTGTTATTTCGGATGTCTTTAAATGTTCTAAATCTATATTTATCATAAAAACTTAACCGTAATATTCATGTTTAACAAAAAAAACAGGCATACACTACCTTTAACTAAATTACGTAGCAAAATGATGTTTAAAATAAATATGCGCAAAAGCTAAATTAAATAATTTTTATTAATATTGAACAAAACTATTATTTTCAGTGTTTTTTTTGAAGTTCTTAATGCTGACTTGACATCGAAAGATAAAGTTTTATGTTCAGTTTCATCAAAACACTCGCTTTTAACACTTACAAGGGAGCTATGTGGTTGGTAAAATGCTTTTTTAAGTAAATAAATGCAATGAAATAGTATTGTTCATTGCACATACTTATTTTAAATAGCATTTTGCTACGTAGCTTAGTTCAATGCGGGTTTTTTGTTAAACATGAACACTAAAACTTAATATTTTTAAGTTCTTATGATAAATGTAGATGCAGAACATTTAAAGACATCCGAAATAATTCCTAATCTATCCATTTTTTGACTCTGTCCATGGAGACTTTTGATCAGAATAGCTTAAAGCCTAACATACTGCATTTTCAGCCGATTTGATCGGGATCCAATTTCCATAAGATTAGTGCGGGGTTCTTTGAAGTGCTTTTGTTTAATAAAAGTATCGATTACATTAGTGTATATTAATGAAATTAAAATAAATACTAAACATCATTTGCTACGTAGTTTAATTAAATGCGGATTTTTTGTTAAACATGAACTCTAAAACCTAATATTTTTAAGTTTTTATGATAAATGTAGATACAGAACATTTAAAGACGTCCGAAATAATAGTTTTATTCTATAATTTTAATGAGTATACAGTTTTACATTATTTATTATAATGTATTTTTTTTTTCAATTTAATAGTTTTTTTGGCAATTTTAAGTGTGTTTTCTGAAAAAACCTCACGGTGGATGTCTCTTTTTATGATTTTTTTTTAGATTCAGCAAAAAAAATACTTAAGAAAACACGTATCACAGTTGAACGACAGAATTTTTTTTATTTTTGTATACCTATGTTATTAAAACAAATATTCGAAATGAAAAATACAAATCATTCACTATCGACAATGATTTGACCTCAACAAAATATTCTGTTGTTAAAATGATAGAATAACTCAGTCATGAATAACGAATAACATTTAGCGTTTGACAAAAACAATTACTTATATACATCCTATATTCAAAACAGCACCGAATCTTCCGAAAATAAAATAGTAACTCCAACTATTGCATCTTTTTGTTATCTAGAGCAGAACCCTTCTTTAAACTTGTGTCAGCTATTTTATGATATTTGTTCCATTGTATAGCTGGTGATAGTGGTAAGAGTGACAGTGTGTTTTGACGACGGTGGGAAAATGAGTTTCACATAAAAAGCTACGACTTAAAATTATCGGTCACCGCAGTTAAAGACTCAAACTTTTTTGAAACAGTCGTTATTAGTGATGGATAGCGTTTCATACACAGTTTTTGAGCAAAGACACACATTATTTGTTGAATCACTCGTCATACTTGAACAGTTATAGCAAGCCACCTGTGAATTTTTTACTTCTCTCGACTTTACTTACTACTCAGTATATATCACCACTACACCAAACACTTTATTTTTGCACTCGACGCGCGTTTCGCTAACCATGTTAGCATCATCAGGAGCGATGATTGACTAAAGCTAAACTACAAATCTACCCTATTTATACTTAGCCTAACCCTTGAATTACTCGAGCGGAACTAATGGCATAGGCAAGGCCATCAGTTCCGGTCAAGTAACCAGTAGAGGGGACCGGCTATTTAATTTGGAAACAAAATCATCAATATTTACTTTCTTTGTATCAAAAATCGCAAAAATATCATCCACATACCTATACCATACCCTTGGGAAATGTTCAAATTCTTGACTGGCTTCGGTTTCAAACTCATGAATAAATTGGCTATGAAAGGTGATAAGCAGAGGGCCTATTCCTTATAGTCCCCTTTACTGGTTACTTGACCGGAACTGATGGCCTTGCCTATGCGATTAGTTCCACTTGAGTAATTCAAGGGTTAGGCTAAGTATAAATAGGGTAGATTTGTAGTTTAGCTTTAGTCAATCATCGCTCCTGATTAAGCTAACATGGTTAGCGAAACGCGCATCGAGTGTAAAAATAAAATGTTTGGTGTAGTGGTGATATATACTAAGTAGTGTCATTTTGCCAAAGATTCCACATTCCCAACTTAGTCGACTTTATTTGACGATGAAAGAAAAATAATACGACAACGTTCGAAGTGCACTGACCGCAATCGTTTTTGGATATACCTTTACCACTTATATAAAAGCTATGCGTCCTCTTTTGAGAGATAGAATGAATTTTTATGTGACGTTTCACATCAAAAATTAAGCCATAACTTTTGAAGAATGGCCAACAGTGTGTTGCGGTTAATTAAAAAAAATCAAAGCCTAAATTGAAGTAACAATATGTTTGAAATATGTTCGCTGCTAATTTCAACTCTTACAAGAGTACAACCGTGGCGAAACTAATCGGCCTTCCGTTCAAATTCTCACAAATACTTGATTTACCATTCACAGGATCCTATATTAGTCTCACATCGTCACCATCAAATTAGGTTAAACCCAACAGGATAATTCGAAAAAAATATCCTAACGTTACTCTATTCTGTACGGTTTATCGTAGGAAAACCTGTTTAGGATATTCTACAGTTTTCCGCTCTGGACAGTAATAGATTACCCAGATATCCCGATAGTCCTACTATAACATTTACATCGCATTCACAATTCTAAACTATGTATCATAAACTCTTAGTGACAGTAGAGAAATGTCTGTAAATAATACCCATGAAACATCCATATTTAAAATCTTATTTCGTCCATTTTACTACTAATTTATATTGCAGTCATTTGCAATCATTTTTTTTATATTGAGGCTTGATTTCTTCTTTCATGACATGCATAGTGTACCACATCACCGTTTGGATATCTTACAAGAGCGCTAAAAAATAATTTATTGTAATTATTTTTATATTTTCAAAATATTTGTTTATTTAATAAGGTTTTCAGCAATGATATAATTTACTTCTCATTGAAACTAGACGAAAAAGTAGTATAAATAACCCCTTCATAAGACCGCTACTACCTTCTTGTTGCTAAGATAAATTTTTCATCTTTTTATCACTATATCGTTTTGGCCTTAACTACTTTGGTTAGTTACTGCGTTGATAAAGAAAATAATTTTAGACATCTTCACCTAAATATAAATCCCGAATTGCAAAAAATGAAGTTTCCTTCCATACTACGTTGAACCAAGAGTTTGATAAAAACAAGTTTGTTTTTTGAATCGGCTTAGGCTTTGTTTTTACAGATCTACTGAGAAGTTTATTATATACTCGTAGTTGGGTTTAATAATTATAGGATATAAAATAGATATAGATAGATATATACGTCCTTAATTATCTAGGACGACTTTCCTTGTCACCCTGTATATATATATATATATATATATATATATATATATATATATATATATATATATATATACAGGGTGACAAGGAAAGTCGTCCTAGATAATTAAGGACGTTATAGTTTAGGTCGTTTCTGACCGATTTGACTCTATGACATGATGTCCTAAACTTAACCGTTTTCGAGATATTGAAGTTTAAAGATTTTCTAAAAAAAAAACATGTTTTTTTTGCTTTTATATCGATTTTTTTTATTAAAGGTTCTGGATTGCGATTTTTTGGTTATTTTTAGTTAGTCTGTATGTCAAGTACAAAAATCATCAAAAAAATTTGAACTAGTTACTAACAGTTTCAAATGGCGGCTTGTTTCTAAATTACGAATTTTTACCAAGTGTTTCCTACGTTAAATCAATAAAGAGAAAAAAAAATGTATGGAAGTTATTCTGCAAATTATTTTAAAAACTTTTACGTCTTTTTAGCTATCAAAAAAGGTATAATACAAGGAGTTTAATAGGAAAACTGTACACAGAATGACACCTAAAGCGGGCTCGGGTAGCAAAAGGTAAATTTTTAGTTCTACGAAAAATACACAAATAAAACAAAAAACCTTGCAATTTAATATTTTTTATTAATTATAATTGATGTTCTATATGGTCGCCCCTATTTCTAACACAAATTCTTTTTCTTAAATTACTTTTCACAACGCTGGTTGTGAGGTGCCGCCTCATTTCGTCAGCCGCATCAATTATTTTTTGTCTTAGGACATCCACGTTTTCGAAAGGAGTCATCTGGTCGTATACGAGACTTTTCATGTGACCCCACACATAAAAATCCATCGGTGTGTCTGGGCTTCTCACCGGCCAAGGTATGGGTCCGCCTCTTCCAATCCATTTGTTGGGATAATTGTCATTGAGCCATGCACGAACACTTCCTCTACCAAATAATTTGAAATTATACCCATCCACACATTTAAGCTGAATCTTGTTTGTGATCCTTTCGTTCTTTTTTTGTTTGGGTTGCCTTCCTCTTTAGAAGCCCAATAGTGGGCATTGTGGTAGTTTGTAAGACCGTCTTTGTCGAATTTCGACTCGTCAGTCCATAGTATTTTCTTAAAAAAAGATGCATCTTCGACATCGGTATTGAGCATAAATCTGCAGAATTCTAGTCGTCGCAACGGATCCCCTTCTTCAATGACTTGCACGGGCGTATAGTGGTAAGGGTGTTGCCCAACAGTATGCATTACAAACTATACCTTCCACTGCGAAATACCAAGCTGTTGTGCGACAACATTTGTAGATGTGGTTGGGTCCACCTCAAAGAGACGTCGTATTTCGTTTTCTTCGTCTTCGTCAAAGATACGTGGTCGTCCCATGTCAGTCCGCCGTCTTTGTACGGAACCAGTTTCTAGTAGTCTTCGATAAGTTCCATCAAATACGCTAACATCAGGTACACGACGAGTAGGATATCGCAGTATGTATTCATCACGTGCACGCGACGACACTCCTTCGCAAAATCCGTAACACATTAGGATGTCAGCATATTCCTCGTTGGTATACGTTGCCATATTGACAAGCAGAGATCAAAATCCAGTTACGAGCCAATTCACACAGTCAGAAGATGAAACACAGATATTTTTGAAAAGCACGGTATAGCACCTCTACCACGGACGAATCGCATGAGCAGACTAAAATCATTCAATAATGTTTAGTGAACAGAAAATGTCACTCGCACAGAGAGTACTCCGACCGGAAAAAATGCTTACCCAACCCTTTTTATTGTTTGAAGGTGCAAGTAGTAAACCGGTAATTGGTAGTATCTAAATTCTATTATTATGTTACTCTACATTTGGGCCTACTGAAATCTCATTTTCTTAGAATTTTCAATAGATCCAGTAGATATTATACCGTTTTAGATAGCTAAAAAGACGTAAAAGTTTTTAAAATAATTTGCAGAATAACTTCCATACATTGTTTTTTTTCTCTTTATTGATTTAAAGTAGGAAACACTTGGTAAAAATTCATAATTTAGAAACATTAACAAGCAAGAAGGCAACAGTCAGCATAGCGCCGGAACCCGTAATTCCCACCCAGCCGACAAACACCGATGCTCGGACGAACACTTCCGACCCCCCCCCCCCCCCATCTACAATATGAGTAGACACCGACCTATAGAAGTTAGCTTCGAGCGGTAGCAGCAGCAAGATTACACTGTCGAGTAGCAGCGGCAGCGGGAGCACTTGAAAATGCCAAATGAGATTTTAGTGAAACGTCATACAAATTCATTGTTAGACGGACGGATTGAAACCCGGAATTTTAATGTATTTTAATATATATATATATATATATATATATATATATATATATATATATATATATATATATATATATATATATATATACCTATATATACGAGGCTGGTTTGAAAAGTCCGTGCAAAGTCCGAGAGATGGCACCACCGGCGCGTATCGAGGTCATGTTTAGTTAGTAGCATCTCTTGAATGAACGCACACCAAGTTTCAGCCATATTGGTCTATTTCTTTGTGTTTGGCATTCGTGTGAATCAAGGAAGTCGAGTGATTTTCAAGAAATGGACGAAAAAGAATTTCGTGTGGTGATTAAACATTACTTTATGAAAGGCAAAACGCCTCAGGAGACTAAAGAGAAGCTTGATAAACATTATGGCGACTCTGCACCTTCGATTAGAACAGTTTATAAGTGGTTTCAAAATTTTCGGACTGGCCATATGGGCACAAGTGACGCTGAACGTTCTGGACGGGCTGTGGAGGTTACGACTCCAGAAATCATTGATCAAATCCATGATATGGTGATGGATGACAGAAGAGTTAAGGTGCATGAGATTGCTAGTGCTGTGGGCATCTCGACTGAACGGGTACATAATATTTTGCATAAACATTTGGACATGAGCATCCGCAAGATGGGTGCCGCGATTGCTCACGCTTGACCAAAAACGGAATCATGTGAAGTGTTGCAAGGATGGTTTGCAGCTGTTCCAGAAGAATCCGGAGGACTTTAAGCGTCGTTTCGTCACTGTGGATGAAACATGGATACATTACTATACTCCTGAGACCAAACAACAATCTAAACAATGGGTACCAAGGGGGAATCTGCACCAAAAAAGGAGAAGACCGTTCCTTCGGCCGGAAAGGTTATGGCGACTCTCTTTTGGGATTCGCAAGGGATAATCCTCATCGACTATCTGGAAAAGGGTAAAACTATTACAGGTGAATATTATTCATCGTTATTGGACCGTTTGAAAACCGAGCTGCAAGAAAAACGCCCGCGATTGGCCCACAAGAAAGTCCTTTTCCATCACGACAACGCACCAGCACACACCTTAGCAGTTGTGGTTGCAAAATTAATGGAAATAGGATTCCAACTCGTTTCACATCCCCCCTATTCTCCAGACTTGGCTCCCTCGGACTACTATTTGTTCCCCAATTTGAAGAAATGGCTGGCGGGACAAAGATTTTATTCAAACGAGGAGGTGATTGCAGACACTAATGGATATTTTGCAGACTTGGACAAATCCTATTATTCGGAAGGGATCAACAAACTAGAACATCGTTGGACTAAAAGGAGACTATGTCGAAAAATAAAAAAGGTTTACCCCAAACACATAAGTAGTTTTTATTTTTGCACGGACTTTTCAAACCAGCCTCGTATATATATATATATATATATATATATATATATATATATATATATATATAAATAAATATATATACATATTCCTTTTTACCTTTGATTGCCAAATCGCTTTTTACACATCGGACACACGCTTACTTCTGTCACTACCACACGTTGATTCTCCAATCTAAACTTCATATCTTGGCATTGAAGATGTTCACCATACCATAGTCTGTTTAATATTTCAGCCTAAAATTTGATCAAGCTGATTTTGTGTTTTTTTTAAAACTAAATTTAAATAGAAGAATTCCAAAGAGTATTTTAAATTCTTTTTAAGGAAAGATAAACGTTGAACAGAGTCTGTTGTATACCAGCAACACTCTGTATGTAGATATTTTCTTTTCCAATTATTGTTAGTTGTTAGTCACTGTAATTATTTTTAAACGATTAGCTATACTTTTGATTACTTTTTGATAAATAATTTTAAATGATAAGATAATTAGGTCGTCGATCGAAAATAAAGGCAAATCGCCCTTAATGTTTAAATAATCAAACATGACGCATTTGAAAGTAGAAATTCCTATTATATGAAAAGGGATTTCGCAGAACATTCACGTCATTCAACATTCGATATTCAGTATTCATTATTCTTTATTCGTAACTCCAACCTTTTTTTTCAGTATAGTTTAATATTAATTTATAACATTTTTATTAATAAATAAGTCAATAATAAGTAGATACAGTGTTCATTTTCTCAAGAACAAACCCACACCGAGAACACAACAAGTCTAACAAGGGGAAAATGCTGATGTCCCTGGTCAAAAAACTGAACATTTGAAAATGCTCATAACAGAAATAGTGTCATGGCGCAATATTCTTAATTATCTATAATATATATAAAATGCAACGTCTCTCTGTCTGTCTGTCCGTTAGTGCGCTTATCACTGGAGAACCACTTATCCGATTTACGTACTTGTTTTTTAAAACATACATATATTCTCTGGCCAGGTTATAGGCTATATTTTATTACGATAGGTAGCATAAGGAATGAGCAGTGACGATAATACTGAATGAAGTCGGAAAAAAGTTTGCCGCTAGCGCGTTCCCTTACAATACACAGCCTAAACCATTAAATATGGAACAATATTATGTAGCAGAGAATATCTATAATCTATAATATATATAAAATGCAATGTCTCTCTGTCTGTCTGTCTGTCCATTAGTGCGTTTATCACGCGAGAACCACTTATCCGATCTACGTGTCTATTTTTAAATTCACACATATATTCTTCGGCTAGGTTATATAATAATAATAATAATAATCTATATCTATAATATATATAAAATGCAATGTCTCTCTGTCTGTCTGTCTGTCCGTTAATGCGCTTATCCCTCGAGAACCACTTATCCGATTTACGTGATATTTTAAATTCATACATATGTTCTCTGACCAGGTTATAGATATATATTTTATTACATCTATAATATAAATAAAATGCAACGTATCTCTTTCTGTCCGTTAGTGCGCTTATCACTCGAAAACCACTTATCCGATTTACGTACTTTTTTTTTAAAACATACATATGTTCTCTGGCCAGGTTATCTATCTATAATAACATATATATAAAATGCAACGTCTCTCTGTCTGTCTGTCCGTTAGTGCGTTACGTGCTTTTTTTTAAAACATACATATGTTCTCTGGCCAAGTTATAGGATATATTTTATTGCGTTAGGTAACATAAAGAATAAGCAGTGACGATAATAGTGAATCAAGTCGGAAAAAAGGTTACCGTTAGCGCGTTCTCTTGCAATACACTGCCTCAACCAATAAATATGGAACAATATCATGTTGCAAAGAATATACTATATATAAAATGTAACGTCTCTGTGTCTGTCAGTCTGTCTGTCCGTTAGTGAGCTTATCACTTGAGAACCACTTATCTGATTTATGTGTTATAAATTTATACATATGTTCTATATAATTCGATGTAATTCGATATAAGTCTAGATAATGGGAGATAAGGTGAGATAATGGGAGATAAGGTGAGATAATGGGAGATAAGGTGAGATAATGGGAGATAAGGAGAATTAATGGGAGATAAACAGAGATAAGTCTAGATAATGGGAGTTATGGTGAGATAATGGGAGATAAGGAGAAATAATGGGAGATAAGTCGAGTAAGCCTAGATAATGGGAGATAAGGTGAGATAATGGGAGATAAGGAGAAATAATGGGAGATAAGGAGAAATAATGGGAGATAAGGAGAAATAATGGGAGATGAGTAGAGATAAACCTAGATAATCGAAATTATGTAGAGATAATGGAAGATGAGGAAAAGTGATGGGAGAAAAGGGGAAATAATGGCAGATATTTTATTAGGTTAGGTAACATAAGGAATAAGCAGTGACGACAGTAGTAAATCAAGCCCACGCGGGCGGAGCCGCGGGCACGGCTAGTTTAATATATAAACCTCCATAACTTTTCGAGCAGAAAAAAAAATATTTTCAACTTTTTAACAGGTGACCTCACCAAATAAAGCTTTAAATCACTATTTAACCTGTCGTTTACTAACATTCCTCTTCAGTTAATCGCCATATTTTTAATTGTTATAAATTAATTTTTAACAGATGAATATTTCTCTAAAAATATATGATTTGATCGATAAAATCAAAGAACGACTCAATAGTTACCTGGCGACTATTCTTAAGCGCCTTCTGCATCGCGACGGTCAAAAAGTGATGTATTCTTAAAACATGAATATTATCTGGCAGCGTTGACAAAACTTCAACGGGATTGATTTTTGAAGCGTTCTTTTCTAAGAGTTTTAAAGCCAGTTCTAAATCGGGATGGGCAGTTTCTGGTGAAAGATTTAGACCAGGCAGATTTAATTGAAAGCTATCTGGTTTTAAAAGTATTTTGATTAGCGCCACATAGACCTGAAACATTAAAAAAATTATAATAGTAGCTAAAGTTGGACATCATGGTTCTTCGAAATAAACCATATTAAATTAAAAAACAAGTATTTAAAACTGTCATCGGGGAATTCTCTCTCCCTCTTTTCGGAGCGTAGCCTAAAAATATATATGCCATTCAATTTTTATAAGTAAAATCACAGAAAATATAGCTATCGCTACAGAAAGACAAAACACGTGAAATAAAATGTCTCTGCCAAACGAAGCCTGCTGTCTACCGCCGGCACGCTAGTACAGTAGAACCCCGGTTATCCGAGATAACGTGGGGGGCACCCTCCTCGGATAACTGAAAACTCGGATAATCCGGATTTGTTTTTTATTCATTCAAAAAATAAACACCAGTACTTTAAACCGATGTATTAACGTTTTTAACATATAAATAGGTACATACATTATAAAACAGTGAAATGCGCTTCTATTTCATATTGCATCTTCTTTTTCTCGCTGCAATGTTTCTCCATCTATTAAGAAGAAGCAAATCCGCTGGGGTTGTCTCTGGTTGTTGCTCGATATACCTCAAAGCTTTTTCCAAAGAAGCTAAACCTTCTTGATGAGAGATCTTAGTGGGAAACTGTTCATCCACCGTCGCTTCGTCATCGTCATCGTCATCGTCATCTGATTTTTCAGTTTCCTGAAAGGCATTCGTTATTTCTTCAATACTCATTTCTTCTTCTAAATCATCTGCTGTAATCCATTCAACAACATCTTCTCTTGTCACATTTTCGCAACCTTTTAATTTTTGCATTAATTCAAATAAACTTTTTTCTTTTTCTTCTATCTCGCTATCAAAATTTGAACAGATGTCTCCATGGCTTTTCAATTTCAATTTTATTGGAGTATCATCTTCACTGTCATTATAGTCCTCAAAATAAATAACTTTTGACCAAGATTTTTGAATAGTGGTAGTACGCACAGAATCCCAAGCTTGACTTACCCAGTAAATAACATTTTTCAGTGTAACCTTTCTCATCCCATTGATAATATCCTCCTTTTCTGTGTATTCTAACAGATGTTCAAGATATAAACGCCTATAAGTTTTTTTAATGTTTTTGAGGATGCCTTGATCCATTGGTTGCATTATGCTGGTTACGTTTGGAGGAAAAAATTTTACAACAATTTTGTCTACATGAAGTCCTTCTTCAGGGTGAGAAGGGGCATTATCCATTAACAAAATTGCTTCAATAGGAAGACGGTTTCTGTTCAAAATTTAGTCACAGATGGCACGAACTCTTCTTCAAATCAGTTAGTAAATAAGGTCGCATCCATCCATGCGCTCTTCTGACTTTTGTAATAGACTGGTAGGGCTTTGGGTGAGATGTCTTTTAAAGCTCTTGTACGTGCAGACTTGCCAATCACCATCAGTGGGATTTTGTGCTTGCCAGATGCATTGGAACATACCATTATAGTTAATCTTTCCTTACTTCGTTTGTGCCCAGGAGATGATTTTTCCTGTCGAGATGCCAATGTTTTTGATGGAAGCATTTTATAATTCAGATCAGTTTCGTCACAGTTGTAAATTTGATCACATGTGTATTCACAATCTCCGATTTGCTTTTTAAAGTTCTGCTTGAACTTCTCAAATGATGACACATCAGCAGAAAGTTTTTCACAACATACAGTCAGTTTTCGTACACCGTGCCGATTTTTCCAGCGGTCAAGCCATCCAGAACTGGCGGTAAACTGATCTATCTCTGGGAATTGCCTACTAATCATTATTGCTTTCTGTTGTAAAATTGGACCTGACAGAGGCACACCTTTTGATCTGTGTTGGCTAAACCACATGAATAAAGCTTCGTTAACATTTTCGCAGTCGCCGGTTTTCATTGATTTTCTTCCTGAGGACGAGGAGGGTTGATTTATACACCACTCTTCTATTTTTGTGCGGTTTTTTTTTTTTCCAATCTCCAACTGTTACCTCACCTACTCCATAATCTCGTGCAACAACTTTAATTGCCTCTCCTGCTTCAATTCTTCTGATGGCTTTTAATTCTTCTTCAATAGGAACGACGATTCTTTTACGCTTGTTTTGCTCTATTATAATACGACAAACCAAAATTTAAACAAAGCAGTTCGTATTAATTATACTTAACTACCAGAACTCCAACCAAATAAATTATATACTCGTACTTCTGCGTAGTAAACGCTATAATGCACTGCATTCACGCAAATTTACATGCTGAAAGAGTCCAAAAACATAAATAGGGGCCAGGGGGATTCCCCGAAGGCCCCGACGATTTTAAATGGAAATAGGTACATATATATTTTAGAAGCTCGGTTAATACGCAGCATAGACGTGCGTACCTCAGATAATCAGGTTCTTAGATTGGCTCGGTTAATCCGGAGCTCGGATAATCGCGACTCGGTTAATCGGGGTTCTACTGTATGTACCTCGTCGAGTTTCTTAGAGATGCCGCACAAGTAAAAGTTGTATTATATGTAACAATAATGGAGAAAAATATTGAAGGTATCTCGGCGAAACTCAATACAGCACATTTTAACGTTCCTACGGTAGCCAGTCGGCTTTGTTCGTTTTGTTCCCCGTCAATTTAGAGAAAAATAAATGTTTTAACTTATATTCCTTATTTTAGTGTTTCGTACGGAACACTTGTGGGATCACTTCGGTGTCCGTCGAAGTTGAAATTTGGCACAAATATAGGAATTAGAATGGCCAATTAGAGCAGTATAGTTTTTAAAAGTTAAATTTTAACTTAAGAGGTTAGTTTGGGGGGAAATCGAAAGTGAAGTGAAGAATTTTTAACTAGCCCATCGAATAAAGACTTGTGAAAACACGAGTTCAAAAATATATGTATATGATGTAATCCCCGCGTACATTTTTCTTTGTATTATTTTAAAAAAATGTTCTTTCCCCCTATCATCTCTCGAAAAAGACTGATCAAAAAATTTAGAAAAAATTTTAAAATAGTCTTTATAAAGTGTAGATTGAGTGAAAATTATCAGGAGTGCATTACGTTTGATAATTTATCTAGTATAAAAAACTAATTGGCTTGACCATATGGTGGACGTTTTTTAATATACTTTTCAATACACACATATGAATAGGTAGAGATAAAATAATTTTATTTTATTTGTTTATAATTAAACAAATATTTAGGTAATAGATATTTGTTTTACAATTTTATCTTTTTATTACTCAGCTTATTGACGAACCAACACGGATCCCTGATCAAGACGGGGAGTTAGCCAGTCTTCTTGATTTGTTTTTAACCACCAATCCGGAGATTTACACGGTCACCGTAAATCCGCCGGTAGGTTCTTCCGACCATAAACTGCTTTCGACATCGAACATTCTACCAATCAGTGACAGAGAGGCGCCTAAGCACCACTCACACGGCCAGATAATTCTATTGCCACGACACCTGTTCAGAAAGCGAACTTGTTGGCTGAACTCTTTGCTTCATATTCTACTGTCGATTTCCAAGGAAAAACACCACCTACTATTCCCATATTGCAGCCAAAGATGCCCGATGTTGTCTTCAGACAGCGTATCATAAAGCACATTTTAACGAAGCTAGACACCAAAAAGGCTTTTGGCGCTGACGGAATACCTGTCATAGTTCTCAAAAACTGTGCGAGGGAACGAACACCAGTTTTCTGTAGACTTTTCAACCTATCCTACAGAAAAGGAATATTTCCTTCATGATGGAAATGTACCACAGTTCAGCCGATATCTAAAAAAGGCAAGAAGACCTTGCCAAATAACTACCGACCAGTCGTACTGCTTTCAATAATATCGAAAGTCATGAAAAAGGTTATCAATCAGCATCTTCTAAAATATCTTGAAGGATTCAACATTATTAGCGATCACCAATATGGCTTTCGTAAACATAAATCAAAAGGAGATCGTCTGACTTATGTAACACTTTTGAGAATCTCGAGCGGTTGCTCTTGACATATCTAAGGCATTCGACTGTGTTTGGCACGATGGACTGTTGGCTAAGCTACGCTCTTATGGTATATCTGTTTGTGGCTCTCATGTTTCCTCAGAGAGCGTTCTTTACGAGTGGCGGTCGACAGATTTCTTTCTAACACCTTCACTATCAACGCCGGTGTGCCCCAAGGCTCCATACTGTCTCCTACTCTCTTTCTCTTTTACATTAATGATCTGCTGGAAAAGACCGGGAATCCAATCTACACCTTTGCAGATGATACTACGCTTATCTCTTCATTCTCTTTGAACGCTCGGACCTCAGCTGCTCAGGCGAATATCCACAGACAACAGGAGGTCGTTCAACTTAACAAAGACCTGGAAGAAATTCTATCTTGGGGTGACAGTAACAGTAACCAAATGGAATTTATTAAAAAAGTTAACGTTGCTGAACCCGACATAGTCATGTCGGGCCACCCCATTCCCCTAGCATCGTCACTCAATTTGTTGGGCGTTAGTTTGGGAGCAAATATGTCCTGGCATGATCATACTGCAGGCATAGCAAGGAGAGCTTCTCAAAAGTTGGGAATATTGTTTCGAACCAATTCAAAAAATCAGCGAAATAAAAATATAATACGAAATTTGAAAAAAAATTAAGCAAATAGCACCCTGACTATACGTTTAGCACTTGATATAAATTGAAACAAATGAAAAAAAGGATTATTTGCAAACTCCTAAGCAACGTTGCCTATGACACGCTCGGGAGACGTGCTTTTAGTTTGACTTATGCGCAAAATTGTAAGGACGAACAGCTTAAAGTTGTTTATTATCTTCAGATTCTTCTTCTCGAAGTACCATGTCTGGTACAGACGATGATGACTCCCACGCCTTTGCCGGTAGTTGGTACCTTTTTAAGTGTTCCACAGACAAATTGGACCTACAATTTAAGGCTAGTTCCGCACGGCAAAAGTGACAGGGCGTTACTAGGCATGATATTATGGCTGATTTGTCATTGTCTTCAGATTAGTTCAGGTTATACGTCCATTGACACCGATGTTAGTATCAGTGGGCAAAATGGTAACGAATAATTCTAATTTGTTGTTGAGTACTAAGAGCCATGATTCTTTATGTAAAACGGGCAAGGTAGAGATTAAAATTCCGATTTCCATTATTTTAAGGAACTTATCTGAGAAAAACTTAACTAAAACGAACTTACATATTCAGCGTCAGGTCCTCCCTTATTATAAACTGTTTCACAATATTTTTCTGCTTTCGCAACATTACCCTCTGCTCGAACGAATAAAGCGACTGCCTCGTCGTGCCTTCCCAACCTTCCTACAATGAGCGCTCTCTCCTCTATTAGCGAATCAGTTGGAAACGATGGCAAAATCTCTTCTGCAGTGTATTGAGTACTCTAAAAAATTACACACATATAGGTACCGATGCATTTACACATCTTACATCTTAAAACAAATCCAATATCTCACCTTTTCTAAAAATCTTAACAATTTTTCACGGATGTCTTCAGCAGTGAAAGCATTATTTAAAATTTTCTCCCTATAGCGATGTATTAGAGTGTCGTGGAAAAATGGGTCTGTTTCGTTCCAAGTATCAATGATATGTTCCAAATATGGAATTACTAATTCTGAATGACCTTTCAGTAAAGTATCTAAAACGCGATGTCTCGGAAGGGTTTCAACTTCTACGATGTCTTCTGTAAAAATCTAGAAACAAAAAAAAAAAAACAAAATTCTTGATAAACTCATTATGGTATTTCTTACGAGAAGACAGAGAGAGCATTATTTTAGAGAAAGACGCGAAATAATTTGGTTTTCATGGTATAATAATCACGTGTTATTTATAATAACCTTGATATTTTTACATGATATACAATAAAAATTATGTAAAATTAATTAAAACGATACTTTGGATTATTTATTAAAAAGATATTTAATTATTAAGTACATATTGATAAATGAATAAATGCGCGTAAGGGGCACACGTTTATTCTAGTATCTTTTAAAAGAAAGTCCGATCAGTGCAAGGCACATGTGATTAAAAATTTAAAAACAACGTCCGCGTCCGCGAGCGCAGTTTTCTTCAAGCTACGTTGCCACAGCGAAAATTCACTTCATAAAATACATGAAAATGTAATATTTATCTTATATTATATATACAATTAGGAGATAAACTGCCCTCATATTTTAACCAACGAAAGCAAAGTAATTTTTTTTATGTATATATTTTTTTTTGTGAGCTTAATGCATATTCGACAACAAAAATTATAAAAAAACGCATACTTTTGATCGAAGAAAAAGTATGGATTCCTATCATTTACGTGTTAAATACCTGAAACGTTTACAGTTAATTACGGGAATATGGCGCACTATCGGCCAGGAATCTGATTTTTTCGTTCAAAATTCTCTAGAGCCCTCAAATAAGCTCCTGGACAAAATTAACGCAACAATCTGAAAATTAATTTATCTTTTTCTTATGTCAGTTTTAAAGTTTATCGAGTATTTGAATAGTAGGCTATGCATATTTTGTTTCATTGTTCATGACAGAAATCAAAAAATTCGTTTAGATTTACAGTTTTAAAGAATTTTTTAGAAGATAAACAATTTTCTGTAATAATGCGATAAAGCTTATAAATTGTTGTAATACGTTTTTGTGGTAGACTGTTTTATTTTTGACCCCGAAGAATTAGATAAATGAATCGAACAAGGAATTTAACTGAACACGAGGTAGTGCGAATCTCAGTTTTATTGGACGAGGGATATTGCCAGTTATGTTGCCAATTTGTTAGGCAAACATCGTTCCACAATAAGTCGTATGGTAAGACTCTTGAATGAAGTAGGAACTTATTCTAGAAGGCTAGGGCAAGGGCGAAAACGATGCACTAGCGACCTAGATGAACGTTTTATAAAACAATATGCTTTAAGAAACAGGACTGTCACTAGTTCTATAATAAGAAACGAACTCGAAGCTGTTCGCAATGTCACAATTTCTTCTAAAACAGTTTGAAGACGGTTAAATGAAGCTGGATTAAACAGTAGGAGACCAGCCACTGCGCCCTTGCTTACTAGAGAGAACAGAGTTGCCAGGTTACGTTTTGCTCGAAATCACGAAAACTGGTCTGTGGATGATTGGAAACAAGTTTTCTTCACAGATTAAACTAGGGTTAGTCTAAAACATCCAGATGGTCGTGAACGAGTATGGCGAAGACCAGGAGAGAGGTTTGCTCCTTGCAATATCTCTGCAAGGATTCCATTCGGCGGTGGCTCTGTTATGTTCTGGGGTGGCATCTGCTTTGATGCTCGCACAGAGTTAGTTCCTGTCCGTACGAGATCCATGAATGCTGACTACTATCTTGAGAATATTGTAATAGAACATGTGATGACTATTCGGTCATTTTGTGGGGCCCAATTTCCTGTTTATGCAAGACAACGCTCGACCTTAC
This sequence comes from Pachyrhynchus sulphureomaculatus, assembly GCA_019049505.1. Taxonomy (NCBI): domain Eukaryota; kingdom Metazoa; phylum Arthropoda; class Insecta; order Coleoptera; family Curculionidae; genus Pachyrhynchus; species Pachyrhynchus sulphureomaculatus. The sequence goes on from CM032449.1 coordinate 192,584,988, forward strand.
GTGGCTAGGGAGGTACTCGATTATCTTAATCAAGTTGATATACCGATTATGCAATGGCCATCAAAAAAACCCGGATCTGAATCCGATAGAACATGTATGGGATCACTTTAAGAAAAATGTGAAACGTCATATACCTGCACCTAGAAACCTGAGGGAACTTGAAAATGCAGTTATCACAGAATGGGAGCAAATTCCTCAAGATTTTATCCAAAATTTAATTAGAAGCATGCCTAGGCGCATAAACGCTGTCATCCGAAGTAGAGGAGGCAACACGCTACTAGTGTCCCAGTTACACCATTAATTTTGCTACTAGTGTCCCAGTTTATTTTTTTGATTATTACATAATTTCAACGATTTTGTTATTAGGTCTTAAGAAAAATTTTAATTCGAATTTTATAGAGAAATTTGGTAGCTAATTCACTTTTAAAGTATCCGAATAAGTTTTTTCTAACTTTTAGTGTAACCCATGTTCATAAAAAATTATTAAAATTAATTCATTATATAGATTTGTATGATTTAATATATTGTTGCGTTAATTTTGTCCAGGAGTGTATTAACGAAATCAGACAATTTTTCTTTTAAAATACTCGTAAAGGAATTCCGGACAAACGTAAGGAAGCCGATTTGCAAAATATAACCTCAACATTTTTTAAAATTGCAAAAAGCAGAACGGAACCATATACGGTACACCCTTTTGAGGTGGGAAAATGGGTGTTGGAGAGGGAGAAATAACAATATTCACCTGAATTAGTGTTTTACGTTCAAAACTGGTTCTTCGGAAGGTTTTAGGGTCGCTGAATCTATTTTCGGAGTTATTTTGAGCATATGCACTCTTTTCAGAGGTGAAAATGGGGTTGGAAAATAGATTCAGCGACCTCAAAAAACCCCCGAGGAACCAGTTTAGAACGCGAAACACTAATTTAGGAGAATATCGTAATTTTTTCCCCTCCAACTCTCATTTTTACCACTCAAAGGGCTCCATATGATCAAAATGACCTTGAGAATAGATTCGGTGACCCTAGAAACCCCGAGAAATCAGTTTTCAACGCGAAACTTTAATTCAGGTGAATATCGTAATTTCTTCCCCTTCAACCCCTATTTTCACGCCTCAAAAGAATGTATATGATAAAAACGGCCCCGAAAATAGATTCAGCGACCCCAGAAACCCCCGATGAACCAGTTTTGAACGCGTAAACTTGAAATTACATGAACTTCGAAATTTCACCTCCCGGTTCCGCGCTGCTTTTTGTAATTTTAAAAAATTTTGAGGTTATATCTTGCAAATCGGCTTCCTTACGTTTGTCCGGAATACGTTAATGAATATTTAAAAAAAATTGTCTCATTTCGTTAATAATTGAAGGCTCTAGACAATTTTGAACGAAAAATCATATTCCTGGCCCACTGTGCGGCGTGGTAAACCATCTTTATATTGAAACAATGAATGCATGATGCTAAAATCTATTATTTCCAAAAATTTCAAGCAAAACTACTTTTAACAGTTACTCGTAAGAATTACCTTAAACTACTTAAAATTAAGTTGGGAATGTGGAATCTTTGGCACAATGATACTACTCAGTATATATCACCACTACACCAAACACTTTATTTTTGCTACTTTTACATTTTATGATTTCCATACTTTCGTATGCGTTCAACAATCTCTTATCAGATACATTTTTTATTAATCTTAGATTATCTAATGTTACAGTATGATCAGCTTCAAGGGCATGTTCGGCAATGCTAGACTTTTCTGTTCTATTGTATCTTAAGTGTGCTAAATGTTCTTTAAATCGTGTTTTAATCGACATTTTAGTTTGCCCAACATACTTTTTGTCACAATCATTACAACTAATTTCATAAATTCCACTTTTCTCATAATTAGGAATCTTATCTTTCGGATTTCCTAAGATATTCCTCAGATTGTCTGTTGACTTATAGACTAAGGTGAGGCCTACCTTATTAAATACCTTATTGAGTCCCTTGCTATATTTCGGATTATATGGTATGGAGACATACTTGGTGTTATTTTCTTCGCGTGTAAAAAAGGTGGAATTCTGAATATTAAACATAAATTTATGTCTATTTATTAGCTTATTTACTAAGTCATCGTCATAACCATTAACTCTAGTTATATTTCTAATACGATTCCTTTCTTTATTAAAGTTTACTCTATTCAGAGGGAAAGTGACCAAACGATGAACTAAAAAAATGTAATGAGGCTAATTTATGTTGTTTGCAATGAAATGAATCATTAGGAATATATCTATCTGTTACTGTGTCCTTCCTATAGATATCAAATTCTAATCTATTATTATTTTTAATAATTAAAATATTTAGAAAAGGCAATTGTCCTTTGTTCTCAACTTCGTAAGTGAATTTAATGGAATCATACCGGCTATTTAAATTAGAAACAAAGTCATCAATATTTGCTTTCTTTGTATCAAAAATCGCGAAAATTCAGAATTCCACCTTTTTTACACGCGAAGAAAATAACACCAAGTATGTCTCCATACCATATAATCCGAAATATAGCAAGGGACTCAATAAGGTATTTAATAAAGTAGGCCTCACCTTAGTCTATAAGTCAACAGACAAACTGAGGAATATCTTAGGAAATCCCAAAGATAAGATTCCTAATTGTGAGAAAAGTGGAATTTATGAAATTAGTTGTAATGATTGTGACAAAAAGTATGTTGGGCAAACTAAAAGGTCAATTAAAACACGATTTAAAGAACATTTAGCACACTTAAGATACAATAGAACAGAAAAGTCTAGCATTGCCGAACATGCCCTTGAAGCTGATCATACTGTAACATTAGATAATTTAATCTAAGATTAATAAAAAATGTATCTGATAGGAGATTGTTGAACGCATACGAAAGTATGGAAATCATAAAATGTAAAAGTAGTTTAAATAAAGACAGAGGGCCTATTCCTTATAGTCCACTCTACTGGTTACTTGACCGGAACTGATGGCCTTGCCTATGTCATTAGTTCCGCTTGAGTAATTCAAGGGTTAGGCTAAGTATAAATAGGGTAGATTTGTAGTTTAGCTTTAGTCAATCATCGCTCCTGATGAAGCTAACATGGTTAGCGAAACGCGCGTCGAGTGCAAAAATAAAGTGTTTGGTGTAGTGGTGATATATACTGAGTAGTACTAAAAAATTAAATATTTCTTACTTTTAAGCCTTCCTCAGGTTCTGTAATCAATACCCAATTGGAATACTCTAGAATTAAATCTATGTACTCTGGTCCTAAATTTTGCAGATATTCGACGGTTTTTCCAATTTCAGCATCCGCTTGTAATATTTCTAGACCTTTTTCATGGTGCCCTGGATATTTGAAACAAAATGTATTATCTAACATGTGTAGTTATTATCGTATCACCATTCTCAACATTAACCGAAACATTATCAGACAAACTGATGATAATTATAATTTACCTAATAACTTCAGATTCGAACAATAACCCAAGTAACAACCTTAGTAGCAAAACTATTTCGTGTTAGATTCCAAAGAAGTCACTTCCTGGAACAAATTCCTAAGAAGCCGACAGAATGACCGGCGAAACGTCAGCATCACTTTTTCAATCGACATATTAACAATCCAGAGGGATATAAATACGTATAAACTATTTAAGTGATATGATGGTTGCTACTGCCAAACTTTTCATTATCAAGTAACGCTTACATAATGTACAGGGTGATCATTTTTAGACGCCGGGCCCCGATTTATAGAAAATTGTTCGACAACTTTTTTTTACATCGACGTACCCTTTGTAAAACGACATTGCAAAGCTCTAATTTTTTTCAATGTTTTTTCTTTAAACTGTTTTTTTCTAATTTGTTTGCAAAAAAATTGTGCAACAAGAACCCTCTAAAATATTATTTTTTGGTCATCGCGGTTCCATGGATCTTATGCCACGTTTGGCGGTTTTCAAACAATTTATCTAGTAGGCTGCTGTTATACTTTATTCTAACAGTAATTATAATAATTTTAATTACTATGCTGTTGAGGTTTTTCCTTTAACAAAAGGTCTTTGAACAATAAAAAACAATAATACGAGGCTGGTTTGAAAAGTCTGTGCAAAAATAAAAACTACTTATGAGTTGGGTAAACCTTTTTTATTTTTCGACATAGTTTCCTTTTAGGCTTATACACTTCGTCCAACGATGTTCTAGTTTGTTGATCCCTTCCGAATAATAGGATTTGTCCAAGTCTGCAAAATATCCATTAGTGTCTGCAATCACCTCCTCGTTTGAATAAAATCTTTGTCCCGCCAGCCATTTCTTCAAATTGGGGAACAAATAATAGTCCGAGGGAGCCAAGTCTGGAGAATAGGGGGGATGTGAAACGAGTTGGAATCCTATTTCCACTAATTTTTCGACCACAACTGCTGAGGTGTGTGCTGGTGCGTTGTCGTGATGGAAAAGGACTTTCTTGTGGGCTAATCGCGGGCGTTTTTCTTGCAGCTCGGGTTTCAAACGGTCCAATAACAATGAATAATATTCACCTGTAATAGTTTTACCCTTTTCTAGATAGTCGATGAGAATTATCCCTTGCGAATCCCAAAAGACAGTCGCCATAACCTTTCCGGCCGAAGGAACGGTCTTCGCCTTTTTTGGTGCAGATTCCCCCTGGGTAACCCATTGTTTAGATTGTTGTTTGGTCTCAGGAGTATAGTAATGTATCCATGTTTCATCCACAGTGACGAAACGACGCTTAAAGTCCTCCGGATTCTTCTGGAACAGCTACAAACCATCCTTGCAACACATCACACGATTCTGTTTTTGGTCAAGCGTGAGCAATCGCGGCACCCATCTTGCGGATAGCTTTCTCATGTCCAAATGTTTATGCAAAATATTATGTACCCGTTCAGTCGAGATGCCCACAGCACTAGCAATCTCACGCACCTTAACTCTTCTGTCATCCATCACCATATCATGGATTTGATCAATGATTTCTGGAATCATAACCTCCACAGACCGTCCAGAACGTTCAGCGTCACTTGTGCCCATATGGCCAGTCCGAAAATTTTTGAAACCACTTATAAACTGTTCTAATCGAAGGTGCAGAGTCACCATAATGTTTATCAAGCTTCTCTTTAGTCTCCTGAGGCGTTTTGCCTTTCATAAAATAATGTTTAAACACCACACGAAATTCTTTTTCGTCCATTTCTTGAAAATCACTCGACTTCCTTGATTCACACGAATGCCAAACACAAAGAAATAGACCAATATGGCTGAAACTTGGTGTGCGTTCATTCAAGAGATGCTACTAACTAATCATGACGTCGATACGCGCCGGTGGTGCCATCTCTCGGACTTTGCACGGACTTTTCAAACCAGCCTCGTACATTATTTTTACTAAAATCAGAAAAAAACTATATAACTTTTAACATTACATAACTTATTACATATTTATAAAATCAAATGTTTGAAACTTCAACATCAAAGGACATTAATATATGCAGTAGTGTAATTGGATATAGTTAAAAACAAACGTTGATAAATTCCATATAACTCGACACAGGCATCGAACAAAGGTGAAGAAAAAATAATGAAATCGAAATTAGAAACAACAAGATTTCTAGTTCGCAAATAAGAATTAAGAATAAAAATGAAATAACCGATAAGTTATGAAAAACCAAAGTAAAGAGAAATTATAACCAATTTATATTCATATACTTACTTCCTTATGCAGGAATATATTCTATGTGAATCAGTTGCTAACGAAATTGGTTCCAACAGACCAGCTGCTGGTTTTAAAGCATTTTCATATTTTCTTTCAAGTGTATTTGTGTTACAATAGCTGATTTATTATAACAACTAACTTCTAACTAACAACTTCTGTCGATACCTGGGCATGGGTATATTTCTTCTAATTTGATACCTTTAAAAATATATTGGCTGAACTGAGCGAAGTACATCTTAAACAACGAAATTTCCAGAACAAAAAAGAATAAACCATCTCTTGGCTACTGTTTTTGATAAAGTACTTTGACTATTAATTGAAAAATTTTTCACGAGGGTGAGCAACATTATTAGTGTTCCGTATGGAACAGCTTTAAGATCACTTCGGTGTCTGTCGCACCCGATTTTCTCCGAAATTATTTGACGCAGAAAGTTGTAATTTGGCATTAATATAGGAATTTATGGCCCCATCAGAGCCGTGTAATTTTGAAAGTTAAATTTTGACATAAAGGGTTAATTTTGGGGGTGAAATCGGAAGTGAAAAAAATGTTTTACTGGGATGCCAAATAAAAGTTTGTGAAAATACGAATTCAGAAATATATATAATGTAGTACTTGCGCACACTTTTATTTGTACTATTTTTAAAAAATTGCCAAAAATGCCTGCCCCACCTTATCTCAAAAAGTACTGATCAAAAAATTTTGAAAAAAATTCTAGAATATTCCCCATAAGATTTAGATTGAGCGAAAATTATCACGAGTGCATTACCTCTATTAATTTATTTATTATATAAAAAAAAAATTCAAAGTCATCAGTTTTCATCAAAAATCGGAAAAAAAAAAAAAAAAAAATTGTTGCGAAACTCATTTGGTGTGTGTTGCAGTAACTGATCATTTTATACCTCCATAACAAAAAAATTTATTTTGAAAGCAATCAACATACGGAACACGACTTGCCTTGGCCGGTTATTCCTTCTAACATAGTAGAATTGCAAAAAATAGAACCATTTCTATATTAGAGAATTCATGTTTTAAATAGAGGCTTCTTCTTACAATAGAGACATTCACTTGTTCAATGGACGATGCAAAGAAGGCGTTCTTCTATCTCTTTTACTAATGTGCAGCATCAGCGATGCTGAATATAGTCTGCAAAAACTTGCAGCCAGAATCGCGTAATTTGTGGCTCAGGTACGAAACTATAATAATGAATAAGAAGGCTTCCTTATTATGGTTAAACATAGACTATTTTCACTAGGGTGCGTATTATCTAGTACTATTTTGATTTGTAATAACATAGAGTGAATTGTACCTAAACTGTGTAAATCTATAATTCTCTAACAGCAGCAGTTGTATGAGATGGTGCTCCGTCATGTTGATACCACATTTGCCTTCTCAAAATAAGGGGAACATTTTCTAGTAAAACTGGTAGAGTATTAACCAAGAAATTAAGGTATCTATTTCCATTTAATGTTTCCTCAAAAAAATATGGTCCAACCAAATGTCTCTCAAATATCCTACACTATACATTCACGTCATAATGGCCTTGATTCTGAATTTGATTAACGTTGTATGGATTCTCGACAGCTCAATTATGATAATTTTTTCTGTTAGGTTTGCCCTTGCTGACAAAATGACTTTCACCTGTCCATAATATGTGCTTCAGAGAATAACGTTCTTCGTCATATTTAATCATCATTTCTGCTACAAAACTCAGTAGTAGTTCTGAATCAAATTGTGTTAATAACTGAAGATTATGCATTTTATAGTCATGATATTTATTAGCTTTAAGAGATTTCTGAATAGCCCAATAAGATACATCCAATTGCGTGCTTGCTTGTCTGATTGAATTATAAGGATGGTTTTGAAAATATTGCCTAATTTCAGCTACTTTTTCATCTATTAAAACAATTTTTCGTTTAGAAATACCTTTCTGTCCAGAAAATGCATCCATATTACTCTTCAAATTTTGTTCTAACGACGAAAACAGAGAGTGTGATCCGGGATATACCCGTCGGGGTTACGTTCTTCTTGCTTCTCCATAAATAAGAATCATATGTACTTTTTCAGCGTGGGGAACTACTTCAACCAATAGCTATTAACACACTGCTTACTTAGTTTAACTCTTGAATAGGCGTGATGACAATAACAATGAATCACCGCAATTATGACTTTAAATAATGAAATAGGGTAAAAAGTTTCTAAAAAATGTTCTTATTTTTATATTAAGAGTGAGATTAATAGTATTTTTGTTAAAATAAAAATGCAAAATACAGCAATCCGCCATGTTATGTGGAACACCAATCAGAACGAATGAGATCACACCTAAGTAAACATTATTTCGGTCGAACTTCTCTTGTGTTAATGATAATCTCGGCACCGTTTATCAATTAATTTGTGGTTTTAAACTATCGAGTTACCTAGTTTTGGGTTATAAAAACTAGAGCCGAGAAACGTTAGCGATGGAAGACGGATTTATCAAGACAAATAGCTTTAATTTACTTACAATTGATTTGCTGATGCTTAGGTCAAACAAAGAATTTTGCTCAGCAGAATTTAGAAATATCAAAACTTCTAGGTAAGTATATAAGTAATCTATAATATATATAAAATGCAACGTCTCTCTGTCTGTCTGTCTGTCTGTCTGTCCGTTAGTGCGCTTATCACTGGAGAACCACTTATCCGATTTACGTACATAGATATGTTCTCTGGCCAGGTTATAGGCTATATTTTATTACGATAGGTAGCATAAGGAATGAGCAGTGATAATAATAGTGAGTGAAGTCGGAAAAAAGTTTGCCGCTAGCGCGTTCCCTTGCAATATATAGCCTAAACCATTAAATATGGAACAATATTATGTAGCAGAGAATATCTATAATCTATAATATATATAAAATGCAATGTCTCTATCTGTATGTCTGTCCATTAGTGCGTTTATCACGCGAGAACCACTTATCCAATTTACGTGTCTTTTTTAAATTCATACATATATTCTTTGGCCAGGTTATATAATAATACAGTAATACCCCGCTTTACGCGAGGGATACGTTCCGAAAAAAATCGCGTTAACTGAAATTCGCGTATATCGAGGTTTATGATTAAACATAGTCAAAATTTAATACAAAAAAATACAAATCATTTTAATCAATCACTTTAATTCTAAGAACACTTTATGCAATACATACTCTTATTTTTTACGGAAAAATACATCTATTGTCTTTTGGGTAACGTTTTGTTTACGTTCTTGTAAAATACGTTCATAACACCCAACACTGTTTTTAATTGTTTGACACACGGTCAAGACACGGTCATCATTATTGTCTATACTCTGCAATATGTCCAAACCTGAATAAATTTTTGAAAGTGCATTTTGTATTTCCCCTGAAGATAAAACTTTCTCTTCTACTTGTTCTTCCTCATCGTAGATAGGATTATTCTGTAACTCGATCAGATCTTCATTGCTAATAGGATCGTCGTGCGTTGCTACAAGTTCTACGAGATCTTCTACCGTGACATCTTCAAGTTCAGACCCCTCAATCATTGCAGCAATGTCTTCAAGCACTTGTCTCTGCATCTGGACAATTCTTCTAGGTGCTTCCACTACATCTGGCCAAAGATTACGCCACACCCCATTCATACAACTCATTTTAACTTCCTTCCAAGCCTCTTCTATGTTGTGAATAGACTTCATAATGTTGTATGACTTCCACCACTCTCGCATAGACTGTCTTCCTTCCCCGTCAGTTTCATGAATTAGTTGGCTAAAAGTGCGGCGATGGTAATAAGCTTTGAAGTTTGCTATTGCTCCCTGGTCCATAGGTTGTAATATTGACGTAGTGTTTGGTGGAAGGAACTTTACGTACACTTTTAAGTCTCTGGGCGTATCAAGTGAGGTTGGATGTCCTGGGGCATTGTCTAAGAGTAATATAACTTTAGGTTCAAGCCCATTTCTGTCACAGTATGATTTGACTGATGGGCAAAAACTATTAGAATACCATTCTTGAAAAATTTCCCGTGTAACCCACGCCTTTCTGTTTGATCGCCACACAACTGGTAGACTTGTCTTGTCTGTGCCTCGCATTGCACGGGGTGTTTCTGAATGGTACACTAGTAAAGGTTTCAGTTTGAAATCACCAGTGGCATTACCACCCAGCAGAAGTGTTAGTCGATCTTTCGCAGCTTTGAAACCACTGGCTTGACGTTCTTCCTTAGAAATGAATGTTCGAGATGGCATTTTTTTCCTGTAAAGTGCGGTCTCATCAACATTGAAGATGAGACAAGCAGGAATTTTCTCTCGTCTAACGAAGTCTTGAAACTTGTCTGGAAACTCAGCTGCAGCTTGAATGTCCGCGCTGGCCGCCTCGCCTGTTATGTGGATATTGTGAAGATTAGAACGCTGCTTGAACCGATGGAACCAGCCTCTGCTGGCAGCAAAAGTCGGAGTGGCACTCCCTTCTCCTTCTTTTGTTTTCAGCATCTCATACAAAGATTTTGCTTTTGTGCATATGAGATCTTGACTTAGTGGTGTGTTCTTCTTATTCAAATCTTCGATCCAGACTGACAGTAATTTCTCCATTCTTTCTAAGATAGATGATCTCGAACGAGAAAGTTTTGTTGCACTTATAGGTGTTGAACCTTCGCTGGAGATTTTAATTTTTTCCCGATTTTTATAAATCGTTCTCACAGTCGATTCTGAGAGTCCAAAATCTCTCCCAACAATTGTTGCTTTGCCTCCATTTTCCATTCTTCTTAACACTTTCATCTTCAATTCCAAAGTGACGCTTTTACGCTTTTTTCTTTACAGGCGGCATTTTTAACGTAGGGTTAAATTATGTATGTATGTATCTCCAATAAATATTAAAACAAAACTGCCAGCCGACCGAACTAACATTACGGAACAAATGAACACACGAAACGAACGAGGAAATCCCCATAGAACAAAGTCGAAGGACAGGGAATTCCCAATTCTTCAAAGAGAATATTCAGAGAAAGCGGGGATCCCCCCGCGACCATAGAGAAGTTAATGACTACATGAGCGCGAAATTTGAAATTCGCGTTATAGTGAAACCGCGCGTAACGGGGTCGCGCTAAGCGGGGTATTACTGTAATCTATATCTATAATATATATAAAATGCAGCGTCTCTCTGTCTGTCCGTCTGCCTGTCCATTAGTGCGCTTATCACTGGAGAACCACTTATCCGATTTACGTGCTTTTTTTTGAAACATTCATATGTTCTCTGGCCAGATTATCTATCTATTATATATATAAAATGCAACATCTCTCTGTCTGTCTCGGTCTGTCCGTTAGTGCGTTACGTACTTTTTTTTAAAACATACATATGTTCTCTGGCCAGGTTATAGGATATATTTTATTGCGTTAGGTAACATAAAGAATAAGCAGTGACGATAATAGTGAATCAAGTCGGAAAAAAGGCTACCGTTAGCGCGTTCTCTTACAATATACTGCCTAAACCATTAAATATGGAACAATATCATTATGCAAAGAATATAATATATATAAAATGCAACGTCTCTCTGTCTGTCTGTCCGTTAGTGCGCTTATCACTTAAGAACCACTTATCCGATTTACGTGTTTTTATAAATTTGTACATACGATATGTTCTATATAATTCAATATAAGCCTAGATAATGGGAGATAGGTATAAATAATGGGAGATAAGGAGAAATAATGGGAGATAAGCAGAAATAAGTCTAAGTAATGGGAGTTATGGTGAGATAATGGGAGATAAGGAGAAATAATGGGAGATGAGCAGAGATAAGCCTAGATAATGGAAATTATATAGAGATAATGGGAGATAAGGAGAAATAATGGGAGATAAGTAAAGATAAGTCTAAGTAATGGGAGTTATGGTGAGATAATGGGAGATAAGGAGAAATAATGGGAGATGAGCAGAGATAAGCCTAGATAATGGAAATTATGTAGAGATAATGGGAGATAAGGAGAAATAATGGGAGATAAGTAGAGATAAGTCTAAGTAATGGGAATTATGGTGAGATAATGGGAAATAAGGAGAAATAATGGGAGATAAGCTGAGATAAGTCTAGGTAATGGGAGTTATGGTGAGATAATGGGAGATAAGGAGAAATAATGGGAGATGAGCAGAGATAAGCCTAGATAATGGAAATTATGTAGAGATAATGGGAGATAAGGAGAAATAATGGGAGATAAGTAGAGATAAGTCTAAGTAATGGGAGTTATGGTGAGATAATGGGAAATAAGGAGAAATAATGGAAGATAAGGTGAGATAATTGGAGATAAGTATAAATAATGGGAGATAAGGAGAAATAATGGGAAATAAGCAGAGATAAGTCTAGGTAATGGGAGTTGTGGTGAGATAATGGGAGATAAGGAGAAATAATGGGAGATGAGCAGAGATAAGCCTAGATAATGGAAATTATGTAGAGATAATGGGAGATAAGGAGAAATAATGGGAGATAAGGTGAGATAATTGGAGATAAGTATAAATAATGGGAGATAAGGAGAAATAATAGGAAATAAGCAGAGATAAGTCTAGGTAATGGGAGTTATGGTGAGATAATGGGAGATAAGGAGAAATAATGGAAGATAGGGAAAAATATTGCGAGATAAGTCGAGATAAGCCTAGATAATGGGAGATAAGGTTAAATAATGGAAGATAAGTATAAATAATGGGAGATAAGCTGAGATAAGTCTAGGTAATGGGAGTTATGGTGAGATAATGGGAGATAAGGAGAAATAATGGGAGATGAGCAGAGATAAGCCTAGATAATGGAAATTATGTAGAGATAATGGGAGATAAGGAGAAATAATGGGGGATAAGTAGAGATAAATCTAAGTAATGGGAGTTATGGTGAGATAATGGGAAATAAGGAGAAATAATGGGAGATAAGGTGAGATAATTGGAGATAAGTATAAATAATGGGAGATAAGGAGAAATAATGGGAAATAAGCAGAGATAAGTCTAGGTAATGGGAGTTATGGTGAGATAATGGGAGATAAGGAGAAATAATGGGAGATAAGGAGAAATATTGCGAGATAAGTCGAGATAAGCCTAGATAATGGGAGATAAGGTGAGATAATGGAAGATAAGGAGAAATAATGGGAGATGAGCAGAGATAAGCTTAGATAATGGAAAATAAGTAGAGATAATGGGAGATAAGGAGAAATAATAGGAGATAAGGGGAAATAATGGCAGATATTTTATTACGTTAGGTAACATAAGGAATAAGCAGTGGCGATAGTAGTGATTCAAGTCAACGCGAGCGGAGCCGCGGGCACGGCTAGTCTGTATTAAAATAATGAATTCAAAAAAAATAAAAATTTTAAAAAGTAATATAGTGTAAAAACTTTTTTTTTTTAATTTAAAACTCAAAAACCCATAAAACTGCACTTTATTTCTATGTCATGGTTTTATTAGTTTTAGGTTAGGTTATGATTGTTATGAAAATGTTGATATGTCGTATGAGTAAGTACATACTAATTGATTTTATTTATTTTAGGTCCTCACGCCCATCGTATGGCGATGACGCTGTAAGCTATGTACAGCTTAAACGTGATGAAAAAATGTGCATAGTGAAATGTAAAATTTGCCCAGAACATAAGGTCCATGTAAAGTTATATGCAGTTACGTTAATAGTCAATGAAGAAGAAGAAGCAGTTATTTCCGTGCAATACCATGACTGTGTTGCCTCTCAAGGGGGCTGCATGCACGCCATAGCATTCCTCATGTCGGTACATCGCAGGAGTGAATACCCGTCTTGTACTTTAGTGGAATGTTACTGGATGAAATCCAAACTGTCTAAGGTTGCAACTAGCCTAAAATACGTAACGGCAAAGTAACAAATGAGAAGCCTAGTTTGCCATCAAATAGTAGAGTTCTTGAAAAGTTTTTGGAGATGGGAAGAAAAAGAAAACTTAACAACTGTGAAATAATGAAATATCAACCGAGTTATATTTGTGATGATACAGAAGTCTATTTATGCACCGACTTGGGCTGAAACATCAAGAGAAATCCTGTGACACATTTTTGGAGAAGCTCGTTCTGACTGATGCACATATTTTTAAAACTGAAAAAGAGACCAGAGAACAGCACTACAAAACTGCAAAACAAATTAGAAAAAAACAGTTTCAGGAAAAAATGTTGACAAAAATTAGAACTTTCCAATGCCGTTTAACAAAAGTCAGGTCGACGGGAAAGTTGTATGGCGTCGCGGCACCCACTGTCGTTTTCACTACCAAATGTCAAATACGTCAGTATACTCCTTGACATGCACTATATCATTCTACATTTTTAAAAAAAATAAAATATCCAACAATTTTCCATAAGTCGGGGCCAAGTGTCTAAAAATGATCACACTGTACATACAGCACACATGCTGCAGGGAAATATCTTAAGCACTACAGAAGCGACGAGTGCGCGGAATTAATTAATTAATTCTATTAATTGTGTGCCTCCTTGGTTTCGTCGATAATTTTTTTTGCATCTGTTCATTCTTAAACTTATTTATAATATGTTTCTACTTTCTAACCTCTCCATTGCCAAGTTCTGTCAACAAATTAATTACTTCTTCTCTTGAGATGTATGTACATACCACTCTGTAATTCTCTTTCTTTGATCTTCACGGATATCGCCACAATCTTATTTCGAACTAGAAAGCTTTGTACTCCACAACTGTTAATTAGGTACAGAGCTCAAATTCGACCAACGATGGAATTCTGCTTCCATATTTGGGGCTCTGCTCCCAAACATATACTGCTTTTGTTGAATTTTATTTAGAAGCGAGCTGTTCGCCTGACTGGATACCTAGAACTGACCAACAATCTTGATTCCTTGGAACATCGAAGAACGGTTGGCGACTTGTATCTATTCTGTAAGTATTTTCATGAAAAGAGTTCCATGAATGTAGCCTGCTTAATTCCCCCCAAAGCGGTGCATGCTAGAAATACACGTCGCGCTAATACTTCACACCCGTATAAATTTCAGCTTGTCACTCCTCGTGCAAGTATTTTCAATCAGTTTTTTATGTGGAGAACCTCATCCCTTTAGGATGATTTGTTTAGGACTGTTTCCCACCCAATACAATTTACATCGATTCAAAACCATCGTGAATCGCTTTTTTCCGCACACGTGTGGCTCCTGTAGCTCTTTAGGGACTTCCATGCACGTGTGCTAAGCCCATTAAAAAAAAATTAGGAAGGAGAAAAAGCTCAGGGCCGGACTTCATGGAGAAGTCCAGTCTTAAATGTTTAATTATTTTGTAATACTGAAATAAAATAAAAATATACCTTTAGTTTCATACAAAAGAACTAATTCTTTACGCTTCTCGAATTTTTTTAAAACTCTTTCAGTTTCTTCCAGATGACAGTAATGCAGACGTAGCAAAGGGGCTACTAAGGCATCATTAGTATGTAAGTAACATTTTACTAATGTCGTGTCAATTATTTGAAGGAGCTGATCATTCTGCTGAATTGATTTTCGTTTAATCTT
>CM032449.1:192600264-192618261 GCA_019049505.1 Pachyrhynchus sulphureomaculatus
ATCGAAAACAAATGTCTATCCAAGAGAAAGTTCGAAATATAAAATAAAATAAAAAAAATTTGGTATATAAAAAAGCAAAAATTTCAAGGCTGTTATCAATTTTCAGCTAAGATCGGAAACAAACTGTCATTGATCATTCTATACCTCCGTAACAAAAATTTTTATTATAAAAGCAATTAACGTACAGATCACTAATTTACGCAAGTCCGACTTGGCCGGTTATTTTCATTGCAAAATGGAGAAATTGCTTTAAGTTATCAAAGACAATCCTGCCCAAATGTCCTCCACGCCACTTGTAATCATTTAATCCCGCTACTCATGTGCGACATCTTAATTTTAAATTTGAGATTTGTTTGCGATTTGAGATTTCCCAAATAAAGTCGCAGAAGCGTCAAATGGCACGATCTTCTTGTTGACGTTTCGGGAAATGACGCGACCTTGAGTAGTGTGATATGTTACAACTTGTTAATGCCACTTATCTCGAAGATCCACACCGATTAAATTAGACTACAAGAACTCGAATATTTTGGTTACAATCGCCACTGTTAAAACAGGTGCGATCTAATCGCTTCTTATATCCCAAGACAGTCTAAAACAGTTGCTCTTTGAGGATACATTTGTGTCTCATATTTGACTCGAGAATTCTTTGTGTCGCAAATCCAGCGATGTTGTTTATTAACAAAATTATTCAGTTTATAGGTTTCCTTATATTATTCACTGAGGTAGCCGTTACTTGATGGAAATTCATTGTAAATTAATACCGAAGTAAAACAATAGATGTTTTTAGAATTCCACTATATTTATAAACCGTAACAATTGTTTCGACATACAATGTCTTCATCAGACGGATGATAACTTTAAACTAATTTTAAATTAGAACATATTAGCCCATATATACCTTTAGGAGTAGTAAATTACAAGATTAAGTTATAAAATAATAAACACTTAATATTATTGTACAAAAGAAGGGGGTAGTACCTGTCATTTGTGGGTTTTCACAAAATTAAAATATAGATAACAATAAATAAGTTGTACCATACTTAAATGATGGATTAATAATGGGTTATTCCGGATAAAGGTTTAATAATGGGGAATTGTTTGTTTCTATTTGTTGATTTAAGAGGAGATTTGAATTTTTGTATTTGTTTATTTCTAAGCTTTCTAAGTAATTTAATTTCTTGGATTTTTTTTGTCATAATGAAGTATTTTGAAATTATCGTCAAAGACGTGATTTGTTGAAATTAAATGTTCTGCATAATGGGATATGATATTTTGTTTGGTATAGCTTCTTTTGTGTTCGTTGATTCTTTTTTGAAAAGATCTGCCTGTTTGGCCTATGTAAAATTTTGGACAAGAACCACAATTGAGTTTATAAATTCCCGATTTTGCTTTTTTGTTACTTTTATTTTTATTATTTTTTATTATGTTAGAGAGTTTATTATTAGTTCTGAAAGCAATATTTAGACCTATTTTAGTTAATTCTTTAGAAATAAACTGTGTAATTTGTCCGGTGTAAGTGATAGTTTTATAACTTTCTTTATTCTTTTTTGGTTTAGGATATAACTTGTTGATTGCTAGTTGATATGTTTTTTTTATTAATCATTCTGTTTAAGATATCTGGTTGGTATCCATTGTTAACCGCTATTTGTTTTATTATATTCATTTCTATAGAATAATTCTCTTCTGACATAGGTACATGTAAAAGTCGATGGATGAATGAATTAAAAGCTGCCATTTTGTGTGAATATGGATGATTTGAGTTATTATGTATTACTGTATCTGTATGTGATGGTTTATGGTAAATTGAAAAATTGTGTTTATTATTAATATTTTTAATTGTTAAATCTAAGAAGTTAATTGTTTTTTCTTGTTCAATTTCTATGGTAAATTTAATATTGGAATGGATAGTATTAATATGGTTGAGAAATTGTTGTAGTTGTCTATCTGTTCCAGAAAAACAAACTAATATATCGTCTACATACCTATGCCAGTATAGAAAATATTTACTAATTGGGTGTTTGAGAATTATGGATTCTAAATTATCCATGAAAATTTCGGCTAACAATGGACTTAACGGATTCCCCATTATTAAACCTTCCTTAGCCATATAAAATATGTCATTAAATTCAAAGTAATTTTGATCTAAACAAACTAATAGACAATCTAGGATTTCTTGTTTGATTATTATATTAATTCTATTTTTAGTGAGTAGACCTTCTACTAAACTTATTACTTCATTAGGTGGTATACTCGGAAATAAATTTTGGACGTCAAAAGATATAAGTTTAGCGTTTTTTGGAATCTGTAAGTGTTGAATTTTATTGATAAGTTCGTAAGAATTAAGAATACTGTGTTGTGCTTGAAAGTTGCAATATTTTTGTATGATGTCTATTAGTTTGTTTGATAGTTTAACAGAAGGAGCAGTAACAAAAGATACAACCGGTCTAATAGGGAAATTATTCTTATGGAGTTTAATTAGTGAATATAATTTAGGGGCCTGCGGATTCATTAGTATTAAATTTCTTTTTTCGAAATCATTAAAAAGTGAAAGGTCTTTAATAACATTTTTGGTAAGTTTTTGAAATGTTCTGTTGGGTCAAATTTCAAAATGTTGAAATTATTGATATTAAGAAAATTGATTGTTTTAGAGATATACTGTTCTTTTGTTACCGCTACTATCGATTTACCTTTGTCTGCTCTAGTGAGTTTCCTTATTATTAAAAATTATTTTCCTATCTAGAACTATTGTCCTTGTATATTTAATGCAGATCCTAACTAACAAATTATCGGCGCTTAGAATAAATTGTTGTTAGCTTGAACTCCTGTGTCTACTGAATTTTGTATGTATGGAAGTGCAGGTTTTTTTCGTCAGAATTTACTGCAAAGAGCTTTTTGAAATGTCCAGCTGTAACTCATGGAGCTGGATTTTCATTCGCACGTTTATTTATTGCTGCGATTCTTCAGTAGTATCAGTGTTTCAGAATAAAATACTAACTAAATGCTAAATAATATTCTGAAAAATGTTCGAAATATTCTGAGTATCCCAGTACTCGAATATCGTTTAAAAGAACGTATCTACAGTAGTGAAAATATGGAATTATAGCAAATATGTTGTTATTATAACAAGATAATAAATGAAGAGTACAGGGGAAAAATGATCAGGGTCACAGAAAGCATTTTTTAGAGAATAGTGAAAACAATGTTTACAGAGTCGAATTAAATATTTACGATTATTTAAATCTAAAAATATATATAAAAGCGTCAATACTAACTATTTTGCTGTGCCTAGTACATACCTGAAATATTTTCTATCAACCTTCACTGTTTTATAAACAAAAACGCAACGTCATGACAAAACAAAAAATGTAAAAAAGATCATAGTCCTGGACTCTGATCGTTTATTCGTTTTTTTGTTTTGTTGTGACGTTAGCTTCAGCAAATCATTATTCAATAATTTTATTGATATTTATTATAAAAAAACATAGAAATTTATAAAGCTAAATAATTCGCAAAGGAAACGTTTTACAAATTTGAATCGTTGAAATAATTTCAATATTAATGAACACATGGCTATTCAAACTTGCGGTTTTTCATCTTTCTAGAGAGTTCCGCAAGTGGGATTAGATCGTCGGGATCATCTTCTGCAGCAGTTATCTCCAGATTGTAGATGGGAATAAACTCTTCAAGATCATGAATGACAATGAATATTTTTTATACATTGTTTTACCTAGCCGTTTACGCACGTTTTGAAGCGATAGGAAGGACTCTAATCGTTTTTGATTGGGACCGCTCGGAATACCTTGGACTGTGATCGTTCTTGCGTTGTATAGGGTTTTTATTTAATTTGAATACTGCGATCCTGTTCGTTTTTACCACAAACAAATATTTCGAGCGGAAAGGTTAGGGTAAGAAGTTAAAGATGGCGCTTTTACACAATTTTTGTCAGAAATGGACTCTGATCGTTTTTCCCCTGTACTCTTCAAATTTATTCGTATGGGATTTTTTTTCTACTACTAAATAGGATATCCAAAAAACATAAAACCACTCTACCTACACGATATTTTTTCAGCATTATAAATGGTTTCAAGCAGTATTTATCCGGAGAATCCTCACAAATTTTTAAACGCTTTCTAGTTAAAAGCATCCGAGAGCACGCAATAATTCTGAGTGTTCATTAAAAAAGAAAGAGCACCAGAATTTTTAACAGCTTTATGTCGGAGTGTGTGCCATATATCTCCTTTTGGAAGTTTATTTAAGGGCGGTTCTTTAGCTGTGAAAGGCAACTGTGTACTAACTCTCTTGGGTTAAATAATTCTTTTCTCTGAACTAGTAGTTATTTGTAATAAAAAAAAAATGAGTTTGCCTATAAAGAATTACCTTGATTTGATTTAAATTTGGTAGTTTGGTACTACTACTAAAGAAATTCAAACTTGAAAATAAATGATTTTGAGAGGAGTTGATTCGCATATTTTAGATTAAATGTCATTTTCAAGGTTCTTGGAGTCGGAGTGGTTGAAATATTTATGGAGGTTAATCTATATACACGAACAGCTCGTAACAAGCGCTCTTTTTCATTTTATTTTATTTTTTATGGGTCTAGTACACGTGCTACAGAGAAGTCCCTAAAGCGCTCTAGGAGCGGCATGTGTGCGGAAAAAGCGATTCACGTTGTTCTTGAATCGCTTTTTCCGCGTAAATTGTACGCGGTGGGAAACACAGCCCTGGACAAATGATTCCAAAGGGATGATGTTCTCGATATAAAAGACCGTTTGAAAAGCGTTGTAGGCGGAGCAACAAGCTGAACCTCATACGGATGTGAAGCATTAGGGCAACGTGTATTTCTAACATGCACCGCTCTGGGAGGAATTAAATGGGCTACATCTTTCGAACACTTTCCATGAAAATACTTGTTGAACAGACTCAAGTCTCCAACCGTTCTTCGATGTTTCAGCGAATCAAGGCCGCCGGTTAGTTCCGGGTCTCCAATCAGACGAACAGCCCTTCTCTGAACAGAATCCAACAAATGTAGTGTATGTTTGGAAGCGGAGCCTGAAACATGGGAGCAGTATTCCATAGTTGGTCGAATTTGAGCTTTGTAAAGAATTTACAGTTGTTGTGGAGTGTAAAGCTTTCTGGTTCGAAATAATATTCCCAACTTTTGAGAAGCTCTCCTTGCTATGCCTGCAACATGTTCATGCCAGGACATATTTGCTCTCAAATTAACGCCCAACAAATTGAGTGACGATGCTAGGGGAATGGAGCGCCACGACATAACTATGTCGGGTTCAGCAACGTTAACTTTTTTAGAAAAAACTGCCGCCTGGGTTTTTGTACCGTTAAATTCCATTTGGCTACTGTCACCCCAAGATAGAATTTCTTCCAGGTCTTTGTTAATTTGAACGACCTCCTGCTGTCTGCGGATATTCGCCTGAGTAGCCGATGTTCGAGCATTCAAAGTGAATGAAGAGATAAGCGTACTGTCACCCGCAAAGCTGTAGATTGGATTTCCGGTCTTTTCCAGCAGATCGTTATTGTAAATGAGAAAGAGAGTAGGAGACAGTATGGAGCCATGGGGCACACCGGCGTTGATAGTGAAGGTGTTAGAAAGAAATCCGTCGACCGCCATTCGTAAAGAACGCTCTCTGAGGAAACATGAGAGCCACAAACCGAACTTTTCAGACATACATAAGAGCATAGCTTAGCCAACAGTCCATCGTGCCAAACACGGTCGAATGCCTTGGATATGTCAAGAGCAACCGCAAGCTCGAAATTCTCCAAAGTGTTCAATTGGGTTGTTCCAAATATGTGTTACATAAGTCAAAAGATCTCCCGTTGATCTATGTTTACGAAAGCCATATTGGTGATCGCTAATAATGTTGAATCGTTCAAGATATTTTAGAAGATGCTGATTGATAACCTTTTCCATGATTTCCGATATTATTGAAAGCAGTGCTACTGGTCGGTAGTTATTTGGCAAGGTCTTCTTGCCTTTTTTAGGTATCGTCTGAACTGTGGCACATTTCCAGCAGGAAGGAAATATTCCCTTTCTGTAGGATAGGTTGAAAAGTCTACAGAAAGCTGGTGTTAGTTCTCTCGCACTGTTTTTTGAGAACTATGGCAAGTATTCCGTCAGCGACAGAAGCCTTTTTGGTGTCTAGCTTCATCAGTATGAAGCAGGTGTCGTTGCAATTGAATTATCGGGCCGTGTGAGTGGTGGTATGGTCAATTTGGTGAAATTTTAATTAAGTGTCTTGACGCTCGCCAAAAGAACATAGAATTGTTGGGACAAGCGAGAAGTTTGTTTCTAATTCGTTGATTGTGTGCGTCCTTGGTTTCGTCAATAATTCCTTTGCATCTGTTCTGGGCACGAAAAAAGGTGTTACGATTTATGGTGTATACCAAGTATTTTTTCTTTCTTTGAGCTACTGTCATATTCAAGTATCGTTTTCTGGGTAGAACTCTTTGTCACTATCCAGGATCAATGAAAATTTTTAACTAAATTTCCCAAATCAAAACCTTCTGTGCATAAAATTTTAATCAAATAAGGATTAAGTATTAATAGTGATTAAGTATCGACGAGTGAACTTATCATGTGTAGCCTCTATAAAATGGAAACTCGTTGGGACTTCGTTTCTAGCTTCATTTGTGCATAGACCAGGAATTTCCAAATTAGTATTTCAAAACGTCTAGGTGGAAAACTATAGAATTTCCATTTAGTAAGTAGTACAGAAATAACAAAATGTTTATAAAAATCATTAAAATAAACAAAAAAAAATCAGTTAGACGGGCATCCTAACAAATAATAATGTTTTTTGCCAAATTCAGCCGTATTTGTGCTATTTGATACGAAATAAAAGTTTTAAATAACTAAAAAATAAACAAAAGTTTTAAACAACATACTGTTAAAAACCTAATCATGGAGTTCAGTTCAAGGAGACAGCAAAGTAATTAATTAGTAATAAATTAAATCCACCCCTCGAGTTAATGTCATCAGAGGTATCTTTCTTTTTGTCTCTCATTAAAAAACCATGAATTTGCCACAAGAAAATTAAATTGTTTACCATTTCGCCAATACTCAATTGTTATTGGAACAACATTCCTAAAATTCTGGTTCAATTTTGGCCAAACATGTAAGGTGAACTGTAACGTCAAATGTTTTATTGAATACCATCGTGTATTTGGCATGACTGGGGCATTTCGGTATCTTGTTAAGCATTTTCGTCTTGTTTGGTGCAAGGGCAGCCATTGGCCTGATGTCAGGTGCGGGTTGATATGGCGGTGAAATTCAGTTTTGCCTATTTTTTTTTTTAATTTTTCAAAAATGTTTAAACTTTAAAAAAAGTTTTGAATGAGTTCCTATACAACCCCACTGGGGTTCAATATATTAAACGATTTTCATAGCTCCCTGTATATATGTAACTGTCTTTACATTCGTTAATTGTTCTTAGTTGTTACAACTTTAATTAATATTATAAACTGATCATAATTACGTGGCTAATACACTCCCATATTTCCAAAAAAGTCCCTTACATGGAGAGTCTTGCACATCTAAATCTAGAGATATATTTTTACATAATCGTGATGAATTTTTCCTCGAAAACGTATTAATTTTTTTTTCTAGATAAACTCATAAATATCTTCCATTTCTTAATTAATTTCATAAGTAATTCTTTTTTTTTTCCTTTATCCTCGGATAGTGTGTATTGATTGTTATTAAAAATTCAAAATCCAGCATTATCGAATTAATTACACTAATGTAACCGATACTTTCATTAAACAAAATCACTTCAAAGGACCCCGCACTAATCTTATGGAAATTGAATCCCGGTTAAATCGGTTGAAAATATAGTATGTTATGCCTCAAGCCATTCTGATCAAAATTCTCCATAGACACAAAGTCCAAAAGTGAATAGATTAGGAATTATTGAGCGTGGAATTAGTGAAAAACCGCTGAGAAAAAGCTATTTTTGCGTTTTTTTAAGGACTTACTTTGACTAGAAGATGATTTTACGAAAAATTCCTACGGGACTATATGTTTTTTGGGTTGCTAATTATGAATATAATAATTATTTTGACTTATTTCGCTCATACTTTCGAATATTGGCCATTTTGGCCATTTCTGGAGTTTTTTTTTTTGATTTAATTCGCATAGAACATATTTTTGCGAAAAATTTTAACGGAATTTTATGTTTGTTGAGTTGATAATTACGAATATAATAATTTGAATAGCATTTATGTTTGACAATATAACTTTTACCATTCTCTCTAAACAATTTTCCTTAGTGCTGTTGAAAATAAAGTATAACTCTTATATGTTTTAGTCTCATTAAATCCAAAAAAGGGTCAAAAGTTGGCCAAAAATAAACGCTATGGAAAGCAGGATCCAATTGCTTCAAAATAATTATTATATTCGCAGGCGAATTAAATCAAAAAAGACTTCAGAAATGGCCAAAATGGCCAATATTTGAAAGTAGGAGCGAAATGGGTCAAAATAATTATTATATTCATTATTGGCAACCCAAAAAAAAACATATTGAAATTTTTCGTAAAATCATATTTTAGTCAAAATAAGTGCTTAAAAAATGCAAAAATTGCATTTTCTTAGCGGTTTTTTTCACTAATTCCACGCTCGATAATTCTTAATCTATCCATTTTTGGACTTTGGATCCATGGAGATTTTTGACCAGAATGGCTTGAAGCATACCATACTACATTTTCAGCCGATTTGACTGGGATCCAATTTTCATAAGATTAGTGCGGGGTTCTTTAATAACAATATACAAGCAATGAATAATGAACAAACGGAACACCTTCACTATCATGGCCGTCCCAAGGGTCCGTACTGTCTCGTACTGTCTTCTTTCTTCACATTAATGATCCGCTGGATAGGAGCAACAATTCATTTACAAGTTGGCCGATGACGGTACGCTTGTTTCTTTCTTCATTTACCTTAAACCGTCGAGCATCGGCTACGCATGTATATACGCATGTATATATCCGCATACAGCAGGCACCCAACTTAATAAAGACCTGGAAGAAATTGTACCTTGGAGTGACAATAACCAAGCATAATATAGCCCGGTAAAAATCCTGGTGGTTGTATTTTCTAAAAAAATCAACGTTGTAGAACGTTGTGGCTTTATCGGGGTACTTCATTCTTTTAGCGTCGTCACTTAAGTTGCTGTGCGTTAACTTGGGGGCAAATATGTTTTGGCATTAATAAGTTGCTTGCTTAGCAAAGGCAGCTTGTCGAAAGCTAGTAATGATTTTGCTTGCGGCAAAACCCATCAGCGTGTAAAATTTTAATCAAATAATGATTAACTGTCAACGAGTGAATTTATTAGGTGTAGCCTCTATAAAATGGAAACTCGTTGGGACTTCGTTTCTAGCTTCATTTTTACAAAAACCCGGGATTCCCAAGTTAGTATTTCAAAACGTTTAGGTGGAAAACTATAGAATTTGCATTTAGTAAGTAGTACAGAAATAATAAAATGTTTATAAAAAATCATTAAAATAAACAAAAAAAAATGCTAACAAATAATATTTTTAAATAACTAAAAAATAAAACAAAAGTTTTAAACAACATACTGTTAAAAACCTAATCATGGAGTTCAGTTTGAGAAGACAACAAAGTAAATAATTAGTAATAAATTAAATCAACCCCTCCAGTTAATGTCACCAGAGATATCTTTCTTTTTATCATGAATTTTCCACAAGAAAACTAAATTGTTTACCATTTCACAATTACTCTTGAAATTGTTATTAGAACAACATTCCTCAAATTCTGTTTCGATTTTGTTCAAACATGTAAGGTGAACTGTAACGTTAAATGTTTTATTGAGTACCATCGTGTATTTGGCAAGACTGGGAAATTTCGTATTGTATGGTCCAATGGCAGCCATTGACCTGATGTCAGGTGCGAGTTGATTTGGCAGTGAAATCCAGTTTTGCCTACTTTTTTTTTCTAATTTTTCAAAAATGTTCAAACTTTTGAATGTGTTTCTGTACGACCCCAATGGTCACCCATTGCAATATATTAAACGATTTTCATAACGCCCTGTATATACGTAACTGTCTTTACATTTGTTAATTGCTCTTAGTTGTTACAAATTTTATTAATATTATAATTACGTGGCTAATACACTCCCCACATTTCGAAAAAAAAGTCTCTTACATGGAGACTCTTGCACATCTAAATCTAGAGATATATTTTTACATAATCATGATGAATTTTTCCCCGAAAACGTATTAATTTTTTTTTCTAGATAAACTCATAAATATCTTCCGTTTCTTACTTAATTTCCTAAATAATTCTTTTTTTTTCTTCCTTTATCCTCGGATAGTGAAATTAATTGAGTTCGTTTTCTGCCGATACAGCCCAACAATACGGAAAGTTCAAACTGAATTAACGAATTTTCGCATTGAATATATAAATATTTTTACTGTTTTAGTGTATTGATTGTTATTAAAAATTCAAAATCCAGCATTATCGAATTAATATACACTAATGTAACTGACACTTTTATTAAACAAAATCACTTCAAAGAACCCCGCACTAATCTTATGGAAATTGGATCCCGTTAAATCGGTTGAAAATGTAGTATGTTATGCTTCAAGCCATTCTGATCAAAAGTCTCCATGGACATAAAGTCCAAAAGTGGATAGGTTAGGAATTATCAAGAGTGGAATTACTGAAAAAACCGCCGAGAAAAAGCTATTTTTGCGTTTTTTTAAGGACTTTGACATGATTTTACGAAAAATTTCTACTAGATTTTATGTTTTTGGGTTGCTAATTATGAATATAATAATTATTTTGAACCATTTCGCTCATATTTTCGAATATTGGCCATTTTGGCCATTTCCGGAGTATTTTTTTGATTTAATTCGCATAGAACATATTTTTTAACAGCATTTTTGTTTTTTTGAGTTGATAATGACGAATATAATAATTTGAATAGCGTTTTCTTTGGTAATATAGCTTTTACCATTCTTTCTAAACAATTTCCTTAGAGTTGTGAAAATAAAGTATAACTTTTATACGAGGCTGGTTTGAAAAGTCCGTGCAAAAATAAAAACTACTTATGTGTTTTAGTGTCTGCAGTGTTTTAGTGTCTACATTAGTGTCTGCAGTCACCTCCTCGTTTGAATAAAATCTTTGTCCCGCCAGCCATTTCTTCAAATTGGGGAACAAATAGTAATCCGAGGGAGCCAAGTCTGGAGAATAGGAGGGATGTGAAACGAGTTGGAATCCTATTTCCATTAATTTTGCGACCACAACTGCTGAGGTGTTTGCTGGTGCGTTGTCGTGATGGAAAAGGACTTTCTTGTGGGCCAATCGCGGGCGTTTTTTCTTGCAGCTCGGTTTCCAAACGATGAATAATATTCACCTGTAATAGTTTTACCCATTTCCAGATAGTCGATGAGGATTATCCCTTGCGAATCCCAAAAGACAGTCGGCCGAAGGAACGGTCTTCGCCTTTTTTGGTGCAGATTCCCCCTTGGTAACCCATTGTTTAGATTGTTGTTTGGTCTCAGGAGTATAGTAATGTATCCATGTTTCATCCATAGTGACGAAACGACGCTTAAAGTCCTCCGGATTCTTCTGGAACAGCTGCAAACCATCCTTGCAACACTTCACACGATTCCGTTTTTGGTCAAGCGTGAGCAATCGCGGCACCCATCTTGCGGATAGCTTTCTCATGTCCAAATGTTTATGCAAAATATTATGTACACGTTCAGTCGAGATGCCCACAGCACTAACAATCTCATGCACCTTAACTCTTCTGTCATCCATCACCATATCATGGATTTGATCAATGATTTCTGGAGTCGTAACCTCCACAGGCCGTCCAGAACGTTCAGCGTCACTTGTGCCCGTATGGCCAGTCCCAAAATTTTGAAACCACTTATAAACTGTTCTAATCGAAGGTGCAGAGTCACCATAATGTTTATCAAGCTTCTCTTTAGTCTCCTGAGGCGTTTTGCCTTTCATAAAGTAATGTTTAATCACCACACGAAATTCTTTTTCGTCCATTTCTTGAAAATCACTCGACTTCCTTGATTCACACGAATGCCAAACACAAAGAAATAGACCAATATGGCTGAAACTTGGTGTGCGTTCATTCAAGAGATGCTACTAACTAAACATGACCTCGATACGCGCCGGTGGTGCCATCTCTCGGACTTTGCACGGACTTTTCAAACCAGCCTCGTATGTTTTAGTCTAATTAAATCCAAAAAAGTATCATAAGTTGGCCAAAAATAAACGCTATTGAAAAGCAGGATCCAATTGCTTCAAAATAATTAGACGAATTAAATCAAAAAGAGACTTCAGAAATGGCCAAAATGGTCAATATTTGAAAGTAGGAACGAAATGGGCCAAAATAATTATTATATTCATTATTAGCAACCCAAAAAAACATATAATCCCGTTGAAATTTTTTGTAAAATCATATTCCAGTCAAAATAAGTGCTTAAAAAAAGGAAAAATAGCATTTTCTTAGCGGTTTTTTCACTAATTCCATGCTCGATAATTCCTAATCTATCCATTTTTGGACTTTGAGTCCATGGAGATTTTTGATCAGAATGGCTTGAAGCAGTCCGTAGTACATTTTCAGCCGATTTGACCGGGATCCAATTTCCATAAGATTAGTGCGGGGTTCTTTAATAACAATATATAAGCAATGAATAATGAACAGAAGGAACACCTTCACTATCATGGCCGTCCCAAGGATCCATACTGTCTCCTACTGTCTTGTGTCTTCACATTAATAATCTGCTGGATAGGAACAACAATTTATTTACAAGTTGGCCGATGACGGTACGCTTGTTTCTTTCTTCATTTACTTTAAACCGTTGAGCATCGGCTACCCATGTAAATATGCGCATACAGCAGGCAGTTACCCTACTTAATAAAGACTTGGAAGAAATTCTACTTTGGGGTGACAATAACCAAGTAGGATTTAGCCCGGTAAAAATCCTGGTGGTTGTATTTTCTAAAAAAATCAACTTTGCAGAACGTTGTGGTTTTATCGGGATACTCCATTCTTTTAGCGTCGTTACTTAAGTTGAACTAACTCTGTTGAACTTTGAACTAAAACAAAAATTTCAATCATCTACTCTGATGGTTCCAAGACAGAAAATGGAGTGGGAGCTGCACTAATTTACAATAGCACCACTAAATCTTACAAGCTCTCACTGCATAACACTGTATATACAGCAGAACTCCTCGCAATGAAAGAAGCCACTAAAATTGCCATCAGATTGTCATGGGAAAAATGTCCTGATAATTTCTGATTTTTTGAGTGCGCTTAAGTCTATTTCCTCCACTAAACCAAAACAAGCATACCTAAGGCAGTTGGCTGACCTTCTATACATCGCCAAAATCAGAAACAAGAAAATAGCTTATCTGTGGATTCCCGGCCACGAAGGCATAAAAGGCAATAATCTGGCTGACAAAGAAGCCAAAAGAGCAATATTAAATGGCACTCTTACATATGATGAAAAACACCCCAAAGACTTTCAAAATCTATTAGTCACTATTAGCAAAGAACTGTTCCAACTGAGTTGGGATCTAGAAGACAGTCACAACAAGCTCTGGGAAATCAAGCCCATGATGTATCCCCCTCTTCATAATCAAAACTTATCCAGATCTGAGAACGTCATTTTGAGAAGATTAGCTACAGGACACACGTATTCCATTCACTCATACCTACTAAAAAATGAGCCCATTCGTTCTTGCCCTGCATGTAACTCTTCACTATCTATTAAACATATTTTTGAGGCTGAACATTTCTCTAACATTAGGTCATTTCATGATATTTCCCTCTCTCTCACCCAAGTAATCAACACCTTTCAGTCAAATAAGGACAAAATATTAGATTAAAGAGTTGAACATCAGAATATAGTCAACTTACCAAACCTTTTTTCGGGCGCCAAATGACCAGAGAAGTCGACGCGCCCTACCCCCCTAAACTCATCATCATCACTTAAGTTGCTGGGCATTAACTTGGGGGCAAATATATTCTGGCATTAATATGTTTCTTGCTTAGCAAAGGCAGCTTGTTGAGAGCTAGTACTGATTTTGCTTACTAGAAAGCTTGAAACCCTTCAATTCTTAATTTTGTACAAAGCTCAAATTCGACCAACAATGGAATACTGAGGAATGTTGAGGCTCTGCCCTTAAACAAACGCTGTATTTCTTAGATCTTATTCAAAGGATTGGTGACCCAGAATTCACCAGCAACCTTGAATCAATGGAAACATAGAAGCTTAAGCTTATTTTCTAAGTACTTTCAAGGAAAGTGTTCGATGAATGCAGTCTGCTTAATTTCTGAACGCATATCGCGCTATTACATCACATCCGTACAATTCACGCCCAACATGAATTGCCTTTTTTGCACACGCGTCATTCCTGTAGAAATTTCCCATTACTGTATCCATCTACAGTCCCTGGCCAAATTATTAGACGCACTGTAATTTTTTTTTAGTAATTTTATGTTTCTTAAGAGTTTTTATGCAATAATGGTATATTTAAACCACAATATTATTGATTTTTATTGTTTGTGTGGCTTTATGGACTGTGATTGTTTGTTTAACAGTTTTATACTACTCAGTTATTAGTTTATTTTGTATGCAGTGTTTTAAAAAAGTAATTGGACTATTTTCATTATGGGTAGAAAAGGCGATCTTTCACCACGTAAAAAAGTTGAAGTGAAGGCCCTTGTGAATGCGAAAACATTTACAAACCGAGAAATATCACGAAGATTGGAGGTTTCTGAAGCTAGTGTACGACGCATAAAAAAGAAAATTGAGTCAGGGAAGGAATTAAGCCCGAAAAGAAAGAAAAGATGCGGTAGAAAACCAATTTTCTCTCCACGGTCAGAGAGATGTTTGAAGAAAATTTGTGTAGAAAACAGATTTGCTACCACAAAGGTAATAAAATCACAACTCCAGGATGCTAGCGTAAATGCTTCTGAGCGCACTGTTCGAAGAAAATTGAAAGAATTAGATTTTAAGGCCTGTCGCCCCCCAGGAAGCCCAAGTTAACAGCTGCAATGAAAGCAAAGCGCCTGAAGTGGGCCAAACAATGGCAAGACAAAGATGTGGACTTCTGGAGATCGGTAAGATACAGCAATTTAATCAATAATTGATACATTATTATCATTTTCAGTTAAATAAAGCAAATAAACATGGAAGTTTATATATTTTTCCTATTTTTGGCAGGTCTGCTTCAGTGACGAAAGCACATTCAAAATTTTGCAGAATAAAGCTCAGTATGTGCGTCGTCGTCATGGAGAAAAGTTTCATCCCGATTGTGTCGTCCCGACGGTTAAACATCCCACCAAAGTGATGATTTGGTCAGTCATCAGCGACAAGGGCACTGGACGTCTGTATGTCGTCAAAGGAATAATGAGGCAAGATCAGTACAAAGAAGTATAACAAAATCGGTTGATTCCGCAGCTCAGAGAATGGTTTCCAAATGGGGAACCATTCACTTTCACGCAAGATGGAGCTCCCTGCCACACTGCTCGGTCTGTTAAAGCTTTTTTGGCAGAAAAAAATATCTCTCTGTTGGATTGGCCGGATAATAGCCCTGATATGAACCCCGTGGGAGCTGATGAAAAGAGAAGTGGCTAAAGATGTGATTACCAACAAAACTCAGCTCCTAGAAAAGATTATTCATGTGTGGAATCATCATCCTCAAATACAGGAGACAGTACAATCTTGCATTGATAGCATGCCGCGCAGAATTAAAGCTTGATAGCGGCCAAAGGTGGCTCAACTAAATATTGACTTTTACTAACATTAATTTCACTGTTCTTTAAAACTTAATAAACTTATGCTTTTCTAAATTAATGCTGTTTTATTTATGTCAAATAAATAGGTAATTGATTGGATAATATAAAAATAAAAAACAAATCAATTTAAAATAATAAAACGGTACAATATCACTCGGTAATTAATATTTTACATGAAATCTTGCAGTGCGTCTAATAATTTGGCCAGGGACTGTAGGAACTAAATCGTTTTATTATCAGCAATTGTAACGCTCGAATTGTGGTGAAAACCTAAATTTTATTCCTTAGGTAGTATTTAATTAATATAAGATCCTTTCACATTTACCATCTGAAGAAACTACAGTGTAGTGAAACATATTATAGATATATTAATAGAATATAGTGACAATTTTAAGCAAAAATAGTTTTATACTACTTCATTTACTTAGAATTGGTTATTGATGTCCAACAAATAACAGCTGATTCAGTTAAATAGACAACATTTGTTATATTTCGCATTTTATCTTGTACTTACTCCTATTTTCAGGTTTTGATATATTTGATATTATAGTAGGAAACTTAAAAGAACGAAACATTTTAACGAGTATTTATCGTTCCGTTAAAACAAAACTTCGCGAATCTTCCCCGTTATTACTTAGATCCGCTGATGGATGAACGCATTCTCTTCGAAAATGTGTTTATTTGGCCCATTGAAAAATCACCTCCCCATCTATAAATAATGACACTGAGAAGATAATGGGCCCAAGAAGCGATTCTTTTTCCAGTTTTTTTTTGTGAGGTTTCTTTTGTATTTTAGTGGGTTTTGTTAATTATTTATTGACAATTTATGGTTCTGGAAAAATAAATGAGATTCTCACATTGCTGCGGATCGATGTTTTAAATTGTTAGTATATTTTATGATTATTTGTTTTATAATGAAACTTTACTGTTTAAAATTAGGTTCTACGTCTTAAAATTCGTTCCGAAACAGGGAAAGTGGCCACATACCGCGAGTATTGATAACTTATTAGCCTAGATCACTCCCCATTGTCAAAACCAAATTCTGCTGCTTTGTATAATATTGGGTGATTTCAAAAGTTCGTGCCCATATAGAAACCAAATTAAACATTTTCATGAAAAATAGTATTTATTAATTATTAATGTACTCTCCATCATTTCCTATAACTGTCTCTCACCGTTTTACCGTTCTTGAATTCCTTCTTTGTAGAAAACTGCTGAAAGTCGTAAGATAGTTTTTGACTTCTTCGATAGAATCAAACTTTTGGCCATTCCAATTATTTTACAGAGAACGAAACAGATGCAAATCTAAAGGGCAAGGTCAGAGGAATATGGCTGGTGCTGGAAGATTTCTCATTTTAACTCCCTAAGTTTTTGCACTGTCTATTACCAGGTGTACAAGTATGAAATGCGGATTTTTTTTAAAAAAAAATGTTAAATTCGGAAGAATGATAAAAAGTGCTTTATTCAAAGTATGCTCCGTCGCTTGTTATACATTTTTCCCATCTTTCGGGGAATTTGTGAATACCACGCCAGTAAAAATCTTCCCCTTTTGCTGCGAACCATTCATCGAGCCATTTTATCACATCTTCGTACGAACCAAAGAGCTGCTCAGCAAGTGCGTGACCCATCGATGCAAACAAGTGGTAATCGGAAGGAGCCAAGTCTGGTGAGTAAGCCGCATGGGGTAGAACTTCCCCGCTGAGTGCTTCCAACGTGTCGCGAACTGGTTTTGCCGTATGTGATGGAGCATTGTCATAAATAAAAATGACTTTGGGTTGCCTCTTTC
Organism: Pachyrhynchus sulphureomaculatus; assembly: GCA_019049505.1. Taxonomy (NCBI): domain Eukaryota; kingdom Metazoa; phylum Arthropoda; class Insecta; order Coleoptera; family Curculionidae; genus Pachyrhynchus; species Pachyrhynchus sulphureomaculatus. The sequence continues at coordinate 192,617,851 of CM032449.1, forward strand.
GGTATTTTGGCCTTTTTTTCAAGCAGCGACCGGTTCAAATCGGTCAATTGTTGTTGGTAACGCTTAGTATTAACCGTTTCCCCAGGTTTTAACAGCTCATAATAGACCATGCCCCTCTGGTCCCACCAAACACAGAGCATCGTCTTTCTGCCAAAGCGATTCGGTCTTGCGGTCGATGTGGATGGTACGTCTGGGTCTACCCATGATTTTTTGCGCTTGGGATTCTTAAAATAAATCCACTTTTCATCCCCTGTAACTATACGATGCAAAAACGACTTATTTTGTATCGAGCGAGCAAAAATGTCACACATGTTTTTGCGATTTTCCATTCGCCTGTCGTTCAACTCATGTGGTACCCATCTACCGGTCTTCTGAATCTTTCCCATCTCTCGTAGCTAATTGGAAACAGCT
>CM032449.1:192618361-192686344 GCA_019049505.1 Pachyrhynchus sulphureomaculatus
TTTACACCCCGTGGAGAATATTCCAGAATTTTTTCGAAATTTTTTGATAAGTACTTTTCGAGATAAGGCCCGGGACAGCGATTTTTTCGCGAATTTTTTAAAAATAATACAAAGAAAATTGCGCGCAAGTATAATATTATATATATATTTTTTACTCGTGTTTTCACAAGCTTTCATTTGACACCCACACTCGATGACCTAGTAAAAAATTTTTTTTTCACTTCCGACTTCACCCCCCAAAACTAACCCCTTAAGTCAAAATTTAGTTCTCAAAACTACATGGCTCTGATGAGGCCATCAATTCCTATATTATTACCAAATTTCACCTTTCTATGTCAAATAGTTTCCGAGAAAATCGGGTGTGACAGACAGACAGACAGACAGACACCGAAGTGATCTTATAAGTGTTCCGTACGGAACACTAAAAACAAGTATTTAAAACTGTCATCGGGGAATTCTCTCTCCCTCCTTTCGGAGCGTAGCCTAAAAATATATATGTCATTCAATTTTTATAAGTAAAATCACAGAAAATATAGCTATCGCTACAGAAAGACAAAACACGTGAAATAAAATGTCTCTGCCAAACGAAGCCTGCTGTCTACCGCCGGCACGCTAGTACAGTAGAACCCCGGTTATCCGAGATAACGTGGGGGGCACCCTCCTCGGATAACTGAAAACTCGGATAATCCGGATTTGTTTTTTATTCATTCAAAAAATAAACACCAATACTTTAAACCGATGTATTAACGTTTTTAACATATAAATAGGTACATACATTATAAAACAGTGAAATGCGCTTCTATTTCATATTGCATCTTCTTTTTCTCGCTGCAATGTTTCTCCATCTATTAAGAAGAAGCAAATCCGCTGGGGTTGTCTCTGGTTGTTGTTCGATATACCTCAAAGCTTTTTCCAAAGAAGCTAGACCTTCTTGATGAGAGATCTTAGTGGGAAACTGTTCATCCACCGTCGCTTCGTCATCGTCATCGTCATCTGATTTTTCAGTTTCCTGAAAGGCATTCGTTATTTCTTCAATACTCATTTCTTCTTCTAAATCATCTGCTGTAATCCATTCAACAACATCTTCTCTTGTCACATTTTCGCAACCTTTTAATTTTTGCATTAATTCAAATAAACTTTTTTCTTTTTCTTCTATCTCGCTATCAAAATTTGAACAAATGTCTCCATGGCTTTTCAATTTCAATTTTATTGGAGTATCATCTTCACTGTCATTATAGTCCTCAAAATAAATAACTTTTGACCAAGATTTTTGAATAGTGGTAGTACGCACAGAATCCCAAGCTTGACTTACCCAGTAAATAACATTTTTCAGTGTAACCTTTCTCATCCCATTGTTAATATCCTCCTTTTCTGTGTATTCTAACAGATGTTCAAGATATAAACGCCTATAAGTTTTTTTAATGTTTTTGAGGATGCCTTGATCCATTGGTTGCATTATGCTGGTTACATTTGGAGGAAAAAATTTTACAACAAATTTGTCCACATGAAGTCCTTCTTCAGGGTGAGAAGGGGCATTATCCATTAACAAAATTGCTTCAATAGGAAAGACGGTTTCTGTTCAAAAATTTAGTCACAGATGGCACGAACTCTTCTTCAAATCAGTTAGTAAATAAGGTCGCATCCATCCATGCGCTCTTCTCACTTTTATAATAGACTGGTAGGGCTTTGGGTGAGATGTCTTTTAAAGCTCTTGGACGTGCAGACTTGCCAATCACCATCAGTGGGATTTTGTGCTTGCCAGATGCATTGGAACATACCATTATAGTTAATCTTTCCTTACTTCGTTTGTGCCCAGGAGATGATTTTTTCCTGTCGAGATGCCAATGTTTTTGATGGAAGCATTTTATAATTCAGATCAGTTTCGTCACAGTTGTAAATTTGATCACATGTGTATTCACAATCTCCGATTTGCTTTTTAAAGTTCTGCTTGAACTTCTCAAATGATGACACATCAGCAGAAAGTTTTTCACAACATACAGTCAGTTTTCGTACACCGTGCCGATTTTTCCAGCGGTCAAGCCATCCAGAACTGGCGGTAAACTGATCTATCTCTGGGAATTGCCTACTAATCATTATTGCTTTCTGTTGTAAAATTGGACCTGACAGAGGCACACCTTTTGATCTCTGTTGGCTAAACCACATGAATAAAGCTTCGTTAACATTTTCGTAGTCGCCGGTTTTCATTGATTTTCTTCCTGAGGACGAGGAGGGTTGATTTATACACCACTCTTCTATTTTTGTGCGGTTTTTTTTCCAATCTCCAACTGTTACCTCACCTACTCCATAATCTCGTGGAACAACTTTAATTGTCTCTCCTGCTTCAATTCTTCTGATGGCTTTTAATTCTTCTTCAATAGGAACGACGATTCTTTTACGCTTGTTTTGCTCCATTATAATACGACAAACCAAAATTTAAACAAAGCAGTTCGTATTAATTATACTTAACTACCAGAACTCGAACCAAATAAATTATGTGAGTATACTCGTACTTCTGCGTAGTAAACGCTATAACGCACTGCATTCACGCAAATTTACATGCTGAAAGAGTCCAAAAACATAAATAGGGGCCAGGGGGATTCCCCGAAGGCCCCGACGATTTTAAATGGAAATAGGTACATATATATTTTAGAAGCTCGGTTAATACGCAGCATAGACGTGCGTACCTCGGATAATCAGGTTCTTAGATTGGCTCGGTTAATCCGGAGCTCGGATAATCGCGACTCGGTTAATCGGGGTTCTACTGTATGTACCTCGTCGAGTTTCTTAGAGATGCCGCACAAGTAAAAGTTGTATTATATGTAACAATAATGGAGAAAAATATTGAAGGTATCTCGGCGAAACTCAATACAGCACATTTTAACGTTCCTACGGTAGCCAGTCGGCTTCGTTCGTTTTGTTCCCCGTCAATTTAGAGAAAAATAAGTGTTTTAACTTATATTCCTTATTTTAGTGTTTCGTACGGAACACTTGTGGGATCACTTCGGTGTCCGTCGAAGTTGAAATTTGGCACAAATATAGGAATTAGAATGGCCAATTAGAGCAGTATAGTTTTAAAAGTTAAATTTTAACTTAAGAGGTTAGTTTGGGGGGAAATCGAAAGTGAAGTGAAGAATTTTTAACTAGCCCATCGAATAAAGACTTGTGAAAACATGAGTTCAAAAATATATGTATATGATGTAATCCCCGCGTACATTTTTCTTTGTATTATTTTAAAAAAATGTTCTTTCCCCCTATCATCTCTCGAAAAGGACTGATCAAAAAATTTAGAAAAAATTTTAAAATAGTCTTTATAAAGTGTAGATTGAGTGAAAATTATCAGGAGTGCATTACGTTTGATAATTTATCTAGTATAAAAAACTAATTGGCTTGACCATATGGTGGACGTTTTTTAATATACTTTTCAATACACACATATGAATAGGTAGAGATAAAATAATTTTATTTTATTTGTTTATAATTAAACAAATATTTAGGTAATAGATATTTGTTTTACAATTTTATCTTTTTATTACTCAGCTTATTGACGAACCAACACGGATCCCTGATCAAGACGGGGAGTTAGCCAGTCTTCTTGATTTGTTTTTAACCACCAATCCGGAGATTTACACGGTCACCGTAAATCCGCCGGTAGGTTCTTCCGACCATAAACTGCTTTCGACATCGAACATTCTACCAATCAGTGACCGAGAGGCGCCTAAGCATCACTCACACGGCCAGATAATTCTATTGCCACGACACCTGTTCAGAAAGCGAACTTGTTGGCTGAACTCTTTGCTTCATATTCTACTGTCGATTTCCAAGGAAAAACACCACCTACTATTCCCATATTGCAGTCAAAGATGCCCGATGTTGTCTTCAGACAGCGTATCATAAAGCACATTTTAACGAAGCTAGACACCAAAAAGGCTTTTGGCGCTGACGGAATACCTGTCATAGTTCTCAAAAACTGTGCGAGGGAACGAACACCAGTTTTCTGTAGACTTTTCAACCTATCCTACAGAAAAGGAATATTTCCTTCATGATGGAAATGTACCACAGTTCAGCCGATATCTAAAAAAGGCAAGAAGACCTTGCCAAATAACTACCGACCAGTCGTACTGCTTTCAATAATATCGAAAGTCATGAAAAAGGTTATCAATCAGCATCTTCTAAAATATCTTGAAGGATTCAACATTATTAGCGATCACCAATATGGCTTTCGTAAACATAAATCAAAAGGAGATCGTCTGACTTATGTAACACATGTTTAGAACAACGCAACTGAACACTTTTGAGAATCTCGAGCGGTTGCTCTTGACATATCTAAGGCATTCGACTGTGTTTGGCACGATGGACTGTTGGCTAAGCTACGCTCTTATGGTATATCTGTTTGTGGCTCTCATGTTTCCTCAGAGAGCGTTCTTTACGAGTGGCGGTCGACAGATTTCTTTCTAACACCTTCACTATCAACGCCGGTGTGCCCCAAGGCTCCATACTGTCTCCTACTCTCTTTCTCTTTTACATTAATGATCTGCTGGAAAAGACCGGGAATCCAATCTACACCTTTGCAGATGATACTACGCTTATCTCTTCATTCTCTTTGAACGCTCGGACCTCAGTTGCTCAGGCGAATATCCACAGACAACAGGAGGTCGTTCAACTTAACAAAGACCTGGAAGAAATTCTATCTTGGGGTGACAGTAACAGTAACCAAATGGAATTTATTAAAAAAGTTAACGTTGCTGAACCCGACATAGTCATGTCGGGCCACCCCCATTCCCCTAGCATCGTCACTCAATTTGTTGGGCGTTAGTTTGGGAGCAAATATGTCCTGGCATGAACATACTGCAGGCATAGCAAGGAGAGCTTCTCAAAAGTTGGGAATATTGTTTCGAACCAATTCAAAAAATCAGCCAAATAAAAATATAATACGAAATTTGAAAAAAAATTAAGAAAATAGCACCCTGACTATACGTTTAGCACTTGATATAAATTGAAACAAATGAAAAAAAGGATTATTTGCAAACTCCTAAGCAACGTTGCCTATGACACGCTCGGGAGACGTGCTTTTAGTTTGACTTATGCGCAAAATTGTAAGGACGAACAGCTTAAAGTTGTTTATTATCTTCAGATTCTTCTTCTCGAAGTACCATGTCTGGTACAGACGATGATGACTCCCACGCCTTTGCCGGTAGTTGGTACCTTTTTAAGTGTTCCACAGACAAATTGGACCTACAATTTAAGGCTAGTTCCGCACGGCAAAAGTGACAGGGCGTTACTAGGCATGATATTATGGCTGATTTGTCATTGTCTTCAGATTAGTTCAGGTTATACGTCCATTGACACCGATGTTAGTATCAGTGGGCAAAATGGTAACGAATAATTCTAATTTGTTGTTGAGTACTAAGAGCCATGATTCTTTATGTAAAACGGGCAAGGTAGAGATTAGAATTCCGATTTCCATTATTTTAAGGAACTTATCTGAGAAAAACTTAACTAAAACGAACTTACATATTCAGCGTCAGGTCCTCCCTTATTATAAACTGTTTCACAATATTTTTTTCTGCTTTCGCAACATTACCCTCTGCTCGAACGAATAAAGCGACTGCCTCGTCGTGCCTTCCCAACCTTCCTACAATGAGCGCTCTCTCCTCTATTAGCGAATCAGTTGGAAACGATGGCAAAATCTCTTCTGCAGTGTATTGAGTACTCTAAAAAATTACACACATATAGGTACCGATGCATTTACACATCTTACATCTTAAAACAAATCCAATATCTCACCTTTTCTAAAAATCTTAACAATTTTTCACGGATGTCTTCAGCAGTGAAAGCATTATTTAAAATTTTCTCCCTATAGCGATGTATTAGAGTGTCGTGGAAAAATGGGTCTGTTTCGTTCCAAGTATCAATGATATGTTCCAAATATGGAATTACTAATTCTGAATGACCTTTCAGTAAAGTATCTAAAACACGATGTCTCGGAAGGGTTTCAACTTCTACGATGTCTTCTGTAAAAATCTAGAAACAAAAAAAAACAAAATTCTTGATAAACTCATTATGGTATTTCTTACGAGAAGACAGAGAGAGCATTATTTTAGAGAAAGACGCGAAATAATTTGGTTTTCATGGTATAATAATCACGTGTTATTTATAATAACCTTGATATTTTTACATGATATACAATAAAAATTATGTAAAATTAATTAAAACGATACTTTGGATTATTTATTAAAAATATATTAATTATTAAGTATTGATAAATGAATAAATGCGCGTACGGGGCACACGTTTATTCTAGTATCTTTTAAAAGAAAGTCCGATCAGTGCAAGGCACATGTGATTAAAAATTTAAAACAACGTCCGCGTCCGCGCGCGCAGTTTTCTTCAAGCTACGTTGCCACAGCGAAAATTCACTTCATAAAATACATGAAAATGTAATATTTATCTTATATTATATATACAATTAGGAGATAAACTGCCCTCATATTTTAACCAACGAAAGCAAAGTAATTTTTTTATATATATATTTTTTTTGTGAGCTTAATGCATATTCGACAACAAAAATTATAAAAAACGCATACTTTTGATCGAAGAAAAAGTATGGATTCCTATCATTTACGTGTTAAATACCTGAAACGTTTACAGTTAATTACGGGAATATGGCGCACTATCGGCCAGGAATCTGATTTTTCGTTCAAAATTCTCTAGAGCCCTCAAATAAGCTCCTGGACAAAATTAACGCAACAATCTGAAAATTAATTTATCTTTTTCTTATGTCAGTTTTAAAGTTTATCGAGTATTTGAATAGTAGGCTATGCATATTTTGTTTCGTTGTTCATGACAGAAATCAAAAAAATTCGTTTAGATTTACAGTTTTAAAGAATTTTTTAGAAGATAAACAATTTTCTGTAATAATGCGATAGATTTTCTTTAAAAGTAAGCTTATAAATTGTTGTAATACGTTTTTGTGGTAGACTGTTTTTATTTTTGACCCCGAAGAATTAGATAAATGAATCGAACAAGGAATTTAACTGAACACGAGGTAGTGCGAATCTCAGTTTTATTGGACGAGGGATATTGCCAGTTATGTTGCCAATTTGTTAGGCAAACATCGTTCCACAATAAGTCGTATGGTAAGACTCTTGAATGAAGTAGGAACTTATTCTAGAAGGCTAGGGCAAGGGCGAAAACGATGCACTAGCGACCTAGATGAACGTTTTATAAAACAATATGCTTTAAGAAACAGGACTGTCACTAGTTCTATAATAAGAAACGAACTCGAAGCTGTTCGCAATGTCACAATTTCTTCTAAAACAGTTAGAAGACGGTTAAATGAAGCTGGATTAAACAGTAGGAGACCAGCCACTGCGCCCTTGCTTACTAGAGAGAACAGAGTTGCCAGGTTACGTTTTGCTCGAAATCACGAAAACTGGTCTGTGGATGATTGGAAAGAAGTTTTCTTCACAGATGAAACTAGGGTTAGTCTAAAACATCGAGATGGTCGTGAACGAGTATGGCGAAGACCAGGAGAGAGGTTTGCTCCTTGCAATATCTCTGCAAGGATTCCATTCGGCGGTGGCTCTATTATGTTCTGGGGTGGCATCTGCTTTGATGCTCGCACAGAGTTAGTTCCTGTCCGTACGAGATCCATGAATGCTGACTACTATCTTGAGAATATTGTAATAGAACATGTGATGACTATTCGGTCATTTTGTGGGGCCCAATTTCCTGTTTATGCAAGACAACGCTCGACCTTACGTGGCTAGGGAGGTACTCGATTATCTTAATCAAGTTGATATACCGATTATGCAATGGCCACCAAAAAACCCGGATCTGAATCCGATAGAACATGTATGGGATCACTTTAAGAAAAAATGTGAAACGTCATATACCTGCACCTAGAAAACTTGAAAATGCAGTTATCATAGAATGGGAGCAAATTCCTCAAGATTTTATCCAAAATTTAATTAGAAGCATGCCTAGGCGCATAAACGCTGTCATCCGAAGTAGAGGAGGCAACACACGCTACTAGTGTCCCAGTTACACCATTAATTTTGCTACTAGTGTCCCAGTTTATTTTTTTGGTTATTACATAATTTCAACGATTTTGTTATTAGGTCTTAAGAAAAATTTTAATTCGAATTTTATAGAGAAATTTGGTAGCTAATTCACTTTTAAAGTATCCGAATAAGTTTTTTCTAACTTTTAGTGTAACCAATGTTCATAAAAAATTATTAAAATTAATTCATTATATAGATTTGTATGATTTAATATATTGTTGCGTTAATTTTGTCCAGGAGTGTATTAACGAAATCAGACAATTTTTCTTTTAAAATACTCGTAAAGGAATTCCGGACAAACGTAAGGAAGCCGATTTGCAAAATATAACCTCAACATTTTTTTAAAATTGTAAAAAGCAGAACGGAACCATATACGGTACACCCTTTTGAGGTTTGAAAATGGGTGTTGGAGAGGGAGAAATAACAATATTCACCTGAATTAGTGTTTTACGTTCAAAAGTGGTTCTTCGGAAGGTTTTAGGGTCGCTGAATCTATTTTCGGAGTTATTTTGAGCATATGCACTCTTTTCAGAGGTGAAAATGGGGTTGGAAAATAGATTCAGCGACCTCAAAAACCCCCGAGGAACCAGTTTAGAACGCGAAACACTAATTTAGGAGAATATCGTAATTTTTTCCCCTCCAACTCTCATTTTTACCACTCAAAGGGCTCCATATGATCAAAATGACCTTGAGAATAGATTCGGTGACCCTAGAAACCCCCGAGAAATCAGTTTTTCAACGCGAAACTTTAATTCAGGTGAATATCGTAATTTCTTCCCCTTCAGCCCCCATTTTCACGCCTCAAAAGAATGTATATGATAAAAACGGCCCCGAAAATAGATTCAGCGACCCCAGAAACCCCCGATGAACCAGTTTTGAACGCGTAAACTTGAAATTACATGAACTTCGAAATTTCACCTCCCGGTTCCGCGCTGCTTTTTGTAATTTTAAAAAATTTTGAGGTTATATCTTGCAAATCGGCTTCCTTACGTTTGTCCGGAATACGTTAATGAATATTTAAAAAAAATTGTCTCATTTCGTTAATAATTGAAGGCTCTAGACAATTTTGAACGAAAAATCATATTCCTGGCCCACTGTGCGGCGTGGTAAACCATCTTTATATTGAAACAATGAATGCATGATGCTAAAATCTATTATTTCCAAAAATTTCAAGCAAAACTACTTTTAACAGTTACTCGTAAGAATTACCTCAAACTACTTAAAATTAAGTTGGGAATGTGGAATCTTTGGCACAATGATACTACTCAGTATATATCACCACTACACCAAACACTTTATTTTTGCGCTCGACGCGCGTTTCGCTAACTATGTTAGCTTCATCAGGAGCGATTATTGACTAAAGCTAAACTACAAATCTACCCTATTTATACTTAGCCTAACCCTTGAATTACTCAAGCGGAACTAATGACATAGGCAAGGCCATCAGTTCCGGTCAAGTAACCAGTAGAGTGGATTATAAGGAATAGGCCCTCTGTCTTTATATAAACTACTTTTACATTTTATGATTTCCATACTTTCGTATGCGTTCAACAATCTCTTATCAGATACATTTTTTATTAATCTTAGATTATCTAATGTTACAGTATGATCAGCTTCGAGGGCATGTTCGGCAATGCTAGACTTTTCTGTTCTATTGTATCTTAAGTGTGCTAAATGTTCTTTAAATCGTGTTTTAATTGACCTTTTAGTTTGCCCAACATACTTTTTGTCACAATCATTACAACTAATTTCATAAATTCCACTTTTCTCATAATTAGGAATCTTATCTTTCGGATTTCCTAAGATATTCCTCAGATTGTCTGTTGACTTATAGACTAAGGTGAGGCCTACCTTATTAAATACCTTATTGAGTCCCTTGCTATATTTCGGATTATATGGTATGGAGACATACTTGGTGTTATTTTCTTCGCGTGTAAAAAAGGTGGAATTCTGAATATTAAACCTAAATTTATGTCTATTTATTAGCTTATTTACTAAGTCATCGTCATAACCATTAACTCTAGTTATATTTCTAATACGATTCCTTTCTTTATTAAAGTTTACTCTATTCAGAGGGAAAGTGACCAAACGATGAACTAAAAAATGTAATGAGGCTAATTTATGTTGTTTGCAATGAAATGAATCATTAGGAATATATCTATCTGTTACTGTGTCCTTCCTATAGATATCAAATTCTAATCTATTATTATTTTTAATAATTAAAATATTTAGAAAAGGCAATTGTCCTTTGTTCTCAACTTCGTAAGTGAATTTAATGGAATCATACCGGCTATTTAAATTAGAAACAAAGTCATCAATATTTGCTTTCTTTGTATCAAAAATCGCGAAAATTCAGAATTCCACCTTTTTTACACGCGAAGAAAATAACACCAAGTATGTCTCCATACCATATAATCCGAAATATAGCAAGGGACTCAATAAGGTATTTAATAAGGTAGGCCTCACCTTAGTCTATAAGTCAACAGACAATCTGAGGAATATCTTAGGAAATCCCAAAGATAAGATTCCTAATTGTGAGAAAAGTGGAATTTATGAAATTAGTTGTAATGATTGTGACAAAAAGTATGTTGGGCAAACTAAAAGGTCAATTAAAACACGATTTAAAGAACATTTAGCACACTTAAGATACAATAGAACAGAAAAGTCTAGCATTGCCGAACATGCCCTTGAAGCTGATCATACTGTAACATTAGATAATTTAATCTAAGATTAATAAAAAATGTATCTGATAGGAGATTGTTGAACGCATACGAAAGTATGGAAATCATAAAATGTAAAAGTAGTTTAAATAAAGACAGAGGGCCTATTCCTTATAGTCCACTCTACTGGTTACTTGACCGGAACTGATGGCCTTGCCTATGTCATTAGTTCCGCTTGAGTAATTCAAGGGTTAGGCTAAGTATAAATAGGGTAGATTTGTAGTTTAGCTTTAGTCAATCATCGCTCCTGATGAAGCTAACATGGTTAGCGAAACGCGCGTCGAGTGCAAAAATAAAGTGTTTGGTTGTAGTGGTGATATATACTGAGTAGTACTAAAAATTAAATATTTCTTACTTTTAAGCCTTCCTCGGGTTCTGTAATCAATACCCAATTGGAATACTCTAGAATTAAATCTATGTACTCTGGTCCTAAATTTTGCAGATATTCGACGGTTTTTCCAATTTCAGCATCCGCTTGTAATATTTCTAGACCTTTTTCATGGTGCCCTGGATATTTGAAACAAAATGTATTATCTAACATGTATAATTATTATCGTATCACCATTCTCAACATTAACCGAAACATTATCAGACGAACTGATGATAATTATAATTTACCTAATAACTTCAGATTCGAACAATAACCGAAGTAACAACCTTAGTAGCAAAACTATTTCGTGTTAGATTCCAAAGAAGTCACTTCCTGGAACAAATTCCTAAGAAGCCGACAGAATGACCGGCGAAACGTCAGCATCACTTTTTCAATCGACATATTAACAATCCAGAGGGATATAAATACGTATAAACTATTTAAGTGATATGATGGTCGCTACTGCCAGACTTTTCATTATCAAGTAACGTTTATATAATGTACAGGGTGATCATTTTTAGACGCCGGGCCCTGATTTATGGTAAATTGTTCGACAACCTTTTTTTTCTATCGACGTACCCTTTGTAAAACGACATTGCAAAGCCCTAATTTTTTTCAATGTTTTTTCTTTAAACTGTTTTTTTCTAATTTGTTTGCAAAAAAATTGTGCAACAAGAACCCTCTAAAATATTATTTTTTGGTCATCGCGGTTCCATGGATCTTATGCCACGTTCGGCGGTTTTCAAACAATTTATCTAGTAGGCTGCTGTTATACTTTATTCTAACAGTAATTATAATATAGTTACTATGCTGTTGAGGTTTTTCCTTTAATAAAAGGTCTTTGAACAATAAAAAACAATAATACATTATTTTTACTAAAATCACAAAAAAGTATATAACTTTTAACATTACATAACTTATTACATATTTATAAAATTAAATGTTTGAAACTTCAACATCAAAGGACATTAATATATGCAGTAGTGTAATTGGATATAGTTAAAAACAAACGTTGATAAATTCCGTACTCGACACAAGCATCGAACAAAGGTGAAGAAAAAATAATGAAATCGAAATTAGAAACAACAAGATTTCTAGTTCGCAAATAAGAATTAAGAATAAAAATGAAATAACCGATAAGTTATGAAAAACCAAAGTAAAGAGAAATTATAACCAATTTATATTCATATACTTACTTCCTTATGCAGGAATATATTCTATGTGAATCAACTTCTAACGAAATTAGGTCGAACAGACCAGCTGCTAGTTTTAAAGCATTTTCATATTTTCTTTCAAGTTGTATTGTAAGTATTTGCTAATTTGTGTTACAATAACTGATTTATTATAATTACTTCTGTCGATTCCTGGGCATATTTCTTCTAATTTGATACCTTTAAAAATATATTGGCGGATCTGAGCGAAGTACATCTTAAAAAACGAAATTTCCAGAACAAAAGTGAGTAAACCATCTCTTGGCTGCTGTTTTTGATAAAGTACTTTGACCATTAATAGCTGGGCAGCATTTTTGGTGTTCCGTACGGAACAGCTTTAAGATCACTTCGGTGTCCGTCACATCCGATTTTCTCCGAAACTATTTGACATAGAAAGTTGAAACTTGGCATCAATATAGGAATTGAGAGCCCCATCAGAGCCGTGTAATTTTGAAAGTTAAATTTTGACTTAAAAGGTTAGTTTTGGGGGGTGAAATAGGAAGTGAAAAAAAAAATTTTACTGGGATGCCAAATAAAAGCTTGTGAAAATACGAGTTCAAAAATATATATAATGTAATACTTGCGCACACTTTTATTTGTATTATTTTCAAAAAATTGCAAAAAAACGCTGTCCCCCCTTATCTCGAAAAGTACCGATTAAAAAATTTTGAAAAAATTCTGGAATATTCCCCACATGATGTAGACTGAACAAAAATTATCACGGGAGCATTACCTATAATAATTTATTTATTATATAAAAAATAAAACAAAAAATTTCAAGGTCATCAGTTTTCATCAAAAATCGAAAAAAAAAAAAAAATTGTTGTAAAACTCATTTGGGGTGTGTTTTGTGAAACAACTAATAATTTTATACCTCCGTAACAAAATTTTTATTTTGAAGGCAATCAACATACGGAAGACGACTTGCACTTGGCCTATTATTCCTTCTAACATAGTAGAATTGCAAAAAGTAGAACCATTTCTATATTAGAGAATTCATGTTTTAAATAGAGGCTTAGTTATTATTCTTCTTACAATAGATATTCACTACTTCAATGGACGATGCAAAGAAGGCGTTCTTCTACCCCTCTTACTAATGTGAAGCATCAGCGATGCTGAATATAGTCTGCAGAAGCTTGTATCCAGAATCGCGTAATTTGTGGCTCAGGTACGAAATTATAATAATAGATAAGAAGTCTTCCTTATTATGGTTAAACATAGACTATTTTCACTAGAGCGCGTATTATCTAGTATTATTTTCAGTTGAAATAACATATAATGAATTGTACCTAAAATATGTAAATCTATAATTCTCTAACAGCAACAGTTGTATGAGATGGAGCTCCGTCATGTTGATACCACTTTAACCTTCTGAAAATAAGGGGAGCATTTTCTAATAAAACTGGTAGAGTATTAACCAAGAAATTAAGGTATCTAATTCCAGTTAATGTTCCCTCAAAAATATATACTCCGACCAAATGTATCCCAATTATCCCACACTATACATTCACGTCATAATGGCCTTGATTCTGAATTTGATTAACGTCGTATGGATTCTCGACAGCTCAATTATGATAATTTTTTCTGTTCGGTTTGCCCTTGCTGACAAAATGAGTTTCACCTGTCCATAATATGTGCTTCAGAGAATAACGTTCTTCGTCATATTTAATCATCATTTCTGCTACAAAACTCAGTAGTAGTTCTGAATCAAATTGTGTTAATAACTGAAGATTATGCATTTTATAGTCATGGTATTTATTAGCTTTAAGAGATTTCTGAGTAGTCCAATAAGATACATCCAATTGCGCGCTTGCTTGTCTGATTGAATTATAAGGATGGTTTTGAAAAATATTGCCTAATTTCAGCTACTTTTTCATCTATTTAAACAATTTCTCGTTTAAAAAATACCTTTCTGTCCAGAAAATGCATCCATATTACTCTTCAAATTTTGTTCTAACCGACAAAAACAGGGAGTGATCCGGGATATATACCTGTCGGGGTTACGTTCTTCTTGCTTCTCCATAAATAAGAATCATATGTACTTTTTCAGCGTGGGGAACTACTTCAACCAATAGCTATTAACACACTGCTTACTTAGTTTAACTCTTGAATAGGCGTGATGACAGTAACAATGAATCACCGCAATTATGACTTTAAATAATGAAATAGGGTAAAAAGTTTCTAAAAAATGTTCTTATTTTTATATTAAAAGTGAGATTAATAGTATTTTTGTTAAAATAAAAATGCAAAATACAGCAATCCGCCATGTTATGTGGAACACCAATCAGAACGAATGACATCACACCGAAGTAAACATTATTTCGGTCGAACTTCTCTTGTGTTAATGATAATCTCGGCACCGTTTATCAATTAATTTGTGGTTTTAAACTATCGAGTTGCCTAGTTTTGGGTTATAAAAACTAGAGCAGAGAAACGTTAGCGATGGAAGACGGATTTATCAAGACAAATAGCTTTAATTTACTTAGAATTGATTTGCTGATGCTTAGGTCAAACAAAGAATTTTGCTCAGCAGAATTTAGAAATATCAAAACTTCTAGGTAAGTATATAAGTAATCTATAACATATATAAAATGCAACGTCTCTCTGTCTGTCTGTCTGTCTGTCCGTTAGTGCGCTTATCACTGGAGAACCACTTATCCGATTTACGTACTTTTTTTTTAAAACATAGATATGTTCTCTGGTCAGGTTATAGGCTATATTTTATTACGATAGGTAGCATAAGGAATGAGCAGTGATAATAATAGTGAGTGAAGTCAGAAAAAAGTTTGCCGCTAGCTCGTTCCCTTGCAATATATAGCCTAAACCATTAAATATGGAACAATATTATGTAGCAGAGAATATCTACAATCTATAATCTATAATATATATAAAATGCAATGTCTCTGTCTGTATGTCTGTCCATTAGTGCGTTTATCACGCGAGAACCACTTATCCAATTTACGTGTCTTTTTTAAATTCATACATATATTCTTTGGCCAGGTTATATAATAATAATAATAAACTATATCTATAATATATATAAAATGCAGCGTCTCTCTGTCTGTCTGTCTGCCTGTCCGTTAGTGCGCTTATCACTGGAGAACCACTTATCCGATTTACGTGCTTTTTTTTAAAACATTCATATGTTCTCTGGCCAGGTTATCTATCTATTATATATGTAAAATGCAACGTCTCTCTGTCTGTCTCGGTCTGTCCGTTAGTGCGTTACGTACTTTTTTTTAAAACATACATATGTTCTCTGGCCAGGTTATAGGATATATTTTATTGCGTTAGGTAACATAAAGAATAAGCAGTGACGATAATAGTGAATCAAGTCGGAAAAAAAAAAAAGGCTACCGTTAGCGCGTTCTCTTACAATATACTGCCTAAACCATTAAATATGGAACAATATCATTATGCAAAGAATATAATATATATAAAATCCAACGTCTCTCTGTCTGTCCGTCCGTTAGTGCGCTTATCACTTAAGAACCACTTATCCGATTTACGTGTTTTTATAAATTTATACATATGATATGTTCTATATAATTCGCTATAAGCCTAGATAATGGGAGATAGGTATAAATAATGGGAGATAAGGAGAAATAATGGGAGATAAGCAGAAATAAGTCTAAGTGATGGGAGTTATGGTGAGATAATGGGAGATACGGAGAAATAATGGGAGATAAGGAAAAAATATTGCGAGATAAGTCGAGATAAGCCTAGATAATGGGAGATAAGGTGAAATAATGGGAGATAAGTATAAATAATGGGAGATAAGCTGAGATAAGTCTAGATAATGGGAGTTATGGTGAGATGATGGGAGATAAGGAGAAATAAAGGGAGATGAGCAGAGATAAGCCTAGATAATGGAAATTATGTAGAGATAATGGGAGATAAGGAGAAATAATGGGAGATAAGTAGAGATAAGTCTAAGTAATGGGAGTTATGGTGAGATAATGGGAAATAAGGAGAAATAATGGGAGATAAGGTGAGATAATTGGAGATAAGTATAAATAATAGGAAATAAGGAGAAATAATGGAAAATAAGCAAAGATAAGTCTAGGTAATGGGAGTTATGGTGAGATAATGGGAGATAAGGAGAAATAATGGGAGATAAGGAGAAATATTGCGAGATAAGTCGAGATAAGCCTAGATAATGGGAGATAAGGTGAGATAATGGGAGATAAGGAGAAATAATGGGAGATGAACAGAGATAAGCTTAGATAATGGAAATTAAGTAGAGATAATGGGAGATAAGGAGAAATAATAGGAGATAAGGGGAAATAATGGCAGATATTTTATTACGTTAGGTAACATAAGGAATAAGCAGTGACGATAGTAGTGAATCAAGTCCACGCGAGCGGAGCCGCGGGCACGGCTAGTCTGTATTAAAATAATGAATTAAAAAAAAATAAAAAATTTTAAAAAGTAAAATAGTGTAAAAACTTTTTTTTTTCATTTAAAACTCAAAAACCCATAAAACTGCACTTTATTTCTACGTCATGGTTTTATTAGTTTTAGGTTATGTTATGATTGTTATGAAAATGTTGATATGTCGTATGAGTAAGTACATACTAATTGATTTTATTTATTTTAGGTCCTCACGACCATCGTATGGCGATGACGCTATAAGCTATGTACAGTTTGAACGTGATGAAAAAATGTGCATAGTGAAATGTAAAATTTGCCCAGAACATAAGGTCCATGCAAAGTTATATGCAGTTACGTTAATAGTCAATGAAGCTGAAGAAGCAGTTATTTCCGTGCAATGCCATGACTGTGTTGCCTCTCAAGGGGGCTGCATGCACGCCATAGCATTCCTCATGTGGTACATCGCAGGAGTGAATACCCGTCTTGTAGTTTAGTGGAATGTTACTGGATGAAATCCAAACTGTCTAAGGTTGCAACTAGCCTAAAATACATAACGACAAAGTAACAAATGAGAAGCCTAGTTTGCCATCAAATAGTAGAGTTCTTGAAAAGTTTTTGGAGATGGGAAGGAAAAGAAAACTTAACAACTGTGAAATAATGAAATATCAACCGAGTTATATTTGTGATGATACAGAAGTGTATTTATGCACGGACTTGGGCTGAAACATCAAGAGAAATCCTGTGACACATTTTTGGAGAAGCTCGTTCTGACTGATGCACATATTTTTAAAACTGAAAAAGAGACCAGAGAACAACACTACAAAACTGCAAAACAAATTAGAAAAAAACAGTTTCAGGAAAAAAATGTTGACAAAAATTAGAACTTTCCAATGCCGTTTAACAAAAGTCAGGTCGACGGGAAAGTTGTATGGCGTCGCGGCACCCACTGTCGTTTTCACTACCAAATGTCAAATACGTCAGTATACTCCTTGACATGCACTATATCATTCTACATTTAAAAAAAAAAAAAATATCCAACAATTTTCCATAAATCGGGGCCAGGTGTCTAAAAATGATCACACTGTACATACAGCACACGTGCTGCAGGGAAATATCTTAAGCACTACAGAAGCGACGAGTGCGCGGAATTAATTAATTAATTCTATTAATTGTGTGCCTCCTTGGTTTCGTCGATAATTTTTTTTGCATCTGTTCATTCTTAAACTTATTTATAATATGTTTCTACTTTCTAACCTCTCCGTTGCCAAGTTCTGTCAACAAATTAATTACTTCTTCTCTTGAGATGTATGTACATACCACTCTGTAATTCTCTTTCTTTGATCTTCACGGATATCGCCACAATCTTATTTCGAACTAGAAAGCTTTGTACTCCACAACTGTTAATTAGGTACAGAGCTCAAATTCGACCAACGATGGAATTCTGCTTCCATATTTGGGGCTCTGCTCCCAAACATATACTGCTTTTGTTGAATTTTATTCAGAAGCGAGCTGTTCGCCTGACTGGATACCTAGAACTGACCAACAATCTTGATTCCTTGGAACATCGAAGAACGGTTGGCGACTTGTGTCTATTCTATAAGTATTTTCATGAAAAGAGTTCCATGAATGTAGCCTGCTTAATTCACACTTCACACCCGTATAAATTTCAGCTTGTCACTCCTCGTGCAAGTATTTTCAATCAGTTTTTTATGGGGAGAACCTCATCCCTTTGGGACGATTTGTTTAGGACTGTTTCCCACCCAATACAATTTACATCGATTCAAAACCATCGTGAATCGCTTTTTTCCGCACACGTGTCGCTCCTGTAGCTCTTTAGGGACTTCCATGCACGTGTGCTAAGCCCATTAAAAAAAAATTAGGAAGGAGAAAAAGCTCAGGGCCGGACTTCATGGAGAAGTCCAGTCGTAAATGTTTAATTATTTTGTAATACTGAAATAAAATAAAAATATACCTTTAGTTTCATACAAAAGAACTAATTCTTTACGCTTCTCGAATTTTTTTAAAACTCTTTCAGTTTCTTCCAGATGACAGTAATGCAGACGTAGCAAAGGGGCTACTAAGGCATCATTAGTATGTAAGTAACATTTTACTAATGTCGTGTCAATTATTTGAAGGAGCTGATCATTCTGCTGAATTGATTTTCGTTTAATCTTCCTTTTTGTATCAGACTGTGCAGACTAAAAATAATTAAGTGTGTAAAAACAAAATAGAAATTCCAAGAACTTTGAATGTTATAACTAAGGAAACCCAAATAAGCAAGTGAAAATCTTTAAAATATGCGCATAAATATGCAAATAATTTTCTCAGAATATGCACATACATGTTGTAAATATGCGTAGAAAAATCGAAATAGACTTGAAAAATGTAAATTTATTGTTTCACATTATATGATACGAGTACTATACAAATGTAGCAATAAAAAACCCATTTTAGGGGTAGCTTCGATAACGAAATGTTTGATGTCATCATTGCACGGCATAGATCTCGGTTAAAGATGTCTTGTTCATTTAGCTCTTTATTTTTGTACGTTGGTTGGAAACATTGCATTAATGTGTGTTGTGGCCTATGTCCAGGTTTCGTCTTTCTCAATTTGGCAATATGGCAAGCAGTTTTCACGTGTTGCTCTATTTGAAATTTTTATCGCATGGTATCTGCAATAAAAAAAAGAAAATTTAATTAAAATCCCAAGGAAAAAAAATCGTTAAATAGAAATTTCGTTAAATAGAAAACTAGGTGCTTAGGGCAGACAAAAATTAAAATTCTGCTTTGTACCTTTTTTATTAAATTACCTAGAAATACATACGTTTACGTATGTATTTCTATTTCGTGGTTTCGTTAAATAGAAATTTTGTTCGTTAAATGAAACAAAAATAACTTAAATAACATTGAAAATAGCATCAACGGCAAAATCCTGACAAAAATTTCGTTATGTTTAAATATTAAACAAAAATGAAATACCCTGTATATTCAATAGGTATTCAAAAATTATACTTACAATTTTAACACATGCAGAACAGTAGATTTTTCACATATCTATTCTTAGTTCTTTGTATGGTTTAATCTACACTGACACACTACTGGCTTTGGGCATTTCACTGTAGTAAAATACGACTCACAAGATAAAAAGCACAAATCGACGTAACCACTTTAAAAGCACAACCAGAAATGAAATCTAATAAATTAATAATAGAAGTATGCTCTGATGGCCGTCTGGGGTTTACTGACTGATTTTTACTGACCACAAAATAATAAAATTTATTTGGGGAAAACCACCGGCGCGGCGGCGGCCTAAACATTGACCCTTATTCCGAAAAATGAATGAAAACGCCTGCCAAAGACCTACATTTTTATAAATTCCTTCAAATATACACATATATGCTATTTTTAAAGCATTTATGCAAATATTTAGAAAAATGCATATAATATGCAAAATATGCAATATATGCGCTTTGCATATTTGGATGTCCTTAGTTATAACAATTAAGAGTCTGTCTGCTAGTAACTTACCTTGGTATCATGTAACCTATGCCTGATTTCAGTTAAGTAATCGACAAGCGCGAGTATACTATTCTGTATGTCCCTATCGGTCCAATCCCTATTTTGGTTGGAGCACTCTTCCTGTTGAGTTTGTGGTAACATGTCAGGAAATAACCTTAAAATAAAATCGAAAAGAACGGTAACTGTTTAAAAACAACTAGGTGGTAGCCCTACCGTCGCAACGTAGCTCAGGTTTTTCGGTATGTAGGGTCTCAAGTTTTATTTACGACAGGTTAACAAACGTATTAGTGGTGTAGCCAGGTACAAGGAGCGGGGAGAACATATGGATACAAAGGACATTTATTTAGAAGAAACAAGATAACACCAAAGGAGATGGGCGGCAATCTCTACAAACATGAAACGTTAAACGACAGCTGGGAGCGAAGCCCCTTGATAAAAAAAAAACTCGTCTACACTGGAACTCCAAAAGCTTAGGCCCTTTCCAAAGTAGTGAACTGAAAATCAATTAACAGGGGAGTGGGTGTTTTTCACAAAAAGAAATCTTTCATACAGTAGAACATTAGCAATTTACACCCAATTTAAAAATCGATGAGGAGAGATGGGGAGAGTTTTCACAAAAAAATCCTTTCCTGCAATGGAACACTACACAAAAGTTATCATCACCTTACCAACACTTAATTTTTGTATTCTACGCGCGTCTTGTACTGTTCAAAGACACACTCAGCTGCAGTGCGACGTAGACGTTTATAGGTAACCGGAGTGCTATCGATCATGTTTTTAGATCACATGTTACATTATAGGTACCATTTTCAACTATACTATTACTATTACCACTACAAATGCTATAACCACTACAATATCTACTACTCCTTTTGAACTAGATAAGTCCAAATCTCCATATGTAAAAGATATTTTCTTTTATAGATAACGAGGATTAAAATATGCCCCAAGACAGAGAACACTGAAACAACATCTAGTGCAGCAACGGCCAACAAGCCAAGCCCGTGATATTGTGGAAACCTGTGCCAACATGACGGAAGTTGGATCAACAACTATTTATAGATTTCTAAAAGAATGAAAACGAGGTCCTTGCAACGAACCTAGAATCACAAAGAAAAGGAGCCCTTAGAGGTCGATGAAGACTTTAAAAACGCCATAAGAAGAAAAGTACATCATTTTTTTATTAAAAAAAATTTGTTTCTACCCTACACTACATAAAGTTTTGCAAGAAATCAGAGAAGACCAGGACTTAGCAGATTTTAAAAAATGGAAATTATGGAAAATCCTTCATAACTTGAATTTTCATTGGGAAAAAGGCAATAGAAAACCTGTTCTTATCGATAAAACAGAAATAATCTGTTGGAGAAGAGGATATCTACGAACAATGAGAAAATTTCAAGCCGAAGAAAGAAATATTTTTTATTTAGATCAGACTTAGGTTAATGAGGGACACACAATGAAAATATCATTAATATTACAACCCCCTTTAGGAAAAGGTCGCAGGCTAATTATAGCACATATTGGTAGTGAAAACTGATTTCTCGACGGTGGCTTGTTGGAATTCGAATCAAAGTCAACTAAAGATTACTAATGTTTTTGAGGAGTACTTCCAACAAATGATTGAATATATACCAGCAGAATCAGTTATAGTATTAGACTATGTCCCATACCATTTTCGATTATTAGTACGACTACTGACAAATTCATGAAAGAAAGCAGATATTCTTCAATAGATAAGAGACAAAAATCTCAAACATAAAGATGCTATGTTAAAAACGGAACTTCTCAAAATTGCGAAGCAAAATAAGGCACAGTTCAAGAAATACGTAGTCGATGAGATGGCAAAGGAACAGAATATCACAGTGCTTAGATTACCTCCATATCATTGCAAATTGAATCCCATATAGCTAATTTGGGCACAAATGAAAGGTTTCGTTGCAAGGGAAAACACCACATTCAAACTTTAAGACGTAAGACAATTATTACTCGCCGGAATAGCGAGGATCAAAGAGGATAACTGGAAACATGCCATTCGGCATGTTATAGAAGAAGAAAATAAAATGTGGAAACGAATACATCGAAGAAACTGTCGAAATAGAACTCTTAATTATCAATTTAAGAGAAGTCGAGTCTTCAGAATTTGAAGATGATAATTCTTTTTGATTATAATTAAAGTAGGTATATATTGTGAATTGTGAATTTGTCTATATACATAAATCTTATATTTCTATAACTTTATTTTTAAGATAATTTTATTTATTAAGCACTAAAAGTAGGTTACGCTCGGACGACTATGCTACCGATGAACCCTCATTTTCATTTTATGTCTCTATTGTATTGCAGAGGTCTTCTGCCTAAAATAGGTTGAATCCTTAAAAAATAATTCAAAACAGGTAGCAAAATCCAGTAAAATGCATAAGAAATCTCTTTTTTTTTTGGGCGCACTCCAACATGTATTTGCATCTACAATCAGAGAATTATGCTATCAACTCCAAACAAATACACTTTAGAGACCAGATATCATAGGTAACTAAATTGAAATAAATGGAAAACTGGATCATGGCCATATTTATATAAATTGTCAAAAAGTGGGTCTCTAATTTTAATAAAAGTTACCTTATTACATCATACGGTTCAGTATCTAATTTGAGAAATTCTACAATGCTTTCGTTAAATTGCTTTTTTGCAAATAGATCATACGCTAGTAGTGTTTGAATGTGGTCTATTTTTTCTTGCTTTTCTTCTTCGGATTCATTGGAAATTTTCTAAAAAATATTATTAAATAAGACAATATAGTTGTAATGATTACTAAGGGGGCTAAGTTATTTTTTTACATATAAAATATATTAGATCTTGGTTCTCCTCAGATTTTTCAGAAAGCGTCGTATTCATAAACATTCACTATTATTTAGGCTTCTTTCAGACTGTCTGGCTTTTTGTTACTCGCCTTAAATCACACGTAAAAATTAAGCGTAGTCCTTAATAGTTATTCAAGGACTGTTTTGTAGCAAGAGTAAGCAGACTCCAGGATAATGTGATGACTTCTGAAAACTTAAAACTCTTGCTACAATATTAAGTTTTAATGTAAAAAATAATAAATAATATATATATATATATATATATATATATATATATATATATATATATATATACATATATATATATATATATATATATATATATATATATATATATATATATATATATATATACAGTCCCTGGCCAAATTATTAGACGCACTGTATTTTTTTTAGTAATTTTATGTTTCTTAAGAGATTTTATGCAATAATGGTATATTTAAACTACAATATTATTGATTTTTATTTAAAAGAGTTGTTGTAGACTACATATTTGTATTTATTTTTAACATATGGCAACACTGTGTTGACAAAGTGATACATGAACGTAAACAAGTACAAACCTGTATCAGTCGCGATCGGAATCGAGTCAGGTACGGACGTGTTTCTGTGGCTTTATGGACTGTGATTGTTTGTTTAACAGTTTTATACTACTCAGTTATTAGTTTATTTTGTATGCAGTGTTTTTAAAAAAGTAATTGGACTATTTTCATTATGGGTAGAAAAGGCGATCTTTCACCACGTAAAAAAGCTGAAGTGAAGGCCCTTGTGATTGCGAAAACATTTACAAACCGAGAAATATCACGAAGATTGGAGGTTTCTGAAGCTAGTGTACGACGCATAAAAAAGAAAATTGAGTCAGGGAAGGAATTAAGCCCGAAAAGAAGGAAAAGATGCGGTAGAAAACCAATTTTCACTCCACGGTCAGAGAGATGTTTGAAGAAAATTTGTGTAGAAAACAGATTTGCTACCACAAAGGTAATAAAATCACAACTCCAGGATGCTAGCGTAAATGCTTCTGAGCGCACTGTTCGAAGAAAATTGAAAGAATTAGATTTTAAGGCCTGTCGCCCCGCCAGGAAGCCCAAGTTAACAGCTGCAATGAAAGCAAAGCGCCTGAAGTGGGCCAAACAATGGCAAGACAAAGATGTGGACTTCTGGAGATCGGTAAGATACAGCAATTTAATCAATAATTGATACATTATTATCATTTTCAGTTAAATAAAGCAAATAAACATGGAAGTTTATATATTTTTCCTATTTTTGACAGGTCTGCTTCAGTGACGAAAGCACATTCGAAATTTTGCAGAATAAAGCTCAGTATGTGCGTCGTCGTCATGGAGAAAAGTTTCATCCTGATTTGTGTCGTCCCGACAGTTAAACATCCCACCAAAGTGATGATTTGGTCAGTCATCAGCGGCAAGGGCACTGGACGTCTGTACGTCGTCAAAGGAATAATGAGGCAAGATCAGTACAAAGAAGTATTACAAAATCGGTTGATTCCGCAGCTCAGAGAATGGTTTCCAAATGGGGAACTATTCAGTTTCATGCAAGATGGAGTTCCCTGCCACACTGCTCGGTCTGTTAAAGCTTTTTTGGCAGAAGAAAAAAATATCCCTCTGTTGGATTGGCGGGTAATAGCCCTGATATGAACCCCATTGAAAATGTGTGGGAGCTGATGAAAAGAGAAGTGGCTAAAGATGTGATTACCAACAAAACCCAGCTCCTAGAAAAGATTATTCATGTGCGGAATCATCATCCTTAAATGCAGGAGACAGTACAATCTTGCATTGATAGCACGCCGCGCAGAATTAAAGCTTTGATAGCGGCTAAAGGTGGCTCAACTAAATATTGACTTTTACTAACATTAATTTCACTTTTCTTTAAAACTTAATAAACTTATGCTTTTCTAAATTAATGCTGTTTTATTTATGTCAAATAAATAGGTAATTGATTGGATAGTATAAAAAAAAAAAACAAATCAATTTAAAATAATAAAACGGTACAATATCACTCGGTAATTAATATTTTACATGAAATCTTGCAGTGCGTCTAATAATTTGGCCAGGGACTGTATATATATATATATATATATATATATATATATATATATATATATATATATATATATATATATATATATATATTTATATATATATATATATATATATATATATATATATATATATATATATACATATATATATATATATAGGGAAGTCTTGACTACTGAAATGACTACTATGTAACCGACTCATTTCATTTCACTAATTTCATAACGGGCATGAAGCTCCCTCCGGGCTTCGTATTGATAAGCTTGAATGATGTTTCCTTATACAGTAATATCCCTCTATAATTAGTTATCAAAAGCATCAGAGAGCACTGGACTGATATTCGCAAATGCACTAAATTAACACTCGTCAACTTTCTTGAAATTTTAAACTTTGTTTTTCAGTCTACATATTGTAAATTTAATCAACTTTCCTACAAACAAATAATGGGCACTCCAATGGGGGCTACTCTCTCTCCAAATATATCACAATATGTGATGGACGACCTCCTAAAGGAATTCATCCCTAAACTCTCTTTCAACTTATTTTTTAAAAAAATATGCTGATGATATCATTAGCTCGATACCTTACAATAAAATGGATGAGATTCTCAGAATCTTTAATGACTTTCGTCCTACAGTTCACCACTGAAGAGGAAACAAATAACAGCGTCACGTTTTTAGACACTCTTCTAATCAGAGAAGATGATAACTCCATCATAGTAGATTGGTACATCAAACCAACCTACTCAGGAAGATACATTAACATCCATTCCTCACATACCACTAAAATCAAAATATACATGATATTGGGCTTGAGGTCAAGAATAGTAAAGATTTCTCATCCGTCTTTCAGACTTAAAAATTTAAACAGACTTCGAGATATTCTGCTCACCAACTCCTATTCAATCAAAATTACTAAAGAAAAGAAATTGTTATTTAACTCAACCACACCTCCCTCACAAAGAAATAACAATCTTACACCGGATATTAGTGCTTTCCCCTCTAAAAACCGAATTAAATGTTATTTTTCCTTTCCTTACATAAAAGAAATTTCCACCAAAACCACCAAACTCTTTAACAAACTACCTAATTTAAAAATTACTTTTAAACACAAAAAAAAAACATCAATAATATTTTCACTTATCTAAAAGACAAAGATTAAATCACAAAAGTTTCAGAAGTAGTTTACAGCATCCCCTGCTCTGAATGTGAAAAAATCTATATAGAAAAAACATCAAGGGTCCTAAAAGACAGAATCCTTCCCATAAAAGTGATTGCAGATTAAAAAAAAAACTCTTGCGCGCTTGCCCAGCATAGTAGCCAATTTTCGCATGAATTTGATTTTGCTGAAACTGAAATCCTGCGTAGAGAGAGAAATCTCGGCAGGAGAATCTTTAGGGAGATGGTGGAGATCCATTAAACAAAATGTCAACGGCATTCTATTCTCAAATATAAATTAACTACAACCTAACCAAGAGATAGAAGAACAAGAAAACATTAAAAAATTCTTTATAAATTAAAATCACCTTAGAACCACACAATTCATACATACACTAATACATACATACTAATAAAATGGAGTAAAAGCATATTATATTTCTCAAAAAGGATTGTGTCGAGGTTTTCTCATGTTTTTTCTGATAAATAAGTGTAATAATGTGCCCTCATAAATAGTGTCCTGAATACACCACTTAGCAGTAAGTACTTTAATGTTATGAATAAAATACGAATTGTTCTTTGCTTTATATCTCAAAAATACTGATAATCTACTACAATTGTAGCCCTGATGAAGAAAATCAAATATTTTCGAAAGCTTGGCGTAGCTAAAAAGGTGTCAAGGTGGTGTCAACAAACTTTTTAGTTCTTTCCCAAAGACCGCTTACCCAAGAACAAAAAACTGGTAATATAAATATTTATATATATATATATATATATATATATATATATATATATATATATATATATATATATATATATATATAGTCCCTAGCCAAATTATTAGACGCACTGTATTTTTTTTAGTAATTTTTTGTTTCTTAAGAGTTTTTATGCAATAATGGTATATTTAAAACTACAATATTATTGATTTTTATTTAAAAGAATTGTTGTAGACTACATATTTGTATTTATTTTTAACATATGGCAACACTGTGTTGACAAAGTGATACATGAACGTAAACAAGTACAAACCTGTATCAGTCGCGATCGGAATCGAGTCAGGTACGGACGTGTTTCTGTGGCTTTATGGACTGTGATTGTTTGTTTAACAGTTTTATACTACTCAGTTATTAGTTTATTTTGTATGCAGTGTTTTAAAAAAAGTAATTGGACTATTTTCATTATGGGTAGAAAAGGCGATCTTTCACCACGTAAAAAAGCTGAAGTGAAGGCCCTTGTGATTGCGAAAACATTTACAAACCGAGAAATATCACGAAGATTGGAGGTTTCTGAAGCTAGTGTACGACGCATAAAAAAGAAAATTGAGTCAGGGAAGGAATTAAGCCCGAAAAGAAAGAAAAGATGCGGTAGAAAACCAATTTTCACTCCACGGTCAGAGAGATGTTTGAAGAAAATTTGTGTAGAAAACAGATTTGCTACCACAAAGGTAATAAAATCACAACTCCAGGATGCTAGCGTAAATGCTTCTGAGCGCACTGTTCGAAGAAAATTGAAAGAATTAGATTTTAAGGCCTGTCGCCCCGCCAGGAAGCCCAAGTTAACAGCTGCAATGAAAGCAAAGCGCCTGAAGTGGGCCAAACAATGGCAAGACAAAGATGTGGACTTCTGGAGATCGGTAAGATACAGCAATTTAATCAATAATTGATACATTATTATCATTTTCAGTTAAATAAAGCAAATAAACATGGAAGTTTATATATTTTTCCTATTTTTGACAGGTCTGCTTCAGTGACGAAAGCACATTCGAAATTTTGCAGAATAAAGCTCAGTATGTGCGTCGTCGTCATGGAGAAAAGTTTCATCCTGATTGTGTCGTCCCGACGGTTAAACATCCCACCAAAGTGATGATTTGGTCAGTCATCAGCGGCAAGGGCACTGGACGTCTGTACGTCGTCAAAGGAATAATGAGGCAAGATCAGTACAAAGAAGTATTTACAAAATCGGTTGATTCCGGAGCTCAGAGAATGGTTTCCAAATGGGGAACCATTCACTTTCATGCAAGATAGAGCTCCCTGCCACACTGCTCGGTCTGTTAAAGCTTTTTTCGCAGAAAAAAAATATCCCTCTGTTGGATTGGCCGGGTAATAGCCCTGATATGAACCCCATTGAAAATGTGTGGGAGCTGATGAAAAGAGAAGTGGCTAAAGATGTGATTACCAACAAAACCCAGCTCCTAGAAAAAATTATTCATGTGTGGAATCATCATCCTCAAATGCAGGAGACAGTACAATCTTGCATTGATAGCATCCCGCGCAGAATTAAAGCTTTGATAGCGGCTAAAGGTGGCTCAACTAAATATTGACTTTTACTAACATTTATTTCACTTTTCTTTAAAACTTAATAAACTTATGCTTTTCTAAATTAATGTTGTTTTATTTATGTCAAATAAATAGGTAATTGATTGGATAATATAAAAATAAAAAACGAATCACTGGTAATTAATATTTTACATGAAATCTTTCAGTGCATCTAATAATTTGGCCAGGGACTGTATATATATATATATATATATATATATATATATATATATATATATATATATATATATATATATATATATATATATATATGTATGTATATATATATATATATATATATATATATATATATATATATATATATATATATATAAATTTAGCCCAGTCATCAGGAGCAAATTTTAACGAAAAGCTCTCAGTAAATGTTAAAAGGCTACATTTTGGCATACAGGTAGTTTGGACGTAGAATACGATTAAAAAAAGTTTACTGTTCTAAGGAAAATCGAAGATAAAATAAAAAAATTCGTTTTTTTTTTTCGCATATAACTCTACAAATAAAAAAAATATTTCGAAAAACTAATAGCACCAAGTGAAAGAACGAGAAATTTTACAAAAAAGTAATGTAAATTTATATTCTGATAATATAAATAATACACATAAAAAATGCAAATTAAGATTTCCTTTATCTGCACGCACCATTCTGCAAATCAGCATTTAAAGTTTATAAATACTAGTAACGAACAATAGCAGATTGAGTGTGTCTGTTGTATCAAGTGTCTTAAAAAGTTTTTCGTTGAGAACCGAAAAAAATAAAAGTTTTTAGAATTCAATTCAAGTTGTTTTTTAAAAACGTTATAGTCGCTCCCACGATTATAACTTGTACAGATTTTTTTTTAGTTATACCGTAATTATAAAAAATTATGTAAAATAAAATGGCTGGTTTAACCCCTTAAATTGTGGTGGAAACTATGCTTCCAACCTCATTTCTGATTAAATTAACGTTTCTGTATACCGTTAAATATTTTGAAATTGGCTATTAAGGAGTTTGTCGTGCTGATTAAGGATCCGATGACAGATTTGAAAAATTCAAAATGATAGATCCAATATGTCGGCCAGAGAGTCCGTAATTCATTTAATTTCTTCGAATAATTTAGAATTTTTGTGTTTTCAATAATTGTTTTGTACCTATGTTAGATGTTTAAATGAAATATAAATACTTTATACTTAACGTTTATACCTTTATCTTTTATTTCCCACCTTTAAATATTTTCTTTATTTTAAGATTAATAATAAGCAAAAAATACGTTTATCATGAACACCTTTTTAAGAGCAAAATTACAAAAGAGAGAGTTTTTTTTTAATGATTTCCTAATATCGAGTATACTTTTAACCGTAACTAAAAAAATTATCCGAGTTTTTATGACCATTTCGTACTACTTTGAACGTAAAATTGCCGACGGCGCACTACAGCAGGCAAATTTTCATATATTAAAACTCAATTTTTAATAACACAGACAATGTGGGTATTTTTAATTATTCTGATATTGAAACTTAAGGTATAATAATGATATATGCATGAGGATTTTTTTTCAATACTATATTTTATTAAATACTAGCCGTGCCCGCGGCTCCGCTCGCGTGGACTTGATTCACCTTTATCGTCACTGCTTATTCGTTATGTTTATATTATTTATATAGCTCAAGGGGCCTTAGAGGCTCATGACTTGGTTGCATACTTGTCTCCACTTCTTTTTGCCTCCTGTTAGCTTTTCCCCAGTGCGGGATTCCCATCAACTCCGGATCTTGCTTTACTGCCTGAATCCATGTAGATCGAGGTCTACCCTTGCCTCTTCTTCCAACCATTCCTCTTATTAGAGCTTGCTTTGCCTGTCTTTCTTCCTTCATCCTTGCCACGTGTCCCAACCATCTTAATCGCTGGCTTCTTATGATTTGGCTTATAAGGAATTTCGTATATAGGCATTTTAATTCGTAGTTTGTTCTTCTTCTCCACAGTCCCTCTTCTTTCCTTCCTCCGTAGATTCTTCTCAAAACTTTCCATTCCCACACCTCCAACGTCTCCTTTTCTCTTGCATTCAATTTCCACGTTTCGCATCCATATGCCACCGTGGGTCTGACAACTGTCGTATATATTCTTTCTTTTGCTTTTCTTGATATATTCTTTGATTTCAATATTGGACTCATTGCCCCCAAACATCTCTGTCCTTTCGCTATTCTTTCTTGTATCTCAATCCTTTCTTGTCCACTCTCTGTTATTGTTACTCCCAGATAATTAAATTTGTCTACTTTTTCAGACATAATATCTTTTCCCTAAGTTGTTTATTATATCTAAACTTTTGTTGTTTTTATTATCCTTCTTCCTTGTAATTTCCATGTATTTTGTTTTTTCCTCATTTATCTTTAGTCCTCTCATCCTTCTCCTTTCTTCTATCCTACTTATGGCTTTTTTGAGGTTCTCTTTTGCTCTTGCAATCACTGCTACATCATCCGTATAGGCCAAGCATTGGCAGGTTTGTTGGTATATCGTTCCATTTGTTTTTATTTCTGACTCCCGGATTATCTTCTCTAGTACCAAATTAAATAAACATGTCGACACTGGTTCCCCCATCTTAATCGTCTCTTCACCTTAAACTTGTCTGATACTTTGCCCTCAATCAACACTCTATTTTCTGTGTCATTCACCATACGAATCAATTTATTTGGAATTTTTAGTTCTTCCATTATCTTGTAGAGTCCTTCTCTATTTACAGAGTCATATGCTTCTCTGAAATCCACAAAGACCAAGTGTAGTGCCAAATTTTGTTCTAAGTTATTATCTTAGATTTGCTTAATCGAAAATATCTGGTCTGTAACCGATCTATTTTTCCTGAATCCACACTGGTACTCTTCCAGAATAGACTCGGCTTTCTCTGCTAGTCTGTTTTTGATAGTCAACACTACTATCTTGTACACGACATCCAGTAAGGCTATTGGTCTATAATTAGCACATATTATTTTTTCTCCTTTTTTGTATATTGTACCAATGAGCGACTCTCTCCAGCTCACTGGCATATTTTCTGTTTCCCATATTTCTTGCACGAACCGGCATATTTCCTTTTCCAGATCTCTTCCTCCAGCTTTTAGCAGTTTTACAATTTCCACCCGGGGCCTTATTTTTTTTGGGTTTCTGAGTATTTCTCTTATTTCTTCTTTGCAGGGTTTATTTGTCCCCTCCTCCCCTTCAGTTAATTTTGCTTCCTATTTCTCATTCAACTCATTTTCAGCTCCATTTAGTGTTTCTTTAAAGTATTCCCCCCATCTATTCAGACTTTCTGCGAAGCTTACTGCTAAACTTCCATCTTTTTTCCTACATATTAGCATTTTGTCTGTGTTTATCCCCTTTTTTATAAAAAAAAAAAACACGTAAATCGGATAAGTGGTTCTTGAGTGCTAAGTGTAGTAATGGATAGACAGACAGGCAGAGAGACGTTACGTTTTATATATATTATAGATTTTTTTGACATATATTAAATTGAGAAATAAAAAAAATCACGTAAATGGGATGAGTGGTTCTCGAATGATAAGCACACTAACGGACAGACAGACAGACAGAGAGACGTTGCGTTTTTATATATATTATATAGACTATTATTATTATTATATAACCTGGTCAGAGAACATATGTATGACTTTAAAAAATCACGTAAATCGGATAAGTGGTTCTCGAGGGATAAGCGCACTAACGGACAGACAGGCAGACAGAGAGACGTTGTATTTCAGATATTTTATAGATATAGATTATTATTATTACTATATAACTTGGCCAAAGAATATATGTATGAATTTAAAAAAAGACACGTAAATCGGATAAGTGGTTCTCGCCTGATAAACGCACTAATGAACAGACAGAGAGACATTGCATTTTATACATATTATAGATTATAGATATTCTCTGCTACATAATATTGTTCCAAATTTAATGGTTTAGGCTGTGTACTGCAAGGGAACGCCCAAACGGCAAACTTTTTTCCGACTTCATTCACTATTATCGTCACTGCTGATTCCCTATGCTACCTATCGTAATAAAATATAGCCTATAACCTGGCCAGAGAACATATGTATGTTTTTAAAAAAAAGTACGTAAATCGGATAAGTGGTTCTCCAGTGATAAGCGCACTAACGGACAGACAGACAGACAGACAGACAGAGAGACGTTGCATTTTATATATATTATAGATTTGTAATTTACTATATGCCCGTTAAAATCATGCAAAGAAAAATTTCGTTTTAAGTTTTAAAAATTATAAAGCAACAAAAATAAAAAGTATTAGTATCATCGGAAAGCTGAAGGTCTTCTCGGCAAAAACCTCTTTTAATTTTTTTTACACTATAAAAACAAGTAATAACGATCAACCTTCGACCGGTGTGCGTCGACTTTCAAATTAACCTCTTTGGCGCGCTATACTTTTTAAATTACCTATCCAAATTTTTAATAAGTTCTCATGCTAATAAAAAAAATCTGGAAAAATCCATATACTATTTTTTTTGTAAAATTTTTCACCCTTGGCGACTGGGCTAATTATATATATTAAAAAATAAATAGTAAAGATTATACAGTGGAAACTCGATTATCCGGCCCTCAGTTATACGGATTTGCGATTATCCGGACTACCAACCGCGATCAAATAACTTTATACCTTCAAGTCGAATCCATGCATGCACGGATATGTCGAAACTTGCATTACGCGCCCCGCGCCCGCGCCCCGCTCTATCTCTGCCCCACGAGTTTCGTTATTGTTTTAGTTAGTTCGCGGTGTCGTGTCACGTCTGTACTTAAAAATGTCGAAGCGTAGAGAGAGTGGTGTTATGGCTTAAAGATAAAATAAATATTACTGATTCATTAAAAAAGGAGAAACCGGTCGCAAGTTAGCTGTTAAGTATGGTGTAGGTACATCAACGATAAGTGATATTAAGAAGAATACGGATTCAATTTTGAAGTACACTTGCAAATTAGATAGTGAAGACGGGGTAAACATCGAAAAGTGATGAAGAAAAACCGAAAAATGAACTTTTAGAAAAAGCTTTGTATTGTTGGTTTTTACAAAAACGAGCAACTGTACAACCGATATCTGGTCCTTTGCTCTGTGAAAAAGCATTACAGTTAAATAAAAAAATAGGTGGCGATGAATCGTTTGTGGCGAGTAACGGATGGTTGTACAGATTTAAATCTCGTCATGGAATTCGCGAATTGGAAATAAAAGGTAAAAAAAATGTCATCTGATGTAGATGTAGCAAATTCTTTTTAAAGATGGTTTTAAGAAGGAATTGGACGAAAATGACTACGACTTGGATTTTGTTTATAGTGCTGACGAAACCGGATTAAACTGGAAATCATTACCGTCAAAATCTTTAGCTTCTCGGCGAGAGAATTTAGCTCCAGGATATAAGACTAGTAAAGAGCGAGTAACAATATTAGTTTGCGCTAACGCTACCGGGGCCCCATAAAATACCTTTGCTCCTCATCGGAAAATCGAAAAAACCCCAGATGCTTCAAAAATATCAGGGTACCTTTAATTTACAAAAACCAAAAAAGCGCATGGATGAACTCCGAAATATTCATTGACTGGTATGACAAAACCTTCATCCCTGAAGTAAAACAATATCAAAACGAAATTAGCAAACAAGGAAATGTCCTACTTTTATTGGATAACGCGCCAAAACATCCTTGGGCTGAACTGTTAAAGAGAGAAAATGGAAAGCTTAAAGTAACATTTTTGCCCCCTAATGTGACATCCTTGCTACCAACCTAACCAATGGATCAAAGTGTTATTGAAACATTAAAACGACTTTATAGAAAACAACTTTTACGTAGATTGTTATCTGTTGATGAAGATGACGTAGAAGTCGTGTTGTCATTTTTCAAGCAAATGAATTTAAAGCAGTGTTGTTACATGGTTGTAGATGCGTGGGATTTGATTGAAAGGAAGACTTTGAGCAAAGCTTGGAACAGAGTATTGATTGATTGATTATTTTAGTTTGGCGCGTCGATATCGAGGATCATTTGGCTGGAACAGAGTACTAATGCGGGAGAACGAAAATTCAATAACCAATACGGATGATTCTATTTTGAAGGATATAAATGAGCTAATGTTAAACGTACAAATATGCCAGGGATGTGATGCTGATGATATGAAAGAGTGGCTCACTTGTGACAGTAATGATCAAGGTTTTCAGATTATGTCGGATGACGAAATTGTTGAAAACATATTGCAGGTAAACAAAGAGCAGGAAATGCAAGAGGATGAAACAGAAGAAAACGTAGATTTGGAAAATGATGCAGGACCATCTCATGCGGAAGCACTTCAGGCCCTGGAAACAGATCTCAAATGGTTCGAAAAACAAACAGAGTGTGATACTGTGAGTTTACTCCAGCTAAAACGAATTCGTGATGTAGCAGCAATGAAGAGAAAAACTGGCTTACGTCAAATGACAGTTACCAAATATTTTAACACTTTAAACTAAATACATATTTTATTTCTTGATTACCAAATGAAAATTACCAATTATTTTAAACAAATTAAACTAGTATGTACATACATATGTACATATGTATATTATTTCATGATTTAGGTTGCAGTATTTTAGTAATTTAAAAAAATATGTCATCTCTTAATAATTTCTTAATAAACATTGATTTTTGTTAATATGTTTAATTTGTTTTTGTCGTTTTAAATAATTACCTAGCATTATGTATTATGCAATAATATGTACAAAAACCGCTTTTCTTCATACATTCGATTATCCGGATTTTCGATTATCCGAATGCCTAACGACAACGATTAGTCCGGTTAATCGAGTCTCTACTGTAATTCGAAAATAAAATGTTCGGTGAGTAATAAGTTTTAATAATAATGTAATTCATGGCGTTAATCTTTTTACGTGATAACATCTATAAGCGTAGAGATTATTATTAAAGATGGTTGTCAACGCGGACGGTAAAAATCGGATAGGGTAAAAGAGGCCTCAAATTAAAAGATTTTCTAAAAACTGAATTTGAAATACCTTTGGCCTTCAGTATACTCCCAATCATTGTTTACTTACCGTTAGTTTTAATGCTAACTGAAATTCTTTAGCATTAACCAACATATCACGTTGAGTAGTAACGTCCACAGCCTGAATACACCATACATTAGACAGAGAAGCAGCAAACAGAGTACCAGAACTTGCTTGAACCAGAAATCTAACCTTGGGCATGTTCGTGAGGGTTTGCACAGACATGCTTCGTTCTAAACTACAAACCTTAAAATGTATGTAGAGTGTATTTTCAGGAGATCTCACAACAAAATTTCAAGCGTTTTTCTTGTTTTCACAATTACAGGTACCTAAGTAAGTAACAACAGGGACATTCCTAGTTTTAAGGTAGTAGGTATTAAAATATGATGTTAATCTAATTAAAAAAAAAAAACTGACCGATTACGAAGCGAGATATTCATAATTAACATGCAATAGGCTAATGAAGTATAAAAAAGGCATAGTTTCGTATATATCGTATATATAAATTTTTTTCTTATCGATTTGTTAAAAAGATATAAATATTTAAAGCTGATATTTGTTTAAAAGAATAAAAATTTTAAAATAGATTTTTGCAACATACGAGATTTAAACTCGAACATAAATTCAGTGCAACACCTGCAATTAAATAAACCTCATGTACTCGCTCTATGTGAAACCAAGGTCAGTCCATCGACCAGCACGGTCAACTATCTTTATCCTGGATACGACTTCTATTCCCGATTTAGGCGTAACTTTGGAATCTGTCTTTTTGTCAGAAACGACCTCTCTTGCCAACGAGAAAAGGCTCTGGAGCCTCTAAACTTTGATGTTATGTGGTTAAAACTAACGATCAACACGCCACAAGGTTCATCTGTATCCTGTATCGACCACCAAGTGATACCAATTTTCGAACACTTTTCGCTTCTCTTGCAGACACCATCGATAATTTACAAATTAACTATCCGAGTGCCGAAATTGCCATC
Organism: Pachyrhynchus sulphureomaculatus; assembly: GCA_019049505.1. Lineage (NCBI taxonomy): Eukaryota > Metazoa > Arthropoda > Insecta > Coleoptera > Curculionidae > Pachyrhynchus > Pachyrhynchus sulphureomaculatus. The sequence continues at coordinate 192,655,000 of CM032449.1, forward strand.
CTGAGCGACTTTAATGTCCACAACATCAACTGGCTTAAATATTCAAATACTACCTACGAATAAGGACGTGAAGCTGAATCGTTCTCAATCAGTTGTGGCTTAACTCAGCTTATTGACGAACCAACACGGATCCCTGATCGAGACGGGGAGTTCGCCAGTCTTCTTGATCTGTTTTTAACCACCAATCCGGAGATTTACACGGTCACCGTAAATCCGCCGTTGGGTTCTTCCGACCATAAACTGCTTTCAACATCGAGTATCCTGCCAATCAATGACAGAGAGGCGCCTAGGCAGCGCAAGATTTGGCACTACAAATCTGCTAAATGGGAAGATCTCATGGATTATTTTCGAACTTTCCCTTGGATGGACGTTTGTTTTCGATCCGATAACCCATCTGACTGCGAAAGGGTGGTCTCCGATGTTATTCTGGCTGGTATGGAGGCTTACATCCCTTTTTCGAAGAAATGCCCCCTCCAACGGCAAGCCTTGGTTTGACCGAAAATGCAAAGAAGCTGTTGCTTCTAAACATATTGCCTACCGACAATGGCGTAAAAATCCTAACACCATAAATCGTAACACCTTTGTTTGTGCCCGGAACAGATGCAAAGGAATTATCGATGAAACCAGGAAGGCACACAATCAACGAATTAGAAACAAACTTCTCGCTTGTCCCAACAATTCCAGGTCCTTTTGGTCAGTCGCTAAGGCAGTTAGTCAAAATTTCATCAAATCCACCATACCACCACTCACACGGCCAGATAATTCCATTGCAACCATACCTGTTGAGAGAGCGAACTTGTTGGCTGAACTCTCTGCTTCACATTTTACTGTCGATTTCCAAGGAAAAACACCACCTACTATTCCCATATTGCAGTCAAAGATGCCCGATGTTGTCTTCAGACAGCGTATCATAAAGTGTATCATAATGAAGCTAGACACCAAAAAGGCTTCCGTTGACGGAATACCTGTCATAGTTCTCAAAAACTGTGCAAGGGAACTAACACCAGTTTTCTGTAGACTTTTCAACCTATCCTACAGAAAAGGAATATTTCCGTCCTGCTGGAAATGTGCCACGGTTCAGCCGATACCTAAAAAAGGCAAGAAGACCTTGCCAAATAACTACCGACCAGTCGCGCTGCTTTCAATAATATCGAGCGTCATGGAGGTTATCAATCAACATCTTCTAAAATATCTTGAACGATTCAATATAATTAGCGATCACCAATATGGCTTCCGTAAACATAGATCAACAGGAGATCTTCTGACTTATGTAACACATGTTTGGAACAACGCAATTGAACACTTTGGAGAATCTCGAGCGGTTGCTCTTGACATATCCAAGGCATTCTACCGTGTTTGGCACGATGGACTGTTGGCTAAGCTTGTGGTATGTCTGAGAAGTTCTGTTCGTGGCTCTCATGTTTCCTCAGAGAGCGTTCTTTACGAGTGGCGGTCGACAGATTTCTTTCTAACATCTTCACAATCAACGCCGGTGTGCCCCAAGGCTCCATACTGCCTCCTACTCTCTTTCTCATTTACATTAACGATCTGCTGGAAAAGACCGGGAATCCAATCTACAACTTTGCAGACGACAGTACGCTTGTCTCTTCATTCACTTTGAACGCTCGGACATCGGCTGCTCAGGCGAATATCCGCAGTCAGCAGGAGGTCGTTCAACTTAACAAAGACCTGGAAGAAACTCTATCTTGGGGTGAGAATTTAACGCAACAAAAACCCAGCGGCAGTTTTTTTCTAAAAAAGTTAACGTTGCTGAACCCGACATACTTATGTCGGGGCACTCCATTCCCCTAGCATCGTCACTCAATTTGTTGGGCGTTAGTTTGGGAGCAAATATGTCCTGGCATGAACATGTTGCAGGCATAGCAAGGAGAGCTTCTCAAAAGTTGGGAATATTATTTCGAACCAGAAAGCTTTACACTCCACAACAACTGTTAATTCTTTACAAGGCTCAAATTCGACCAACTATGGAATACTGCTCCTATATTTGGGGCTCCGCTCCTCAAGATATACTACATTTGTTGGATTCTGTTCAGAGAAGAGCTGTTCGTCTGACTGGAGACTCAGAACTGACCGGCGGCCCTGATTCGCTGGAACATCGAAGAACGGTTGGCGACTTGAGTCTGTTCTACAAGTATTTTCATGGAAAGTGTTCGAAAGTTGTAACTCGCTTAATTCCTCCCAGAGCGGTGCATGTTAAAAATACACGTCGCGCTAATACTTCACATCCGTATAGGGTTCAGCTTGCTACTCCTACACTTTTCAAGCAGTCTTTTATATGGAGAACATCATCCCTTTGGAATAATTTGCCTAGCGCTGTGTTTCCCACCGATTACAATTTAAAGCGTTTCAAGAACAACGTGAATCGCTTTTTTTCCGCACACATACCCGTCCTGGAGCGCTTTAGGGACTTCCCTGCAGCACGTGTGCTAGACCCATAAAAAAAACCGTGTAGTGAGGAACAAATATCACAATTTGATTGTCATATTTCACGCTCCAACATTCAAACAGCATTTAAAATGGTTAAGTCAATGAGTATGATCGCCTTTGCATCCCAAAATCGTCGCCATAACTTTTCCGGCCGATGCGACCGACTTCGCCTTCTTTGGGGCAAATTCACCGGAAGCAATCCATTATTTTGATTGTTGCTTGGTTTTGGGTGTATAATGATGAATCCAGGTCTCATCGACGGTGACAACTCGACGCAAGAAGTCCTTCGGATTTCACTTAAATTGCTCTAAACACAGCTTCGAAGTTGAAAGCCGCACCCGCTTGTTGTTCATAGTGAGCAATCGTGCACCAATCGGGCTGACAACTTTTTCATAGCATATCATGTAACACGTAGGCTGAAAAGTTTTTGGTCTAGCTATTTAAAACACATTTTTTTTGCAAAATTCATCAACATAGTCTCCTTCAAGAGTGATATAACCAGTCCCTTGCTTTTCCAACATTTCTATACCTTTCTTGGAGAAGGATTTGTCTTTGCCTTCAAAATATGTCTCAGTTTCGGCGATAACTTCTTTATTGGAACCAAATCTCTTTCCTGCGAGCATTTTTTTGAGGTCTGCGATAGATAATAGTCGCTGGGGGAAAAATCTGGAGAATACGGTGGATGAGGAAGCAACTCGAACTTCGATTCATGCAATTTTGCCATCGTGTGACACGGTGCACTGTCTTCATGAAAGAGCACATTTTTCTGGTTCATTTGGGGCCGTTTCTTTGCGATTTCTGCCTTCAAACGTACCAATAACTTTACATAATATTCGCTATTGATGGTTTTTTTCCCGTCTCAGCATAGTCGATGAAAATTATTCCATGCGCATCCCAAAATACAGAGGCCAAAACCTTCCCAGCCAACTGTTGTGTCTTTGGTCGCTTCGGGCGGCTTTCACCGGCTGCTCTCCACTCAGCTGACTGCCGATTTGATTCCGGTGTGTAGTGATGGACCCATGTTTCATCCATTGTCACATATCGCATGAAAAAAAAATCCTTTTTATTGCGCTTAAACAGGTCCAAATAGCGCTCAGAATCATCAACACGTTATTGTTTTTGATTCAATGTGAGCAAACGCGGTACCCATTTCGAACAGAGCTTCCTCATGTCCAAATATTTATGCAAAATATGACCACCACGTTCTTTTAATATCTTTAGGGTGTCAGCTATCTCACGCAATTTCACTTTACGGTCAGCCAAAACAATTTTGTGAATTTTTTGATGTTTTCCGGTATAACCACAGGCGTCCAGAGCGTTCAGCATCATTTGTGTCTGACGACCGCGTTTAAATTCAGCATACCAGCTGATTTTCCAGGGGCAGAGTCCCCGTAACAACTATGAAACCATTGCTTTGCTTGAACGGTATTTTTTCCCATCAAAAAACAGTGTTTAATCATCACATGAAATTCGATTTTTTTCATTGTTTTAAAAATATCAAGAGTAGGGTCACTAAAACAACTGTAACTCGTAAACTAATCGTCGAAATGTCATGAAATTTTGACACGTATCGTTTGAAGGTTGGTACTTCCTAAAAATCATGTGGGTTTTTTGAAAAGGAAGACATCTATGCGTCAGACCAAAAACTTTTCAGCCTGCGTGTTACAATATTAATTACCGTTCCCGTCAACACACTTATGGCCTCTGTTAATTAGCGCACCTTCGTTCGACGATCAGCGAGAATCATGTCGTGGACTTTTTCAATGATTTCCTTGGTAACCACATCTGACGGGTGTCTCGAGCGATCCTTATCAAAAACGGATGTTCGACCACGTTTTAAATTCGTTGAACCAATATCTGACTGTTGTCATTAATGGCGAAGGGTCCCCATAAACAGCATCCAATTACATTTTCCCATTCAAAAACAAAAAGTGAATTACTGAACGATACTGCACTTTTTCCATCTTAGCGACAAACACGTTATATTACTTGTTGAAATGGCTGCCAAATCCAAACTAACCTATGAATCAGTATCATTTTTTTTCATGTCATCTATCAGATAAAAGCACACGATTGTAACATCAACTTGCCTTAGCAACGCCATCTGTCTTCAAACACGAGTACTTATTGAACCACACTCGTACAAGATTAATTTTTCGACTTAACAAATATTATGCGATCGACTAATTATATCGCGCGGCTAGTACAAGAAAACTACCAGTTCTTTACAAGGAAATTGTAGTTTGGTGCCAAAAATTAGTTTTTAATTTACAGATAATTTAAATTGAACTTCCTTACCAGGTGTACAAGTATGAAATGCGGATTTTTTTTCTTGAAAAACATGTTAAATTCGGAAGAATGATAAAAAGTGCTTTATTCAAAGTATGCTCCATCGCTTGTTATACATTTTTCCCATCTTTCGGGCAATTTGTGAATACCACGCCAGTAAAAATCTTCCCCTTTTGCTGCGAACCATTCATCGAGCCATTTTTTTACATCTTCTTACGAACCAAAGCGCTGCTCAGCAAGTGCGTGACCCATTGATGCAAACAAGTGGTAATCGGAAGGAGCCAAGTCTGGTGAGTAAACCGCATGGGGTAGAACTTCCCAGCTGAGTGCTTCCAACGTGTCGCGAATTGGATTTGCCGTATATGAAGGAGCATCGTCATGAAGAGAAATGACTTTGTGTTGCCTCTTTCGGTATTCTGGCCTTTTTTCGAGCAGCGAACGGTTCAAATCGGTCAATTGTTGTTGGTAACGTTTAGTATTAACAGTTTCCCTAGGTTTTAACAGCTCATAATATACCACGCCCCTCTGGTCCCACCAAACACAGAGCATCGTCTTTCTGCCAAAGCGATTCGGTCTTGCGATCGATGTGGATGGTGCGCTTGGGATTCATAAAATAAATCCACTTTTCATCCCATGTAACTATACGATGCAAAAATGACTTCCTTTTGTACCAAGCGAGCAAAATGTCACACGTGTTTTTGCGCTTTTCCATTTGCCTGTCGTTCAACTCATGTGGTACCCATCTACCGATCTTCTGAATCTTTCCCATCTCTCGTAGCCGATTGGAAACAGCTTGTTGGCTAACGCCCAATTGCTCGGCGAGTTGTTTTTGTGTTTGCGAATCATCTTCGTCCAACAATGCTTGCAATTCCACATATTTGTATTTTTTTGGCGGTTTTCCAAGTTCCTTGTCTACAACATTGAAGTCACCACTTTTGAAACGCAGAAACCATCGTTTACACATATCTTGCGATGCAGCATGTTTCACCATAAAATTCTCGAACTAATCGGTATGATTCAACAGCAGTTTTCTCCAAATGAAAACAAAAAATTAATGCTGTCCGCGAATGCTCTTTGTTCGGTATAAATTTCGATATATTGAACACAACAACACAACACTATGCACACCCTTTTCCAATTTATCACTCGTGCGAGTCTGACACTTGTTGATGACACAACAAAATGGCACAGTGTCAAATCTTTATAGCACAAACTGCATTGGTGCGCCATCTGTTGTCTGAAATCCGCATTTCATACTTATACACCTGGTATTTATTTGAATGATTTTCTTATTTCCTACCTCTATGCTGTCTGTCAATATTCCTAAAGTATAAGGCTCATCGTAGGCCAAGCAAAGAGGCACCTCTGACCATGTAAAATTCATATTCGTTTCAGTTTCACCCGAAATATTGACTACTACTATGTGTTTTCTTCTGCATAAAGCAAAGTGAGATTCCGAAACGAGTTCCATACAAGGCTCGGCAGGTTTACCATCGCTCGTAGGGAAAAGCTCCGTTTCTTTTCCATCTCCAAGCTAAAATTAAATACACATGAGAATTAACTAACCAATAGAGTACCAAAATCCAATACCAAGTAAGAGTTTTACAGTTCATACCTGAAGTAAGCAATAGCGATCTTTATATCCCAAACATAGTGCGTTCTGACACAAAATCGTACATTTCGGAATGTCGGTCAGATCTATGTCTCCTAATAATGGAATAAAATCAGATTTCTTTAAAAAATATAGTTGGAGCTTTTTCTTTACCACTACAGCTAAACGTATTAAATGAGTAATAATTCCTGTAGCTGAAATTATTTTCTACAATAAAAAAAAACGTGAATTACTATTGATTTAAAAATGTAGCAATGCATACTTGTGTGCTGACCGCAAAAGATGTTGCTCCTTTACTTCTCTCAATAGTCGTTAAGGTTGAAAAATTATCAACACTGATGTCATGTAGCTTTATAATGTTATCTAAAACATATAATAGAAAAAATAATAACCGACCAAGTGCAAGTTGTACTTGCGCAATTAGTGCTCCGTACGTTGATTGCTTTTAAAATACACATTTTTGTTACGGAGGTAACTTTCATTCAATCTACCCCATTCCAGAATTTTTTCAAAATTTTTTGATCAATACTTTTCGAGATAAGGGGGGACAGCGATTTTTCGCTATTTTTTAAAAATAATATGAAGAAAAGTGACCGCAAATATTACATTATATATATATTTTTGAACTCGTCTTTTTACAAGCTTTCATTTGACATCCTACTCGATGACCTGATAAAAAAAAAAAAAAATTTCACTTCCGAATTCAGCCCCCCAAAAACTAACCTCTTAAGTCAAAATTTAACTTTCAGAACTACACGGCTCAGAAGAGGTCATCAATTCCTATATTAGAGCCAAATTTCAACTTTCTATGACAAATAGTTTCGGAGAAAATCGGGTGTGACAGACGGACAGATAGACACCGAAGTGATCTTATAATTGTTCCATATGGAACACTAAAAATAATGACATCAAAAAATGAACAGTCAGGTCCTACAGCGATGTCAGTCGGTGTCTGACTTGGGTGTTTTGCTAGACACTGCATTGTCTTTTCGTGACCATGTTGCAAAGATTACGGCGAATACTTTTAAACTATTGGGTTTTATCATACGTAATAGTGCCGACTTTGTTGAATATGATACTCTAAAATTGCTTTTTAATAGTTTCGTGAGATCACGGCTTAAATACTCAGTTGTTGTTTGGTGCCCCTTTTATCAAGAGCACATTCAAAATACGAGGCTGGTTTGAAAAGTCCGTGCAAAAATAAAAACTACTTATGTGTTTGGGGTAAACCTTTTTATTTTTCAATATAGTCTCCTTTTAGGCTTATACACTTCGTCCAACGATGTTCTAGTTTGTTGATCCCTTCCGAATAATAGGATTTGTCCAAGTCTGCAAAATATCCATTAGTGTCTGCAATCACCTCCTCGTTTGAATAAAATCTTTGTCCCGGGGAAGCCAAGTCTGGAGAATAGGGGGGATGTGAAACGAGTTGGAATCCTATTTCCATTAATTTTGCGACCACAACTGCTGAGGTGTGTGCTGGTGCGTTGTCGTGATGGAAAAGGACTTTCTTGTGGGCCAATCGCGGGCGTTTTCTTGCAGCTCGGTTTTCAAACGGTCCAATAACGATGAATAATATTCACCTGTAATAGTTTTACCCTTTTCCAGATAGTCGATAAGGATTATCCCTTGCGAATCCCAAAAGACAGTCGCCATAACCTTTCCGGCCGAAGGAACGGTCTTCGCCTTTTTTGGTGTAGATTCCCCCTTGGTAACCCATTGTTTTAGATTGTTGTTTGGACTCAGGAGTATAGTAATGTATCCATGTTTCATCCACAGTGACGAAACGACGCTTAAAGTCCTCCGGATTCTTCTGGAACAGCTGCAAACCATCCTTGCAACACTTCACACGATTCCGTTTTTGGTCAAGCGTGAGCAATCGCGGCACCCATCTTGCGGATAGCTTTCTCATGTCCAAATGTTTATGCAAAATATTATGTACCCGTTCAGTCGAGATGCCCACAGCACTAGCAATCTCATGCACCTTAACTCTTCTGGCATCCATCACCATATCATGGATTTGATCAATGATTTCTGGAGTCGTAGCCTCCACAGGCCGTCCAGAACGTTCAGCGTCACTTGTGCCCATATGGCCAGTCCGAAAATTTTGAAACCACTTATAAACTGTTCTAATCGAAGGTGCAGAGTCACCATAATGTTTATCAAGCTTCTCTTTAGTCTCCTGAGGCGTTTTGCCTTTCATAAAGTAATGTTTAATCACCACACGAAATTCTTTTTCGTCCATTTCTTGAAAATCACTCGACTTCCTTGATTCACACAAATGCCAAACACAAAAAAAATAGACCAATATGGCTGAAACTTGGTGTGCGTTCATTCAAGAGATGCTACTAACTAAACATGACCTCGATACGCGCCGGTGGTACCATCTCTCGGACTTTGCACGGACTTTTCAAGCCAGCCTCGTATTGAAAAAATTCAAAAGCGTTTTTTAAAGTACGATAGTTTTAAACTCGATGGAGTATATCCTGAAATAGGTTATCCCTATGAGAGACTCTTGGATAGACTTTCGATGGAAAGTTTAGAGGCACGCCGAAAAAAAGCCCAAATTATATTTTTACATAAAATAATATCAAACAAAATTGATGCAAACAAAATCTTGCAGTGTCTGCCTTTTCATGTACCAAGAGCCGCGGCACGTAGTCTGCAAACTTTTAATTTGCCAACCCCAAGAACAAATGTCTCCCCTTTTTCAAATTTGCGAGAAATATAATCAAATGCAGAACCAGCTTGATATTTTCAACTGCATCTTGACAAAAATAAAAAAAAATGTAGTTTTAAAATATGTTGTTAATAAGCTATTTAATTTTAATTAGGTTTAGTACATTTCGTTATGTTATTTTCCCATTCTGTAATTGGAATACTGTAGAATGTGGTAAATAAATAAAAGGCCAGCTCGCCCCTGGTCAAAAGCATCACAGTTTTTCCAATGTAATCAAAACTTACACCCCTTCGAATGGAGATACTTCTGGCCGGCAGCGTACTTGCTTAAAGAACATTTTTAGTGTTCCTTACGGAACACTTATGGGATCGCTTCGGTGTCCGTCTGTCGGTCACTCCCGATTTTCTCCGAAACTGTTTGACATAGAAAGTTGAAGCTTGGCACTAATAGGAATTAATGGCCCAATCAGAGTTGAAAGTTAAATTTTGACTTAAGGCGTTAGCTTGTAGGGGGAAGTGAAAAAAATCTTTCTATGGTGGAGTGCCAAATGAAAATTTGTGAAAATACGAGTTCAAAAATATATATCATGTAATACTCGCGTATATTACCTTTAAAAAGGGCCAGAAATCACTTCCCCCCCTATTTCGCAAAATTACTGAACAAGAAATTTTGAAAAAAAATTCTGGAATATTCTCCATAAAGTGTAGATTGAGCAAAAATTATCAATAATGCATTACGTTTGATAATTTATCTGGTATAAAAAAAACCTGTGTCTTGAAAATTAATTTAAAAGGGACTAAGAATTACGAAATATCAGTACGCATTCGGTGCAATCAGTAATACATTCATATACTTTTCAGTACATTACTGCATTTGGCCAATCACAAACAGAGTAAATTTCCATGATGACTGGTGACTAACGGATAAGTACCTAGACAAAATAATATTATTTTTTTTGCTTATAATTAAATATATATTTAGGTAGTAAATATTTGGTTTAAACTTTTACTACTAGATTCTAGATTGAGCTAGATTCATTTATTTGCTATTAGGTAGCTAAGAAGCTATATCTATTATACTAACTGACTAAGAAAAAACGTCAGGGGCCTAATTAACTAACCTAGGTGAGAATTTTATATTTATTTTAAAAGAAATCACCGTACGGAACACTAATTGAGCAAATTCGACTTGCATTTGGCCGGTCTTTTTTTTTAATATGTATATTTTTTTTCTTGTTCTATTGACCTGTTAAACATATTAGGAGATTTTTATCTGGTATAATTTCCAACTGTTGAATAGGTTTACTACTAAATTGCTTGTCAAATCTTAATAACGTCACTTCACATTTATGGTCGTTTTTTTCCAATTTGTACATAAATAGAAATCCTTGTTTTGTACCCACTAATAAAGTGTCATCTAAAAATTTAAAAACAAAATATGAAGTATGATATTTTAAATGATAGGTATTGTATCGTTATCCAGTACTTCCCTTGCAAACATTCGGCTCCAAAAAATAAACTCCGCCTGCAGTGTTGATGGATGGATTGAGTAGTTCATCATCACTGTTGCCGGTCCCAAGCCCGGATAAAGGAGGAGGGTTGTGGCGTTAGGAGTTAGCTCCCTAACACACGTAAAAACCTAAACTGGGAAATGCTAGTTGTTTTTGAAAAGTAGGATGAAAAATCACAAGATAAGCAAAAATCCCCGGGTGGCAATCCACACCTTCGAAGAAGGGAGCCCCATCGGATACGGGGGGGGCAATTCTACTTCAAAGCGAATAGTTAACCCAAACTTAAAACTCAGCCAAACGAAGAAATCCCGAAACAGAATAGCTGCTCTCGGCACCTAGAATAAACAGGGATGGAGGACAAAGAACATCGAAGTCATACAAGTGTTTAAGAAGATGAACATAGACATTTTAGTAATAAGCGAGACGAAGAAAAAGGGAAGTGGAATAGAAGAAATAGATGAAGTGATGCATTGTTGGAGTGGAGTAAAGAAGGAAGAAAGAGCAAAGGCCGGAGTTGGAATATTAGTAAAAAAGAAGTGGAAAAAGAAAATAACATCTTGGGAACCCATCAATGAAAGAATCATAAAACTAAATATAACAATGCTAGGAAAAGACATGGTAATATTAGGAGTATACCGCCCAACAGAATACAGCACTATAAGAGAAAAAGATAATTTCATGGAAACACTAGGAATAGAAACACAAAAAGTAAAGAAAAACCAAGAATTAATAATAATGGGAGACCTGAATGGGAAAACAGGAAGGAAAACAAAGGACAATACCGTAGGACCATTCGGAGAAGACATTACTAACGACAACGGAGAGAGACTAATAGAGCTGTGTGAACTAAACGGCCTCAAAATAACAAACAGATTCTACAAACACAAGGACATCCACAAATATATTTGGATGCAAGAAACACGAAACTTAAAATCAATAATAGACTACATTTTAATTAAAAACGATACCACTATCAAAATAAAAGACGTAAGAGTAAAGAGGGGGGCAGAATGTGGAACAGACCATAGACTATTAATAGCAAATATAAAAGTACCGTGGTACAAGATAATAAAGCAAAAAGAAACAATAGATAAAGAAACCGAAATACTAATGAGATAACAGAAAAAGCAGACAAAGAAATAAAATACAAAATACAGTTACTGCAACACGAAACGATAAGAGACCTATATAGACGACGATTAGATCAAAAATTAAATGAATTTAACTACGACAACCTCCAACAGATGTATGACCACATAAAAGAATGCATCAAACAGGCGTCCCTAGAAGCATTAGGTAAAGAAGACAACGAGAATGAGAAACATAAAATTAGAATCTGTGAAAAAACCAAAGAATCTATAAAGGATAAAAAAAGACTATACGAAAAATGGCTGAATACAAAATCAGAAGAAGATCTACAGAAATATAAAGAGAAAAATGCAGAAACGAGGAGGATGATAAACAAAGAAAAGAACGAGAGATGGGAAAAATCGTGCGAACATGTAGAACAGTATATAGGAGGAACTAGAAGTACAGAGTCATGGAGAATAAGTAAAGCATTAAGGACTAACAATAGAGAGAAGACGTATATAGAGTACATCCCAGAAAGCGAGTGGGAAGAATATTATAAGAAGCTGCTAACAGAAGATAGACAAGAATTCCAAGAAGAGAACCCTGAAGAAGAACAGAATAAGGAAATAAAAGAGATAGAACTAAGCTATGAAGAAGTAAAGAAGACAATAAAAACACTCAAAATAATAAATCTGCAGGGCCTGGGGGGTGTGGCAAATGAAATGATTAAGTACGGGTCTAATAAATTACATCGAATGCTGAGAAACATGTTCCACAGAGCGATAAATGGAGAAAAAATACCAGAGGAATGGTCAATAGCTTATATAGTATCTATATTTAAAAAGGGAGACCGCAGAAAATGCACAAACTATAGAGGCCTAAGCATAATATCGAGTATGGGACGTTTGTATGGAAAATTATTAAAAATATCATGGAGGAAAATATAAAAGGAAAAATTGGAGAAGACCAAGCAGGCTTTACGGCCGGAAAATCATGTATAGACCATATATACACTATAAAACAAACAATGGAACAAAAACTGGCAAAGAATAGAGAAGTTCATCTAGCCTTCATAGACATAAGAAAGGCCTATGACTCAGTACCAAGACAAAGATTATGGAACGCAATGAAAGAAATAGGCATTGACAAAGAACTAATATACGCAGTAAAAGCTCTCTACGAAAACAACAGTGAACATAAAAATAGGACATAAAATAGGGAAGAGACTCCAAACATCAAAAGGCCTATTACAAGGATGCTCTACATCCCCAACACTATTCAAAATATACCTCGAACAAACATTAAAAAAATGGAAGCAAAAATGTAGTGGAATGGGAGTCCCAATACGAGAAGATTACGTATATACTCTAAGTTTCGCAGACGACCAAGTAATCATAGCGCAAGATGAGGAAGACCTCAGTTATATTGTAAGAAAACTGAAAGAAGAATACACTAAAGCAGGATTAGCAATAAACTTTGATAAAACGGAATATCTAACAACAAAGGAGGGAAACGTGGAGAATCTAGGAGTAGATAACGAAACAATAATCAAAGGAACCGATAGATTTAAATATATAGGAACCATCATTTTAAAAAACGCAACATCAGAAGAAGAGATTAAAGCTAGATTAGGACAAACGCGAACATGCATAAGACAATTAAATTCGATCCTGTGGGACAAGCACATTACAAAGAGAAACAAAACACGCATATACAAATCAATAATACAAAGCATAATGGCATACGGGTCAGAAACATGGACGATCAATAAAAGAAATAAATCTAAAATTAACGCGGTAGAGATAGAGTATTGCAGAAGATGTTGTAGAGTGACAAATAAGAAGAGATAAGAAGCAGAATGAACATCAAAGAGAACGCAATAAACACCATTGAAGAAAAACGATTAAAATGGTATGGACACATAAGACGAAGCGAAGATAATAATAGGTGGATAAAGAAAATAACGGAGTGGAGCCCTATAGGGAGAAGAAAAAGAGGAAGACCCAGGCGATCGTGGAGAGACGACGTGGACGAGGCTATGGAGGACAGGGGTCTAACAGATGGAGACTGGGGAAGATAGAAACGGATGGAATCAAAGGCTGAGAGAAGGAAGACAGCGTCAGCTATAGAAAATCCTTGTTATATATATATAAAATAAACCCCGAATCTGACTTTCTCACACTAGATAATAATCCAAGCACTACAACTCAGTAGTTTACACAGAAGCTACTTTATAGTGTAATAGTCATAAAAAAAACTTAATTATCACAATCAAGAATCTGGAAAAATCCTCATATTATTTAAACAATATAATAATTAACGTCCGCCACTTCTTTATTAATAAAGGGATATGAATTTTTAGATTCACACTAAAAAATACATATATACATATCGACATATACGAGGCAACGCCTCTAACCTCCTACCTCACTCCTTTAAACCCTTATATATTTTAAAGTAAATAATATAAATACATAATAAGTATGAGATAATAAAATTTGTCCATTACACACAATTAAAAAAACCTGGAAAAAAAAATCTCATAAGACTATTAAAACTACACAATATTTAAGGACCTAAAAAATATATATATACCGGGTGTTATGGAATTCACTGCATATATTGGAACTGGTGGAAAATTCACCTAAATGGTCGATCTAAATAATAATAATAAAAAAAACGACCCTAAAGAAATAATGTCATGACTGTTTTTTTCGCACCCCACTGATGAACGCTGAACTCCACAATATCGAAATACATAAATCAGACAGGAGGTCGTTTTTTCTCGATCCCGTCAGCCGGCTTTTCTCAAATAAATTTGATAAAAAAAATATTAAAATATTTTTCAGTTCTAAAACCCAAAGATTTGCGGCTCCTTTGTTATCCGCATTCCAGAGATTAAAGCTGCTACGGTATTTTCTTTTCAGTGAATGTTTACCAATAAGAAATTTGCAAAAAGTGTAGAATATAGCAGCAAGAGAGATAGATTATGTCATTGGTAGAGTTGGTTAAATTTTAAATTTGTCACGGACAACTTAGGATATATGGAGATCCACTACACATTTAAGATACATTTATTTATTTCGTATGGAGGCTCGTGTATACTGTATTATACGTCTTTTTTTGATTGATTCTTCCAATATATTTCTGACTTAATGTAATTTTCAAAGTTTTTGTACAGTATTTTTTGTAGTATCGGACATAAAGATTTTACAATTTTTTTTTAAGCTTTAGCGTTAAATCCCGAAATAAACGGTTCACTATTTAAATGTGGCTGAGCAATTGTTTGATTTCATTATTGATAATAATAAAATCGTCTTGCAAGATCGATTTGCTTTCATTACTTAAGTTTGTTTGAGAGAGATAGAGAGCATTTATATTTTCACTTGCTTTAAAGAAATGTTTGGGAACGACGTTTTTGTTCAATCCGTTCACAATGTTGCCAGTGATAGCAACTCTTTGGTAAACTTCTGCAAATAAACTGGCAACCTAATATTGCGTTATTTGAGGACCTGGATTTGCCCTCAATCATTTTGCTGTTGCTTGAATATAATAAGAGGTCATAGGTTTAAAAAAAAAGACCCGTCGAGTGGCTGAAGCCCGTAAGTAGTGATGCCTGGCGGCTGTAACATTTACCTTTGCTATGTTCAACGTTTCCCGTTTTTTTGCGTTGCATTTCCATCGGTCAGAAGTAACACTTTATTTTCAAGGGTTAGCTTTGCGATGCTTATAAAATGTTTCATCCATTTTACAAGTTTTACATGTTACAATTTGCGTTAGTATAGCTAGTGCCTGGTATGGTGACAACACTCTCAGAAGGTGTGCCACTCCCCAATTCAGTATTTTGTCTCGTTCTTTTGAATCTTTAATCCTAAAGCTTTTTGCGTTTTTTTTTCTGAACGGTGGAAAATCCACTTTCATCAACATTAGATATTTTTGTAGACAAAAATTTATTTTTATTTACAATTTTTTTAATGTTAGGGTCGATTTGCCCTACACTCCCTACTTGAAAACAGCTGTTAAGGAGGAATGATCTAGTTGTTCCTACGCCTTACTGAGGCCAAGGTCGTCTTTTGTGGCCTCACGAGTCACCCATTTCAATATATGCAGTGAATTTCATAACAACTCTCTATATATATATATATATATATATATATATATATATATATATATATATATATATATATATATATGTATATGTATATTGATCATCGTTCCTTATAAGGCGAACATGGTTAGCGAAACGCGCGTCGAGTGCAAAAATAAAGTGTTTGGTGTAGTGGTGATATATACTGAGTAGTATCATTGTGCCAAAGATTCTACATTCCCAACTTAGTATATTTTTCGTAATAAAAATGAAAAAATCTCGAAGGGTGTTTTGTTTTTAATAAAAGAAGTAAGGAAAGTAAAAAACGATTCTAACGCCAACATTTATCTGCACATATAACATATGAGGCTTATTAAAGTAACTAAATGTAAGATAGGCAGAACTAAAGGAGTAAAAGGGGGGGGGTAGCGTAGAAAAGAGGAAGAAAATAGGCATAAAAATTAGTCGGGTATAAAGAGAGTGTATGGATAAAATTTTTTACTAAATTATAAAGGTTTGTTTTTAATAAAAGAAGTAAGGAAAGTAAAAAACCATTCAAACGCCAATATTTATCTGCACATACAACATATGAGGCTTATTACAGTAACTAAATGTAAGTTAGGCAGAACTAAAAGTAAAAGGGGAGTAGTGTAGAAAAGAGGAAGAAAATAGGCATAAAAATTACTTAGGTATAGATAGTATGGATAGAATTCTTTACTAAATTATAAAGGTATAAGAAGAGGAAAGAGGTGTATAGGGTATGTAAGGGTATAGAGGCTGCAGGGATAGGATGAAGTCGGAATAGCAGGTGTATATCTCGTCCAAAGTCGCGTGCACTATAATAGTAGAAAATATAAACTTACTGTTTGCAGCTAAACATTCTACATTATTTATCCTTAATAAATTATGCACCTGATAAGCGTCGTGCATTGTACCACACCTTAGAGGACTTTTACTGTTCGTTCTTACCCTTTACAATTACCACAGACTATTTATTTATGTACAGAACTGTAATTTGGTTTCCTGTATTAAAATTATGTATCGAAATAATTATTATTTGCAATGATATGACTAAGGAAGAAGTATGTGGTTTTAAATTTTTTAAATTGTTAATTTGAGGTAGAAGTGTTTGCTCCAAATTATAGTTACCAAAATATATTATTATATATACAATATATATACATATATATATATATATATATATATATATATATATATATATATATATATATATATTAAATTTTACAGGATGATGGACTGAACATTATTTTTAAAGATGAGAAGAAGTTTTTATTAACAGTTTTATTTCTGGAAAATTGAAAATAGGCTGAAAACTTTTTGGTCTAGCTACTTAAGCCACTTTTTTTTGCAAAATTCGACTCTATTCACCAATATAGGCTCCTTTAAGAGCGTTACAATCAGTCCAATGCTTTTCTAATATTTCTGTACCTTTCTTGTAGAAGGATTTGTCTTTGCCTTCAAAAATAAGCCTCAGTTTCGGTAATAACTTCTTCATTGGAGCCAAATCTCGTTCCCGCCAGCATTTTTTGAGGTCTGCGAATAAATAATAGTCGCTGGGGGCCAAATCTGGATGAGGAAGCAATTCGAACTTCAATTCATGCAATTTTGCTATCCTAACCATTGACTTGTGATACGGTGCATTGTCTTAATGAAAAAGCACATTTTTCTTGTTCATTTGGGGTCGTTTCTTTGCGATTTCTGCCTTCAAACGCATCAAAAGCTTTATATAATATTCGCTATTGATGGTTTTCCTCTTCTTAGCATAGTCGATGAAAATTATTTCATGCGCATCTCAAAATACAGAGGCCAAAACCTTCCCAGCCGACTATTATGTCTGTGGTCGCTTCGAGCGGCTTTCACCGACTGCTGTCCACTCAGCTGACTGCCGATTTGATTCCGGTTTATAGTGGTGGATCCATGTTTCATCCATTGTCACATATCGCATGAAAAAATCCTTTTTATTGCGCTTAAACAGGTCCAAACAGCGCTCAGAATCATCAACACGTTGTTGTTTTCAGTCCACTGTAAGTAAACGCGGTACCCGTTTCGAACAGAGCTTTCTCATGCCCAAATGTTCATGCAAAATATGACCAACACGTTCTTTTGATATCTTAGTGTCAGCTATCTCACGCAATTTCACTAAAACCACAGTAACTTGTAAACTAATTGTCGAAATGTCATGAAATTTTGACACGTAACGTTTGAAGGGTGATACTTTCTAGAAATCATATGGATCTTTTGAAAAGGGCATCATCTATGTGTCAGACTAAAAACTTTTCAGCCTATGTGTTAAACTGCTTAGTGGTTTTCAACCACACAACAGTTATCACCCCTCCACGCGTGTTGCTAAACATTTTAGCATCATCATTGATGATGGACTGTCAATCATCGCTCTTGGTGATGCTGTGCTTATTTAGCGAACGTGCGTTAAGTGTAAAAATGAAGTATTTGTTGTAATAGTGATAACTGTTATGTAGGGTCATTGTGTAGAAGATTCCAATACACAAGATAGTATTTTTTAAAATATTTTAATAACATTCGTAGAAAAATAATTTCGCACCCATTTAGATGGGAGAATTTAGAATGTAGAGAGGTCTACAAGTCGTACCAAGGTCTTAATTGCATTTTTCACACTAGCGTCATCAATAACTATATTTTCTATGTAAAAAATACTGCATATTAAGATTTAAACCGTTGACTCATTTTTATTTTTAACATACACTTTCCACATAAATTTTTGTTATTTATAGTTGGAATTGTTTCTAACATCATTCTTCGAAAGTTTGGCTTGGACTATATCCAAACTACAACCAAAATAAACCAAAAAATAAATAAAGTATATAAAATATATAATTACTTGTATATTTGGTTGCGCATCTCCGAAATGATTAATAAAATTATTTTTTCAAGGATTTTATTGTCAAATGCAATCATAACCTCAAACTCCTCCGTACAACTTGGTATATGTGGGAGTATACCCAGTAAACAGAACATTTATTTTAAATAAATTTTAATAATATGCACGAAGCTTATCAAGTATATTCATTATTAAAGCTAACACATCAAGTCGAATGTATAGCGGCTTACAGTAAGTATCAATTTTTTGTGAAGACTATTATGCCTAGAGACTTGTTTAAGATTTGTTGCTGTAGGATAATAGATGTTCTATAAATTGAGCTAAATACTTTTTGATTTTAATTAGATGATTCGCTCTTGGTGGGCACTCGACAAGGACATCTTTTCATGTACAATTTGGAAAAAAAGGATCCAAAACCTGAACTCGCTCTTATGCGATATAATAAATCATTTAGCAGCAAACCAATTCAGCAGCTAGAAGTTATTCCTGATCAAAACCTATTACTTAGCTTAACAGGTAAATTTTTATATCTTGAATCTTTCCCTACTGTAATATGGAGAATTTGAAAAACATGTTTTTTAGATAATATTGTTAAGCTTCACGACATCAATGCTATCAACTTTACAACATTGCACACCATTCAGAAAAGTAAAGGAGCTACATTTTTTGCTGTTAATACTCAAGTAAGTTTTTTCTTATTTTACGGTTAATTCTTGAGTAAGTTTGTCTTTTTGTAAAAATACTCTTCCCTAACAGAGTTTGGGTGCTTGAAAACCATTTTACTACTTTGAGTTCTTTTGTGATGAAAAGCAATGTCCTTGAGGCCTATTTTTAGAGCTGTAATTAAGACTTTCACTTTAAAAGGTTAAAACTTAAAGTTGAATTAAATTATACGCAAGTTCTATGAGGAGGTAAATTTATATATTTACAAGTTGTTAAGAGATCTTCCGAGGCTGTTTAAAGGTTGTGAAGTTCTTTTTATAATTATATGGACAAGCTATTTTTGAGAAGTTCAAATACTTTGATGCTGGAAAGTCGGTAACTTCTAAAAGTAATTTGCAAGCATATTAGTAAATGGATATGATGTTTTGATAAATCAAAACCCTTTGGAAAACAGTTAAGTTGTGGTCATTGAGGTTCTTTAGACAACTTTATTTTACAGAATTTCTTTTTAATTTCTTAAATTACAATATTGTAGAAGAAATTTTGCAGGCTGTAAAGTCTAAACCCAAATTAATTTATAAATTATTAAGAATATACTTAGAGCCTGCTGCTCTGTACAGTTACTTTATTGACAAAGTACATTTGTTTTTTAGAAAATAGTTTCAACTACAGGGGACACTAACTATGTAATACGTTTAGCTGTAGCAGTGAAAAGAAAAATCCAACTATACTATTTGAAGAAAACAGACTTTTATCCATTAGGTGAAGATATATCTCTCACTGACATTCCAAAGTCCATGGTGTGGTGTCAAAAGATGTTATGTTTGGGATATAGAGATGAGTATGCTCTACTTCAGGTATACTTTTTCATATTTCTGTAATTTTAAGTTGTCAAAAAAGTATTGAGCCTTTTTCTTGTTAGACAGCTTTAACATCACATATCTCAGGTAATATAAGTGGTATTGTCCCATACTTAGTGTTAGTTGAAACTTGACATTTGACAGTAGTATGTGCAAAAACTATTGGAGTTCATTTATTTAGACTTAATTTAGAGTTTCTTGGAGATGAAGGAGGTTTCTGCAAAAGTTTGCTTCATTTTACAATTTTATTTTGACGAAGGTACAAATGTTGCGCAGGCCTAAGAAATTTGTGCCGTTTGTGGTCAAGATATATTACCAAAACTAACAGCGTAAAGATGGTTCTGTCACATGGATTCTGGTATCAAAGATGCTGCTCATACAGGTCTGCGAATGACAGAAAAAAATTAAAAGAATTTTGGCAAAATATGAGAGAAACCAGTATGTAAGGAGGCATGACATCACCAAGGAACTAAACATCTATCATCAAACAGTTTTACACCATTTGGAGAAAACTGGCTACAAGAAGAGGTGGAATGTTTGGGCACCACATGATTTGACACTAAAAAATTTAGTTGATTGAATTTTCATCTGCGAATCTCTACAGAAACATAATGAAATCAAGCTATTTCTGAAGCGGTTATTTACGAGCTATAAAAAGTGGATTACGTATGACAATAAGGTGCAAAAAAGATTGTAGTCGAAAAAGGATAAAGCTCCCTAAATGATGGCACAGTCTGGATTGACGTCAAAAAAGGTGATGATGTTTGGTGAGATTGGAAGGGAATTCTGTACTATACTGTCAACAATTGATAGGATTGAAGCTAGCGATTCAACAAAATCAGCCAGAATTATTCAACAAAAAGGGTCTCATCTTCCACCATGACAACGCCTGACCACAGCCATCTTGGATGACTCAGCAAAAATTGAGAGAACATCTTAGTACAATGAATTGGTCATTAAAAAAAAGTCAACCGTGCATTTTGGGTAGGATGCAATCTTATTTTGTTACATTGCTGGTCCAAAGTTCGGTTAAATTTGAGTTTTCGGTGTCAGGGATGCACTCATTTGGCCACCATATTGAAAATAGGGGTCTAAATGGTTTTTTTCATATATCTGGGTAACCATAAGTCAAAAATTTTGTAAAGAACTTTTTTGTAGATCATTTAATAATCTATAACTTTTCTTAATAACTTTATTGTTACTTCCATAATTGAGAAGTTATAAACAGGAAATACTGAAAATTTAGGGGATGAAAAACTATTATTGTTAATAACTTTTTTTTTATTAATTTTATAAAAAAAAATGAATCAGAGCTTTTTCTATAGAGAATTTTAGAACAAAAAGTTAGACATACTATTCTTTATGACTTTGATTCTTTTTAGTTTAGTTTTTCTCTCTGCAAAAGGGGGAAGGTCAAAGAAAACAGGTATATAGGTAGGAAAAAATTATGGTTCCTTTATTTTTACATAAATATTATTTCTATTATTAAATTTCATGTTTTTTTAAATAATTTATTAATATATTCTTAGTGTTCCATAAGGGACACTTCTGCGATTACTTTACTGTCTGTCTGTCTAGCCATCCGTCACATCTGATTTTTTTTCGAAACTATTTGACAAAGAAAGTTGAAATTTGGTACAAATAAAGGAAGTGATAGCCCAATCAGAGTCGTGTAGTTTTGGAGGTTAAATTTTGACTAAAGGGGTTAGTTTTGGGGGGTGAAATCAGAAGTGAAAAAAAAATTTTACTAGGTTATCGACTGGGGTGTAAAATGAAAGCTTGTGAAAACATGAGTTCAAAAATATATATGATGCTCATACGGATATAATGCATACTTGTGCACACTTTTCTTTGTATTATTTTTTAAAAAATGGCCAAAAAGCCCTGTCCACCCACACTATCTTGAAAAATAGCAATCAAAACATTTTGAGAAAATTCTGGAATAGCCTTCATAAAAAGTAGGTTGAGCGAAAATTATCACGAGTGTATAACGTTTGATAATTTATCTGATATATATATATAAAAAAAATTATTTGTGCGCCAAAATATAATCATTAATTATATATTTTATGTATAATATTGTATATTAATATAAATTGTAATAATATAAAATAATAAAAAAATAAAATATAACAGTGATAAACAAAAATTATAAATTAATGAAAATTTAAATATACAGTGCCACCTCGATAATCCGGATCTCCATTAAACCGAATTCTTTAATAATCTGGACAAACATTTCTATTGCATTGTGTACTTTATAATCCGGATTTGATAGTACTAGGTAATCCGGACCTGCGTTTTTAGACATCTACTTAATTTAAACTACATGGGAAAACTTAAATCGATAGTGAGGGGATTCCCCTAACTTCCAGTCTAATACATCTGGGATTCACACAAACTGTAGGTGCCTTTGATTGCCTACAACGTATCGCGTCTAAAGGTTAAGGACTTTGTAATTGTTTGTTTATTGTCACAAGTACAACATACCTACGTTCTATTTTACTTTATGTGGTTCATATAAGTATGTAAACGTTTTTTTTACGTATATGTACCTACATATTAAAATGCCTTCTAAAAGAAAACATATTACACTAACAATAAAACAAAAGTCCGATATATTAGAAAGACTAGTTCTTGGTGAAAGCGGAAAAGTGTTGGCAAATGAATACGGAGTAGGAACATCCATAATTTCGGATATAAAAAAGAAGCAAGGGAAAATCAAAAGGTATGTATATATGATTTATTTTAAAGATAATTTTGGACACTCACTATGGACGTGTAACTTCTTTTAGATTTATTTCCAAATGTGATTCCGGTCCTGGCGTCAGAAAAACCTTACGAAAAGCCGAATATCCAGAAATGGAAACTCGTTTGTATACATGGTTTTGTGCGCAACGATCAAGGCACGTCCCAATTTCCTACGAAATTTTATCTAGCAAAGAAAAACAGTTTTACACTGAAACCTACGGGAATAATTATTTTAGAGCTAGCAGAGGCTGGATTTCCAACTTCAGACAAAGGCATGGTCTGCGTGCTTTAAAAGTTTGTGGCGAAAAACTATCCAATGATCAAAGTGCCGTCAATCCTTTCCTAACTTTATTCGCAGATAAGATAAAAGAATTAAATCTTGGACCTACTCAAATATACAATGCAGATGAATCAGCTCTGTATTGAAAAATGTTACCTGAAAAAACGCTGATTCGTTCTCAGGAAAAGACCACACCAGGTCGAAAAATAAACAAAGAACGCGTTACCTTTCTAGCATGTTGCAATGCTGATGGATCACAAAAATTAAAGTTGTTAGTGATAGAAAAGGCAAAAAATCCGAGGACTTTTAAAAATGTGAACATACCTGTTGAGTACAAATCATCTGCCAATGCGTGGATGACTACAGCAATTTTCTTAGACTGGTTGCATCATTCTTTTATTCGTCAAGTCAAAACTCATTTAAGAAGTCTTAACTTGCCTGAAAGAGCCATGCTAATCGTTGATAACGCTTTGAGCCATGGAACTATAGAAGAGCTGACTAGTAAGGATGGACAGTTTACAACATTATTTCTTCCACCAAATTGTACTGCACTTTTGCAGCCTATGGACCAGAATGCAATCAGACTGACAAAATTATTTTATCAGATAAGTCTTTTAGCCCATATTTTATCAAATAATGAAGAGAACCTTGTTAGGTTATTAAAAAGCATTAACCTAAAAGATGCTGTATGTCTACTATGCAATTCATGGGAAAAAGTCTCCCCTGAAGTCTTGAAAAAGTGCTGGCACAAAATTATGGCTTATCTGGCAGATACCAACCGAGACACTGAATATGATGCTGAAGATCTGATTCCTCTGAGTGAATTGCGGCACAATTTGCTTTCCACGAATCCAGAAATGAAAAGTAAAGCCTGGAATTTTTCTTTTAGTATTTTTTTTGGTTAATTCGTAAATATTTAACAGCTGTTTCAGATATGCTGAATGTTCTAACTGAGCAGAATCTCACGAACGTGGAAATATGTAATTAGCTTGAAAATGATGAGGATTTTGTTACCACTGGAAGACATAGATGATACAGATGCACAACACGAGAATGATAATGAAGGTTCAGAGTTAAATACTAATACAAACGAGACTGTTAAGAACACTGTGAAGAATGATAAGGCAGTTAAAAGTTTCAATGTGTGCATGAGATGTGCAGAAGAAAATGATATCCCTCTAAGTGATGTTCCTGTACTTCAAAGATTAAAAGAAATTGCTTTTATGATGAACCAGAGAAGGGTCAAGCAAATAAAAATTACCAATTTTTTTACAAAATAAGATAAAACTTGATAAGATATGCTTCTATTTTAAATATTATTTTATGTATGTACTATTTTTTAGTTGTTTCGTATTAAATGATTCGTTTTTTAATATAAATAATGCCCTGCTTCAGTAATTCGAATTATTTACTAATTCGGATCACCGCGATTTTAATTAGTCCGGATTATCGAAGTCGCACTGTATATTAATTAAAAAAAAACCGGTCAAGTGCAAGTTGAACTTGCACAATTAGTGTTCCGTACGTTGATTGTTTTTAAAATAAAAATTTTTGTTAGGGTGTTATAAAATGATCAGTGACTTCACAAAACACACCCCAAATGAGTTTTTAACAAAGTTTGTTTCCAATCTTTACTGAAAACTGGTGACCTTGAAATTTTGTTTTCTTTTTCATATACCAAATAAATTATTAAAGGTAATGCACTCGTGATAATTTTCGTTCAATCTATACCCCGTGGAGAATATTCCAGAATCCTTTCAAAATTTTTTGATCAGTACTTTTGGAGATAAAGTAGGGGACAGCGATTTTTCGCTATTTTTTAAAAGTAATACGAAGAAAAGTGTGCGCAAGTATTTCATTATATATATATTTTTTTTACTCGTATTTTCACAAGCTTTCATTAGACACCACACTCGATGACCTAGTAAAAAAAATTTTTTTTCACTTCCGATTTCACCCCTCAAAACGAACCCCTTAAGTCAAAATTTATGTTACGGTGGTATAAAATGATCAGTGCCTTCACAAAACACACCCCAAATGAGTTTTCAACAAAGTTTGTTTCCAATCTTTACTGAAATCTGATGACCTTGAAATTTTTGTTTTTTTTTTTATATACCATATAAATTATTAAAGGTAATGCACTCGTGATAATTTTCGTTCAATCTACAGCCCGTGGAGAATATTCCAGAATTTTTTCGAAATTTTTTGATAAGTACTTTTCCAGATAAGGCCCGGGACAGCGATTTTTCGCGAATTTTTAAAAATAATACAAAGAAAAGTGCGCGCAAGTATAATATTATATATATATATATTTTTTACTCGTGTTTTCACAAGCTTTCATTTGACACCACACTCGATGACCTAGTAAAAAAATTTTTTTTTCACTTCCGACTTCACCCCCCAAAACTAACCCCTTAAGTCAAAATTTAATTCTCAAAACTACACTACCGTGCATAGAAATCGGCCCACTGTAAACTTTTGACTTTAACTATATTTTTTTTTTTAAATTATTCATCAGATCAAAAAAAGAAATATGCTGTTTGAAAGACAATTTAATGTGAGTATAAATTTATCAAGAAGGCTTATCGTTTATATGCGTAGCAACCGGTAAACAAATGAAACGTGTTTATGTGGTAATTGTAACGAAAATAACAAATTTGTCAAATATTAAAATTATTGTGTTTGCAACTGAAATTTGCATATTAATTCGTTTTTCATAATCTCAGTAGTGTTTAAGTGTGTTAGTTTAATGCATACTACACCACAAAAAGCCGCCCAAGTTTTTGCTTTAATCGAAAATGGACTTAGTCAGCGAGCTGTTGCTAGACAATTGAATATGTCACGCGCAGCGGTTCGAAGAGTGTGCAAACGTTATGAGGAGACTGGATCCTGGCGACCTGGAACAGGCAGAAGGCGATTTACAACCGCTCGTGATGACCGCTTTATTGTGTCAACAACATTAAGACATCGTCACCTTAATGCCGTTCAAGTGCAACGACAGCTCCGTGAGGTGCGAGGAGTGGCTATTAGTCAGTGGACAGTAAGGCGAAGACTGCAGGAAAATAACCTGACCCCTAAAACACCTGCGATTGGTCCAAAACTTACTCCAGCTCAGCGGCAAGCCCGCCTGCGTTTTGCACGGAATCATCTGAATTGGACGTTGGAACAATGGGGAACTGTTCTGTTCTCAGATGAGACCAGAATATGCCTCTATGGTAGCGACCGAAGAAGGAAAGTGTACCGAAGACCAAGAGAGCTATTTGCAGATTGCTGCTTTGAAGAGCGGAGTGCTTATGGAGGTGGTTCCTGTATGATCTGGGGTGCAATTTCTATAGGAGCACGAACCGACGCTGAGTTCATTCGTAGGGGCGACCGTGTTCACGGAAGAAGAGGTTTAACGGCTGCTAGATATATCGAGGAGATTTTAGCAATTTATGTGGTACCTTACGTCGACTACATTGGAGACGAATTTACCTTTATGCATGACAATGCAAGGCCGCACACCGCAAGAATCGTGCAAGATTACATTGCAGAAGTCGATTTTCGGGTTATGGAGTGGCCAGCATACAGTCCTGATCTAAATCCGATCGAACATTTATGGGATGAGTTAAAACGAAGAATTCGAGCTAGACTTCATACCCCAAACTCGATCGCAGAGCTTATTGTTGCAGTAGAAGAAGAGTGGTTTAACATCCGTCAAGAAACAATAGCAAACTTGATTAGATCTTTGCCTAACCGTATGAGAGATGTTATTAGGGCAAGAGGAGGTCATACCCATTATTAAAAAAAAATAAGTTTTAAGTTTTAAATTGTCAATAACCCTATTTATGTTAATAATAAAAAAGCTTAATTTGCTTAATGCATTAATTTCACTATGTTAAACATAGGAAGTCGAAATAAGTTTTCGTAAATTTATACCCACATTAAAGCATATTAAATTGTCTTTCAAACAGCATATTTCTTTTTTTGTTCTGATGAATAATTTTTTAAAAAAAAAATATAGTTAAAGTCAAAAGTTTACAATGGGCCGATTTCTATGCACGCAAGTTTATATGGCTCTGATGAGGCCATCAATTCCAATATTATTACCAAATTTCACCTTTCTATGTCAAATAGTTTCGGAGAAAATCGGGTGTGACAGACAGACAGACAGACAGACACCGAAGTGATCTTATAAGTGTTCCGTACGGAACACTAATAAAATGATATTGTTATTAAAAAAATATATTAATAAAAAACAATATAATATAAGTAATATGAATGTAAAAATAAAGTAACAATTTTTTCTACCTATTTACCTCACCTACCTTTGATCTTTCTCCCTTTACAGCGCTAAGAAACGCTTAAAAATAATCGTAAAGAATAGTAGGTCAATTTTTTTTATAAAATTCTCTATAAAGAAGCTCTGATGCATTTGTTTATAAAATTGATAAATAAAAAGTTATTAAAAATAATAGTTTTTTAGCCCATAAATTTTCATTATTTTTTGTCTATAACTTATTAATTATTGAATTAACACTAAAAGATTATTAAGAAAAGTTGTATGTTATTGTAGAATCTACAAAAAAGTTCTTGGGTGTATCCCCGACCCCAAAAACTCAAATTTAACGTTACGTTGGACCCCCCCCCCAACCTGATAAAACAATAAAATCGCATTCTACCCAAAATGCAAATGAATTGAACTATTTCCCATATAGCCCGGACCTTGGATCGTCAGACTAGCATTAGTTTCAATCTCTGCAGAACTCCCTAAATGGTGTTAAGTTAGTTTCAAAAGGGACCTATGAAAACCACTTGTCACAATTTTTTGCCCATAGAAATTCTACAGTGACAGGATTATGGTGTTGCCTGCAAAATGGCACATATTTAGTTTAATAAAATTCTTTCAAAATATAAAAAAACATTTGTTTCAATTATAACTTTAAAAAGCCCAGTACTTTTTCGACAAGTACCAACGGGTAGAATAGAAAGAGATTTTTTTATGGAGCGTTTTTTTAATCATTGCAGAAGTTTACAGTAAGTTTAAATTTTAAATTGTGTTTTCATGAATATGTCAATTTTATTTATTTTGATGTTTTTAGTGTTCCGTACGGAACACTTATAAGATCACTTCGGTGTCTGTCTGTCTGTCTGTCTGTCTGTCTGTCTGTCTGTCTGTCACACCCGATTTTCTCCGAAACTATTTGACATAGAAAGGTGAAATTTGGTAATAATATAGGAATTGATGGCCTCATCAGAGCCATGTAGTTTTGAGAATTAAATTTTGACTTAAGGGGTTAGTTTTGGGGGGTGAAGTCGGAAGTGAAAAAAAATTTTTTTTACTAGGTCATTGAGTGTGGTGTCAAATGAAAGCTTGTAAAAACACGAGTAAAAAATATATATATAATATTATACTTGCGCGCACTTTTCTTTGTATTATTTTTAAAAATTCGCGAAAAATTGCTGTCCCGGGCCTTATCTCGAAAAGTACTTATCGAAAAATTTCGAAAAAATTCTGGAATATTCTCCACGGGGTGTAGATTGAATGAAAATTATCACGAGTGGATTACCTTTAATAATTTATATGGTATATAAAAAAAAACAAAAATTTCAAGGTCATCAGATTTCAGCAAAGATTGGAAACAAACTTTGTTTAAAACTCAATTGGGCTGTGTTTTGTAAAGTCACTAATCATTTTATACCACCGTAACATAAATTTTGACTTAAGAGGTTCGTTTTGAGGGGTTAAAATCGGAAGTGTCATCGAGTGTGGTGTCAAATGAAAGCTTGTGAAAACACGAGTAAAAAAATATATATATATATATATATAATGTAATACTTGCGCACACTTTTCTTCGTATTACTTTTAAAAAATCGTTGTCCCCTACCTTATCTCGAAAAGTACTGATCAAAAAATTTTGAAAAAAAAACTCTAGAATATTCTCCACGGGGTATAGATTGAACGAAAATTATCACGAGTGCATTACCTTTAATAATTTATTTGGTACATAAAAAAAATAACAAAATTTCAAGGTCACCAGTTTTCAGTAAAGATTGGAAACAAACTTTGTTGAAAACTCATTTGGGGTGTGTTTTGTGAAGTCACTGATCATTTTATACCACCCTTACAAAAAATTTTATTTTAAAAGCAATCAACGTACGGAACACTAATTGTGCAAGTTCAACTTGCACTTGACCGGTTTTTTATTTTTATATTCATGTACATATCTTTATCAGTTTCAAGAAGGGAAATCACTAAAGCGCTACAGGAGCGACGCATGTGCGGAAAAAGCAATTCACGTTGGTCTTGAATCAATGTACATCGTACTTGATGGGAAATACAGTCCTGGTTAAATCATTTCAAAGGGATGTGGTTCTTCATATAAAGGACTTCCTGAAAGAGGTTGTAAGGCTAGTGAAAAGCTGAACTTCATACGGTTATGAGTTATTAGCACGACATATATTCCTAGCATGCACCGTTCTGGGGAAAATTAAGCGGGCTACATCCATCAAACACTTTCCATGAAAAGACTTGTAGAATAGACTCAAGTCGGCAACCATTCTTTGATGTCCCAAGGAGTCAAGGTTGCTGGTGAGTTCTGGGTCTCTAATCAGGTGAACGGCTCTCTTCTGGATAAAATCCAACAAATGCTGTGTGTATGTTTGGGAGCAGAATCCCAAACATGAGAGCAGTATTCCAACGTTGGTCAAATTTGAGGTTTGTACAGCAAATTGAGTGACGTTGCTAGAAGAATGGGGTGCCCCGATATAACTGTGGCAGGTTAACTTTTTTAGAAAAAACTGCCGCCTGGTTTTTTATAGCGTTAAATAAAAATAAGGGGGGGGGGGGGGGGAGAGAGAGAGAGGAGACAGTATGGAGCCTTAAGGCATAGCGGCGTTTATAGTGAAGGTGTTAGAAGAAATCCATCGAGTTCCCCTCGTAAAGTACGCCGTCTTAGGAAACGAGATCGAGTTCCTTTGATATATCAAGAGCAACCGCTCGAGATTCTCCAAAGTGTTCAATTGTGTTCTTCCAAACGTATGTTACATAAGTTAGAAGATCTCCTGCTGATCTTTGCTTATGAAAGCCATATTCATAATCACTTTAATTCAATCCTCCTAAGATATTTTAGAAGATGACTGCTTGTTAGTTGTTTGGCAAGGCCTTCTTGCATTTTTCGGGTATCAACTGAACTGTAGCGCATTTCTAGCGGGAAGGAAATATCCCCTTTCTGTAGGATAGGTTGAAGAGTCTTAAAATGAACTATAACTTCTGAAAAATTATAAATAAAAAAGTTTTCTATTTGCCGTAAATTTTTTGGAATATCTAACATCAACTGTATTTTAGGTGGAGGATGGAAAACAGACAGATTTGTTTCCTACAAGCAGTGCGAAATCAGCTGATCCATGTATACTCCTCATCTCAGAATCACATTTTGCACTCTGCCGAGAAAACCAAACTGTTTTAGTTAATACTTTGGGCGAAACTGAAAAAAATAAAGCTTTGAAATGGTCAGAGGTTCCTATTTACTTAGCATATGATGAACCTTATACATTGGGGGTCTTGACAGATTGCATTGAGGTAATAATGTAATTTGCCTGATTAGTATAAAAAGTTTTTTTTTAACCAATATCTTGTAGGTCTGTACTCTAGAACCAAGCATGACAGTGCAAACTCTCACGGATATGTCTAAAGTCAGATTTTTGGTTCAAGCAAGTTCTGGTACTTTGTTTGCTGCCTCCCTGTCTCAGATATGGTGTGTTCAAGCTGTGGATATTGCTAAACAGCGTGAAGTATTGGTTAATGCAAAGGAATTTCAGTTGGCGTTAAAGTTGACTGTATGTATGCAATTAGATATATAGAGCTGACATTAACCAAAATATAGTACTGAAAAATTAATCTAATGCAACTACCTGCATTGAAATCTGCTATTAGTCATGTAAATAGTAAACTTCTCTGGCTGCATAATCCATAGGCAGTCACAATTGTTATGCCATCTTAAAGTTTGACCATTGCCCACTAAAACTCAATCAACAGGCGTTATTTGTTGTGTACATTTCTTTATAACTGAATTAAAATACTAAGTGATAAGTTATTTTTCCGATGTGTGCTTCTACGCTGCTATTCTTTGCTCCCAAAACAATTAAGGGAACTCTTAACCATTTTTGGGCAATAATTATTTATTTTTTGTTGTTTTTTATTAAACTACATGCGATTTAGCATCAAATGGTGTAAA
>CM032449.1:192686444-192981270 GCA_019049505.1 Pachyrhynchus sulphureomaculatus
AAGCACAACCAGAAATGAAATCTAATAAATTAATAATAGAAGTATGCTCTGATGGCCGTCTGGGGTTTACTGACTGGTTTTTACTGACCACAAAATAATAAAATTTATTTGGGGAAAACCACCGGCGCGGCGGCGGCCTAAACATTGACCCTTATTCCGAAAAATGAAGGAAAACGCCTGCCAAAGACCTACATTTTTATAAATTCCTTCAAATATGCACATATATGCTATTTTTAAAGCATTTATGCAAATATTTAGAAAAATGCATATAATATGCAAAATATGCAATATATGCGCTTTGCATATTTGGATGTCCTTAGTTATAACAATTAAGAGTCTGTCTGCTAGTAACTTACCTTGGTATCATGTAACCTATGCCTGATTTCAGTTAAGTAATCGACAAGCGCGAGTATACTATTCTGTATGTCCCTATCGGTCCAATCCCTATTTTGGTTGGAGCACTCTTCCTGTTGAGTTTGTGGTAACATGTCAGGAAATAACCTTAAAATAAAATCGAAAAGAACGGTAATTGTTTAAAAACAACTAGGTGGTAGCCCTACCGTCGCAACGTAGCTCAGGTTTTTCGGTATGTAGGGTCTCAAGTTTTATTTACGACAGGTTAACAAACGTATTAGTGGTGTAGCCAGGTACAAGGAGCGGGGAGAACATATGGATACAAAGGACATTTATTTAGAAGAAACAAGATAACACCAAAGGAGATGGGCGGCAATCTCTACAAACATGAAACGTTAAAGGACAGCTGGGAGCGAAGCCCCTTGATAAAAAAAAACTCTTCTACACTGGAACTCCAAAAGCTTAGGCCCTTTTCAAAGTAGTGAACTGAAAATCAATTAACAGGGGAGTGGGTGTTTTTCACAAAAAGAAATCTTTCATACAGTAGAACATTAGCAATTTACACCCAATTTAAAAATCGATGAGGAGAGATGGGGAGAGTTTTCACAAAAAATTCCTTTCCTGCAATGGAACACTACACAAAAGTTATTATCACGTTACCAACACTTAATTTTTGTATTCTACGCGCGTCTTGTACTGTTCGAAGACACACTCAGCTGCAGTGCAACGTAGACGTTTATAGGTAACCGGAGTGCTAGCGATCGTGTAATTTAGATCACATGTTATATTATAGGTACTGCCTAGCTGGCTTAACCATTTTCAACTATACTATTACTATTACCACTACAAATGCTATAACTACTACAATATCTACTACTCCTTTTGAACTAGATAAGTCCAAATCTCCATATGTAAAAGATATTTTCTTTTATAGATAACAAGGATTAAAATATGCCCCAAGACAGAGAACACTGAAACAACATCTAGTGCAGCAACGGCCAACAAGCCAAGTCCGTGATATTGTGGAAACCTGTGCCAACATGACGGAAGTTGGATCAACAACTATTTATAGATTTCTAAAAGAATGAAAACGAGGTCCTTGCAACGAACCTAGAATCACAAAGAAAAGGAGCCCTTAGAGGTCGATGAAGACTTTAAAAACGCCATAAGAAGAAAAGTACATCATTTTTTTATTAAAAAAAATTTGTTTCTACCCTACACTACATAAAGTTTTGCAAGAAATCAGAGAAGACCAGGACAGCAGATTTTAAAAAATGGAAATTATGGAAAATCCTTCATAACTTGAATTTTCATTGGGAAAAAAAAAGGAAGGCAATAGAAAACCTGTTCTTATCGATAAAACAGAAATAATCTGTTGGAGAAGAGGATATCTACGAACAATGAGAAAATTTCAAGCCGAAAAAAGAAATATTTTTTATTTAGATCAGACTTGGGTTAATGAGGGACACACAATGAAAATATCATTAATATTACAACCCCCTTTAGGAGAAGGTCGCAGGCTAATTATAGCACATATTGGTAGTGAAAACTGATTTCTCGACGGTGGCTTGTTGGAATTCGAATCAAAGTCAACTAAAGATTACTAATGTTTTTGAGGAGTACTTCCAACAAATGATTGAATATATACCAGCAGAATCAGTTATAGTATTAGACTATGTCCCATACTATTTTCGATTATTAGTACGACTACTGACAAATTCATGAAAGAAAGCAGATATTCTTCAATAGATAAGAGACAAAAATCTCAAACATAAAGATGCTATGTTAAAAACGGAACTTCTCAAAATTGCGAAGCAAAATAAGGCACAGTTCAAGAAATACGTAGTCGATGAGATGGCAAAGGAACAGAATATCACAGTGCTTAGATTACCTCCATATCATTGCAAATTGAATCCCATATAGCTAATTTGGGCACAAATGAAAGGTTTCGTTGCAAGGGAAAACACCACATTCAAACTTTATGACGTAAGACAATTATTACTCGCCGGAATAGCGAGGATCAAAGAGGATAACTGGAAACATGCCATTCGGCATGTTATAGAAGAAGAAAATAAAATGTGGAAACGAATACATCGAAGAAACTGTCGAAATAGAACTCTTAATTATCAATTTAAGAGAAGTCGAGTCTTCAGAATTTGAAGATGATAATTCTTTTTGATTATAATTAAAGTAGGTATATAATGTGAATTGTGAATTTGTCTATATACATAAATCTTATATTTCTATAACTTTATTTTTAAGATAATTTTATTTATTAAGCACTAAAAGTAGGTTACGCTCGGACGACTATGCTACCGATGAACCCTCATTTTCATTTTATGTCTCTATTGTATTGCAGAGGTCTTCTGCCTAAAATAGGTTGAATCCTTAAAAATAATTCAAAACAGGTAGCAAAATCCAGTAAAATGCATAAGAAATCTCTTTTTTTTTGGGCGCACTCCAACATGTATTTGCATCTACAATCAGAGAATTATGCTATCAACTCCAAACAAATACACTTTAGAGACCAGATATCATAGGTAATTAAATTGAAATAAATGGAAAACTGGATCATCGCCATATTTATATAAATTGTCAAAAAGTGGGTCTCTAATTTTAATAAAAGTTACCTTATTACATCATACGGTTCAGTATCTAATTTGAGAAATTCTACAATGCTTTCGTTAAATTGCTTTTTTGCAAATAGATCATACGCTAGTAGTGTTTGAATGTGGTCTATTTTTTCTTGCTTTTCTTCTTCGGATTCATTGGAAATTTTCTAAAAAATATTATTAAATAAGACAATATAGTTGTAATGATTACTAAGGGGGCTAAGTTATTTTTTTACATATAAAATATATTAGATCTTGGTTCTCCTCAGATTTTTCAGAAAGCGTCGTATTCATAAACATTCACTATTATTAGGCTTCTTTCAGACTGTCTGGCTTTTTGTTACTCGCCTTAAATCACACGTAAAAATTAAGCGTAGTCCTTAATAGTTATTCAAGGACTGTTTTGTAGCAAGAGTAAGCAGACTCCAGGATAATGTGATGACTTCTGAAAACTTAAACCTCTTGCTACAATATTAAGTTTTAATGTAAAAAATAATAAATAATATATATATATATATATATATATATATATATATATATATATATATATATATATATATATATATATATACATATATATATATATATATATATATATATATATATATATATATATATATATATATAGTCCCTGGCCAAATTATTAGACGCACTGTATTTTTTTTAGTAATCTTATGTTTCTTAAGAGTTTTTATGCAATAATGGTATATTTAAACTACAATATTATTGATTTTTATTTAAAAGAGTTGTTGTAGACTACATATTTGTATTTATTTTTAACATATGGCAACACTGTGTTGACAAAGTGATACATGAACGTAAACAAGTACAAACCTGTATCAGTCGCGATCGGAATCGAGTCAGGTACGGACGTGTTTCTGTGGCTTTATGGACTGTGATTGTTTGTTTAACAGTTTTATACTACTCAGTTATTAGTTTATTTTGTATGCAGTGTTTTAAAAAAGTAATTGGACTATTTTCATTATGGGTAGAAAAGGCGATCTTTCACCACGTAAAAAAGCTGAAGTGAAGGCCGTTGTGATTGCGAAAACATTTACAAACCGAGAAATATCACGAAGATTGGAGGTTTCTGAAGCTAGTGTACGACGCATAATAAAGAAAATTGAGTCAGGGAAGGAATTAAGCCCGAAAAGAAAGAAAAGATGCGGTAGAAAACCAATTTTCACTCCACGGTCAGAGAGATATTTGAAGAAAATTTGTGTAGAAAACAGATTTGCTACCACAAAGGTAATAAAATCACAACTCCAGGATGCTAGCGTAAATGCTTCTGAGCGCACTGTTCGAAGAAAATTGAAAGAATTAGATTTTAAGGCCTGTCGCCCCGCCAGGAAGCCCAAGTTAACAGCTGCAATGAAAGCAACGCGCCTGAAGTGGGCCAAACAATGGCAAGACAAAGATGTGGACTTCTGGAGATCGGTAAGATACAGCAATTTAATCAATAATTGATACATTATTATCATTTTCAGTTAAATAAAGCAAATAAACATGGAAGTTTATATATTTTTCCTATTTTTGACAGGTCTGCTTCAGTGACGAAAGCACATTCGAAATTTTGCAGAATAAAGCTCAGTCTGTGCGTCGTCGTCATGGAGAAAAGTTTCATCCTGATTGTGTCGTCCCGACGGTTAAACATCCCACCAAAGTGATGATTTGGTCAGTCATCAGCGGCAAGGGCACTGGACGTCTGTACGTCGTCAAAGGAATAATGAGGCAAGATCAGTACAAAGAAGTATTACAAAATCGGTTGATTCCGCAGCTCAGAGAATGGTTTCCAAATGGGGAACTATTCAGTTTCATGCAAGATGGAGTTCCCTGCCACACTGCTCGGTCTGTTAAAGCTTTTTTGGCAGAAAAAAAATATCCCTCTGTTGGATTGGCGGGTAATAGCCCTGATATGAACCCCATTGAAAATGTGTGGGAGCTGATGAAAAGAGAAGTGGCTAAAGATGTGATTACCAACAAAACCCAGCTCCTAGAAAAGATTATTCGTGTGCGGAATCATCATCCTCAAATGCAGGAGACAGTACAATCTTGCATTGATAGCATGCCGCGCAGAATTAAAGCTTTGATAGCGGCTAAAGGTGGCTCAACTAAATATTGACTTTTACTAACATTAATTTCACTTTTCTTTAAAACTTAATAAACTTATGCTTTTCTAAATTAATGCTGTTTTATTTATGTCAAATAAATAGGTAATTGATTGGATAGTATAAAAATAAAAAACAAATCAATTTAAAATAATAAAACGGTACAATATCACTCGGTAATTAATATTTTACATGAAATCTTGCAGTGCGTCTAATAATTTGGCCAGGGACTGTATATATATATATATATATATATATATATATATATATATATATATATATATATATATATATATATAGGGAAGTCTTGACTACTGAAATGACTACTATGTAACCGACTCATTTCATTTCACTAATTTCATAACGGGCATGAAGCTCCCTCCGGGCTTCGTATTGATAAGCTTGAATGCTGTTTCCTTATACAGTAATATCCCTCTATAATTAGTTATCAAAAGCATCAGAGAGCACTGGACTGATATTCGCAAATGCACTAAATTAACACTCGTCAACTTTCTTGAAATTTTAAACTTTGTTTTTCAGTCTACATATTGTAAATTTAATCGACTTTCCTACAAACAAATAATGGGCACTCCAATGGGGGCTACTCTCTCTCCAAATATATCACAATATGTGTATGGAAGGAATTCATCCCTAAACTCTCTTTCAACTTATTTTTAAAAAAATATGCTGATGATATCATTAGCTCGATACCTTACAATAAAATGGATGAGATTCTCAGAATCTTTAATGACTTTCGTCCTACAGTTCACCATTGAAGAGGAAACAAATAACAGCGTCACGTTTTTAGACACTCTTCTAATCAGAGAAGATGATAACTCCATCATAGTAGATTGGTACATCAAACCAACCTACTCAGGAAGATACATTAACATCCATTCCTCACATACCACTAAAATCAAAATATACATGATATTGGGCTTGAGGTCAAGAATAGTAAAGATTTCTCATCCGTCTTTCAGACTTAAAAATTTAAACAGACTTCGAGATATTCTGCTCACCAACTCCTATTCAATCAAATTACTAAAGAAATTATTATTTAACTCAACCACACCTCCCTCACAACGAAATAACAATCTTACACCGGATATTAGTGCTTTCCTCTCTGAAAACCGAATTAAATGTTATTTTTCCTTTCCTTACATAAAAGAAATTTCCATCAAAACCACCAAACTCTTTAACAAACTACCTAATTTAAAAATTGCTTTTAAACACAAAAAAACCATCAATAATATTTTCACTTATCTAAAAGACAAAGATTAAATCACAAAAGTTTCAGAAGTAGTTTACAGCATCCCCTGCTCTCAATGTGAAAAAATCTATATAGAAAAAACATCAAGGGTCCTAAAAGACAGAATCACTTCCCTTAAAAGTGATTGCAGATTAAAAAAAAAACTCTTGAGCGCTTGCCCAGCATAGTAGCCAATTTTCGCATGAATTTAATTTTGCTGAAACTAAAATCCTGCGTAGAGAGAGAAATCTCGGCAGGAGAATCTTTAGGCAGATGGTGGAGATCCATTAAACAAAATGTCAACGGCATTCTATTCTCAAATATAAATTAACTACAACCTAACCAAGAGATGGAAGAATGCTACCCTTAACAAAATGACAAGAAAACATTAAAAAAATCCTTTATAAATTAAAATCACCTTAGAACCACACAATTCTTTCGAACCATACTAACAAAATGAAGTAAAAGCATATTATATTTCCCAAAGAGGATTGTGTCAAGGTTTTCTCATGTTTTTTCTGATAAATAAGTGTAATAATGTGCCCCCACAAATAGTGATTCCTGAATACACCACTTAGCAGTAAGTACTTTAATGTTATGAATAAAATACGAATTGTTCTTTGCTTTGTATCTCAAAAATACTGATAACACAGGGGAATAGCTGTTTTGGTGTCGAGGTTTTTTGTGAGCTAATTCTATATCAATTTGATGTCCTGAATTCAAATAACGTATTCATTTGTACCTAGGAGCTCAAATTTTTAAGATATACAATTTTAGAGAAATATAAGTTACATTATTGTAACTCAAATCCGTAAGTGTAGTAAACAAAAGTAGATACGAAATTTTTATTTTAGTTATACAAAATACAATATTATGTCGTACTTACAAACAAAAAAAAAAAAACATTGAAGAAATGAAATAGTCACTCAACACTTGGAAAGCTTCTTTTCCGCGACATTCTTGAATGTTTTTTTTAAACAGTCCCTTTTTAAACTCCAGCAGTAATCTGCCATCATGTGCATGTCCCATTTTCCTTGGTAGCGGTCCTCCATAACTTTAATATCTTGGTGAAATCTTTCACCTTGTTCCTCACTCATGTCTCCTAAATTTTCTGGAAAACGGTCTAAGTGGCTGTGTAAATAGTGTATTTTAATACTCATATTGCACCCTAAGGATTTGAAACTATTAAGCATCTTGTTAACCATTTCAACATAGTTTTGAGCTTTATGTTTGCCTAGAAAATTTTCTACAACTGCAACAAATGATGTCCAAGCTTCTCGTTCAACTTGATTCATTGAATTTATGAAGGCAGGATCCTTAATTAATTGTCTTATTTGTGGGCCGCCAAATATCCCTGCTTTGAGTTTTTCTGTGCTCAACTGATGCATTTTTACCCCTATATATGCAAAACAAGACCCATTCTTATCAAGAGCCTTTACAAATTGCTTCATTAAGCCCAACTTTATATGTAACGGAGGAAGTATGATTTTTTCTCGTTCAACCAAAGCGTCGTTAATGACATTCTTTTCCCCAACGTCCATGTTTTCTCTCTGAGGCCAATCTTTTGTAACCCAGTGGTGTGTTTTGTCCCTACTATCCCAGAGGCACAAGAAACACGGATATTTCGTGTAACCACTTTGCTGCCCAAGAAGAAAGTTTACCATTTTTAAGTCTACACAAATCATCCATTGATGTTCGTAATACTTTATCTTCTGCAAGACCAAAGCTATGGTATTATATTCTTCTTTCAGTTTCGTTGAGTGAGCTAGTGGTATTGAACCATATTTATTCCCATTATGTAGAAGGACACATTTTAAACTTCGCTTTGAACTGTCAATAAATAGGCGCCAATCATCTGGAATATATTCAGAAAGTCCCATTTCTTTCATGAGTCCCCTAATTTCGTGACAAAATACAAGATTGTCTTCTTGAGAAAAGAATGGTAGCAGATCTTTTTCTCTTGTATGGTAAAAGGTAATTTTGGTTCCTTGTTCCAGTAAATTTTTGTCGTTCAACCTAGAAGCCAGTACTTCAGAAGCTTTTTTCGATAAATTGAGATCCCTGGTGAGATCATTTAATTCATTTTGATTGAAGCGTTGAGGAACTGATGACGTCCCCCTCATAGTCACTGTTAGTTTCATTAGCATCAGAACTTTTATTAGCATCAGAAGAGCGATCAGAGGAAAAATATTCGTCATCAGAGATATGTGGTAGCTGATGAAATGTTGGAATCGGTATTTCATCTGAGTGCGGGATAGGGCGTATTGCCGAGTCTAAATTGGGATAAGTCCACTTACTGCGGTTATTTCGATTGATTCCATTAGTATTTACTAAACAGAAATAACAATCATTGAAGTGGTTTTTTGGTTCTCTCCAAACCATTGGTACGCCGAATTTTAGACATTTTCTTTTCCCGGTAGTCCACTGCCGTAAATGCTCTGTACAAGTTTTACATACGAGATGCGGGGCCCACGTTTTGTCCTGATCACCAAGCTTAACTCCAAAGTATCCAAGACACGCTCGCTTTACAAAGTCAGTAATAGTTTGTCTGTTTTGTTGAAACATGTATTCTCCGCATATATAACAAAACACATCAGGTTGATTTACACAACTTCTTCTTGAACTGGAACCTGAACTCATTTTAATTCTGTTCAATAACACAAAAACACTCTTTTCTTAACATAAAATAACACGCCGAATTCGATCTACTCTCATTAGTAAGAACGCACAAACTGACGAGACTTACCCGAGTTAGGTGATTAAAAGGGTCAGTTCAGGCACCTGATAGGCAATGGTTCCACTATTTATAGATTTACCTGGAATTTACTCAATTACAGACTGACAATAAAACCATTGTACCTACATTAATGAATATATAATAATTTTAGAACTCTCATAAATGAATATACTGAATAAAAACCACATTGGTAGATAAGTTGATGTATCTAAAAAAGTAGAGCTGATAGAGAAAAACGGATTGCATGTATAGATTTAGCGTCCCAAATATAGTTAAAATCAGCTCTAAAATCTCAGGCACCAAAACAAAAATATTTTTTTGTTGCCCTGTGTAATCTACTACAATTGTAGCCCTGATGAAGAAAATCAAATATTTTCGAAAGCTTGGCGTAGCTAAAAAGGTGTCAACAAACTTTTTAGTTCTTTCCCAAAGACCGCTTACCCCAAGAACAAAAAACTGGTAATATAAATAAATATATATATATATATATATATATATATATATATATATATATATATATATATATAAATAAATTTAGCCCAGTCATCAGGAGCAAATTTTTTTAACGAAAAGCTCTCATTAATTGTTAACAGGCTACATTTTGGCATACAGGTAGTTTGGACCTAGAATACGATTAAAAAAAGTTTACTGTTCTAAGGAAAATCGAAGATAAAATAAAAAACATAACTCTACAAATAAAAAAAACTAATAGTACCAAGTGAAAGAACGAGAAATTTTACAAAAAGTAATATACAGACTTTTTTTTAGTTATACCGTAATTATAAAAAATTATGTAAAATAAAATGGCTGATTTAACCCCTTAAGTTGTAGTGGGAATTATGCTTCCAACCTCATTTCTGATTAAATTAGCGTTTCTGTATACCGTTAAATATTTTGAAATTGGCTATTAAGGGGTTTGTCGAGGTGCTGATTAAGGATTCGATGACAGATTTAAAAAATTCAAAGTAATGAATCCAATATAACGGCCAGAGAGTACGTAATTCACTCAATCTCTTTGAGTAATTTAGAATTTTTGTATTTTCAATAATTGTTTTGTACCTGGATGTTTAAATGAAATATAAATATTTTATATATACTTAACGTTTAGACTTTTATCTTTCATTTCCCACCTTTAAATATTTTTTTTTTATTTTAAGAGCTAAATTACAAGTTTTTTTAAGTTTTTTTTTAATGATTTCCTGATATCAAATATACTTTTAACCGTAACTAAAAAAATTATCCGAGTTTTTATGACCATTTCGTACTACTTTGACCGTAAAATTGCCGACGGCGCACTACAGCAGGCAAATTTTCATATTTTAAAACTCAATTTTTTAATAACACAGACAATTTTTAATTATTCTGATATTGAAACTTAAGGTATAATAATGATATATGCACGAGGATTTTTTTTAATACTATATTTTATTAAATATTTGTAATTTACTATATGCTCGTTAAAATCATGCAAACAAAAATTTCGTTTTAAGTTTTAAAAATTATAAAGCAACAAAAATAAAAAGTATTAGTATCATCGGAAAGCTGAAAGTCTCCTCGGCAAAAAGCTATCTTTTAATTTTTTTTACACACTGAAAACAAGTAATAACGATTAACCTTCGACCGGTGTGCGTCGACTTTCAAATTAACGTCTTTGGAGCGCTATACTTTTTAAATTACCTATCCAAATTTTTAATAAGTTCTCATGCTAATAAAAAAAAAAATCCGGAAAAAATCTATATACTATTTTTTTGTAAAATTTTTCACCCCTGGCGACTGGACTAATTATATATATTAAAAAATAAATAGTAAAGATTATACAGTGGAAACTCGATTATCCGGCCCTCAGTTATACGGATTCGCGATTATCCGGACTACCAACCAGATAACTTTATACCTTCAAGTCGAATCCATGCATGCACGGACATGTCGAAACTTGCATTACCCGCCCGCGCTATCTCTGCCCCACGCGTTTTGTTATTGTTTTAGTTAGTTACCAATTGTTATTGTACCCCGCTGTGTCGTGTCACCACGCGATCTCTGCCCCACGAGTTTCGTTATTGTTTTAGTTAGTTCGCTGTGTCGTGTCACGTCTGTACTTAAAAACGTCGAATGGTAAGAGAGTGGTGTTATCGCTTAAAGATAAAATAAATATTTTTGATTCATTAAAAAAAGGAGAAACCGGTCGTAAGTTAGCTGATAAGTATGGTGTAGGTACATCCAAGATAAGTGATATTAAGAAGAATACCGATTCAATTTTGAAGTACACTTGCAAATTAGATAGTAAAGACGGGAGTAAACATCGAAAAGTGATGAAGAAACCGAAAAATGAACTTTTAGAAGAAGCTTTGTATTGTTGGTTTTTACAAAAACGAGCAACTGGACAACCGATATCTGGTCCTTTGCTCTGTGAAAAAGCATTACAGTTAAATAAAAAAATAGGTGGAGATGAATCGTTTGTGGCGAGTAACGGATGGTTGTACAGATTTAAATCTCGTCATGGAATTCGCGAATTGGAAATAAAAGGTGAAAAAAGGTCATCTGATGTAGATGCAGCAAATTCTTTTAAAGATGGTTTTAAGAAGGAATTGGATGAAAATGACTACGACTTGGATTTTGTTTATAATGCTGACGAAACCGGATTAAACTGGAAATCATTACCGTCAAAATCTTTAGCTTCTCGGCGAGAGAATTTAGCTCCAGGATATAAGACTAGTAAAGAGCGAGTAACAATATTAGTTTGCGCTAACGCTACCGGGGCCCATAAAATACCTTTGCTCCTCATCGGAAAATCAAAAAACTCCAGATGCTTCAAAAATATCAGGGTACCTTTAATTTACAAAAACCAAAAAAGCGCATGGATGAACTCCGAAATATTCATTGACTGGTATGACAAAACCTTCATCCCTGAAGTAAAACAATATCAAAACGAAATTGGCAAACAAGGAAATGTCCTACTTTTACTGGATAACGCGCCAACCCATCCTTTGGCTGAACTGTTAAAGAGAGAAAATGGAAAGCTTAAAGTAACATTTTTGCCCCCTAATGTGACATCCTTGCTACAACCAATGGATCAAAGTGTTATTGAAACATTAAAACGACTTTATAGAAAACAACTTTTACGTAGATTGTTATCTGTTGATGAAGATGACGTAGAAGTCGTTTTGTCATTTTTCAAGCAAATGAATTTAAAGGAGTGTTGTTACATGGTTGGAGATGCGTGGGATTTGATTGAAAGGAAGACTTTGAGCAAAGCTTGGAACAGAGTATTGATTGATTCATTATTTTAGTTTGGCGCGTCGATATCGAGGACCATTAGGCTGGAACAGAGTACTAATGCGGGGGAGAACGAAAATTCAATAACCAATACGGATGATTCTATTTGAAGGATATAAATGAGCTAATGTTAAACTTACAAATATGCCAGGAATGTGATTGTGACAGTAATGATCAAGGTTTTCAGATTATGTCGGATGACGAAATTGTTGAAAACATATTGCAGGTAAACAAAGAGCAGGAAATGCAAGAAAATGAAACAAAAGAAAACGTAGATTTGGAAAATGATGCAGGACCATCTCATGCGGAAGCACTTTAAGCCCTGGAAACAGATCTCAAATGGTTCGAAAAACAAACAGAGTGTGATACTGTGAGTTTACTCCAGCTAAAACGAATTCGTGATGTAGCAGCAATGAAGAGAAAAACTGGCTTACGTCAAATGATAGTTACCAAATATTTTAACCCTTTAAACTAAATACATATTTTATTTCTTGATTACCAAATGAAAATTACCAAATATTTTAAACAAATTAAACTAGTATGTACATACATATGTACATATGTATATTATTTCATGATTAAGGTTGCAGTATTTTAGTAATTTAAAAAAATATGTCATCTCTTAATAATTTCTTAATAAACATTAATTTTTGTTAATATGTTTAATTTGTTTTTGTCGTTTTAAATAATTACCTAGCATTATGTATTATGCAATAATATGTACAAAACCCGCTTTTCTTCATACATTCGATTATCCGGATTTTCGATTATCCGAATGCCTAAC
Source organism: Pachyrhynchus sulphureomaculatus (assembly GCA_019049505.1). Taxonomy (NCBI): domain Eukaryota; kingdom Metazoa; phylum Arthropoda; class Insecta; order Coleoptera; family Curculionidae; genus Pachyrhynchus; species Pachyrhynchus sulphureomaculatus. Next base: position 192,699,562 of record CM032449.1, read on the forward strand.
GACAACAATTAGTCCGGTTAATCGAGTCTCTACTGTAATTCGAAAATAAAATGTTCGGTGAGTAATAAGTTTTAATAATAATGTAATTCATGGCGTTAATCTTTTTACGTGATAACATCTATAAGCGTAGACATTATTATTAAAGATGGTTGTCACCGCGGACGGTAAAAATCGGATAGGGTAAAAGAGGCCTCAAATTAAAAGATTTTCTAAAAACTGAATTTGAAATACCTTTGGCCTTCAGTATACTCCCAATCATTGTTTACTTACCGTTAGTTTTAATGCTAACTGAAATTCTTTAGCATTAACCAACATATCACGTTGAGTAGTAACGTCCACAGCCTGAATACACCATACATTAGACAGAGAAGCAGCAAACAGAGTACCAGAACTTGCTTGAACCAGAAATCTAACCTTGGGCATGTTCGTGAGGGTTTGCACAGACATGCTTCGTTCTAAACTACAAACCTTAAAATGTATGTAGAGTGTATTTTCAGGAGATCTCACAACAAAATTTCAGGCGTTTTTCTTGTTTTCACAATTACAGGTACCTAAGTAAGTAACAACAGGGACATTCCTAGTTTTAAGGTAGTAGGTATTAAAATATGATGTTCTAATTAAAAAAAAAAAAACTGACCGATTACGAAGCGAGATATTCATAATTAACATGTAATAGGCTAATGAAGTATAAAAAAAGGCATAGTTTCGTATATATCGTATATATAAATATTTTTTTCTTATCGATTTGTTAAAAAGATATAAATATTTAAAGTTGATATTTGTTTAAAAGAATAAAAATTTTAAAATAGATTTTTGCAACATACGAGATTTAAACTCGAACATAAATTCAGTGCATCAACACCTGCAATTAAATAAACCTCATGTACTCGCTCTATGTGAAACCAAGGTCAGTTCATCGACCAGCACGGTCAACTATCTTTATCCTGGGTACGACTTCTATTCCCGATTTAGGCGTAACTTTGGAATCTGTCTTTTTGTCAGAAGCGACCTCTCTTGCCAACGAGAAGAGGCTCTAGAGCCTCTAAACTTTGATGTTATGTGGTTAAAACTAACGACTCAACAAGCCACAAGGTTCATCTGTATCCTGTATCGACTACCAAGTGATACCAATTTTCGAACACTTTTCGCTTCTCTTGCAGACACCATCGATCATTTACAAATTAACTATCCGAGTGCCGAAATTGCCATCCTGGGCGACTTTAATGTCCACAATATCAACTGGCTTAAATATTCAAATACTACCGACGAACAAGGACGTGAAGCTGAATCAATCTCAATCAGTTGTGGCTTAACTCAGCTTATTGACGGAACCCTGATCGAGACGGGGAGTTCGCCAGTCTTCTTGATCTGTTTTTAACCACCATACCGGAGATTTACACGGTCACCGTAAATCCGCCGTTGGGTTCTTCCGACCATAAACTGCTTTCAACATCGAGTATCCTGCCAATCAATGACAGAGAGGCGCCGCTAAATGGGAAGATCTCATGGAATGTTTTCGAACTTTCCCTTGGATGGACGTTTGTTTTCGATCCGACAACCCATCTGACTGCGCCAGGGAGATCTCCGATGTTATTTTGGCTGGTATGGAGGCTTACATCCCTTTTTCGAAGAAATGCCCCTCCAACGGCAAGCCTTGGTTTGACCGAAAATGCAAAGAAGCTGTTGCTTCTAAACATACTACCTACCGCGATGGCGTGAAAATCCTAACACCATAAATCATAAAACCTTTGTTTGTGCCCGGAATAGATGCAAAGGAATTATCGACGAAACCAAGGAGGCACACAATCAACGAATTAGAAACAAACTTCTCGCTTGTCCCAACAATTCCAGGTCCTTTTGGTCAGTCGCTAAGGCAGTCAGTAAAATTTCACCAAATCCGCCATACCACCACTCACACGGCCAGATAATTCCATCGCAACCACATCTGTTGAGAGCGAACTTGTTGGCTAAACTCTTTGCTTCACATTCTACTGTCGATTTCCAAGGAAAAACACCACCTACTATTCCCACAGTGCAGTCAAGGATGCCCGATGTTGTCTTCAGACAGCGTATCATAAAGCGTATCTTAATGAAGTTAGACCCCCAAAAGGCTTCGGGCGCTGACGGAGTACCTGCCATAGTTCTCAAAAACTGTGCAACGGAACTAACGCCAGTTTTCTGTAGACTTTTCAACCTATCCTACAGAAAGGGAATATTTCCATCCTGCTGGAAATGTGCCACGGTTCAGCCGATACCTAAAGAAGGCAAGGCCAAATAACTACCGACCAGTCGCGCTGCTTTCAATAATATCGAAAGTCATGGAAAAGGTTATCAATCAACATCTTCTAAAATATCTTGAACGATTCAATATAATTAGCGATCACCAATATGGCTTTCGTAAACATAGATCAACAGAAGATCTTCTGACTTATGTAACACATGTTTGGAACAACGCAATTGAACACTTTGGAGAATCTCGAACGGTTGCTCTTGACATATCCAAGGCATTCGACCGTGTTTGGCACGATGGACTGTTGGCTAAGTTACGCTCTTATGGTATGTCTGAAAGGTTCTGTTTGTGGCTCTCATGTTTCCTCAGAGAGGGTTCTTTACGAGTGGCAGTCGACGGATTTCTTTCTAACACCCTCACTATCAACGCCGGTGTGCCCCAGGGCTCCATACTGTCTCCTACTCTCTTTCTCATTTACATTAACGATCTGCTGGAAAAGACCGGGAATCCAATCTATAGCTTTGCAGATGACAGTACGCTTGTCTCTTCATTCACCTTGAACGCTCGGACATCGGCTGCTCAGGCGAATATCCGCAGACAGCAGGAGGTCGTTCAACTTAACAAAGACCTGGAAGAAATTCTATCTTGGGGTGACAGTAACCAAGTGGAATTTAACGCTACAAAAACCCAAGCGGCAGTTTTTTCTAAAAAAGTTAACGTTGCTGAACCCGACATAGTTATGTCGGGGCACTCCATTCCCCTAGCATCGTCGCTCAATTTGTTGGGCGTTAGTTTGGGAGCTAATATGTCTGGGCATGAACATGTTGCAGGCATAGCAAGGAGAGCTTCTCAAAAGTTGGGAATATTATTTAGAACCAGAAAGCTTTACACCCCACAGCAACTGTTAATTCTTTACAAAGCCCAAATTCGACCAACTATGGAATACTGCTCCCACGTTTGGGGCTCCGCTCCCAAACATACACTGCATTTGTTGGATTCTGTTCAGAGAAGAGCGGTCCGTCTGATTGGGGATCTGGAATTGACCGGCGGCCTTGATTCGCTGGAACATCGAAGAACGGTTGGCGACTTGAGTCTGTTCTACAAGTATTTTCATGGAAAGTGTTCGAAGGATGTAGCCCGCTTAATTCATCCCAAAGCGGTGTATGTTAGAAATACACGTCGCGCTGATGCTTCGCATCCGTTTGAGGGTCAGCTTGTTACTCCGCGTACAACGCTTTTCAAGCAATCTTTTATATGGAGAACGTCATCCCTTTGGAATGATTTGCCCAGCGCTGTGTTTCCCACCGAATACAATTTACAGCGATTCAAGAACAACGTGAATCGCTTTTTCCGCACTCGTGCCGCTCCTGGAGCGCTTTAGAAACTTCCCTGCAGCACGTGAGCTAGACTCATAAAAAAAAAAAAAAAAAAAAAACCACATCTGATGGGTGTCCCGAGCGATCCTTATTAAAAACGAATGTTCGACCACGTTTAAATTCGTTGAACCAATATCTGACTGTTGTCATTAATGGCGAAGGGTCCCCATAAACAGCATCCAATTTCGGTTTTATCTCCTCACACGTTTTCCCATTCAAAAACAAAAAGCGAATTACTGAACGATACTGCACTTTTTCCATCTTCGCGACAAACACGTTATACTACTTGCTCAAATGGCTGCCAAATCCAAACTAACCTATGAATCAGTGTCATTTTTTTACATGTCATCTATCAGATAACAGCAGACGATTATAACATCAACTTGCCTTAGCAACGCCATCTGTCTTCAAACACGAGTACTTATTGAACCGCACTCGTACAACATTAATTTTTCGACTTATGCGATCGACTAATTATATCGCGCGGCTAGTACAAGAAAACTACCAGTTCTTTACAAAGAAATTGTAGTTTGGTGCCAAAAATTAGTTTTTAATTTACAGATAATTTAAATTGAACTTCCTTACCAGGTATACAAGTATGAAATGCGGATTTTTTTTCTTAAAAAACATGTTAAATTCGGAAGAATAATAAAAAGTGCCTTATTCAAAGTGTGCTCCATCGCTTGTTATAAATTTTACCCATCTTTCGGGTAATTTGTGAATACCACGTCAGTAAAAATCTTCCCCTTTTGCTGCGAACCATTCATTGAGCCATTTTTTCACATCTTCGTAAGAACCAAAGCGCTGCTCAGCAAGTGCGTGACCCATCGATGCAAACAAGTGGTAATCGGAAGGAGCCAAGTCTGGTGAGTAAGCCGCATGGGGTAGAACTTCCCAACTGAGTACTTCCAACGTGTCGAGAACTGGTTTTGCCGTATGTGATGGAGCACTGTCATGAAGAAACATGACTTTGTGTTGCCTCTTTCGGTTTTCTGGCCTTTTTTCAAGCAGCGAACGGTTCAAATCGATCGATTGTTGTTGGTAACGTTTAGTATTAACCGTTTCCCTAGGTTTTAATAGCTCATAATAGCACACGCCTCTCTGGTCCCACCAAACACAGAGCATCCTCTTTCTGCCAACGCGATTCGGTCTTGCGATCGATGTGGATGGTGCGCTTGGGTCTACTCATGATTTTTTGCGCTTAGAATTCTCAAAATAAATCCACTTTTCATCCCCTGTAACTATACGATGCAAAAACGACTTCCTTTTGTACCGAGCGAGCAAAATGTCACACGTGTTTTTGCGCTTTTCTATTTGCTTGTCGTTCAACTCATGTGGTACTCATCTACCCATCTTTCGTAGCCGATTGGAAACAGCTTGTTGACTAACGCCCAATTGCTCGGCGAGTTGTTTGCGAATCATCTTCATCCAACAATGCTTGCAATTCCACATCTTTGTATTTTTTTTGGCGGTTTTCCAAGTTCCTTGTCTACAACATTGAAGTCACCACTTTTGGAACGCCGAAACCATCGTTCACACGTATCTTGCGATGGAACATGTTCACCATAAGATTCTCGAACTAATCGGTATGATTCAACAGCAGTTTTCTCCAAATGAAAACAAAAAATTAATGCTGTCCGCGAATGCTCTTTGTTCGGTATAAAATTTCGATATATTAAACACAACAACACAACACTATGCACACACTTTTCCAATTTATCACTCGTGCGCGTCTGACACTTGTTAATGACACAACAAAATGGTGCAGTGTCAAATCTTTATAGCAGAAACTGCATTGGTGCACCATCTGTTGACTGAAATCTGCATTTCATAGTTGTACACCTGGTATTTATTTGAATGATTTTCTTGTTTCCTACCTCTATGCTGTCTGTCAATATTCCTAAAGTATAAGGCTCATCGTAGGCCAAGCAAAGAGGCACTTCTGACCATGTAAAATTCATATTCGTTTCAGTTTCACCCGAAATATTGACTACTACTATGTGTTTTCTTCTGCATAAAGCAAAGTGAGATTCCGAAACGAGTTCCATACAAGGCTCGGCAGGTTTACCATCGCTCGTAGGGAAAAGCTCCGTTTCTTTTCCATCTCCAAGCTAAAATTAAATACACATGAGAATTAACTAACCAATATAGTACCAAAATGCAATACCAAGTAACAGTTTTACAGTTCATACCTGAAGTAAGGAATAGCGATCTTTATATCCCAAACATAATGCGTTCTGACACAAAATCGTACATTTCGGAATGTCGGTCAGATCTATGTCTCCTAATAATGGAATAAAATCAGATTTCTTTAAAAAATATAGTTGGAGCTTTTTCTTTACCACTACAGCTAAACGTATTAAATGAGTAATAATTCCTGTAGCTGAAATTATTTTCTACAATAAAAAAAAAAAACGTGAATTACTATTGATTTAAAAATGTAGCAATGCATACTTGTGTGCTGACCGCAAAAGACGTTGCTCCTTTACTTCTCTCAATAGTCGTTAAGGTTGAAAAATTATCAACACTGATGTCATGTAGCTTTATAATGTTATCTAAAACATATAATAGGAAAAATAATAACAGACCAAGTGCAAGTTGTACTTGCGCAGTTAGTGCTCCGTACGTTGATTGCTTTTAAAATAAACATTTTTGTCACAGAGATATAAAATGATCAATGACTTCACAAAACTTCCCAAATGAGTTTTCAAAAAAGTTTTTTTTCGATCTTTACTGAAAACCGATTACCTTAAAATTTTTAATTTAATATACCAGATAAATTATTAAAGGTAATGCACTCGTGACAATTTTCGTTCAATCTACACCCTGTGGAGAATATTGCAGAATTTTTTTAAAATTTTTTATCAGTACTTTTTGAAATAAGGGGGGAGGATAGGGATTTTACGCAACTTTTTAAAAATAATACGAAAAAAGGTGTGCGAAAGTATTACATTATATAAATTTTTAAACTCGTGTTTTTACAAGCTTTCATTTGACACCCGACTCGATGACCTAGTAAAAAACGTTTTTTTCATTTCCGATTTCACCCTCAAAACTAACCCCTTAAGTCAAAATTTAACTTTCAAAACTACACAGCACTGATGAGGCCACCAATTTTAATGTCAAATTTTAACTTTCTATGTAAAATAATTTCGGAGAAAATTGGGTGTCACAGACAGACAGGCAGACAGACGGACACCGAAGTGATCTTATAAGTATTCCGTACTGAACACTAAAAACAAAGTTTAATAAACAATCGATCCAAGTTAATGACAAATATTTATAGTTTTGACTACATTTATGCCATCCATCTACCAAAGTTTTGGAACTGATCGAAACTATTCAAGGCAAGATTTGTAGTGTCACTAACGTGTTTAAAAAATCTTCAAAAGATTTCAGAAAATGAACGGTCAGGTGCTACAGTGATGTCAGTCGGTGTCTGATTTGGGTGTTTTGCTAGACACTGCATTGTCTTTTCGTGACCACGTTGCAAAGATTACGGCGAAGACTTTTAAACTATAGGGTTTTATCACACGACTTTGTTGAATATGACACTCTAAAATTGCTTTTTAATAGTTTCGTGAGATCACGGCTTGAATACTCGTTGTTTGGTGCCCCTTATCAAGCGCACACAAGCAAAATTCAAAAGCTAGTTTTAAACTCGATGGAGTATATCCCGAAATAGGTTATCCCTATGAGAGACTCTTGGATAGATTTTCGATGAAAAGTTTAGAGGCACGTCGAAACAAAAGCCAAATAATATTTTTACATAAAATAATATCAAACAAAATTGATGCAAACAAAATTGATGCAAACAAAATCTTGCAGTCTGCCTTTTCATGTACCAAGTAGTCTGCAAACTTTTAATTTACCAACCCCAAGAACCAATATCCTAAAATGTTATCCTCTTTTTCAAATTTGCGAGAAATATAATCCAAACCAGCTTGATATTTTCAACTGCAGCCTGACACAAATAAAAAAATGTAGTTTTAAAATATGTTGTTAATAAGCTATTTAATTTTAATTAGGTTTAGTACATTTCATTATGTTATGTTCCCATTCTGTACTTGGAATACTGTAGAATTTGATAAATAAATAAAATGTCTGCTCTCCCCTGGTCAAAAGCATCACAGTGTTTCCAATGTAATCAGAACTTACACCCCTTCGAATGGAGATACTTCTGGCCGGCAGCGTACTTGCTTAAAGAACATTTTTAGTGTTCCTTACGGAACACTTATGGGATCGCTTCGGTGTCCGTCTGTCGGTCACGCCCGATTTTCTCCGAAACTGTTTGACATAGAAAGTTGAAGCTTGGCACTAATAGGAATTAATGGCCCAATCAGAGTTGAAAGTTAAATTTTGACTTAAGGCGTTAGCTTGTAGGGGGAAGTGAAAAAAAATCTTTCTATGGTGGAGTGCCAAATGAAAATTTGTGAAAATACGAGTTCAAAAAATATATATCATGTAATACTCGCGTATATTACCTTTAAAAAGGGCCAGAAATCACTTCCCCCCCTATTTCGCAAAATTACTGAACAAGAAATTTTGAAAAAATTCTGGAATATTCTCCATAAAGTGTAGATTGAGCAAAAATTATCAATAATGCATTACGTTTGATAATTTATCTGGTATAAAAAAAAACCTGTGTCTTGAAAATTAATTTAAAAGGGACTAAGAATTACGAAATATCAGTACGCATTCGGTGCAATCAGTAATACATTCATATACTTTTCAGTACATTACTGCATTTGGCCAATCACAAACAGAGTAAATTTCCATGATGACTGGTGACTAACGGATAAGTACCTAGACAAAATAATATTATTTTTTTTGCTTATAATTAAATATATATTTAGGTAGTAAATATTTGGTTTAAACTTTTACTACTAGATTCTAGATTGAGCTAGATTCATTTATTTGCTATTAGGTAGCTAAGAAGCTATATCTATTATACTAACTGACTAAGAAAAAACGTCAGGGGCCTAATTAACTAACCTAGGTAAGAATTTTATTTTATTTTAAAAGAAATCACCATACGGAACACTAATTGAGCAAATTCGACTTGCATTTGGCCGGTCTTTTTTTTTTAATATGTATATTTTTTTTCTTGTTTTCTATTGACCTGTTAAGCATATTAGGAGATTTTTATCTGGTATAATTTCCAACTGTTGAATAGGTTTACTACTAAATTGCTTGTCAAACCTTAATAACGTCACTTCACATTTATGGTCGTTTTTTCCCAATTTGTACATAAATAGAAACCCTTGTTTTGTACCCACTAATAAAGTGTCATCTAAAAATTTAAAAACAAAATGTCAGATACGATATTTTAAATGACATTCTCTTTCAAACATTCGACTTCAAAAAATAAACTGACTTTCTCCCACTAGATAATAATCCAAGCACTACAAATGAATAGTTTACACAGAAGCTACTTTATAGTGTAATATTCATAAAAAAAACTTGATTATCACAACCAAGAATCTGGAAAAATCCTCATATTATTTAAACTATATAATAATTAACGTCCGCCACTTCTTTATTTAATAAAGGGATATCAATTTTTAGATTCACACTAAAAAATACATATATACATGTCGACATATACGAGACAACGCCTCTATTCTCCTACCTCACTCCTTTAAACCCTTATATATTTTAATGTAAATAATGTAAATACATAATAAGTATGAGATAATAAAATTTGTCCATTAAACACAATTAAAAAACCTGGAAAAAAATCTCCTAAGACTACACAATATTTAAGGACCTAATTTTTATATATATAAATATATATATATATAATATATATATATATATATATATATATATATATATATATATATATATATGTATATATATATATATATATATATATATATATATATATATATATATATATATATATATATATACCGGGTGTTATCGAATTCATTGCATATATTGGAACTGGTGAAAAATTCACCTTAAATGGTCGATCGCAATAATAAAGGAAAAAATCAACCCTAAAGAAATAATGTCATGACTATTTTTTTTCGCACTTCACTGATGAACGCTGAACTCCACATTATCGAAATACATAAATCAGACAGGAGGTCGTTTTTCTCAATCCCGTCAGTGGGCTTTTCTAAAATAAATTTGATAAAAAAAATATTAAAATATTTTTCAGTTCTAAAACCCTAAGATTTGCGGCTCCTTTGTTATCCGCATTCCAGAGATTAAAGCTGCTGCGGTATTTTCTTTTCAGTGAATGTTTACCAATAAGAAATTTACAAAAAGTGTAGAATATCGCAGCAAGCGAGATAGATTATGTCATTGGTACAGTTGGTTAAATTTTAAATTTGTCACGGACAACTTAGGATATTTTATATGGAGATCCACTGCACATTTAAGATACATTTATTTATTTATTTCGTATGGAGGCTCATGTATACTGTATTATACGTCTTTTGTTGATTGATTCTTCCAATATATTTCTGTAAGGACTTAATGTAATTTTCAAAGTTTTTGTAGTATCGGACATAAAGATTTTACAATTTTTTTTAAGCTTTAGCGTTAAATCCCGAAATGAACGGTTCACTATTTAAATGTGGCTGAGCATTTGCTTGATTTCATTATTGATAATAATAAAATCGTCTTGTAAGATCGATGTACTTTCATTACTTAAGTTTGTTTGAGAGAGATAGAGAGCATTCATATGTTCACTTGGTTTAAAGAAATGGTTGGGAACAACGTTTTTGTTCAATCCGTTCACAATGTTGCCAGTGATACCAACTCTTTGGTAAACTTCTGCAAGTAAACTTGCAACTTAATATTGCGTTATTTGAGGACCTGGATTTGCCCTCAATCATTTTGCTGTTGCTTGAATATAATAAGAGGTCATAGGTTTAAAAAAAAAGACACATCGAGTGGCTGAAGCCCGTAAGTAGTGATGCCTGGCGGCTGTAACATTTACCTTTGCTATGTTCAACGTTTCCCGGTTTTTTGCGTTGCATTTCCATCGATCAGAAGTAACACTTTATTTTCAAGGGATAGCTTTGCGATGCTTATAAAATGTTTCATCCATTTTACAAGTTTTACATGTTACAATTTGCGTTAATATAGCTAGTGCCTGGTATGGTAACAACACTCTCAAAAGGTGTGCCATTCCCCAATTCAGTATTTTGTCTCGTTCTTTTGAATCTTTACCTAAAGCTTTTTGCGTTTTTTTCTGAACGGTGGAAAATCCACTTTCATCAACATTAGATGTTTTTGTAGACAAAAATTTATTTTTATTTACAATTTTTTTAATGTTAGGGTCGATTTGCCCTACACTCCCTACTTGAAAACAGCTGTTAAGGAGGAATGATCTAGTTGTTCCTACGCCTTACCGAGGCCAAGGTCGTCTTTTGTGGCCTCACGAGTCACCCATTTCAATATATGCAGTGAATTTCATAACAACTCTATATATATATATATATATATATATATATATATATATATATATATATATATATATATATATATATATATATATATGTATTTATATATATATATATATATATATATATATATATATATATATATATATATATATGTATATTGATCATCGGATCATCGTTCCTTTTAAGGCGAACATGGTTAACGAAACGCGCGTCGAGCGCAAAAATAACATGTTTGGTGTAGTGGTGATATATACTGAGTAGTGTCATTATGCCACATTCCCAACATAACAAAAAATATAACTATCGCTATTATATTTCTGTGACTATATTTTTCGTAATAAAAATGAAAAAATCTCGAAGGGTGTTTTGTTTTTAATAAAAGAAGTAAGGAAAGTAAAAAACGATTCTAACGCCAACATTTATCTGCACATATAACATATGAGGCTTATTACAATAACTAAATGTAAGATAGGCAGAACTAAAGGAGTAAAAGGGGGGTAGCGTAGAAAAGAGGAAGAAAATAGGCATAAAAATTAGTCGGGTATAAAGAGAGTGTATGGATAAAATTTTTTACTAAATTATAAAGGTTTGTTTTTAATAAAAGAAGTAAGAAAAGTAAAAAAAAACCATTCAACGCCAATATTTATCTGCACATACAACATATGAGGCTTATTACAGTAACTAAATGTAAGTTAGGCAGAACTAAAGGAGTAAAAGGGGAGTAGTGTAGAAAAGAGGAAGAAAATAGGCATAAAATTAGTTAGGTATAGATAGTATGGATAGAATTCTTTACTAAATTATAAAGGTATAAGAAGAGGAAAAAGGTGCAGGCTGCAGGGATAGGATGAAGTCGGAATAGGAGGTGTATATCTCGTCCAAAGTCGCGTGCACTATAATAGTAGAAAATATAAACTTACTGTTTGCAGCTAAACATTCTACATTATTTATCCTTAATAAATTATGCACCTGATAAGCGTCGTGCATTGTACCACACCTTAGAGGACTTTTACTGTTCGTTCTTACCCTTTACAATTACCACAGACTATTTATTTATGTACACAACTGTAATTTGGTTTCCTGTATTAAAATTATGTATCGAAATAATTATTATTTGCAATGATATGACTAAGGAAGAAGTATGTGGTTTTAAATTTTTTAAATTGTTAATTTGAGGTAGAAGTGTTTGCTCCAAATTATAGTTACCAAAATATATTATTATATATACAATATATATAACATATAAATATATATATATATATATATATATATATATATATATATATATATATATATATATATGTATATATATATATATATATATATATATATATATATATATATATATTAAATTTTACAGGATGATGCTATTTAAATTTTTACCCGACTGAACATTATTTTTAAAGATGAGAAGAAGTTTTTATTAACAGTTTTATTTCTGGAAAATTGAAAATAGGCTGAAAAGTTTTTGGTCTAGCTACTTAAGCCACTTTTTTTTGCAAAATTCGACTCTATTCACCAATATAGGCTCCTTTAAGAGCGATACAATCAGTCCAATGCTTTTCTAATATTTCTGTACCTTTCTTGTAGAAGGATTTGTCTTTGCCTTCAAAAATAAGCCTCAGTTTCGGTTAATAACTTCTTCATTGGAGCTAAATCTCGTTCCCGCGAGCATTTTTTTGAGGTCTGCGAATAAATAATAGTCGCTGGGGTCCAAATCTGGATGAGGAAGCAATTCGAACTTCAATTCATGCAATTTTGCTATCCTAACCATTGACTTGTAATACGGTGCATTGTCTTAATGAAAAAGCACATTTTTCTTGTTCATTTGGGGTCGTTTCTTTGCGATTTCTGCCTTCAAACGCATCAAAAGCTTTATATAATATTCGCTATTGATGGTTTTCCTCTTCTTAGCATAGTCGATGAAAATTATTTCATGCGCATCTCAAAATACAGAGGCCAAAAACCTTCCCAGCCGACTATTATGTCTGTGGTCGCTTCGAGCGGCTTTCACCGACTGCTGTCCACTCAGCTGACTGCCGATTTGATTCCGGTTTATAGTGGTGGATCCATGTTTCATCCATTGTCACATATCGCATGAAAAAATCCTTTTTATTGCGCTTAAACAGGTCCAAACAGCGCTCAGAAATCATCAACACGTTGTTGTTTTCAGTCCACTGTAAGCAAACGCGGTACCCGTTTCGAACAGAGCTTTCTCATGCCCAAATGTTCATGCAAAATATGACCAACACGTTCTTTTGATATCTTAGTGTCAGCTATCTCACGCAATTTCACTAAAACCACAGTAACTTGTAAACTAATTGTCGAAATGTCATGAAATTTTGACACGTAACGTTTGAAGGGTGATACTTCCTAGAAATCATATGGATCTTTTGAAAAGGGCATCTATGTGTCAGACTAAAAACTCACCACACAACCACACAACAGTTATCACCCCTCCACGCGTGTTGCTAAACATTTTAGCATCATCATTGATGATGGACTGTCAATCATCGCTCTTGGTGATGCTGTGCTTATTTAGCGAACATGCGTTAAGTGTAAAAATGAAGTATTTGTTGTAATAGTGATAACTGTTATGTAGGGTCATTGTGTAGAAGATTCCAATACACAACATAGTATTTTTTAAAATATTTTAATAACATTCGTAGAAAAATAATTTCGCACCCATTTAGATGGGAGAATTTAGAATGTAGAGAGGTCTACAAGTCGTACCAAGGTCTTAATTGCATTTTTCACACTAGCGTCATCAATAACTATATTTTCTATGTAAAAAATACTGCATATTAAGATTTAAACCGTTGACTCATTTTTATTTTTAACATACACTTTCCACATAAATTTTTGTTATTTATAGTTGGAATTGTTTCTAACATCATTCTTCGAAAGTTTGGCTTGGACTATATCCAAACTACAACCAAAATAAACCAAAAAATAAATAAAGTATATAAAATATATAATTACTTGTATATTTGGTTGCGCATCTCCGAAATGATTAATAAAATTATTTTTTTCAAGGATTTTATTGTCAAATGCAATCATAACCTCAAACTCCTCCGTACAACTTGGTATATGTGGGAGTATACCCAGTAAACAGAACATTTATTTTAAATAAATTTTAATAATATGCACGAAGCTTATCAAGTATATTCATTATTAAAGCTAACACATCAAGTCGAATGTATAGCGGCTTACAGTAAGTATATTTTTTGTGAAGACTATTATGCCTAGAGACTTGTTTAAGATTTGTTGCTGTAGGATAATAGGTGTTCTATAAATTGAGCTATATACTTTTTGATTTTAATTAGATGATTCGCTCTTGGTGGGCACTCGACAAGGACATCTTTTCATGTACAATTTGGAAAAAAAGGATCCAAAACCTGAACTCGCTCTTATGCGATATAATAAATCATTTAGCAGCAAACCAATTCAGCAGCTAGAAGTTATTCCTGATCAAAACCTATTACTTAGCTTAACAGGTAAATTTTTATATCTTGAATCTTTCCCTACTGTAATATGGAGAATTTGAAAAACATGTTTTTTAGATAATATTGTTAAGCTTCACGACATCAATGCTATCAACTTTACAACATTGCACACCATTCAGAAAAGTAAAGGAGCTACATTTTTTGCTGTTAATACTCAAGTAAGTTTTTTCTTATTTTACGGTTAATTCTTGAGTAAGTTTTGTCTTTTTGTAAAAATACTCTTCCCTAACAAAGTTTGGGTGCTTGAAAACCATTTTACTACTTTGAGTTCTTTTGTGATGAAAAGCAATGTCCTTGAGGCCTATTTTTAGAGCTGTAATTAAGACTTTCACTTTAAAAGGTTAAAACTTAAAGTTGAATTAAATTATACGCAAGTTCTATGAGGACTTGCAAATTTATATATTTACAAGTTGTTAAGAGATCTTCCGAGGCTGTTTAAAGGTTGTGAAGTTCTTTTTATAATTATATGGACAAGCTATTTTTTGAGAAGTTCAAATACTTTGATGCTGGAAAGTCGGTAACTTCTAAAAGTAATTTGCAAGCATATTAGTAAATGGATATGATGTTTGATAAATCAAAACCCTTTGGAAAACAGTTAAGTTGTGGTCATTGAGGTTCTTTAGACAACTTTATTTTACAGAATTTCTTTTTAATTTCTTAAATTACAATATTATAGAAGAAAATTTGCAGGCTGTAAAGTCTAAACCCAAATTAATTTATAAATTATTAAGAATATACTTAGAGCCTGCTGCTCTGTACAGTTACTTTATTGACAAAGTACATTTGTTTTTTAGAAAATAGTTTCAACTACAGGGGACACTAACTATGTAATACGTTTAGCTGTAGCAGTGAAAAGAAAAATCCAACTATACTATTTGAAGAAAACAGACTTTTATCCATTAGGTGAAGATATATCTCTCACTGACATTCCAAAGTCCATGGTGTGGTGTCAAAAGATGTTATGTTTGGGATATAGAGATGAGTATGCTCTACTTCAGGTATACTTTTTCATATTTCTGTAATTTTAAGTTGTCAAAAAAGTATTGAGCCTTTTTCTTGTTAGACAGCATTAACATCACATATCTCAGGTAATATAAGTGGTATTGTCCCATGCTTAGTGTTAGTTGAAACTTGACATTTGACAGTAGTATATGCAAAAACTATTGGAGTTCATTTATTTAGACTTAATTTAGAGTTTCTTGGAGATGAAGGAGGTTTCTGCAAAAGTTTGCTTCATTTTACAATTTTATTTTGACGAAGGTACAAATGTTGCGCAGGCCTAAGAAATTTGTGCCGTTTGTGGTCAAGATATATTACCAAAACTAACAGCGTAAAGATGGTTCTGTCACATGGATTCTGGTATCAAAGATGCTGCTCATACAGGTCTGCGAATGACAGAAAAAAATTAAAAGAATTTTGGCAAAATATGAGAGAAACCAGTATGTAAGGAGGCATGACATCACCAAGGAACTAAACATCTATCATCAAACAGTTTTACACCATTTGGAGAAAACTGGCTACAAGAAGAGGTGGAATGTTTGGGCACCACATGATTTGACACTAAAAAATTTAGTTGATTGAATTTTCATCTGCGAATCTCTACAGAAACATAATGAAATCAAGCTATTTCTGAAGCGGTTATTTACGAGCTATAAAAAGTGGATTACGTATGATGACAATAAGGTGCAAAAAAGATTGTAGTCGAAAAAGGATAAAGCTCCCTAAATGATGGCACAGTCTGGATTGACGTCAAAAAAGGTGATGATGTTTGGTGAGATTGGAAGGGAATTCTGTACTATACTGTCAGCAATTGATAGGATTGAAGCTAGCGATTCAACAAAATCAGCCAGAATTATTCAACAAAAAGGGTCTCATCTTCCACCATGACAACGCCTGACCACAGCCATCTTGGATGACTCAGCAAAAATTGAGAGAACATCTTAGTACAATGAATTGGTCATTAAAAAAAAGTCAACCGTGCATTTTTGGGTAGGATGCAATCTTATTTTGTTACATTGCTGGTCCAAAGTTCGGTTAAATTTGAGTTTTCAGTGTCGGGATGCACTCATTTGGCCACCATATTGAAAATAAGGGTCTAAATGGTTTTTTTCATATATCTGGGTAACCATAAGTCAAAAATTTTGTAAAGAACTTTTTGTAGATCATTTAATAATCTATAACTTTTCTTAATAACTTTATTGTTACTTCCATAATTGAGAAGTTATAAACAGGAAATACTGAAAATTTAGGGGATGAAAAGCTATTATTGTTAATAACTTTTTTTTATTAATTTTATAAAAAAAAATGAATCGGAGCTTTTTCTATAGAGAATTTTAGAACAAAAAGTTTGACATAGTATTCTTTATGACTTTGATTCTTTTTAGTTTAGTTTTTCTCTCTGCAAAAGGGGGAAGGTCAAAGAAAACTGAGGTATATAGGTAGGAAAAAATTATGATTCCTTTATTTTTACATACATATTATTTCTATTATTATATTTCATGTTTTTTTAAATAATTTATGAATATATTCTTAATGTTCCATAAGGAACACTTCTGCGATTACTTCACTGTCTGTCTGTCTAGCCATCCATCACATCTGATTTTTTTTCGAAACTATTTGACAAGGAAAGTTGAAATTTAGTACAAATAAAGGAAGTGATAGCCTAATCAGAGTCGTGTAGTTTTGGAGTTTAAATTTTGACTAAAGGGGTTAGTTTTGGGGGGTGAAATCAGAAGTGAAAAAAAAATTTTACTAGGTTATCGACTGGGGTGTAAAATGAAAGCTTGTGAAAACATCAGTTCAAAATATACATGATGCTCATACGGATATAATGCATACTTGTGCACACTTTTCTTTGTATTATTTTTTAAAAATGGCCAAAAAGCCCTGTCCACCTACACTATCTTGAAAAATAGCAATCAAAACATTTTGAGAAAATTCTGGAATAACCTTCATAAAATGTAGGTTGAGCGAAAATTATCACGAGTGTATAACGTTTGATAATTTATCTGATATATATAAAAAAAAATTATTTGTCTGCCAAAATATAATCATTAATTATATATTTTTATGTATATTATTATATATTAATATAAATTGTAATAATATAAAATAATAAAAAATAAAATATAACAGTGATAAACAAAAATTATAAATTAATGAAAATTTAAATATACAGTGCCACCTCGATAATCCAGATCTCCATTAAACCAAATTCTTTAATAATCCGGACAAAGATTTCTATTGCATTGTGTACTTTATAATCCGGATTTGATAGTACTAGGTAATCCGGACCTGCGTTTTTAGACATCTACTTAATTTAAACTACATGGGAAAACTTAAATCGATAGTGAGGGGATTCCCCTAACTTCCAGTCTAATACATCTGGGATTCACACAAACTGTAGGTGCCTTTGATTTGCCTACAACGTATCGCGTATCGCGTCGAAAGGTTAAGGACTTTGTAGTTGTTTGTTTATTGTCACGAGTACAACATACCTACTTCTATTTTACTTTATGTGGTTCATATAAGTATGTAAACGTTTTTTTTACGTATATGTACCTACATATTAAAAATGCCTTCTAAAAGAAAACATATTACACTAACAATAAAACAAAAGTCCGATATATTAGAAAGACTAGTTCTTGGTGAAAGCGGAAAAAGTGTTGGCAAATGGATACGGAGTAGGAACATCCATAATTTCGGATATAAAAAAGAAGCAAGGGAAAATCAAAAGGTATGTATATATGATTTATTTTAAAGATAATTTTGGACACTCACTATGGACGTGTAACTTCTTTTAGATTTATTTCCAAATGTGATTCCGGTCCTGGCGTCAGAAAAAACCTTACGAAAAGCCGAATATCCAGAAATGGAAACTCGTTTGTATACATGGTTTTGTGCGCAACGATCAAGGCACGTCCCAATTTCCTACGAAATTTTATCTGGCAAAGAAAAACAGTTTTACACTGAAACCTACGGGAATAATTATTTTAGAGCTAGCAGAGGCTGGATTTCTAACTTCAGACAAAGGCATGGTCTGCGTGCTTTAAAAGTTTGTGGCGAAAAAACTATCCAATGATCAAAGTGCCGTCAATCCTTTCCTAACTTTATTCGCAGATAAGATAAAAGAATTAAATCTTGGACCTACTCAAATATACAATGCAGATGAATCAGCTCTGTATTGGAAAATGTTATCTGAAAAAAACGCTGATTCGTTCTCAGGAAAAGACCACACCAGGTCGAAAAATAAACAAAGAATGCGTTTACCTTTCTAGCATGTTGCAATGCTGATGGATCACAAAAAATTAAAGTTGTTAGTGATAGAAAAGGCAAAAAAATCCGAGGACTTTTAAAAATGTGAACATACCTGTTGAGTACAAATCATCTGCCAATGCGTGGATGACTACAGCAATTTTCTTAGACTGGTTGCATCATTCTTTTATTCGTCAAGTCAAAACTCATTTAAGAAGTCTTAACTTGCCTGAAAGAGCCCTGCTAATCGTTGATAACGCTTTGAGCCATGGAACTATAGAAGAGCTGACTAGTAAGGATGGACAGTTTACAATATTATTTCTTCCACCAAATTGTACTGCACTTTTACAGCCTATGGACCAGAATGCAATCAGACTGACAAAATTATTTTATCAGAAAAGTCTTTTAGCCCATATTTTATCAAATAATGAAGAGAACCTTGTTAGGTTATTAAAAGGCATTAACCTAAAAGATGCTGTATGTCTACTATGCAGTTCATGGGAAAAAGTCTCCCCTGAAGTCTTGAAAAAGTGCTGGCACAAAATTATGGCTTATCTGGCAGATACCAACCCAGACACTGAATATGATGCTGAAGATCTGATTCCTCTGAGTGAATTGCGGCACAATTTGCTTTCCACGAATCCAGAAATGAAAAGTAAAGCCTGAAATTTTTCTTTTAGTATTTTTTTGGTTAATTCGTAAATATTTAACAGCTGTTTCAGATATGCTGAATGTTCTAACTGAGCAGAATCTCACGAACGTGGAAATATGTAATTGGCTTGAAAATGATGAGGATTTGTTACCACTGGAAGACATAGATGATACAGATGCACAACACGAGAATGATAATGAAGGTTCAGAGTTAAATACTAATACAAACGAGACTGTTAAGAACACTGTGAAGAATGATAAGGCAGTTAAAAGTTTCAATGTGTGCATGAGATGTGCAGAAGAAAATGATATCCCTCTAAGTGATGTTCCTGTACTTCAAAGATTAAAAGAAATTGCTTTTATGATGAACCAGAGAAGGGTCAAGCAAATAAAAATTACCAATTTTTTTACAAAATAAGATAAAACTTGATAAGATATGCTTCTATTTTAAATATTATTTTATGTATGTACTATTTTTTAGTTGTTTCGTATTAAATGATTCGTTTTTTAATATAAATAATGCCCTGCTTCAGTAATTCGAATTATTTACTAATTCGGATCACCGCGATTTTAATTAGTCCGGATTATCGAAGTCGCACTGTATATTAATTAAAAAAAAACCGGTCAAGTGCAAGTTGAACTTGCACAATTAGTGTTCCGTACGTTGATTGTTTTTAAAATAAAAATTTTTGTTAGGGTGGTATAAAATGATCAGTGACTTCACAAAACACACCCCAAATGAGTTTTTAACAAAGTTTGTTTGCAATCTTTACTGAAAACTGATGACCTTGAAATTTTGTTTTCTTTTTTCATATACCAAATAAATTATTAAAGGTAATGCACTCGTAATAATTTTCGTTCAATCTATACCCCGTGGAGAATATTCCAGAATCCTTTCAAAATTTTTTAATCAGTACTTTTGGAGATAAGTAGGGGACAGCGATTTTTCGCTATTTTTTTAAAAGTAATACGAAGAAAAGTGTGCGCAAGTATTTCATTATATATATATTTTTTACTCGTATTTTCACAAGCTTTCATTAGACACCACACTCGATGACCTAGTAAAAAAAAATTTTTTTCACTTCCGATTTCACCCCTCAAAACGAACCCTTAAGTCAAAATTTATGTTACGGTGGTATAAAATGATCAGTGACTTCACAAAACACACCCCAAATGAGTTTTCAACAAAGTTTGTTTCCAATCTTTACTGAAATCTGATGACCTTGAAATTTTTGTTTTTTTTTATATACCATATAAATTATTAAAGGTAATGCACTCGTGATAATTTTCGTTCAATCTACAGCCCGTGGAGAATATTCCAGAATTTTTTCGAAATTTTTTGATAAGTACTTTTCCAGATAAGGCCCGGGACAGCGATTTTTCGCGAATTTTTAAAATAAATACAAAGAAAAGTGCGCGCAAGTATAATATTATATATATATTTTTTACTCGTGTTTTCACAAGCTTTCATTTGACACCACACTCGATGACCTAGTAAAAAATTTTTTTTTTCACTTCCGACTTCTCTCCCCAAAACTAACCCCTTAAGTCAAAATTTAATTCTCAAAACTATATGGCTCTGATGAGGCCATCAATTCCTATATTATTACCAAATTTCACCTTTCTATGTCAAATAGTTTCGGAGAAAATCGGGTGTGACAGACAGACAGACAGACAGACACCTAAGTGATCTTATAAGTGTTCCGTACGGAACACTAATAAAATGATATTGTTATTAAAAAATATATTAATAAAAAACAATATAATATAAGTAATATGAATGTAAAAATAAAGTAACAATTTTTTTCTACCTATTTACCTCACCTACCTTTGATCTTTCTCCCTTTACAGCGCTAAGAAACGCTTAAAAATAATCGTAAAGAATAGTAGGTCAATTTTTTTTATAAAATTCTCTATAAAGAAGCTCTGATGCATTTTTTTATAAAATTGATAAATAAAAAGTTATTAAAAATAATAGTTTTTTAGCCCATAAATTTTCATTATTTTTTGTCTATAACTTATTAATTATTGAATTAACACTAAAAGATTATTAAGAAAAGTTGTATGTTATTGTAGAATCTACAAAAAAGTTCTTGGGTGTATCCCCGACCCGAAAAACTCAAATTTAACGTTACGTTGGACTCCCCCCAACCTGATAAAACAATAAAATCGCATTCTACCCAAAATGCAAATGAATTGGACTATTTCCCATATAGCCCGGACCTTGGATCGTCAGACTAGCATTAGTTTCAATCTCTGCAGAACTCCCTGAATGGTGTTAAGTTAGTTTCAAAAGGGACCTATGAAAACCACTTGTCACAATTTTTTGCCCATAGAAATTCTACAGTGACAGGATTATGGTGTTGCCTGCAAAATGGCACATATTTAGTTTAATAAAATTCTTTCAAAATATAAAAAAAACATTTGTTTCAATTATAACTTAAAAAGCCCAGTACTTTTTCGACAAGTACCAACGGTAGAATAGAAAGAGATTTTTTTATGGAGCGTTTTTTTAATCATTGCAGAAGTTTACAGTAAGTTTAAATTTTAAATTGTGTTTTTCATGAATATGTCAATTTTATTTATTTTGATGTTTTTTTATATTCATGTACATATCTTTATCAGTTTCAAGAAGGGAAATCACTAAAGCGCTACAGGAGCGACGCATGTGCGGAAAAAGCGATTCACGTTGGTCTTGAATCAATGTACATCGTACTTGATGGGAAATACAGTCCTGGTTAAATCATTTCAAAGGGATGTGGTTCTTCATATAAAGGACTTCCTGAAAGAGGTTGTAAGGCTAGTGAAAAGCTGAACTTCATACGGTTATGAGTTATTAGCACGACATATATTCCTAGCATGCACCGTTCTGGGAAAAATTAAGCGGGCTACATCCATCGAACACTTTCCATGAAAAGACTTGTAGAATAGACTCAAGTCGGCAACCATTCTCTGATGTCCCAAGGAGTCAAGGTTGCTGGTGAGTTCTGGGTCTCTAATCAGTGTGAACGGCTCTCTTCTGGATAAAATCCAACAAATGCTGTGTGTATGTTTGGGAGCAGAATCCCAAACATGAGAGCAGTATCCCAACGTTGGTCAAATTTGAGGTTTGTACAGCAAATTGAGTGATGTTGCTAGAAGAATGGGGTGCCCCCATATAACTGTGGCAGGTTAACTTTTTCAGAAAAAACGGCCGCCTGATTTTTTATAGCGTTAAATAAAAATAAGGGGGGGAGGGGGGGGAGAGAGAGAGAGGAGAGACAGTATGGAGCCTTAAGGCATAGCGGCGTTGATAGTGAAGGTGTTAGAAGAAATCCATCGAGTTCCCTCATAAAGTACGCCGTCTTAGGAAACGAGATCGAGTTCCTTTGATATATCAAGAGCAACCGATCGAGATTCTCCAAAGTGTTCAATTGTGTTCTTCCAAACGTATGTTACATAAGTTAGAAGATCTCCTGCTGATCTTTGCTTATGAAAGCCATATTCATAATCACTTTAATTCAATCCTCCTAAGATATTTTAGAAGATGACTGCTTGTTAGTTGTTTGGCAAGGCCTTCTTGCATTTTTCGGGTATCAACTGAACTGTAGCGCATTTCTAGCGGGAAGGAAAATATCCCCTTTCTGTAGGATAGGTTGGAGAGTCTTAAAGTGAACTATAACTTCTGAAAAATTATAAATAAAAAAAGTTTTCTATTTGCCGTAAATTTTTTGGAATACCTAACATCAACTGTATTTTAGGTGGAGGATGGAAAACAGACAGATTTGTTTCCTACAAGCAGTGCGAAATCAGCTGATCCATGTATACTCCTCATCTCAGAATCACATTTTGCACTCTGCCGAGAAAACCAAACTGTTTTAGTTAATACTTTGGGCGAAACTGAAAAAAATAAAGCTTTGAAATGGTCAGAGGTTCCTATTTACTTAGCATATGATGAACCTTATACATTGGGGGTCTTGACAGATTGCATTGAGGTAATAATGTAATTTGCCTGATTAGTATAAAAAGTTTTTTTTTTAACCAATATCTTGTAGGTCTGTACTCTAGAACCAAGCATGACAGTGCAAACTCTCACGGATATGTCTAAAGTCAGATTTTTGGTTCAAGCAAGTTCTGGTACTTTGTTTGCTGCCTCCCTGTCTCAGATATGGTGTGTTCAAGCTGTGGATATTGCTAAACAGCGTGAAGTATTGGTTAATGCAAAGGAATTTCAGTTGGCGCTAAAGTTGACTGTATGTATGCAATTAGATATATAGAGCATTAACCAAAATATAGTACTGAAAAAATTAATCTAATGCAACTACCTGCATTGAAATCTGCTATTAGTCATGTAAATAGTAGACTTCTCTGGCTGCATAATCCATAGGCAGTCACAATTGTTATGCCATCTTAAAGTTTGACCATTGCCACTAAAACTCAATCAACAGGCGTTATCTGTTGTGTACACTAACATTTCTTTATAACTGAATTAAAATACTAAGTGATAAGTTATTTTTCCGATGTGTGCTTCTACGCTGCTATTCTTTGCTCCCAAAACAATTAAGGGAACTCTAACCATTTTTGGGCAATAATTATTTATTTTTTGTTGTTTTTTATTAAACTATATGCGATTTAGCATCAAATGGTGTAAATTTTAAATCGATCTGACGACTACAAGTGGGTAAAATAATTTTTTGAAGTTGGCTAATCGTGGTCGTTTTTTCTCACTCGGTTCGATGACGCACACCATTCCTTTTATTACAGGACTACATTTAAAGAGTTTTACTAAAACATGTTTTACACTTACCCACAATATTGTATTGTGTATTATTTTTACTGGAACAGAGATAAACTATCATAATAGTCAAGTCTCGGAAATACTTTGACGGAAGTGGAAGAACGAGAATCGTGGATCCCATTATTGGAAACAGAGGAACCGGGTGTTATTAAACTCACTGTCTCTGGGTTTGGTAGGGATTCTCCGTTTTTACTGTAGAATCCCTCCCGTTTTTTGAAAACCTACACCAGAACATCAACAGAAAAGAAAAGGGTCGCAAATATACGAGGTCAGGTTCAAGTGCCAATAGGTGGACAGGTCGCAAGTACACATAAGTATAAAACGTTGGAATAGTTGGGTATAGTCATTGTAAAAACATAATAGATACTTTTTCTGCCGTTCTGAACACTACGAGAAACAGAGAACTAAGAAACGAACACAAAACCGGATGTTTTTGAAAAATCGCTTGTCGTTTTTTGTGACAATTGTTCATTTTGAGTGGCACAGATTTTTTCGTAATCACATACTTTAGTTTTTTTGGAGCTGAAATTAGACTGTTTCCTAATAATCGAGAAACAGCTAGAAAAAAGAAGTTTAAAATCGGAACAGTAGAATTCTAGAAAAAGAACATTATGTGCAAAAAAAAAACAGATTTTCACATCCCTTTTACAGCCATGTTTCCAAGGTTACCACGAGCTTGAAAATTGAAATCTTTTTATAGGACCGGAGTTAGATCATAGCTTAAAATACAATGATTCAAACAAAAAAAATGTTTAAAATTTATGGAATAGTTTTTATAGTTGTAGGGAGTTGAGAAAGAAGTCAGGACCTTCTAGAGGGGCGCCAAACGGAAACAGTTAGAGTCCCCTTTAAGGAAAAGATTCTCGTGTATTGTAACGGACAATGAAAAATGGATATATTTCGACAATCCCAAACGCTGAGAATCAAGTATCGATGCTGGACAACCATCAACGTTGACTCTGAAACATTCACTGTTACAAAACGTTACGGAGCGTTTGTGAGTTATGAAGGGTTGAGCCTAATACAAGCCGGTAAAACCTGATGAAAAAATCACTTCTGAACAGAATCAACAAGTGGAGCGTTCGAACGATAATTTCACGCTAACGCTCGATCTTATTGGGCATTACTATTAAAGAAAATCTGATGGAGCTTGAATGAGAAGTTCTCCCGCATCTAACGTATTCCCCAGACCTGGCTTCATTTCACTACCACCTGTTCCACTCGATACAGCATACTTTGAAAGCTACTTACTTTGATAATTATGAACAAGTTGAAAATGGTTCCTGAGTACATAGCTTCAAAGGGCAGACTTTCTGTCGCCGGGTATTTAAGTTTTGCTCGATAAGATGGAAAACGTGGTAGCTTTCAAGGGCAAATACTTTGACTGTTATAAAAATGTTCAAAAAAAACAGAAAAAAACAGCGAGTTTCGATGAAACTACCTAATAAAGACAATAATATTCTAAAGAAAAGGAAAATAATGAAAGAGAGAACACTTATACAGGTATTACCACAGTAAACATAAAACACAGTAGCGACGTTCAAGAAAATTTTTAGGTCTTGTGCGTCCCCTATCACACCAACTACATGACTTCCAGCGCGGTCGTGGGTTGTGTTTACATCTGGATTTCAAGGAGAATCTTTTTATAATGTGCTCCGAAATTCATTATTAATAATTTTCCAATAAGTGAATGCCTCGTTTGACGTTATATTGAAAATAATTATAAATAAACCGGTCAAGTACAAGTTGTGTTCCGTACGTTGATTGCTTTTAAAATAAAAAGTTTTGTTACGGAGGTATAAAATGATCAGTGACTTCACAAAAGACACCCAAAATGAGTTTTCAACAAAGTTTGTTTCCAATCTTTACTAAAAACTTATGTCCTTGAATTTTTTTTTTTTTTTTTATATGCCAGATAAATTATTAAAGGTAATACACTCGTGATAATTTTCGTTCAATCTACACAGAATAGTCCAAAATTTTTCTGGTCAGTACTTTTCGAGATAAGGGGGGGGGACAATAATTTTTCGCGATTTTTTAAAAAATAATACAAAGAAAAGTGTGCGCAAGTATTACATTATATACATATTTTTTACTCCTGTTTTCACAAACTTTCATTTGACACCACACTCGATAACCTAGTAAAAACTAACCCCTTAAGTCAAAATTTAACTTTCAAAACTACACGACTCTGATGAGGCCATCAATTCCTATTTTATTACCCAAATTTCAACTTTCTATGACATATAGTTTCGGAGAAAATCGGGTGTGACAGACAGACAGACAGACACCGAGGTCATCTTATAAGTGTTCCGTACGGAACACTAAAAAGATGTCAAAAGGAAGTTTTTTGTCGTGCGGTTAGTGCTTGTAAAAATATATGTGGTATCTCCAAAGGAGTATATTATATAAAAAGTTATGTTAATTGTGTTTTCATATTAGAGATACATTTTATTTGTAAAACAGTGATGTTTTATTATTTGAGCATACGAAAGTAGTAATTCTCCAGCAGGAATGAGTTTGAATAAATCAGTGCAGGGATTTAATTTGTTTATATAAGTAGTATATAGGGACTTCATTTTTTATGTTCAAAGAGAAAGACAGTCTCATCTTAAAATGACTCCAGATTACCGGTATTCGCTGAAATATAAGGATCATGAATGTTGACTTATACGTACGGAGTTAAAAGTGTGCAGAGATATCTCTAATAGTTGAGAATATAAATTCAGCAATGAGATATTTACATGAATAACGTGCAAGAAGCGTTGAAACCAAATGTATTTTTTTGCCTTTTTCCTTGTTTTGGTATATCTGTTTTAATAGGAACTTAATAAAAAAATGTTTCTAAAAAATTTTTTTTCTCGTTTTTTCTTCGTTTCAATCAACACAATTCATTTTTATTCTACAGAATAGAATTTTTCTTAAGAGAAGGAATTTGAACATTTCAAAAACTCGCAGGCATCATATCTGCAATATGACATGTCATGTGATCATTACAAACTCGAACCCCTTGAGATCAAAGGTACCGAGTCGACTGTCGCTACTGTGTTTTATGTTTATTGTGACAAAGCTTTCTATCGCCGGGCATTCAAGTTCTGCTCGATAAGTAGGAAAAACATGATACTTTAACTAACTGACTGACTGTTATAAAAATTAATGTCCAAAAACGGAAGAAACAGCGAGTTTCGAAGAAACTATCTAATAGAGACAATAATATTCTAAAGAAAAGACAAATAAAAAATTGACTTATAAAAGTATTGCTTTACTTTCTGCACTATCAGATTTTTTTACTTTCCTTTACTAAAAGTTTCTAGATCACGAAAGTCAGTCTTTTGTCTGTCTGTCTGTTGGCACGATAACTCTCAAACGAAATGAAATATCAATTACAAACTTGGTACTAAATAAATTTTAAAAGGTTTTAATAGTAATATGGAAGTTTTTCCTGGGTTTTTGTTGAATAATAAGTAAATTTTATTCGCAAATATTTATGGTAAGACATATAAGGGACGGAAAGGAGAAGATTAGAGGAGGTTGCTTCTTATATCTCGTATTATATATCCTTTTCGGGGTTTTTGAAATGTAGGAATCCAAAAATTAGGTTATTTTTTTATTACTTTTAAGTTTTTTTATCTGGGAAGGAGCTGAAAGGAGCGAGGGTTAATATTGTATAATTTCAATAGTATTTTGAGATATTTACAGGTTTTTGGTTAATATACTGGACAAATTTTAAGCATAGTATTTATACTAAAGTATATAATCTGTTAAAGGGTAGGGTGTTAATAGAGTTACTACCTATATATGATATTATAGATCTTTTTCTGGGTTTTTGGAGTTGAGGGGTGGGTAAGACCGTATATATATTTCCATGCTATACAATAGAAGAGGGGATGGGGTGAAAGTGGTCGAGTTGTTAAATATTGTATGGTTTCAATAGTAATATGAGGATTTTTCCAGATTTTTGGTTGCAATAATGAGTAAATTTTAAGCATAATTATTTATTTAATTTATATAATTAGCCGACGTATAAGAGATGAGGAAGGAGCTGAAAGGATGATTTCGTATTTATTGTGCTATAGGTATTATTCACAGTTCTTTGAGTCATTCATCATTTATAGTAAAAAATATATAAGGTGAAAGGAATGGGGTAGAGGGTTAGAAGAGTGGGGTGCGTATATATTATAATATACTTCTATTTCAGTGTTCTTGCTTTTTTATTATTTCCAATTTGAACCGAAATAGTATGTAGAAGGGATTGAGTTCTGGTTAGAGAGTAACCAAACAATGTTAAATTGATTAAGGAGAAAGTTTTAGAAATACAAACAGCTAAATTGGTTGAAACTTACCTCTGTTATAGGTAAATTACTATTTTTATGACCCTTGCTAAAGGAAAAGAATTATCCACTGCAATTTTTGCTTTTCTTTAGGTTTTAGTGCCCTTTGATCGCAAGAAATATATATTCCCATTTCCATCGGTCTGTTTATCCAACTGTCACACTGTGGATCTGTTGGTATTAATACTCGAACGAAATGTTATTATAATATTCGAAAGAAATATTAAATCTATAGTTTTTAAGCGATATTGTTTCGAGGAAACAAGTTGAAAAGAATTGATGCCGTCTTTTTGTATGATTTTATTCATATTATGGAAATTTACTCTTTACTTCAGCGGATTAAATTCAGTACTTATTTTAGAATTACATGTTTGCAAGGAAAGCACTGTACCAATTTTTTGAATTTTTTTAGCAAATTTCCAATGAATCTGAAGAAGAAAAGCAGGCAAAAATACACCACATTCAAACACTATTAGCTTATGATTTATTTGCAAAGAAGCAATTTGCTGAGAGTATGCGAGAATTTTTTAAAACTGGAGACCGACCCTTATGATGTTATAAGGTAAAAATAAACTGTGGAGTAAATTTATCTCATATCACACAAAATTCCAGACTAAGCAGTCAAGTATATTGTATAATAAAGATACTAAAAAAGGGTAAAATGTGGTCGAGGGTACTGTATGATTTTTTCTTTTAATTTAATTTCCCTTTGGAAGGGAAGTGCAATTCTATTTTTTTTTTGTGTGATATGGTCAGATTTGGTGAATGACTTTTGCAATAAAATATCTAGGAATTTTAGAAGTTTTTTTAAAACAGGTTTTTAAAATAGGTTTTTTAAGACTTATTTGGTGTAGAAATTAATTTGATACAAAACAAAGAGTAAAACCTAGTAATTAAAGTATTGGCATCTAACTTGGGACCATCTATAATAGATGAACAGTTTGGTTTTCAGAGAGGCAAGTCTGCTGAATTGAACTTGATTTCCTATACAGACTACCTGTCGAGGACCTCGGAGAGTGGATCTGAGGTACATTCCATCTATACCGATTTCTCTAAGACCTTTGATAGGGTCAACCATGGTGTTCTTTTTAAGAAGCTCGATAACCGGATTAGGAGTTATTTGTGTGGCAGAGTTCAGGTGGTTCGAGCTAATAATTTGAAGTCTGACAACATTACTGTGCCCTCAGGAGTGCCTCAAGGCTCCCATATGGGGCCTCTGCTGTTTAACCTGTTCTTGAATGATGTGGCCGACTGCTTTCGGTCTTCCAGGTTGTTGCTCTTTGCTGATGATTTGAAGTTGATTTGGATAGACTTAGTGTCTGGTGTCAGTTAAACGGTATGGTTTTAAATACTTCTAAATGCTTCTCTATGTCTTTCTCGAGATCGCGCAATCCATTGTTTTTTGATTACAGCATAAATGGGACTTCCCTCGTGTCCGTGGTTAATGTTAGGGATCTGGGGGTTAAGTTTGATTCGGCATTGAGTTTTATTCCTCATATAACCGAGGTAACGTTTAGGTCTCTGAGGATGCTTGGGTTCATTAGGCGTTGCTCATCAGAATTTTCATCCATTACCTCTATAAAAAATGCGGTACTGTTTGTTGGTTAGGCCTCTCTTGGAATATTGCTCATGTGTATGGAACCGACCTTTTGCTTGCCATGCTAGGAGCTTGGAGCTTGTTCAGAGTAAATTTCTACGTCATATTAATTTTAAATTTTTTAACAATGATTCTTTTAGTTATTCAAAACTGACATCTATATTAAACTTGAATATCCTGTCTAACCGGAGAGTTCAGCGCGATCTTGTAATGTTCTTTAAAATTTTAAATTCCATTGTAAATTGTCCAGAACTTTTATCTCAGATTAATTTGTATGTACCCTCTAGACATACTAGATCTACATTGTCCTTTAAACCTTATCGTAAGACTACCTACGGAGCTAATATCTTCATGACAAGATCTATGGGCATTGTAAATAACTGCCCATCACTGGACTTGTTCTCCTTGTCTCTTTTTAAGAGGCAGAGCGTGGTTCTTTTCTGAATTTCTTAGTTTTAGCCTTTAGTTTTAAGTAGTTTAAGTGTCATTTATGGATGTAAACTTTTGTATTTTGTTTTTATGAGTTAATGGGCCTGTCCCGTAAATAAATAAATAAATAAAATTCGATTAAAAAAATATCCCCTATTATTATCCATACATTTTGCCGCGTTTTAGGCAATTGGAGAATCCCCTGGAAAAAATTTCTAGTAAATAAATTCGGTTATGCTCTCTTCGACGTCCTTCAATGAAATGACATGGGAATGGCTGAGATGATTTTGTAGAGACAGGAATAAGTAGTAATCAGGGCCATGTTTGGATATATTATCCCTTGAGGGAGAACCTCCCATCCCAACGAAAAGATAGCGTCCCGCGTTGTTTTTTGCCGTGTGTCGCCTGGCATTGTCTAGGATACGTTCCAAAAGATCAGTATCACCTCTTCGAAATCGCTGGCACTATGTTTTGTGCGTCACAGTACCTTATTCTAAAGTTAAACAAATTATTTACACAGCTTCTGACGCATTTTTTTATACATTGAAAATGTACTGCCCCAAATGCTGCTTGTCTAACGACATCGCTGCGGATACTGTATTTTAAAATTATATGAATAACAGAATCGCATAAAGTGGTAATTTGGCTTCTAAAAGATCCGCACATAATAGTGGCGGAAATAGTTTACATTTGAAACTGAATTTTGAGATGCTTATTCCGAAAGTACAAAATTAATGTGTACACCTAATACATTAAGAGTATGACTGCTAAATAAAAATAATGACCCGACCGCTGTTTATAAAATACCGTTTTTTTTTTAGATTTTTTAGTCATATTTAAAACAGCAAAACCTCTGCAGCTCTTTTTGTTTAAAATTTTTCAGATTATTCCCTGACATGTTACCCCAAGCGCAACAGGAGGAATTTGCAGATAAGAATAAGGATTTAACTGATAAAGAAATGCAGGATAGCATACTTGCTCTTAGCGATTATCTTACTGAAATGAGGCATAGATTGCAAGATACCAAGGTAAGAGAAAAACATAAGCATATACATTTAAAAAAAGATAAATAATTTACATCTTATTCTATTCATTAGCCATGTAATACTTACATAAACTAAGCAGCAGGATGGAATAACATCACGAACTTCGAACACCTACTTTCCAATAATTCGAGAATATTCGGATTTGTAAGTTACCTATTATTAAATTGGACAAAATCTATATTTTTTATGTATATATT
The DNA here is from genome assembly GCA_019049505.1 of Pachyrhynchus sulphureomaculatus. Taxonomy (NCBI): domain Eukaryota; kingdom Metazoa; phylum Arthropoda; class Insecta; order Coleoptera; family Curculionidae; genus Pachyrhynchus; species Pachyrhynchus sulphureomaculatus. Next base: position 192,731,377 of record CM032449.1, read on the forward strand.
TTTACTTAATTAGAAGCAAGTATAAAGTCTAAAACTAACATATTTAAAGAAATTGATAGAAGAAAGAAAAGTCTGCTTTGCCATGTTCTCTGATATAGCGTAAGCTTTCGAAGGAGTGCGACACGAAGTTCCATAAGCTAAACAAATATATTCAATACATTTTGACTTTGTCCAGTATTTTATAATTGCTTGTTCTAGCATCTGCATATAGAAGGAACAGAGAGACAGTGTACGAAAAGTCTACAGTTCAGCTGTCAATAAAATGATCATCATCAACATGGTAGCCAATATGATAATCAACAATCGTTCAACGGTCATGGTACCTGAAGAAGCAGAAAAAGAAAATTTCATAATTACCTCACTTACCTATTTATAGAGCATATTCATAAAACTTCCGGAAAGATAGATCTACCACAGACGCAATATTCATTATGTACAATACGCCAGCGTACTTATACTTTACTAAAGCCTTCGACAAAGTCCGACTCAGTGACGTAATACAGACGTTGATGCAGCATATGTGGATCGACAGTCATAGTACACTTGCAAATATTGCAGTCGTAGTACTAGCATTGATAGCTTAGTACGAACCATCTGTTCAAGGCGTAGAAACAATATTACTGGGCGATTCGAAATTTTGATTACAGTAATGAAATATTTCGTGGAGTGAAAAGTTCCGAGAATGGCAGCACAAATAAAAAACCATATGATTTTCAGTTAGGGCCAACTCTCAGAAAATTCGTAAAAAATTTTAACAATATAACAATCTGCGACACCTTTTTCTTTCAAACTACTGTATATTAGAATATATCACCTGCTACAATTGAACGAAGTTCGTATTTCGGCAGTTATCTAGTGTTCTTTCATCTGCTAATCCGTCTCGAGATCTATTTTATCGTATTACGACTCATCAGCCGAGCTAGGATGAACAGAGAGGAGATCGATGTACTTAACACGTATACTTATTAGGGCAAAGAACCAGTAAGATACAACAATTTATATCTGGTCGCTGGAAGCCTATTTTTTAAGGCATTCCTGCCCTCTTTTGGGGGCTGTTAAAGACCACATACCGATAGAGAAATTATTTAGGGAGCTGCTAACAATTACCGTTAGGCAGCGCGATATGGACTTCATTCAGTTTTAGTAGCAGTTGATATCGATTTATATAAATATGGGGAGAAGCGTAACAATCCCGCTGAACAGCGGTAATTCTTAACGGGCCTCTAAAGAATTCTTCTTATGAACATCCTTAAGCAGCTCACGATAGAGAGAAGGTATCCCTTCTGTTGTATCTTACTAATTCTTTGCGCTCGTACTGTGATAAATGCTTTGAGCTTTGTTCTCTCCTCTGTCGATCCTTGGTAGGCTGACGAGTGCTGATACGAAGAAACGCATCCTGAGATGGAATGACAGAACAGAGAACAGTAAATACCTGCTGAAATATGGACTTTATTCAGTGTTAATGGTGGATAATGATTTCCTTACGTAATGTAGAACCCTATCAGTGCCTTAACTAGTACCTCACAGAGGGTAGGTATACCTTAAATCGTAGGCTTGCAATAAATAAAGATGTAAATTATTTTATCTTACTAGTATACGTCTTTGGCTCGTATAAACGATTTAAGAAAAAAGATTGGTATTTTTTTAGTCTACATCGAATGCGAGAGGCAACTTAAACGAAAAAACAAGCAAGTCTACCAATCAGCTGCTTCAGATAATCGACACAACTTTAGTAAAATGTTACTTACAGACTAAGGATGCCTTAGTAGCCCCTTTATTACGTTTAAATCACTGTCATTTGATAGAAACTGAAAAGATCTTGAAGAAATTTGGAAAACACAACGAGCTGATTATTTTATATCAAACTAAAGGTTAGTACGATAATAAAAAGTATTTTCTACCTTTTACATGGAAAAAAAGTACTAACCAAAATATTGTTACCATTATTATTTTTCATTTTCCAGGTCAACACAGGAGAGCTTTGGAGTTATTACAATCAGAAAAAAGCGTCGAAAAAACCATTAGATATCTGCAAAATTTAGGCTCAGAACATATGGGTCTCATTCTAGAATTTTCCGAGTGGGTATTAAATGAAGCACCCGAGGATGGCATAAAAGTAAGAAACGTTTAAAATCTAAAGGAACAGCGTGTTACTTTAAATGTATTCTTCAATTTTTAATTGAAAATATCACTAGAATTTGATTTTTATTGTACATTTTTGTTTGCAGATTTTTATGGAAGACATAGCCGAAGTTGAAAACCTCCCCAGACCGCGCGTTTTGGATACTTTATTGAAAAGTCACCCGGAATTGGCGATTCCATATCTGGAGCACGTTATTCACACGTGGAAAGACGAAAATCCGTTTTTCCACAATGCACTGGTCCATCAATATAGAGAAAAAATCTTAAAAGACGGTCCTGCTCAGGCTGAGCATACACGTAAAAAAATTGTTGACATTTTTGGAAAAGGTAAGATACAAATATGTATTGGCAATGTCCACAAGAGGGGCGCCGCCCATATTTGGTCTGTAAATCGATTTTTAACCACACACACACAAAGGGTCCGGAGGCGACATCAATACACAGTACACCTATTAATTCGAGGCACTTTTTAATGCTTTTATGTTTTGCAGCTGAAAAAAGTATCTAACGGGTGCCGCCATTAAAAAGTTAAATATAACCTTTAATTTGGCACAGCAAAATGTCATTTCAGTGGTTAGACATCCTCCGGGGCCGCTAACAAACGCTGTGAGCCACTCTAAGACTGACGACATCAATTTATGATGCCAATAGTTGTTGTCGGCAGCTTAAAAATATTTGGGATAATTTTGTCTTTTTAGAGCACTCAGTATACGGCAGAAAATATTTTAAGGGATTTTCCAACTGACTGTTTAATAGAAGAAAGGTCCCTTATAGTGGGAAGATTGGGAAAACATGACCAAGCGATCGCCTTGTATGTTAGGGCATTGGGCGATGTTCAGAAGGCGGAGGAATATTGCGAAAAAGTTTATGAAAAAAGGGGGCCTGGTAGTCAAAACGTAAGTTTGTTTGCTTACTAACAAAACACATTTTTACACATTCCAGATACATGTCGTCACAGTTTCATGGATCCATTCTGCGCTGTTTTGTATAGTTTTAGTTTTTTCCTCCATATTTTTTTTATTTAAAAATCGTAGATACGAGGGTCATTCAATAAGTAAAAACACAGTTGGTCTCGGCTTAAGCCCATTCAACGAAACCGCTCCATACTTCTAGGAGTGCAAGTTGGTAACCTTGTGATAAGTTTTAATCAGCTGTTCGATCATGTAATGTAAACATAACTCCAAAATATCCAGTTTACCATGGCGAGTTCATTGGAAGACTGCACTTTAAAAGAGCAGCGTTCTGTCATCAGATTTTTAGTAAAAGAACGTGTTAAGCCAAGTGAAACACATTCTAGAATGTTTTTACAATATGGACGTTTACGAGTGGATAGATCGGTTCAAAAGTGGCCGAACAAGAGTGTGTGACGAGCAGCGAAGTGGACGTCCCCTTGAAGTTTCCAGTCTTTCGTTCGAATCGAGGATTGATGGCCTTACCCGTGATAAGTCATGTATTACTGTTGAAATGATAGCTCAGGAGGTGGAACTGCTCACAATATTTACAATGCACGCCCTATTACGGCCAGGCTTACCCAAAAAAAGCTTCAAGGACTGCATTGGAAGATATTGCCTTATCCTGCATAGAGCCCAAACCTGGCTCCATGTGATTTTTACCTGTTCGAACCTGTCAAAGATGCCCTACGATAAAAGAGGTTCACCGACAATGAAGAAGTGAAGAAAAAGTGCAAGAGTAGCTTCGACGTCAACCGAAAGAATTCTTTGCCACAGGAATCAAGAAGCTAGCAGAAAGGTGGGACAAGTGTATTAACGTTGAGGGTGATTATGTCGAAAAGTAGGCCAAATTTTGTAGCAATCCAATAAACCGTTCTTGAGCTAGAGCTATTTGTCTCCGACTCTCGTATATCTAATAATAACACTTGGCTTGTGACCTGTTTTTATTTTTTATTTATTTTAGGTTTACGTCTCCTTAATAAATCTAATTCTAAAACCTGACAGTTTCCCTTTATCTCTACACGGCCTAACTCTTTCACCAAAAACCGCTCAGCCAGATTTGGAGCTGGCCCTACAATTATTGCAGAAAAACGCAGCAAGAATAAACCCTGTTGAAATATTAGCAACGTTGCCAGATGATATTCCCGTTTCGAGAATTCATCAATTTCTGTTGGTTGCCCTGCAGAAGGTGCTTCAAGAGAGACGTAGGGTAATTAAATGTTCTATTTTTGATTTATTTTTATAATTCAACTCAATATTATTTATATGTGTCGTTTGGCACGAGCAAAATCTTTACGGAATTTAAGCTAAAACCGCACGATTTCCGAATAACTTACGCGTTGTCGACGTTCCGCAATGCGTAAAATTCACAATGGCGTTAAAACGAGTACGTTTGTATATTTGTAATATGATTCTGTTTATATGCATTGAAAAGCACTTACTTTCTAGGTTCAACTTTTGAAAGGGCTTTTATATGCTGAGCACCTACAATGTCAGGAAATGAAGTTAGCTTTACAAAGTCAACATGTATTAGTGACAGAATTAAACGTTTGCCCTGCATGTAAGAAACGGTTTGGAAACCAGAGGTAAGGCTGCGTCCTATGTGGGAGACTGTCACAAACGACAGATTAGAATGATTTATTTTAACTTAATATCTTTAGATTCCTTCCAGGCGGACAATTTCATGCGCCACTATAAAAAAGTACCTTTTTTAATAGTACCTACTTAATATAAGGAGATATTACCATTGATAAAAGTGAATATTATTTAACTAAGTTGGGAATGTGGAATCTTTGGCACAATGATACTACTCAGTATATATCACCACTACACCAAACACTTTATTTTTGCACTCGACGCGCGTTTCGCTAACCATGTTAGCTTCATCAGGAGCGATGATTGACTGTCAATCATCGCTCCTGTTGAAGCTAACATGGTTAGCGAAACGCGCGTCGAGCGCAAAAATAAAATGTTTGGTGTAGTGGTGATATATACTGAGTAGTGTATATTATTTGTTTATTTCTGTAAAATATTGATCAAACAATAGAGAGATTTTGCAACGCTTATTTTGGTAGGCCACTGTCTTTATCGTTATTTGAAGCATGCGCATACCATTCGGAGCTTACGCACTATTGAAACAAAATAAAAGACTCCCTTTATTAAGGATAACGATTTTCCTTATTTAGGAACTTAACGTATAAGAGAGATTATTTGAAGTTCGTTATTCTTATCGCTATTATGGTAGGGCCTGCATTTTTTCCTACTTAGGTATACAAACCACTAAGAAAACACAGTAAAGTCCGATCAATGATTCTTTGCATGCACGTTATAAATGTCTGAATATAGGGTAAACACCCGTCTATATTTTTATATTTAAAAACTTAAAAACGTAGGTCTTCTGTCATCTGAACTTATTTACGACATTCGCTCTATTATCTATCTCGGTTATTTGTACATATGCAAGAAAGACAGCGAACAACCTGGAATTTGGGATAGCTTTATGTTTTAGAAGCCGGTACCGCCGAATTTATAGGCAATAAAAATAATCGATAATTCTTTGACGGATTGAGGTTACGTCATCTTTATGTTTTTTAATTTATATTTCAGTTCTCTATTTTAAAATTTTATTTAACAAGTTCTACGGTGCAACTTTTTACAGTTTTTTATAATGCTTTATATGTAAATTTGATAAAGCTGTGTTAAGTGTGTATTGTAATTTCATTACAAACATTACACAAACTTCAAGTAACTAACAGATAACAATTGTAAACTTTTTATAAAGTAAATAAACTTTTCATAAAGTAAATTTAGATGATATTAGAAGTTGGATTTACGCAGAGAAGTAAATGTCCTTCACAAGTAAAAACTAGGGTGTTTTACACCTCATACACATTTGATATATCCGTAGTTTTCATTAATTACCAAACCGGATGAAAAATTTTAAATTCTATTTTGACTTTTGGAATTGTCATTTAAAACTCAGACCGCCGCCGACACTGAATTGATAGCCGATTGAATCGTATGAATATTCTTGACGTCGCGTTGATCACATGACTGCAAAGATCCATTGATCAGACTATAAAATTGAAATGATAATCTTTTATTGCAAATAACACTAACAACAGTTAATTAGTGTTCAGATTATGTTGGGATTTTGCAATCTTTGGCACAATAGCATTACAGTGTGTAGGGCTAATTTCAAATGAATTTTTTTTTTTTTTGCACATTCTTATTACCTTGGAAATATTTAAGAAAGTGGTGAAACCTGCTAGACACAATTTTAATTTAGAAACTTGTGTTGATCCATCAAATACTAATAACCGGTCTACTTAACCATGAAATGAATAAAAAAAAATCCCGACAACGAAAAGGACAAAGGAATGTAAAAAATAAGGATTGCAAAATCTCTCTAATGCGCGATATCTACTTGTTATATCTTAAATCCTTTATAGCCGGTCGATTCCCAGTTTCAAATTCGGAATCAAAAGATATTATTTCGTAACCTGCTTACCGTGTACAATTCGATGTGACCTAAAGTGGCGATCACCACACCATGCGGCAGTCGTTTGCCACTGCCGCTGCACAGTGATTCGGCAAAAACATGCTAGCGGGACAATATTCATGACGTAATTTCCAGGAACCACTGATAACGACTTGTAAACAACCCCCCCATTTAACGAATTCCAAGAATTAATTTGTTTATCACCTCATAAAGGTATCTTATCAGGGGGTCAAAGTAACCCTTATAAGAGAGGTCATTTTCATTTGCAAATCAGTTGCATTTTATGCACACTTGTGATAACATATTTTAAAATTGGTAGCAAAGTGAAACGAGTTTTTTGTGATGGAATATTCTGTTGAAGGTATGTACTCTATTATGACTTATATTTTTTATAAAAAAAATATGTATAACTTTTGGTGTAATATCAATTTGTAAATGTATAGATAAATCCAGCAAATTTTACATTAATTGTAAACTTTAAAAGTAGCAACTTTTTTTATCCACATATATCCACCTAGATTGTTCTATATGTAATACCTACAACATTCAGGCACAGATTCATATATATTATAGACCCCGAAAAGGCCCGAAAGTAAAATTATTTTATTTTTTTCAGAACGAGTCGTGACTATGACGAAAATGGAGTTTTTTGAAGAATGGCTAAAACATGACAAAACTGAACGAAACAGTGGCATTTTTTATTATATAAGTGAAAAATTCAATATGTCTGATGTTTCTGACGATTCTCTAAAACGACTCAAAATGAAAATATCAAGCCTTTCAGCAAAATTCAATCAAAAGTGGACTTCTTTAAAGTGTAACAAAGAAATGTTTCTAATCAAACATAAAGATTGGTTAGAGGGATCCGGAATCGAAATAAAGATGTGTGTTAACCAGCCGTGCACTTCAACATCATCAGCGGCTCTTTCCGTAGGGCGACCCAGAAAATCATTTGAAGACTCATCAACGAAAACGAAGAGACGGAGAGTAGAAGATCTTTTGGAATCGCGAAGTGCAAGTGAGCTTATTACAGCAGCTGAGTTAGCTACTCGAAAAGAAGGGCATCGAAGTGTTGCTAAACAGATCCATAACGTCGCGGTCAGTGAAACTAGAGAAAAGAATAAGTGTTCTGAACAAAGTCGGCAGTTAACACCAGACGAAGCTTTAGCTTATTATGTGGACTCGAAATCGACTTCTCACTCATATAAACAAACAAGAAAATGGTCAATGAAAGCGGGACATCAAGTGTATCCATCGTTTTATAGTTTAGGTAAGTCCAAAGCTTCTTGTTGTCCTTCTGGCGAATATATTTCTGTGACTGAATCTCGAGCTGAAATTAAACTTCACGCGATTTTGGATAAAACGGCTGAACGATTAGTTAAAGCTCAGACGGAAGTCATTAGAAGTGTGTTACCTCGTTCATATTATACGTTGGTAAGTAAATGGGGCTGTGATGGGAGTTCGGGGCATAGGACGTATAAGCAGAAATTTGAGAACACTAACGCTACAGACGAATTTTTGTTCCTATACTCATTTGTCCCTTTGAGACTGCTTGATGGCAAAACTGTGATCTGGCAAAATTCCAAGACCTTCCTCTACTTTATATTGCCGTCCTATTAAGTTTATTTTTGCCAAGGAGACAAAAGAGTTTACGAAAGAAGAAACTTCTAAAATTTTAGATGAAGTAAGTCAGCTTCTTCCAACATTATGTAACGTTGCTCGATCTCAAATCTCTGTTAAACACGATTTGTTGTTGACAATGACTGATGGCAAAGTGTGCAATGCCTTAACAGACACAAGTTCAACACAAAAGTGTTATATTTGCGGTGCCACCCCGTCTACTATGAACGAGGAGTCAAAGAAATATCCCAGCAACGAAGAACGCCTTGCATTTGGTTTATCTACTTTACATGCATGGATCCGCACGTTTGAATGTTTGCTTCACATCAGCTATCGTTTAGAAATAAAAAAAACTGGCAAGTCAGGGGAGATAACGACAAAGCTATTGTGAAGCAACGCTCACAAGAGATACAAAAAGTGTTTAAAGATCGTATGGGTCTCATTGTAGATAAACCAAAACCTGGGTATGGTAACACAAACGATGGAAACACAGGCACGTAGATTTTTTTCCAAAGCTGAATTGAGCAGCGAAACTACAGAATTAGACGTAAATCTTATTCGTAGATTTCATGCAATTTTAAGAACTTTGTCATCGGGATATGACATAAATTATATAGAATTCGAAAAGTTTTGTGTTGATACTAGAAAATTATACCGTGATCTGTATTCGTGGTTTTCCATGCCCGTTACTGTGCATAAAATTCTTGTACACAGCGCGGAAGTTATAAAGTCTTTTCTTCTTCTCATTGGACAACTCTCCGAAGAAGCCCAGGAGGCAAAAAATAAAGACTGTCGTAGATTCCGTGAACGGCACACCAGGAAGCGGTCACGTATTGCCACAAATACAGATCTTTTGAGAATGCTTTTAATTACGTCTGATCCTGTTATCAACTCGTATAGAGAATTACGCGAAGAACATTTACTTCTTTGCCATCGGAAGTTCTGCAGTTGATTATCCCACCTTCATTGCCATCCGAAACACCATCAGTAAGTCATCATCACGAATTAAATGAGGAGGATTATTTACTCTCTGAATATTCTACTGAATGGGAGAGCGATGATGACGACTCATCTGATGGTGATTAGTAGGTTTAAGTATTTTTTTATTGTAATTATTATTCTTATTTTATTGTGGATTGTAGTTGCTTATAATTCATGCCTTAGTATATGAGTTATTTAATATTATATTTCTTTTACTTATACACCTTGTTATTGTAAATAATTGATATATAGATACTGTTATTGTACTAATTTATTTTAAAAGAAATAATATTTTGTAAATTAATAAAATGTGGGTACTATCATTATGATTTTTATTTTTTTCCTAGAAATTTCTTTGTAAACAAACATGATTGTGCTTTTCACACATAATGAGTAGGTAGACGTATGTAGCTAATTAAAGAACAATTAGCGACAATAGTGAACAAATGAGACACATTAGTAAACCACTTCCGTCTTGCAGCTACATATTTCGATTTTTTTCTTAAAAAATAGCTTAAGATATCTGGAATATACATAAACAATTGAAATAAGTGAAGAAATAATATTGTCCCGCTAGCTTGTACTAGTCGAGACACTGTGCGCTCGTTTGAAAGTATTCACTCCGAAATATGACTGCGAGCGACGATGGCCCGTCTGGACGGACTTTTAATCACCTTCGCTCGCGACAATCGCCTACATAGGACTTATCTATATTTACTACAATACGAGGGTTGTATAATAAGTGCCCAGCTTTGGCCAGAGATGGTGCTACTACTATTTACAAAAATTATATTTTTTGTAAACATAACCTTTCACAAGAATCCTGTCAAATTTTCAAGTCACGTGATTTAGTTTGTGAGTGGCAGCCATTTAAATAGAACAACTTTTGTGATTTTACAACAATGGAAAAAATTAAATATCGAGTAGTGATAAAATATTTGTTTTTAAAAAAGAAAACGAATGATGAGATAAAAACGGAACTAAGCGAAGTTTATGGGGACTCTGCACCTTCGCTATCGACCATAAAATATTGGACAACTGAATTCAAACGCGGACGTACAAGCATTTTTGATAAAGAATATCCAGGTCGTCCAAATGAGGTCACCACATCAGAAATGATTGAAAAAATCCACGATACAGTGATAAATGATCGGAGAATCAATCAAGAAACCATTGATGAGCGAAAAACACAGAGAAACGACTCGTGTCGGCAGAGAAAAACATAGATCGAGACTGGAGGAATGTAATTTTTTCCGATGAAGCTACATTTTGGGGTTATGTTATCTCCCCACAAGCCTGATCAGTTTCCACTAACCAACTGGTTCAGCGCACCGTGAAACATCCTATGAAGATCCATGTTTGGGGATGTCTTTCGGAAAAGGGTTTTAGGAGACTTTTTACCTACAATTTGAACGCTGAAAAAATACTCCAGACTTACAAGAAGGCATTAGTACCGACTGCCATGGTTTGTCAACAAAAATGAGGAGTTGATTCTTCGAGAAGATAACGACCCCAAACATCGGAGTAAAACGTGTAGAGAGTGGAAATAGAAATGCGGTATCGTCACACCATATTGGCCTTCCCAGTCGCCTGATGCAAATCCAATCGAGATCGTGTGGTTATATATCAAGCAGAAGCTTCATAATAAAAAGGTGTACACAGTGCAGCAACTGTCGCGGTCAATTTGAGCAATTTGAAATCTTTGCCCCAAGAATACGCGGGAAATCTTGTCGAAAGTATACCCTGAAAATGCCAGGCGATCATCGACGTTGATGGAGACGAACTACTGAATCATTAGCATTTCAAAAAAAAAAAAATTTTAATGAACGTTTTTACTTGACCGACTGTATATATAAAATTACGGATTAGGTCTCTTGAAAGTGTGAGGTGCTACATAATAGATGTCGTCAGATGAAAGCAAAGCTGTTTTTAGGTACTCGAAGCATCACCGTAGATTTAAATCTATTTCGAGGCATATTCAGGGATCTTTGCGCTTCGGAATTAGAACACTAAAATCCCGAGCAGTACAACCTTGAAGATGCCTCGTGCAGTCGGAAAGTTACTCAACTCTGCCCGGTCTATTTCCAAGAATCACGATTTCTAATAAGATTATTTAATTTTTTTACTCGCCTGTTAAGATTATTCAATTTTTAGTTAACTTTGCTGTTGAATTAATCATCAATTAAATTTATAGTTAGGCGGTTAGAGAGAATATCTTATTATTAGTTCAGCCAATTACGGAATTATCGAGTAATAAATATAATCGGCTTATTTATTTCCGTATTAAAAATGCAATATGTGTAAGTTGATATCTAGCTGCGACAGAAACTGCCCTAATACGTGGGCCCCCTTTAAGTTTTTACAAACGACCCCTAGATGGCGCTGTTAAGATGTGACATTACCATTATTGTAAAATTTGACATTTGTTATTGTTAAAACAGTGGCAGCTCAGAAATTGGCCGAATAATTTATTTACAGTACGCATTAAAAAAAAAAAAAAACGTTTTGTGAACAAATGAAAATTTTACGTGAAGGTTTTCGTTGGATGATTTTTTACGATTTTAGTAAAGGCCTAACTCAGCAACAATGCCTCGAATAGCTTCGTTCAACTTTTGGTAATAAATTTGAAAAGACTGTTTACGGAATTTCATCATAGTCGTGTTTCCGTCAGCGATGAATTTTGTGAAGGTCGACCAAAATCGATTTCTGTTCCAAAAAACATTGATGTTTTGCGCAAAATGATCGAAGAGGATCGGCATGTGACTTACCGTGATATAGAGGCATCCTTAGGCATATCGAAGACTGCAGTATATTCGATTTTGCATTTTTTTTTTTAATTGTTCACCTCCCCGCCTGAGTAGGGGTTTTACCCTTTTTTATATCTTACAGAAATATCGGCAAGGATGTCTTAATACCCGTCAACGTTGTCCAAGTACCGAATGGTACATTTTTGTATTTCACAGCACCTTTTAGATGCGGTAGTGAGGCCACCGACGTTATTGCATTTCTGCAAACAGCTACTATCTATGTACCTAGCCAGGTCAAATATTTATGAAGATGAACATTTAGCTGTGAAAAAGATCTGTTCCAGATAGATTCCGCATGATTTGACCGAAACTCAACTACTGTGAATTGGTGTAAGGAAATTCTCAAAAAATTCGACCGAGGACATGCAAAATCCATATACAACATCGTAACAGGAGAAGAAACTTGGATATATTCGTACGAGCTTGAAACTAAGCAACAATCAACTGTTTGGGTGTGCCAAGATGAACTGAATCCAACAAAAGTGGTTCATTCGCGAAGCACTTCCAAGAAAATGATCGCTCGTTTCTTTAGTTATACTGGACATATTGCAACCATTGCTTCAGAGGATCGAAGAACAGTTAATGCTGAATGGTATACAACAATTTGTTTGCCAGAAGCCATCGATGAAATCAGGGAAAACAACCGAAAACGTCGCATCATTCTTCATCATGACAATGCCAGCTCTCACACAACACGTCACTACAACTGAGTATTTGACGGAAAAAAACATCGCATTAATGTCTCATTGCCCGTATTCATCTGATTTATCGCCTAACGATTTTTTTTTTGTTCGCGAATGTCCAAAAAATGCGTAGATAGAGATTTTGTATCACCTCGAGAAGCGGTTGAATACTTTCAAAAACCATGTTTTCGAGGTACCAACTTCAGAGTGGAAAAAAATGTTTCGAAAATTGATTCGAACGCATGTAAAAGTGTATAAATCTTAAAGGCCAATATTTTAAGAAACAATAAAACGATTTGTACCAAAATATTTTCTTCTTTTATTGTTTTTGTAAAAAAAAAGGTAGCCCTCGTAGAGAGGAGATTTACTCTATACAAGGACAATCTTATACTTAGACTTGTTCTTCCAGAAACTGCTGCAATTTATTTTTCTTTCAGTGCTCTGGTGAGGTATCCCAACGGCGATGTCGTACATTTTTCATGTCATGAAAAGAAATAAACGTAACACACTTGTCAGAAATGCTTTGTACTGTGATATATTACATCTCTGCAAACACATGTTGACAGTAACCGCTGCTTTACCACTATAGGGTAGTAGGAGCTCGACATGAATCAGCCAATTCGACCAATTCGGCTGACAAATCTGAATTGATTTACACAACAAATTTTCTAGTTCCGGCTGTGATTCAACATGTATTAGTAGCCGCAGCCTATATAGAATTATTATACTTATCAAATATTCTTATTTTTAAGTTAAGCTTTAAGATTTCCTAATGTAAGTGATGTACCGTTTTTTTAAGAAATATATATTACTTTATAGTTAACTGGCTGTATTTTATTATCTATGGCAGTGGTTCCCAAAAGGCGCTGTAGTGCCTTAGGGAGCTGCGACTTCCCGAAAGGGTAGTAGTAGCGAGATATTACAAAATTTGCAAAATCTTATTCCCATGACCGTAAAAGAGATGTGTATTCTTTTTCAGATAATGCTCCTTTTCTACAATTCTACTACTCCGATCGTGGCAGATTTTTTTAAATCTTGCTTTACCTAATTACAGCTCCGAGAAAAACTAAAGTACCAAAATACATGTCAATTTCTTTCCTTCTAATTTTTTTTTCGAAATTTTTGACTTAAGGAAAAAAACTGTACCTCTCAAAATGTTCAAGGACATGTCCTTAATTACAAAAAAAAAAAAAATCGTAACTATATTGACTATGACAGCTGAGAAAAAGAACATTGAGAAAATCGTGACTTCAGGACAAGCGATTTTTCCCGAATTCGTGGTCGTTTCTTAGTTCTCTGTTCTGGTATAGAATTCAGAACAGTAGAAAAAGTATCTATTATGTTTTTACAGTGACTATACCCAACTATTTCAAGGGATAAGTTTTTGTATGTCTTGTGTATACTTGCTACCTGTTTTCGACTCTTTTTTTTAATTGTGTGATTGCACGTTCTAGTGTAAGTTTTTAAAAAACGGAAGCGATTCTGTTATAAAAACGAAGAATTCGTACCAAACCCAAAGATAGTGAGTCCAGCAACACTCGGCTCCTCTGTTTCCAGTAATGAGATCCACGATTCTCGTTCTTCGACTTCTTCAAAGTATCTCTAGGGATCGTTATTTCTGATCCAATAAAAATATCGTGGATTATTCACTAATATTGTGGGTAAGTGCAAACATGTTTTAGCAAAACTTTCCAAGTCCAGTCCTGTAATAAAAGGAATGAGGTGCGTGATGTAGTAATCGAACCGAGTGGGAAAAACGACCACGACTAGCCAACTTCAAAAAATTATTTTAGCCACTTCTAGCGGTTAGATTTACACCATTTGATGCAAAAACGCATGTAGTTTAATAAAGACAATAAAAAAAATTTTACCCAAAAATGGTTAGTCCCCTTAAATGTAATACAACACACTTAGCAGACCTGATGCGAACCAGCAACTCGGTTAGTAATAACTATTTGCAGACAGTCCACTAGATGGCACTTGACAATAATTAAGTAGTTTTTCGAACTTTCTCATTACTTTGTGTTTGTATATAAAAAAGGAAATTGTATCAACTGAATATTGCTGCGATTAAGTCGAGTACATTTTTTAAGTATTTTTCTCGTATCTATTCTTAAAAAGGGATGGGTTTTTTATTAAACAGTAATCAGGCTTGTTAGAGTGAACAAGAAGAGGGCACACTATCAAATAGTGGTAAGAGTGAGAGGAAGTGTAAATATTAAAAATATGATGAGTTATTTGGACTTACGTCGACAGAAGTCAATGGAGTAGAGGTACCACAGTGTGTACTGAGCTTGTATAACTGTACGATAGGTTACACTTTTAAAATTTAAAAATTTGCTTTAAAAAATCTTAATTATATATTTTATGAAGATGAGATCCAAATTTTGTGACACAAGAATGATAACTGAAAGTTTAACAGAGCATTTAAGGGAGCATTTAATAAAGGGCAGACTCCCTGGCTTCCTCTGCAAAGTTACTAAAATATGATAAAGATATAGAGTGTATCCAATAGTCCTCTCCTCTTGCTTTCCCACAAAGGATGACAGATAGTGATTTCCTTAATTTAGTACGTTTCTACTATAGGTAAGTCAAAAATACCAAAAGCTGAATAGCAATAAGCTTGTTAAAATTGTGCAGTTTTATAAAATTCTACAGACACGTATCTAATGTATAAGTAACATACTTTTTTAGTAATAAATCTATAAAATAAAAACTCCCCATATGTGATATGTTATATTTGACTTTTTCTACTCTAGAGCATTTATCGTAATCACAAAAGTACCTCCATAACAATAATCGTTTAAATAAATTCCATTACTTTATTCAGTTAAAATAATATTTACAATAATTAATAAAAACAAGCTTTCGATAAAATAATATACAGGGCCTTCAAATTATAAAATGTCAAGAGCCACATTTAAAAAATACTACCAGCATAGAAGTCCAGCGAGAAAAAAATTAAATATAATAAAAAAATTTTTTCAAAATTTTTGACTTAAGGAAAAAAAACTGTGCCTCTCAAAATGTTCAAGGACATGTCCTTAATTACAAAAAAAAAATCGTAACTATATTGACAAGCGATTTTTCCCGGATTCGTGCTCGTTTCTTAGTTCTCTGTTCTGGTATAGAATTCAGAACAGTAAAAAAAGTATCTATTATGTTTTTACAGTGACTATACCCAACTATTTCAAGGGATAAGTTTTTGTATGTCTTGTGTATACTTGCTACCCGTTTTCGACTCTTTTTTTATAGTGTGATTGCACGTTCTGGTGTAAGTTTTTAAAAAACGGAAGGGATTCTGTCGTAAAAACGAAGAATCCGTACCAAACCCAAAGATAGTGAGTCCAGCAACACCGGCTCCTCTGTTTCCAGTAATGAGATCCACGATTCTCGTTCTTCGACTTCTTCAAAATGTCTCTAGGGATCGTTATTTCTGATCCAATAAAAACGATATCGTGAATCGAACCGAGTGAGAAAAACGACCACGACTAGCCAACTTCAAAAAATTATTTTAGCCACTTCTAGTGGTCAGATTTACACCATTTGACGCAAAATCGCATGTAGTTTAATAAAAAGACAATAAAAAAAATTTTACCCAAAAATGGTTACAACACACCTAGCAGACCTGATGCGAACCAGCAACTCGGTTAGTAATAACTATTTGCAGAATGTCCAGTGGATGGCGCTTGACAATAATTAAGTAGTTTTTTGAACTTTCTCATTACTTTGTGTTTGTATATAAAAAAGGAAATTGTATCAACTGAATATTGCTGTGATTAAGTCGAGTACATTTTTTTAAGTATTTTTCTCGTATCTATTCTTAAAAAGGGATGGGTTTTTTACTAAATAGTAAACAGGCTTGTTAGAGTGAACTAGAAGAGGGTACACTATTAAATAGTGGTAAGAGTGAGAGGAAGCGTAAATATTAAAAATATGATGAGTTATTTGGACTTACGTCGACAGAAGTCAATGGAGAAGAGGTACCGCAGTGTGTACTGAGCTTGTATAACTATATGATAGGTTAAGCTTTTAAAATTTAAAAATTTGCTTTAAAAAATCCTAATTATATATTTTATGAAGATGAGATCCAAATTTTGTAACACAAGAATGATAACTGAAAGTTTAACAGAGCATTTAATAAAGAGCAGACTCCCTGGCTTCCTGTGCAAAGTTACTAAAATATGATAAAGATATAGAGTGTATCCAATAGTCCTCTCCTCTTGCTTTCCCACAAAGGATGACAGATAGTGATTTCCTTAATTTAGTACGTTTCTACTATAGGTAAGTCAAAAATACCAAAAGCTGAATAGCAATAAGCTTGTTAAAATTGTGCAGTTTTATAAAATTCTACAGACACGTATCTAATGTGTAAGTAAATACTTTTTTAGTAATAAATATCTAAAATAAAAACTCCCCATATGTGATATGTTATATTTGACTTTTTCTACTCTAGAGCATTTATCGTAATCACAAAAGTACCTCCATAACAATAATCGTTTAAATAAATTCCATTACTTTATTCAGTTAAAATAATATTTACAATAATAATTAATAAAAACAAGCTTTCGATAAAATAATATACAGGGCCTTCAAATTATAAAATGTCAAGAGCCACATTTAAAAAATACTACCAGCATAGAAGTCCAGCGAGAAAAAAATTAAATATAATAAAAATTCTTTTATAAATCAATAATTTAATTAATAACACACTTTACACAGGTTTTTTACATGTTTGCGTTAAAAATTGTTGGTTGTAGTGCACAGAATTATATTTTCCTATATTAATTATTTTTAAGGACATCGTTTTGCTAAAATGTTTCTTTTCGCAGCGATAATTTATAATAAATTCATTTTTAATGGACTGGCTAAATAATCGTCACACGGTTATTTAATTAACGTGGGCTACAGTTACATTGAACGGATATTTAACTTAATTTTAAACATCCGTCAAGTAACGAAAACTTTTTTTTAAAAATAAGTTATATAACATTTTTGTAAAATAAATTTTGATGTGACATTTAAATCTTTTAACTAAAAAATTTAAGTAATATAATTTGCATATTTAAATTGTGAACAGTACTTAAAAATTTTCCATCCTGAAATCTTAAATAAATGAAACCATTATTCTTTAGATTAGATCCTATGCATTTGGAGTGATTTACCAACCTTCAGCGATTTTCACTCTTAAGAGGAAACACTCTTGAAAACGTATCGTGCAACCGTAGGTTAAACGTTGGAAACACTCCAATTTTACAGGGTCTAATCCCAAAAACCACGATTTTTCCTTTAGCCTAGCCTAAGGAATCTCTAATTTTGAAAGAAAGATTATATAAAAAAAAAACAATATTTTAGCAAAACATCTGTCTTTTTCGTTAAGTTATTGGTGTGTCTGTGTACCGATTTATTTAAAAATTTGTAAACACATTTTTTTTTCTTAATGCATTGCACTTCACTATAGCTAAATATAGAGATTTGTCACTCGATTTTTCTTTAATTCCCTAAAGCAAGAAGCTATAAAAGTTAGGTAGTAATATATTACCTATAATTAGAGTCCTCTGTTTTCAATTGTGGCAAACTTTATTAAAATTTTTGTGATAAATTTTTTTTTAAATCTCTTAAATTATCACAAAATTAGTTATTTGCCTTTAAAAATATTTGCTTGGAGTGAAACTATCTGTTCTCTAAACAAATAACGAAAAATGATAAAATATGAATATGTGAAACGGTCGTGATTAACACTCCACCTGACGGATCTTTAAATTATTGTTAAAGTTACAAGTGTCGAGGAGTCCAATTGGAAAATTGGTTTTTAGTAATTTATTTTCATGCGTTTATTAAAAATAAATATCGTTATTATAATTTCACACAATTACCTACGTTGTTTGCAAATCTCCTTAGAGAGGTAATAATAAAACATCACGTTACATTAAAAATGTAGACGTAAATCAATGTCGGTAAAGAAAAACAAGTTGCCCGGTAACTAGGGCGCGGTAGACGTGGAGAAGGTTGCTGACGTCACCTGTTAGACAAATATGTTGAAAGATTATGTTTCGCTATTTTTGCTTCACTTTTTCCTTATTTTATGTCGTTCTTGTTAAAAATAAATTTGAACTGAAGACTTCCAAGGAGTATTTTGGACATTTTCAGGGAAACAATATTTGCTTTCAAATTATGGTATATTTGTCTTTAAAGGTTATTAAAAGATAGGTTTAAGAGTAAGTCGACTAACATGGCCCAAGGAGACGCGGCCGACACTAATAGTTGAAAAATTTGTGTTGTTTCATCTTTTTCCCTTGATACTTTTTTTGATTTCATACACCGTTTTTGGGGGAAAAAAAATGGTTATAAAATTAGGAGGTGAAATGGGTTTGAATTAGAATGGATTACTAATTTCTTATTCTAGATGTCTGCTGCCTGTACTCTGTATAGTGTTGCTATACGCAATCATAACCCACACATTTGACATATAAACGTTTTTTAACTTCCTAAAAATTATTTTAAAAAAATGTTCTACCTGTCGTCTTTCAACATATGATGTCACCTCACCTGTCAGTTACCGCTCAACCTGACGTAGATCGATTATTATTTTCCTGACAACAAAATATCCATCTATCGAACAGATAATCCCACCCATAAATCTTTCCCATTATAATCTCAGATCACACCGTTACTATTTCCGTTTCTCTCTCTCTACGGAATCTTTACTGTCACACTAGATTCACTGCTTAAATATTAGTTCTGACGCTCCATCTTTTATTATTATAAGAGATAGGCTTAACATAACCTAGATATACATTTTCAATCGATTCAAATAATAAAAAAAAAAATCAGTTATAAATGTATGATATAGAACATTCCTGTTTACAAAATTACTTCTTTAAAAATTTAACATGCAAATTTCGGAATTGTCTATATCAGTGCGAGATTAAACTTGGTTTGTTGCTCTGTTGTCTCGAAATAATAACATAAAGGGTCCAAATTTTAATTAAATATGCAGAAACAAAAATTTAGCCTCCACAAACCAAAAATTACAAGAAAATCTTTTAACCACCACTAACGTGGATTATTTATATAGGCCTATATCCACTGAATATATTATTGTCTATTTTATATATTTGATTAAAAAACAAAAGAATGTCGAATTGACAGTCCCTTAAAATGGAAATTTGTGCGACATCATTGGTGTTGTTGGTTTTTATGCTAATATTTAAAATGATCAGTGCACTTTATAATTATTTAATTTGCGTGGTCTAACAAATGCCGTGACACCAAGTATCCAACAAAAAGAGTTGCAACATCAAACTATCTATACTGTTTTTATTAACACCCTGTGTTTAATTTAGAACTACAAAAGGGGTTGTTTTAAAACCACGCCGTCTTTTCGCCAATTAATACCTTTTAATGTCCGCCTACCCGTAACTCCGCCTCCTTTTCTTAACTTCGCCCTATTTTTACTTTACTTCTAATAAACCTAATTTTGAATAAGTTTGTATAATAATATGACGATACGAAGGCGAGTTTAGTCAATTATTAGAGCTACTGGGCATTAAATAGTATACTATTTTTCATATTTAGTGTAATTACGTTAAAAAAAAAAAAAACATTCAATAAGACGAGTATTGATGGCTTTTGAGGAAAATCTTTTTTTTTGTCCAATCAACATCAGATGTATTTTCAAATACTTTTAAATATTTGTTAAAAATAAATAAATCTATAACAGGCGATTTAGCATCATATAAGTTGAAAAATTAAGTTTCAAGAGTCGGTCTATCTTCTTTAGGAAACATTAATGCGCACAGGGTGTCAAAAATCAATAATATGAAAATGTACATCTAGTTTTAACCGCGGTTGTAAAAGAACTTCCTAAAAATAAAATCTAGTAAAAAAAAAACGACGACGTCTTAAATATAATAACACCAAAAATTAAATTAGTTAAAAAAATCTTTAATTCATAAGCTCATATACTTAACAAATTCATACATCCCTTTAGACAGTGCTAATATTGAAGTCAAGAAAGAGAGGTAGAACCATGCAAAATCGCGTAAGTCTGTCCCCCCAGTAGTGCATGTGTATATATACATATACATATACATATACGTATATATATATATATATATATATATATATATATATATATATATATATATATATATATATATATATATATATATATAATTTATTATACATATACACCCAAATTACTTTAAAATATCATTACAAGAACTTGTACAATAAATTTTCATCTTATCAAAATTTATTCTACTTTTAATTTCGGCTTCGTAACAGAAAGAGACAGATAAAAATATTCACCAAATAGTTTTCTGCTACGCACATAAACATGACAATTTACAAGGGTGAATCAAATGAAAACGATAAAAGTGCGATAAAATTCCGAAAAGTTGTATAATTCGGTAGATGGCAGTAGCATTCCTCGAGTTTCACAAAACGACCGACAGATGGCAGAGTGATGTTGTAACAAAGAAGGCTCTAGTATCAGTAATAAGATGGCTGCCCTACTGTCAACATGCACCGCGCTAGAGCAGCGATCTAGTATGCGTTTTTTGAATAATGCAGGTGTCATCAATAGAAATTCATCGCAGGATGACAGCACAGTGCGGTGATTCGTGTTTGCCTCTTCAGCAAGTGTACGAGTGGTGTGGAAAGTTTAAAAATGGCGTTACTTCTATGGAGGATGCCTCACGACCGGGGCAGGCTGACCCATTAGCGACGGACCAAAACATTGCGTTAGTAGAAAAGCTTGTAAAGGAAGACAGGCTTATTACTCTGAACGAAATAGTCACAATTTTGGATACTGATTTTGGTTAAGCGTAGAATATTGTCCATCATGTGCTGCAATTCAATAAAGTGTCGGCAACCTGGGTGCCACGACTATTAAAGATATCAAATTTGAATGTCACATACACCCACCTCATTCACCAGACCTGGTCCCTAGTGACTTTCATGTGTTCGGACAGGTCAAAAAAGTGATGAGCGGCAAGCATTCATAAACAAAAGAATTCTTTAAACGTGATATACATGCACTTCCGAAGTGGTGGAATATTTGCATTCAACATGATGGGAACCATGTCAAAAAAGAACATGTATGATTTTTTTCTTAATTGTTACAATATAAAATTTGCTGAACTTTGAAGGTTTTCATTTGACTCACCCCCATATCAACCAATCACAAATTATGCAAAGAAAGAAGAAAACCAACTACAAGGCAGACTTATGCAATTTTGTATATCTCTAACTCACAATGTTTGCTTCAAGATTTTCCCACAACATGATGTAGAACTATAAGTATATGAATAACATACAACAGTGAGAATTGAAAATAAAACTGGAGGACTGCCGAGAGAGTAGTCCCAACTGTTCAATCATGTTATGTCTATATTTAATTTCACGAATTAAATAAGGCTAAGATGAATCGAAACAAATAGGGCCACTTTCTTTGTACGCCCCGTATGTCTAAATTGATAGATTTCTATATAAATTTATTTTTGAATTTTAAAATTCTAGATTCTTTTTTGCTAAATTGAGGTTTTTACTAACAATAATTTCTAAACATTAACGAAGGTATAATTTTTATGAAGTTGCGCCTTTTATAACTAAGAAAAGTAATTTTCTTTTCCTTAACGTCTTGAAACAAATATCAAATTGAAGGATCTGGATTTTTAAAAACAACATTTATAAAAATTCCATTCAGCAAGTTATATTTTACAATTTTTCTCTACAGGTATCATTTCTCAAAAAGAGGCGGTTCGTAAATCCCGCCCACGAGGCGTGATCATATGACACCTGCCCCCTTTCTAAAATGAACCGCCTCAATTTCATTTAAGCTTTTTCCATTAAAAAAATGTGGCAACGTCTAAAAAATTATAACCTACCTTAATTGGCTAAACCATGACTTTCGTCGAGAAACGACTACGGACACAAAGAAAAAAAAAGACATATAAATAAAATCATGTTTATGTTAGAATTGGATAATTAAAAGTACCTACTACGAGAGTTACATTTCACCATTTTTTGTTTTGTAAATGTCGCGTACAACACACCTAATATACATACAAATTAATAATTAATCAATAATGACCTAGTAGAGAAAAATAGCGAGAATATTTACACGGAAAATTTATACTGGGTATCTCGGCCGCAAGGTAAACCTCTTCCAAGCAACTGGCTACAGCATATCTCACCAAAAAAAAAATAGTTTACGTCCTAAAAAATTTCATTGTAGCTGCATAACTGGGGCTATTAATAAATAATTTTTAGTAAGAGGCACTATACACAGCCGCCTGCAATTTGCTAGCTAACTTTTTGGTGCGGGTGTCAAATAATTGGGGTACAAAAATTTCAGATTTAGATCCCAAAGATTGCAGTGTTTAGGTCCCGTTGTAGCCAAGACACCCTTTATAAAGCCTTTTCCTCGTTTTGCCCTCAAGGTGTCGCCTATATATAATAAACTAGATCTTTATAGTTTCTCAGCTACAACAAATTTTTAACAATCATTCCATCTAAATCCACCCTGATTGTTCCACTAAAACTCGTTTAAATTTTAACCGAGACATAAAATTGCTAACTCCCAAGCAGTCAAGCTAAAGAATTATTAACCGACTAAACCCTAGAAGGACACCACTTTAAGGCAAAACCGAGAATATGAGAGGCGTGCGCTCGAAAACCCCGCCGTCTCCGACCGATCATAAAACACCCACCAATGTCCTGTACACACGCGCGCAACAATAAAACTATTCTCGCCCCGCCTTTACGGACTGCGATCATACCTGTCTACTGCTAAGATTCTCTCTCACGCAACGGTTACTGAATAACAACCGTCGACTCCTAGGCAACAGCCGATCCAGAGGCATTCTGTAAGGGCGAGTTTGCCGCTTCCTGGGCGTGGTCTGATGAAGCTCCACCTCCCGAGGCGGAATTGTCTTGTGAGGTTGTACCCTCTGATGGTGTTTGGTTACTTTGCATTCCGCGGGGCTTTAATATGTTGTTCAGGGATGGTTGTATGCTTGATTCTGGAAAAGTAAAAATCTATCGTTAATCTAACTCACTTTTAAATTTTAAACAAGCACATACCATGATCTGTAAAATTAAACAATGGTGGTAACTCGCTTCCATTAGGCAAGCGGGTACCGGGTTCCCTCAGCTCGTTGAAAAAGGCATGCGCGCAGGCCTGCAGGGGGCTGATCCTGGCCGAAGGGGTGTATTCCAGTAGCCGAGCCACCAGTTCGATTGCTTCAGGTGGCGTTCGCGCACGAAATACCTACAAATAATGCATGTATAAATTTTACATTTCTTGTTGAGACAAATGGAACTAAATTATCTCTAGGTTTAGATTGACAAAACCAACAAAAAAGCTGTAAATATGCACCGATTTTACGACACAAGAGCAGTAGATTAGTAAATGAAACATGTCACTATTTTGCTTTAATTTGCAGAAGTATGAATTGGTGCGTAAAAACGAAAACAGCATGAATTTTATTCCCATGTTGCTTTGCTTTACTGTTTTCTTTTTTAACCAGACCCGTTTTTTATTACTGAAAGCATTCCAAGATGATACGACATTTGATATAAGATTAAGTAAACTGGTTTGTGACGTTTCACAGAGTTTCCTAGCCTTTTGAATCGGTTCCTATCATAAAATATATCAAAAATGACGTAAAGTCTTGAAGGTCTTTCAATAAGAATAACCGGGCAAGTGCAAGTCGGACTTGCGCAATTAGTGTTCCGTACGTTGATTGCTTTTAGAATAAAATTTTTTATTATGGAGGTATAAAATGATCAATGACTTCACAAAACACACGCCAAATAAGTTTCCAGTTTTGTGCATAATTTTGTTACGTTAAAAACTCAGCACGTTTCTAATAAACAATAACTCTTTTAATCTTCAAAATGTTTGTTAGCATGTACACGATTAATAAATAAATATTGTAGTTGTAAACCGTTTAAATGTTAAGACTAGAGATGGGAATTTAAATGTTTCCATACTTTTGTTCGCCACTGTATATATATATATATATATATATATATATATATATATATATATATATATATATATATATATATATATATATATATATATATATATATATATATATATATATGTTACTATAGAGGTTTTCACGGATGGTGGAATGTAATACATTAAAATTCCGGGTTTCAATCCGGTCGTCTAACGATGAATTTGCACGACGTTTCGTCAAAATCTCGTTTGGCATTTTCATCTGCTCCCGCTGCAGCTGCTACTCGATACTGTAATCTTGCTGCTGTTGCTGCTCAAAGCCATGTTTATTGTTGTGAATTTGTGTGTAGAAGTTTTTTATATACCAGATAAATTACACTGGTCTACAAATTCTTTTTTTTCTTTTACAAGGGCTAAATTAACGGAATATATTTATCTTTTCCATGCTGAGTTTAAATATGTTCTCAGATTTTATCCATCAGGCAGGGCAGTGGCATGCGTTTAAAGTTTTAAAATAATTAGTACTTACAAATAAATATACGACTAATTTTGTCTAACCTAAAAAGTTTTATATGATGATTTTCGGTCATATTTTGCCTTTGGGATGTCTCTTTTCATGGTCCAGCGATAGTCGGCCAGCATACTGGGACTCCGTTTGCCTTAGTACCTCTTTTCCGTAGTAGAAATCTGCTGATGAAAACGCTCACCATGCTCATCAAAGACAGTCCCAAGATTTTCAGTGAAAAACTCTAGGTGAGAGTCCAAAAAGTGAATTTTTAAGGAAAGAAAGAAATCCACAACAGATATTTTTGAATGATTTCCACGCTGCTTTTTCCGGTGGATGTAACAGTTCCTCAAAATGTTCATCATCTGATATTAATGATCTTATTTGGAGCCCTATAAAAATTCCTTCCTTCAATTTTGCATCACTTATTTTACATACTTATGATACGTTTTTATGCCCAGGAATAAGAGATTCACGTTTAGGCCATTGTTTCCTTCCAAGAAACAGCAGAATTTCGTGTAACCAAGTTGCAAACCTAACAATAAAGCTATAACCTTCAAATCACCACAGATATTCCAGTTATATTTAGTATACTGAATTTTTTCTAACAGCAATTTCATATTTTCATATGTCTCCTTCATATCACTGGCATGTGCGACAGGTATTGATGGTAATTCATTCCCATTATGGAGTAGTACAGCCTTCAAACTGACTTTCGATGAATCTATGAACAATCGCCACTCATCTGGCTGGTGTTGATGTCCAAGAGCCTCCATTACTGCACAAACATCATTACAAAAAAAACCACATGACCTTCTTTAGAGAAGTAGTCACTGAAATCACTATGGCGTCTACAATAAACGCATATCCTAATATCTTTTTGGAGTAGATTTCAACCTTTGAGCCTGGAACTTAAAAGCTCAGCCGACTGTTTAGACAAATTTAAATCACGTATAAGATCAATGAACTACTTGCTTCAAATGCAGGGTCACTTCTCTCGCTTTTTCCGTTTTCAGTATGAACTGGGACGGAGCCGGAGTTATCACACAATCTGGAAACTTTGGTACAGGATACTCTCCACTATGTGGCACAGGTCTAATTGAAGATGCTAAATTGGGGTACTTAACAGTATATTTTGTTTTGGACGTAATTCCTTTAATGTTAGTTAAGCAGAAATAACAATCAGTTAAATGGTTCTATTCCCTCCAAATCATAGGGACTAAACACGGCATATGATGACTACCATTTTTCCAACCAGTGAGAACCCTAACACATGATACACAGCATAAATTTGGGGCCCAGTCTATCAGAATCACCCAAAATAATGCTCATAACATTTTTTCACAAGCGGTGTAAAATTTCGCCTCTGAGAGTTGAAGGTCAGTTCACCACACACGTAGCAGAAATTGTTTGGTTGATTTGGCATTTTGAAATGTTTATAAAAAAAAAACTAACAAATAAAAACAATAAACAGCACAAAAACAAGTAGGTACACGTGTTACCAGTCTCACTAGAATTACAATACTGGCTACTGGCCTTCTGCTTGCTAAGAAAGTGCAATATTTGTACAAGATAGGATAGGTTTGAACATTATTAAGCCTGGACAGTGTTAAAAACATGTTTCAACATGAATAAGTCTGCTTGGTGCCAAATTATTCTGAATACAAATTGCCACTTCTATATTTGCATGAATTAGAAGAAATCTGATAACCTATTTGAATTCAGCATAAAAAACTGAACTAGGGTCTCTATTCAGTTTCCTTGTGAAAAAAATCATGTTGACCAGTGTAATCAAAGGTAATGCATTCGTGATAATTTTTGTTCAATCTACAGCCTGCGGAGAATACTCCAGAATTATTTCAAAATCTTTTGACCAGTATTTTTCGAGGTAAGGGGGGACAGCGATTTTTCGCAATTTTTTTAAAAATAATATAACGAAAAGTGTGCGAACGTATTACATCATATATATTTTTGAACTCGTGTTTTTACAAGCTTTCATTTAATACCCCACTCGATGACCTGGTAAAAAAAATTTTTTTTCACTTCCGATTTCATCCCCCAAAACTAACCACTTAAGTCAAAATATAACTTTCAAAACTACACGGCTCTGATGAGGCTATCAATTCCTATATTAGGGCCAAATTTCAAGTTTCTATGTCCAATCGCTTCGGAAAAAATCGTGTGTGACAGACGGACAGACAGACACCGAAGTGATTTTATGAATGTTCCGTACGGAACACTAAAAATGAGTAAGAGATCGTTACGTGAAGGTTATTACTAGTTATGATTTAATAAGCAACCGCATTATCTAAATATTGACACCATTTTCCCAAAAACGAAAATCACTTTAAGGGGTGTTCTATGAAAAAAAATCAGCGGTTAGCCTATCAAAACCCTATCAAAATATCGTCCGAGACAACTAGTGACACAAGTTTCGTGCCAAATTCTACCATCATCAGTTATAATGGAAAAAAAGAAGTGAGAAGCGCGCAACAAACTCATTTCTAGACTTACTCGTATGCGCTGATGATCAGTAGAGCACCGCGGCATAGACATTTTCATCAGCATACACTGCAATAAACAGGCGCAGTTACAGACCTTTTTGTTAGCTCTTAGAAGAATAATGCAAAACAACCGGAATGTTATAATTCATAACGATTCTTTGATCAGTCGATTCGAATACTTGTAACATACGACCGCAAGTTGCGAGGTGTGAGAAATAATTATTTTTTACTTTTAAATTAATACTGATAAGAAGCCCCAGCCAATGTAAAGGAGTAGTAAAGATGACATGACACTAGTCAAACTTGATTTAGAACTTTAGTCGAAGGAGGAAAATTTCTCTCATCTTTTACTCTTATAAGATTTAAATGATGATTAACCCACTTTCTAGTCGAAAAAACTGAGTATATTTCAAGGTCATGATGACATCTTTACTTCAGTTTGATCAAGATTTCTCATATTTGCAACTCATCCCTATTAAAATTCCATCACATTTTGTACCATGCAGGCGCAAAAAACAAATAGCTGATGCTACTAATTAGGAACCTGAAAATAGAGCTTCAGGTGTACCTTCTGTAATTCACAAGAAAAGCGTCAACTGACAATCATTATCGTAAAAATTTTAGAAAATAGGCAAAGACGCTCTTATAAACTTTGGAAATACTAAGCTTAGGTCTATTCAACACTGAAATACCTGCGATAATACCCAAAAAATGCGCGAGAGAACTAACACCAGTTTATGCAGAGTTTTCAACTTATCCTACAGAAAAGGAATATTTCCTTCCTACTGGAAATGTGTTACAGTTCAGCCGATACCTACAAAAGGCAGAGGACCTTGCAAAACAACTACCGATCAGTCGCACTGCTTTATCGAAATTATGGAAAAGGCTATCAATCAGCATGTTTGGAACAACCAACTCAACTAAATACTTTGAAGAATCTCGAGCAGTTGCGGGTAATATCCAAGGCCTTCGACCGTGTTTGGCACGATGGACTGTTGGCCAAGCTATGCTCTTATGATATGTCTGAGAAGTTCTGTTTATGGCTCTCGCGTTTCCTCACAGAGCATTTTTAACAAGTGGCAGTCGACGGATTTCTTTCTAACACCTTCACTATAAATGCTGTTGTGCCCCCCCAAGGCACCATACTATCTCCTACTATCATTTCTCATTTACATTAACGATCTGCTGGAAAAGACCAAGAATCCAATCTACAGCTTTGCAGATGACAGTACACTTATTTATTCACTTTGAACGCTCGAACATCGGCTACTCATGCAAATATCCGCAGACGGCAGGAAGTCGTTCAACTTAACAAAGATTTGAAAGAAATCTTTATCTTGAGGTGACTATAACCAAGTAGAATTTAACATTCCAAAAACTCAGGAGGCAGTTTTTTCTAAAAAAAATTAACGTTGCTGACCCGGCACAGTTACATCGGAGCACTCCATTCCTCTAGCATCGTCACTCAATTCGGTGGGCGTTAATTAGGGAGCAAATATGTCTTAGCGTAAACATGTTGCAAGCATAGCAAAGAGAGCTTCTCAAAAGCTGGGAATATTAAACTACAAAGCTTTATACTCCACAACAACTGTTAATTCTGTACAAAGCTTAAATCCGACCAACGATGGAATACTGCTCCCATGTTTGAGGCTCTGCTCCCAAACATACACTGCATTTGTTGGATTCTATTGAGATGCTGTTTGCCTGTTTGGAAACCAAGAACTAAGCAACAATCTTGATTCCTTCGAACATCGAAGAAGGTTAGAAAAGAAAAGAAGTTGGCAATTTAAGTCTCTTCTACAAGTATTTTCATGGAAAATGTGCGACGGATGTAGCCCGCTAAATTCCTTCCAAAATGGTGCATGTTAGGAATACACGTCGCGCTAATACTTCACTTCCGTATGAAGTTTAGCTTGTCACTTCTCGTACAACCCTTTTCAAGCAGTCTTTTATATGAAGAACTTCATCCCTTTGGAATGATTTGCCCCGGACTGTGTTTCCCACCCAGTACAATTTACAGCGATTCAAGACCAACGTGAATCGTTTTTTCCGCCCACGTGTAGCTCCTGTAGAGCTTTAGGTATTTCCCTGCAGCACGTGGACTGTGCCCATAAAAAAAAATTCAATACTGCGATGCAAGAATTATGAAGAGACATCACTGATCCAGCTACCAAATCTTTCGAACGGAATGACTTAAAATATGTTTAGGCTAACACGATTAATCAGCTCCATCCAGTGACTGGACTTATTAGGAGAAATGTAATGCACATGTGGGCTACAACAGATCGTATAGGTTAAAGTAAGGGTCCAGTAAGTAGGCCAATCACATTTAACCTAACCCAATGTAGCTTAAGGTATTTCTTACGAGTAATTGTTAAAAGTAATTTTGCTTGAAATTTTGAGAAATAATAGATTTTAGCATCATGCATTCAGTGCTTCAATATAAAGATGGTTTACAACGCCGTATTGCCATAATTAATTGTAAAAGTTTTAGATATTTAACACGTAAAAGATAGAAATCCATACTTTTTCTTCGATCAAAAGCATGCGTTTGTTACAATTTTTTGTCGTATGTGCATTAAAAAGTAAAGTCACAAAAAAATATATTCATAAAAAAATTACTTTGCTCTTGTTTGTTAAAATATGAAGGCAGTTTACCTCCTAGCTATTACAAAAATTTTACATAAATATTACTTTTTCGTATATGTTATAAGGTGAATTTTCGCTGTGGCAACGTAGCTTGAAGAAGACGGCGCGCGCGTCCGCGGGCTTTCTTTCAAATTTTGAATCACATATATGCATTGCACTGATCGGACTTTCTTTTAAAAGATACTAGAATAAATGCGTGCCTCGCACGCGCATTTATTCAGTTATCAATGCTTAATTGATATATTTTTACTAAATAATCCAAAGTATCGTTTTAATTAATTATACATAATTTTTATTGTATACCATGTAAAAGTATCATAAGTATTATAAATAACACGTGATTGCGTGTGGCGAGAAGCAAGCGAGAAGCTACGTGCCACATTCATTATACCCCAATTATTTAGCGTCTTTCTCTAATATAATGCACTCTGTCTTCTCGTAAGAAATGCCTTAAATGTTTTCTAAAAATGACAAATCTAGCTGACAGCAAACTGTATTATTTAAATTTGTTGGTGCAACTAACCATTAGAAATATTACCTAATAAAAATGACAGCAGTGGGATTAGTTGATATCGATATTTTGAACATTTGATATTTAAAATCAAAGTACAAGGTAAATGAAGAGTCGTTTACTTTAAATGTTTATGAATATATACAGCCTTGGTCAAAAGTATTAGGCACCCCTAATAAACACGTGAAACTCATAAAATATTAAAAAAAAGACTAATTGTCTTAACAATACTATAGGCGGCGCTGTCAAAAGCTAACTTAAACAATAGACAATCTCTTTTACAGGTCCATAAAACACCTGGCCCACAAAATTGCAATAATGAGGTTTTTTTGAAAAATATTTTTAATGTTTTATTAGTCTCTTTTTACTACTTGTATTGTCAAGAAGCTTCCCCGCGTGTTTTATTTGTGAACGGGACATTTTTATATTTGAGAAATCCCTAAGAAAAGTGAGCTTGGTATCGAAAAACGAATTAAAATTCAAACCCTACATGAACAAGGCAATTAAGAAGAAATAGCCAAGTTAGTGAAATGTTCTCGGTGCGCAGTGCAATGTGCTATTAAAAGGTTTGTGGAGACTGGCTCCCATGCCAACAAAATGAGAATGGGTAGAAAACGTAAGACTAATGAGCGACAGGACAGAAAACTCATCCACGAGTCTATTAAAAATCGAAAAACATCATCTGAGCTCCCTGCAACTCTGTCGGAAGAGATTGGGATGCCGATTAGTTCTCGAACGACAAGGAGAAGACTGACAGAAGCTGTAGAGGGTGCAAAGTTAGAAAGAAGCCTTGGCTTTCAGAGATCAATAGGAAGAAATGCTTAGAGGGGGCTCTGAAGCACCCACATTTTAAAGAAGAGGAATGGTCTAATGTTGTATGGTCCGATGAGTCCAACTTTGAGGTAAGTTTTTATATGATTTATTTTAACAAACAACTACCATCCAGATTGCGTGGTACCTACTATAAAACACGGAGGAGGCAGCATTATGATCTGGGGCTGCATGGCTGCTAAAGGTGTCGGCGAAATGTTCGTTTGTGAAAGCCGCATGAACAGTACATAAATGTACTAGAAACTGTACTGATGCCTTCGCTAACGCGCATTTTTGACGACACTAATTTAGACATCAAATTCCAGTAAGATAATGCACCTTCATAAATCAGCGGCTACGATGTTTAGAGACAATAACATTGTCTTGTTGGATTGGCCGGCGCAATCTCCAGATCTAAACCCTATCGAGCATCTTTGGGGTATTCTGAAGCGCAAGATACGGGAGCATAGCATAACATCAACAGCAGCGCTAAAAAGCGCTTGGATGGATGAGTGGGATGCCATAAGTACAACTGAATGTACTAGGCTTGTACACAGCATGCCCCAAAGAATTGCTGCTGTAATTAAAGCTAAGGGCAGACACACCAGATACTAATTTGTTTCATAATTTTACCTCAATATACGGTTTTACAAAACATACGAATTTAATTTTTTACCCTGAAACACAAGAAATGAAGTAAATTGTTGGGTGCCTAATACTTTTGGCTAAGACTGTATTTTCAAGCTCACAAAACGATATTAAACTGCAGTGTTACGCTCCGCTCCAAAAGAATGAGAAGTTATGACACGAATCGTACAGAATTCAGACACGGGGAATTGGTCTGACAGAAACTACAAAAGGCATTTGTAAAACTTATTGATACTGTAACCAAACAATTGAATATTTATGGAAATTTTGGTTTCGTACTGTATTAAAAATAATTTACTGACCTATACAGCTTTTCCTAATAATTATAATTCTTGGGATTAGACAGTACCAAATTAAACAACTGTCCGACGTTTCGTTTCCTATGACTACACAGGATAACTAACTCTTGATCTTTTGAAGTCAGAAACTGTGTAAAATATAACTTTCTCCCTTTCATCATTCACCGGTACCACATAATATAGCACATAATACCTTCCATGTGTAGCCTGGTGAGTTTGACGTTTGAAACAATGAACAAAACATATCTTTATCTATTTGGGACAACGAAATTGCAAAAAAATAACCAATCACAAATTAAAATTCAGTTCTTTCTCATTTTCGTTTGCAATAATATTTTACTTTTAAATGTATCAGAAAGAGACATATAACTAACGGGATCGGGAAGATTCGTTGTCAGTCGGAAAGTTTCGTGTAAGATATCGTAAAAATATGGACCTAGCAGGCCTACGATGATATATTATTTGCAGGCGAGATTCCTGACATTATTTTAGTCATTCTAAGGCAGTTTTTGTTGTGTAAAAGTCCAGTCGTGTTATAAATTCTTCCAGGTGTTATAAGGGTGTTAAATCATTTTTATAAAATGTTTAGAGTCAATTGTAGAAAAGTTTTAGAGTCAATTGTAAAAATTCTCTGACATTTCCAAGCCTTCCTGTCGTATATGAATCCTGTTTAAAGTAGCTGATCCTTCATTTAATTTAATACATTTATCAAAACTTCGATATCGGTAAAGAATACCGTTACTAATTCTGTAATTTAGTTTATCATAATAACACTGATCGTTATAAAACGATATTAGTTACGTCAGTCAAAAAAACTAATAAAAAAACACAAGAATAACTAACCTGTTGCCAAGGATGTGACTTGATTTGTGGAAACTTGAATTCCGTATAATTGGGGTTCATTTCTTTAATCTGTTCTTTGGTGGGCGTCCCCAGCACTTTGATTATTTCCACGAGCTGATCGACGCCCGAATCTCCTGGGAATATCGGTTGCCCCAACAGGAGCTCCGCTAGAACGCATCCTGCGCTCCAAACGTCTATTTTAGTCGTGTAATCGATAGCGCCGAAGATCAGTTCCGGAGCCCTAAAAATTATTCATTACTTTAAAAATCAATATATCATTTTAAAACATATCTTTTATTTTATATATATATATATATATATATATATATATATATATATATATATATATATATATATATATAAATTGTTATATCATATGTTAAAGATGTCTGACAGAAAGTCAGCCTAACATACGAGTGTCAAAAAAGTAAGTAGGTAAAATATTTTGACAGGGTCGACATCATCTTTTCTTCCTGCTTATATCCCCGAGCCCTCAAGTCTTTTCTTCAAATTCCTCAACAGATAATAATCACTAGGTGCTAGATCAGAATTGGAGAGTGCATGATTAATTTCTTTGAATCGAAGTTTGCGAACAGTATGTTTCACCACTTGGGTTGGATGGACAGGGTGTTGTCGTGGATAAGCAAAACACCATTGATAACTTATCTACGCTGTTTCTCTCATTCTCTCTCTCATAATATGTCTATGTCATTTTAATACTCTTTGAACGGCCGTCAATAAGAATAATACATTTTCTTGTTTTAGAAAATGGTAGCAAGGTTCGTTGAACCTTAAGTTTGCGGGGTGGTTTCTCTCCCTTTTCTGTGCACTGTTGATTCTTGTTTTGATTCAGGATCATATTATTAAATCAAAGGTTAGAATAAGATCATAAATTGCTTTCAGATTAAAAAATTCCACACGGCGGTTGCGGTGAAGCGATTTTTAGGTTCCCACTATGTACTCATATTTCGCCAATACGTTTTTTACTCATTTTCACTTCGTCTCTTATCTCTCATGTAGGAATTCTACGATCTTGAGTCACAAATTGTGCTATTTTTGTAATATATTTTTTCCTCGCTACTGTATAATATCGACCATGATCTTTGTCACCTTCAATTGGTTTTTGTCCTTGATGGCAAAGACGGTCTATCGTTTTAAGTAGTCTCCAAGTCTTATTGAATTTTTTTAACACTTTTTTCCTTTTCTAACTACTGTACGGTATTCCATAATTTTTTGTTTTTTTGTCTCAACTATGTATGTACATCCCATTATGTTCTTGGTAGGCATAATGTTATACACAAAATCCAGGAGATTGTGCTTCAGTGTGATTCGTTTAGTTAGATAGTTTTAACAAATGACAAAAATCCAAAGCATAAAATTATACATTGATTTATGTGTCTGTTAAAAGCGGAGTTTCCGGAGGTGAGGAAGAAATAATGCACATTCTATACAATTTTAAATACTTGAGTTTTCGAGTCGATAAGGTCATAAGAAAACTTGATCACTTTTGGATTAATAAAATTTATAAAAATAGTCCTCAATCGGTTATTGTTTTTCTAGATTTTTAAGTTCCTTTTCTCGGAAGTGGCAAACACAATTTTATTATATTTTATTTTTCACTCATTTAAACTTTGTATTAAAATATATATATTTATAGATATGAAATCTCATACTATCAGTAGCTCCTTACCTATAATATCGACTACAAATATAAGATACGTTGGGTTCTCCTTTAACTAAGTGCTTGGCGCTGCCAAAGTCGCAAAGTTTCAAGACTCCCGTATCCGGATCAAGGAGAAGATTCTGGGGTTTTATGTCCCGGTGGCAAATACCTAACGAGTGGATGTATGCTAGAGATCTAAACAGCTGGTACATGTATAACTGAAAAAAGAAGAAGTAGTTCAATTTATGCACGCTCTTACTTAAAAAGAGTGTAAAATTGTTTATTAAAGGTTATTAATGGTACGGAGAAGATTGCATAAAAACTATTATTTGGTTTATTTCAAGATTTTCTTTTCTTACCTTAATAAAGCTGATAGGTATAGTTTGTTTAGATTTGCTATAGTGCCGCGCCACCTTATACACAGTTTCGGGTATGTATTCCAAAACCAGGTTCAGGTACACCTCGTCCTTCTGTAAAATCAATTATAAATGTTGTTTTCTTAACTTAGGACTTTTATTACTTTGGTTATAGTACTCACTAAAATAAATCAAATAATGGCCCTATGAAAGTTCTCAAAAAATACTCCCTTAAATTTTAAAGAAAGATAAACAAAACCTTATGGGATAATATCTTAAGCGAGTAACTGGAAATTTGCCAGAAATAAGTCATTAAAATAGATAATAATACTTAATATACAACTTTCTGCCAATAACAGTATTAAATACGAGACCAAACTAATTATATATATGTATATATATATATATATATATATATATATATATATATATATATATATATATATAAAAACTACAGGGTGTTATAAAAATAGTTTAGTATATTGAAATGTGCGACTCCTGGAGTTAATGCTTATTAGTGTTCCGTACGGATAGTAAGAGAGTACTTGGATGTCTGTTCGTCCGTCTATCACACCCGATTTTCTCCGAAACTATTTGACATAGAAAGTTGAAATTTCGCGCAAATATAAGGAACTGATAGCCCAATTAGAGCACTGTAGTTTTGAAAGTTAAATTTTGACTTAAGAGGTTAGTCTTGGTAGGGGCAATCGGAAGTGAAAAAATAACAGCAGATAGTGGTCTATACGGGGTGTCAAATGAAAGCTTGTGAAAACGCGAGTGCAAAAATATATATGATGTAATATTTGCGCACACTTTTCTTTGTATTATTTTTAAAAAATGGCCAAAAATCGTTGTTCCTTGACCCTATATCAAAAAATACTGATCAAAAAATTTTTTAAAAATTCTGAAGTAGTCTTCATACAGTGTTGTTTGAGCGAAAATTATCACGAGTGCATTACGTTTGATAGTTTATCTAGTATAAAAACAAAAGCTATGAAAACTATATTCCTTGATAAATGGTGGATGTTTTGTTAATATACATTTCAGTACGCTCGCACGTCGCTCCTGTACTGAGACAAAAGAATTTTATTTTATTTGTTTATAATTAAACAAATATTTAGGTACTAAATATTTGTTTTGCACTTTTATTACTAGATTCTTGATTGAGCTAGATTGATTTATTGGCTATTAGGTAGATAAGATGGCATAACTATTATACATTATTGACTAAGAAAAAAACATGAAAATACATATTTGATCTTAAGATACAACATATCTGGGACCTAATTAACTTAGCTTAAGTAAAGATTTTCTTTTATTTTAAAAGCAATCACCGTACGGAAAACTAATTGCGCAAGTCCGACTTTCACTTGCCAGTTTCTTTCAAATATAAATTTGAACATAGTCGAAAGTTTACAAAATTACTTGACTACGTAAATTAAAAGATCACTGGGACAGCTTTATCACACCTAAGATTATTATGGCTGAGAGAGACAGCTTGAATTTTTATTGTGGTTTGAAAGGAAATGGAATGCTGCAATCAGCGACGGTCTAACCTTCAAACCTCTTTGGCGACAAAACAATTTGTTTGCGTCATTTAAAAAAACTGTTTTTTTCGTGCAATATTTTAATTTGATAAAAATAAAGAGTGTTTTAAGTGTTTGATACTGGAAAAAATTTAGTGACAATTGGATTTTATGACAGTTTGCTTAATTAAACAGAATTATTGATGTATATTGATTACTCATATCTGATACATTTCTTACTAGGAAACTTGTTATTTCTAACAGGAAACATCTTGTTTTACTTATTTTAAACTACGTAGAAGACGAAAAGTCAACTAATTGCCCTACCAAAATAGATATGAATACGTAATTAATATACCATTTCTATATGTACTTTCCCAGGTAGTGGGGGTGTTGATTTAGATCAGAAGTTTGAAACTTCTTTGAGATAGTTTTACGTGTTATTATCGCTATGTATTAAAAATTTTTTACAATTGCTTTTGCTACAGATTTTCCAGTGTAGGTAATTTCTTTTTAAATTTTTACAACAGATATACTTTCAATAGAAAACGTTCACCGTTTTCAAACTTTTGAACAGTAGTGTATACAAACGTACACAGGGTTGAGATGCTGACTAATAATTAATCGTTTTGCAAATTCAATCCTGCATATATATTTTTGAAAATACTACAGTTAACATTTTTTTAGATTAAATCGTATACTGAACGAAAATAGTTGCTGAAGTGACTTATTTTGGTGAATTCTATAACCTGTTTAAAAAAATGCCCCAATTTACAAAGTACCCTGTATTTAAAGATTAAATAGGTTGCACCAAAGTAAAACAAGATCACGGCCACAACATGTGATGTATAATTAGGATAATTTCTGAAATATTTATAGTTTCTCTAGACATAGTAAACATTTTATTAATTTTATTATTTTGACGCGAAAAATTGTTTTTTTGGAAACTTAAACTTTTCTAAAGGGAAAGTACGGGCAAATGAAGGAAACAAAAAAAGTTATAAGAAGTGTGAATTAATTTTAAGGGATTTCTAAGAGAGGGGTAACTTGTATTATATCGCATCGAGGCATATTGTTGTCAAATTTTGTCAAAGTGTAAACATTTTTTTGAGCATTAAATACAATGGCGTGCAAAAGTTTCCGGCCAGTGACATTTCGTACTCTAATTTATTAAAAAAAAAAGACTAATGATTTTTAATCATTATGAGAGTATGAGATATAGGAAACAAAATAATATAGTAAAAGAATATTATTTATGTTTGTGAATATATTTATTATTATTATTCTTATATTTATATGTGCAAAAGTTTCCGGCCACATAATATACACTGACGCAATAGGACGTTCAAAGACGTATTTACGAATAATAGCGCGTTGAATGTTCACATTTAGTTCATAAAAGGTCGTGGGAGCATAAATATGGCTCGGCATATGCAAATCCAAATTCGTGAGAGAGTAATAAAATTTTCAAAAGAAGGAAAGTCTTCTCGTGAGATTGCTTCATTACGAGGCTGGTTTGGAAAGTCCGTGCAAAGTCCGAGAGATGGCACCACCGGCGCGTATCGAGGTCATGTTTAGTTAGTAGCATCTCTTGAATGAACGCACACCAAGTTTCAGCCATATTGGTCTATTTCTTTGTGTTTGGCATTCGTGTGAATCAAGGAAGTCGAGTGATTTTCAAGAAATGGACGAAAAAGAATTTCGTGTGGTGATTAAACATTACTTTATGAAAGGCAAAACGCCTCAGGAGACTAAAGAGAAGCTTGATAAACATTATGGTGACTCTGCACCTTCGATT
The DNA here is from genome assembly GCA_019049505.1 of Pachyrhynchus sulphureomaculatus. Classification (NCBI taxonomy): domain Eukaryota; kingdom Metazoa; phylum Arthropoda; class Insecta; order Coleoptera; family Curculionidae; genus Pachyrhynchus; species Pachyrhynchus sulphureomaculatus. The sequence continues at coordinate 192,770,151 of CM032449.1, forward strand.
AGAACAGTTTATAAGTGGTTTCAAAATTTTCGGACTGGCCATATGGGCACAAGTGACGCTGAACGTTCTGGACGGCCTGTGGAGGTTACGACTCCAGAAATCATTGATCAAATCCATTATATGGTGATGGATGACAGAAGAGTTAAGGTGCGTGAGATTGCTAGGGCTGTGGGCATCTCGACTGAACGGTACATAATATTTTGCATAAACATTTGGACATGAGAAAGCTATCCGCAAGATGGGTGCCGCGATTGCTCACGCTTGACCAAAAACGGAATCGTGTGAAGTGTTGCAAGGATGGTTTGCAGCTGTTCCAGAAGAATCCGGAGGACTTTAAGCGTCGTTTCGTCACTGTGGATGAAACATGGATACATTACTATACTCCTGAGACCAAACAACAATCTAAACAATGGGTTACCAAGGGGGAATCTGCACCAAACAAGGCGAAGACCGTTCCTTCGGCTTATGGCGACTGTCTTTTGGGATTCGCAAGGGATAATCCTCATCGACTATCTGGAAAAGGGTAAAACTATTACAGGTGAATATTATTCATCGTTATTGGACCGTTTGAAAACCGAGCTGCAAGAAAAAAGCCCGCGATTGGCCCACAAGAAAGTCCTTTTCCATCACGACAACGCACTAGCACACACATCAGCAGTTGTGGTCGCAAAATTAATGGAAATAGGATTCCAACTCGTTTCACATCCCCCCTATTCTCCACACTTGGCTTCCTCGGACTACTGTTTGTTCCCCAATTTGAAGAAATGGCTGGCGAGACAAAGATTTTATTCAAACGAGGAGGTGATTGCAGACACTAATGGATATTTTGCAGACTTGGACAAATCCTACTATTCGGAAGGGATCAACAAACTAGAACATCATTGGACGAAGTGTATAAGCCTAAAAGGAGACTATGTCGAAAAATAAAAAAGGTTTACCCCAAACACATAAGTAGTTTTTATTTTTGCACGGACTTTTCAAACCAGCCTCGTATTATCGATAGGTAAATCAACCGTGAACGATATTATTGTAAAATACCGTTGTGAATATGGTTTAAAAGATCGTCCGCGTAGTGGAAGACCAAGAAAAACGTCTAAAAAAGTAGATCGTATCATTAAACGCAAATCAACTGCGGATGTCAAGAAAACTGCTGCCGAAATTGCACGCGAGCTAAAGGATGAAAACCTAGCTAATGTTAGTCGTAGGACTGTGACATGAAGACTACATGATGTGGGACTTTTTGGCCGTATAGGTATTAAAAAACCATTAATCAGTAAAAAGAATAAGAAGGCCCCATTACAATTTGCCAAAGATCACTTAAATTGGACAATCAAAGATTGGAAAAAAGTAGCTTTCTCAGACGAATCTAAATTTAATCTTTTTAGAAGCGATGGTAGACAACATGTACGACGTCCTATTGGTACGAGAAACTATGTTCGGTACCAAATTCCTACTGTAAAACACGGTGGAGGAAGTGTGATGGTTTGGGGAATTTTCTCTGCACAAGGAGTCGGTCCATTGATCGAGACCAACGGAAATATGAACGCTGATATTTACAAGGATATTTTAGAAAACAATTTGTTATCATAAGAAACATTGCCGCAGAATTGGATATTTCAGCAGGAGAATGACCCCAAACATAGATCCAAGTGGTTTTCTGCTTCAAATGTGAGTTTTAAGCTGGCCATCTCAATCATCGGACTTGAACACAATAGAACACTTATGGGAAACGCTAGATCGTCAAGTTCTAAACCATACATATTCAAATAAAGCCGCGTTATTCAAATCATTGAAGGAAGAATGGGATAAAATTTCACCTGCTTGTATTAATCGATTAATTGAGTCAATGCCACACCGTTGTACGGCTGTTATCGCTGCAAAGGGTATGGCTACAAAATATTAACATAAAAATATAATTTAAGTCTATTATAGAGCATATGGACAAATAATTTTTCTCGTAGTACAAAGTGGCCGGAAACTTTTGCACATATAAATATAAGAATAATAATAATAAATATATTCAGAAACATAAATAATATTCTTTTACTATATTATTTTGTTTCCTATATCTCATACTCACATCTCATGATGATTAAAAATGATTAGTCTTTTTTTTTTTAAGAGAGAGAGTACGAAATGTCACTGGCCGGAAACTTTTGCACGCCACTGTATGTCGAATTACGTGCCAACAAAATACCATTGGCGGAAAGCGTTACTTTTCTTGCTGTCGGAAACTTATGGCGATTATATTTCGTCGACAAAAAGATGTGAGTACTAGTTTCGAAGCTTTGAAAGTGGTGATTTTGAAACGGGAGACAAAGAACGTCCAGACCAGTCGAAAAAGTTTAAAGATGAAGAATTGGAGGCATTTCTCGATGAAGACTCGTGCTAAATTGAAAAAGAACTTGCAGAATCATGAGGAGTTGATCGCACAACCATTTTCAAGTGTTTACATGTACTGGAACGATCCAAAAGCAAGGAAATTGGGTGTAGTACGAACTGAAATCGAAAGACGTGAAAAGGCGATTTTTCACCTGTAACCAACTGCTTCAACGGCACAATCGATTTTTTGAATTGTATGGTAACTGGTGATGAAAAATGGATACGCTACAATAATCCAGAACGCAAAAAATCATGGGTGAAGCCTGGTGAACCATCAACAACCAAAGCCGAATATTCATGGCTCCAAGTTTATGTTGTGTATTTGGTGGGATCAGCTGGCTGTAGTGGATTATGGGCTGCTCTAATCCAACCAAATGATTACTGGGAAACGTTACAAACAACAATTGATACAACTGCGCCGAACATTGAAGGAAAAAGAACCACAATATGCCAAAAGATAAGAAAGTGATTTCTCAATATGTTGCAAAACCTGTCAAGGAAAAGCTAGAAGCGCTTGGATGGGATGTCCTACTTCACGTGTCGTACTCACCAGATATTACTTCTTTTGATTATCCCTTGTTTCGATCGATGACGCACGGCCGGTCTGAACAGCGCTTCTATTCTTATGGGGATACCAAAAAATGGGTCGATTCGTGGATAGCCTCAAAAGATAAGTCGTTCTTTCAACGTGTTATTCATATGCTGCCACAAAGATGGAATAAAGTAGTGGCTAGCGATGGGCAATACTTTGAATAATCAATTTGTAACCATTTTTTTACAATAAAGCGATATTTTTACCGAAAAATTATTCAAAATTAATTCACACACCCAATACAAACAAAAAAAATCTGGTCCAATTCTTTGATTTACTTATTTAGTCCTACAATAATTTAGTAAAAAGGAATTACAAGCCCACTACAACTATTGATAATGAAAATGTAACTAAATGTTACTGCAATAAAATCTTTTAAGATTTCATTTTATACCTCTGGGGCTTTTGCAACACAAGTCTCTCAAAACACCAATTTTCGTATTTGATTTTTTTATGTTTGTCTTCCCAGGCATTGAAAAAAGTCGTTCGTATGATAGTCTTATTGGTTTTGAGTCACTGAATCCGAAACGTCACAGTCTTTTTCTAATACCAAAAAACAAAATTCGCCAGCGAATGGGTACAAACACCCATTAAAGAAAAAAAAAATCGGGAATTGTTTTATCCTTTTTAGTTGAGTTTCATACACGGTGTGTCTCAAAGTAGAAATTCCTTCGCAGTCCCTAAAAAACTTTCAATAAGACGACTGAGTTTTCGGTTTCTTTGGAACCTATGAATGCAGTGTGGTCGCCTGTGACAATTCGCGTTATTATCTGATTTTTTTTATCGTTCACCTCCCCGTCTGAGTAGGGATTTTTACCTTTTTTCACATCCTAAAGATATGGACGAGGATGTCGTAATACCCGTCAACGTTGTCCAACTGCTGAAACATACATTTTTGTATTTCACAGCACCTTTTAGACAACGTGGCAGTGATGCCACGGACGGTATTGCATTTCTGCGAACAACTACTACCTATGTACGTAGTCAGGTCAAATATACTTAAATAAATTAATAAATAAGTATACCGACCCGCAGGATTGAACCTTCGACCTTCTACACCGTAAGCAAGGTACTAGGCTACGGGCCGCCACAATGAGTTACGGGCCGCCGGGATTAGATGAAAGATGATAATTTTTAAGATTGTATTAAATTGAGGTAAGTTTCCGATATTTTGTCTATGGCTACACAGAGCATCTTGACCCACAAACCTTGATTCCTTAAAATATAGAGCAGTTGGCGACTTAAATCTACCCTAATAAATACTGTCATAGCTAGGACGTATCGCGTTTAATTCCTCCGCAAGGAGTCCTTGCTGGGAATATACGTCGCGCTAATAAATCACATCTGCATGCGGTTCAACCTGTCACTCTTCATACCACCTTTTCCAAGAATTCTTTTACCTGGAGAACCTCTTCCTTTTGATTGAATTGCCCAGGAATGTATTCCCAATGATTATCATTTACGACAATTCCAAATCAACGTGATTTGCTTTTTTTTTCGGATACGCGTAACACTTTTAGAGATTTCCCTGCAGTATGTAACACGTAGGTTGAAGAGTTTTTAGTCTAGCTACTTAAAACACTTTTTTTTTGCAAAATTCGACTTTATGCATCAACATAGACTCCTTAAAAAGCCTACAATCAGTCCAACGCTTTTCTAACATGGGTACACCTTTCTTGTAGGAGTATTTGTCCTTGCCTTCAAAATAGCCCTCAGTTTCGACGTTAACTTCTCTTTCCTGCGAGCATTCTTTGAGGTCTGCAAATAAATGATAGTCGCTGGGGACCAAGTCTGGAGAATATCGTGGATAAGGAAGCAATTCGACCTTCAATTTATGCAATTTTGCCATCGTAACCATTGACTTGTGACACGGTGCATTGTCTTGATGAAAGAGCATTTTTTTCTTGTTCATTTGGGGCCGTTTCTTTGCGATTTCTGCTTTCAAACGCACCAATAACTTCATATAATATTCGCTATTGATGGTTTTTCCCTTCTCATCATAGTCGATGAAAATTATTCCATGCGCATCTCAAAATACAGAGGCCAAAACCTTCCCAGCCGACTGTTGTGTCTTTGATCACTTCGGACGGCTTTCACCGGCTGCTGTTCACTCAGTTGGCTGCCGATTTGATTCCGGTGTGTAGTGGTGGATCCATGTTTTATCCATTGTCGCATATCGCATGAAAAAATCCTTTTTATCGCGCTTAAACGGGTCCAAACAGCGCTCAGAATCATCAACACGTGGTTGTTTTTGGTCCACTGTGAGCAAACGCGGTACCCATTTCGAACAGAGCTTTCTCATGCCCAAATGTTCATGCAAAATATGACCAACACGTTCTTTTGATATCTTTAGGGTGTCACCTAACTCACGCAATTTTATTTTACGATCATCCAAAACAATTTTGTGGATAATTTTTGTTTTCCGGTGTAACCACCTCATTTGGGCGTCCAGCATCATTTGTATCCATACGACCACGTTTAAATTCAGCATACAAGTAAATGATGAGTAATTTTCCAAAGGCAGAGTTCCCGTAACACTTATCAAACCATTGCTTTGCTTGAACGGTATTTTTCCCCATCACAAAGTGTTTAATCAACACACAAAATTCGATTTTTTTTCCATTGTTTTGAATCAAATTTTGAAGATCAAAAGTCGTCACTAAAAACACTGTAACTTTTAAACTAATAGTCGAAATGTCATGAAATTTTGACAAGTATCGTTTGAAGGTTGGTAATTCCTAAAAATCATATGGATTTTTCGAAAACGGCGACATCTATGTGTCAGACCAAAAACTTTTCAGCCTACGTGTTAGATTCGTTTTCCTGGACATTTTAAAACGAGGATATCTATAAATGATAAATACTTTGTAATTTCAGTATTTCATGTACTAACAAGTGATGCAATGTTTGAAAACATGAAAACAATCCTATAGAATATCAAAACGTTTCGGAACAAATATTTCACGAGGTCAAAAATCTCGAGACTTTTGAAGAAAAAACAATGTTTCCGCCAAAAATCGATTTTATTCTTCAACATAGTTTCCTTCAAGAGCGATACTACACTTATTCCAGCAATCTGCCAACCTTTGGATACCTTTTATATAGTACGATTTGTCGAGCTCTCTAAAATAAGCCTGTTCCCCCCATTCAACTTCTTCATTTGAGCCAAATCTCTTTCCTTGAAGCCAGATTTTCAAATTTGAAAAGACGTAATAATCGCTGGAGGCCAGAACTGGCGGATGCGGAAGAAATTCACAGCCCAATTGGTCCAATTTGACCGTCGATTTTATGAAGTTGCGAACTGGTGCATTATCTTGGTGAAACAATACTTTTCTCTTTACTCAGTATATATCACCACTACACCAAAAACTTTATTGAGATTGACTCAATCATCGCTCCTGATGAAGCTAACATGGTTAGCGAAACGCGCGTCGAGTGCAAAAATAAAGTGTTTGGTGTTGTGGTGATAAATACTGAGTAGTGTCATTGTGCCAAAGATTCCACATTCCCAACTTACTTTTCTCTTTGCTAAATGCAGACTTTTTTTCTTGATTTCACTATGAAAACGGTCTAATAAACCAACGTACTAGTGTCCGATGATTGTTCGCTCCTTCTCAAGATAATCTATCAGTATTATTCCATGCCCATCTCAAAAAATACGTGCCAAAACCTTTCCAGCTTATATTTGTGTTTTTAGATGCTTCGGTCAGCTTTCGTGTTGTTCCAGCCACTCTGTGGTGGATCTATGTTTCGTCTATTGTTACGAATCGACGCAAAAGCTCCTTTGGATTACGCCGAAACAGTACCAAACAAAGATCTGAATCTTCGATGCGTTGCTGTTTTTGATTAATCGTGAGAGGGCGCGGCATCAGTTACATATCTTTTCTATATGCAAGTATTCATGCAAAACATACCTCACGCGTTCTTTGACATCTTCACGATATCAGCTATCTTTCTTACATTCACTTTGCGGTCATCCAAAACAACGTGATGAATTTTTTCTTTGTGTTTTTTGGAGTGACCGCTTTATTTGGACATCCGGAACGAGGTGTTTTATCAGTGCATGTACGACCGCATTTAAATTCACTAAACCGTCGACATATAGTTGCCTTCGACGGAGTAGATGTGCCATAACACTTATTAAGCCATTTTTGGGTTCTGGCTCTATTTTTCCCAGCAAAAAGCAATATTTATTCAACACAAGTAGTAATCCGAGGAAGATTCCGGCATAAAAATCCGTGCATAACCTCACTTTGGTTTGGCGGGGCGCGGGGATTGTAAGATCACAAGTGGTGCCATCTGTCGTTGTTAGTGGCAAGTTGGGGAACTAGAATGACAGGGATTTGTATTACTGGCAGATTTTAATGTCAAAATCCTAAATAACGGAAAGCACGTGAGGTAGAAACCTGTAATTGGATGGGTGTGAAGTTAGGCAGGCATGACTTCACAGGAATTTCAGCCAATCACAGACTAGTTAGACAGTTAAGAGGTATGACGTCATAGGAATTTCAAATTCTTGTCGTTTCATCGTTTTGCAAAAAATAAAAGTAGCGTCACTCAAACAGCTGTAATGCGCAAACTAATAAAGAAAATGTCATGAAAATTTTACACGAATCTCCTGAGAGTTGACACTAATTGAAAATCATATGGTCTTTTTGTTTGTGCTGCCATCTGCCGGAATGTTTCGGGACTTTCCACCCCATGTAGTAGAACATCTTTTATTTATCGTCCTCATTCCCACTATCCTCTACCAAACAATAACTTTTTTTGGATCATGCAGGTTCTAAAAACTGTGACGTTCTAGACCAATTCTGACTTTAGAATCAAATTCAGCGGCTTAAAACAAATACGATTACCATGATTTTATGCAACATAAGGCTACCTTTTTAGGCTTCATGTGTCACATTAAAAAAAGTGTAAGAAATCATTACTATACAACGACCGACTCTTTTTCGCTCTTTTATAAAATTGTGAGGTTTCGACAATTCGTATTTTGAGAAACAACGATAAATCCAATGTATGCAAAAGATGGAACAAAATGCTACTAATTAAATGAAGTTTTAAGCCACTGCAATCCGGTAAGTTGTCCATACCATGAAATCACCATTTTGTTAATCATTTTTCAAAAGCAGGAAAACATTTAAAAGCTGCGGGGGTATAAAATGAAAGCCAAAAAAATCTAAAAGCAGGTTTCGTACCTGCTGGGTAGCCAAGAAAATCGACATGTTGCAGGGGACTTCTGCTTGCTGGTCATAACATAAAAAACTCATAAACATGTTTAAAGGAAATTAAAAAACAAATTATATTATAAATACAAATCTTTTACAGAACAAATTTTGAGAGCACGATAAAATAAAGCTATCAAATGTAAATTTTGATTTAGAAAAATAAATCGCCTTCATAGGGCACTTACCTTATCTCCACTGGAGTAGAAAAAATATTTAAGTTTAACTATATTACAATGTTCTAATTTCCTCATGATCTGAAGCTCACGATTCTAAAAATTAAAAAAAATATCAACGTTATAAGCGAAACTTTATCTTTGGAACAATTTAAATGGTAAATTACAACATATTGTACAGATCGACAGACCGTTTAAATATCTAAATGAATTTTCAGCAAAAGTCTTACGAGGGTTGTATGATAAGTACCCGGCCTTGACAAGAAAAAAACATTTTTATGTGAAAAATTTATTTTATTTCCCAACACAGTCTCCTTTTAGCTCGATACACTTAGTGCGACGTGTTTCTATCTTTTGTATCCCATTTAAAAAATGCGATTTCTCCAACCCTTCAAAATAGGAGTTTATTTCAGCAATAACCTCATCGTTTGAAGCAAATTTTTTTCCGTCGATCCATTTTTTTCATATTCCGACTTGGAAAATATTCGCTGGGAGCTACCAGGTGTACAAGTATGAAATGCGGATTTTTTTTTTCTAAAAAAAACATGTTAAATTCGGAAGAATAATAAAAAGTGCTTTATTCAAAGTATGCTTCATCGCTTGTTATACATTTTTCCCATCTTTCGGGCAATTTGTGAATACCACGCCAGTAAAAATCTTCCCCTTTTGCTGCGAACCATTCATCGAGCCATTTTTTCATATCTTCGTACGAACCTAAGCGCTGTTCAGCAAATGCGTGACCCATGGATGCAAACAAGTGCTAATCGGAAGGAGCCAAGTCTGGTGAGTAAGCCGCATGGGGTAGAACTTCCCAGCTGAGTGCTTCCAACGTGTCGCGAAACTGGTTTTAGCGTATGTGATGAAGCATTGTCATGAAGAAAAATGACTTTGTGTTGTCTCTTTCGGTAGTCTGGCCTTTTTTTCAAGCAGCGAACGGGTCAAATCGGTCAATTGTTGTTGGTAACGTTTAGTATTAACCGTTTCCCCAGGTTTTAACAGCTCATAATACACCACGTCCCTCCGATCCCCCAAAACACAGAGCATCGTCTTTCTGCCAAAGCGATTCGGTCTTGCGGCCGATGTGGATGGGTCTGGGTCTATCCATGATTTTTTGCGCTTGGGATTCTCAGAATAAATCCACTTTTCATCCCCTGTAACAATACGATGCAAAAACGACTTCCTTTTGTACCGAGCGAGCAAAATGTCACACATGTTTTTGCGCTTTTCCATTTGCCAGTCGTTCAACTCATGTGGTAGCCATCTGCTGGTCTTCTGAATCTTTCCCATCTCTTGTAGCCGTTATTGGAAACAGTTTGTTGACTAACGCCCAATTGCTCAGCGAGTTGTTTTTGTGTTTGCGAATCATCTTCGTTCAACAATGCTTGCAATTCCACATCTTCGTATTTTCTTGGCGGTTTTCCACGTTCGTTGTCTGCAACATCGAAGTCACCATTTTTAAAACGCCGAAATCATCGTTCACACGTATCTTGCGATGGAGCATGTTCACCATAAACTTCTCGAAGTAATCGTTATGATTCAACAGCAGTTTTTTTCAAATGAAAACAAAAAATTAATGCTGTCCGCGAAATGCTCTTTGTTCGGTATAAATTTCGACATATTGAACACAACACTATGCACACACTTTTCCAATTTATCATTCGTGCTCGTCTGACACTTGTTGATGACACAACAAAATGGCGCAGTGTCAAATCTTTATAGCACAAACTGCATTGGTGCACCATCTGTTGTCTGAAATCCGTATTTCATACTTGTACACCTGGTAAATCTCGCGAATATGGTGGATGTGGACGCAATTTGTATCCTAACTCATGGAATGATACCATGGCGACGACACAAATGTACAAAGGCACTGTCTTGATGAAGGAGAATTATTTTCTTCGCCAAATGCGGAAGTTTTTCTTTGACAGCATGGTTGAAACGATCCAATAAGTTGACATAATACTCTCCATTAATCGTCTTACCCTTTTCAACGTAATCTACGCGGATTATGCGGTGTGTATCTCAAAACACTGTGGCCATGACTTTGTTGGCCAATAAAGTCGCCTTGGCCTTCTTTGGTGCCGGTATTTAATTGTATTGTAACGAATAAAATAAATTAAAAAAAAATAACAAAAAAATAAAATAAATTAAGCAATCTCAAAAAAATCTAAAAATAGTAATAATAATAACCAAATAAGAATAACACAATCAACTCAATTTCATAAAAGGTTAATCAATTTGTCAGACACACAGTTTACTGAAAAAAAGAAAAACCTGCTAGAAAATGGTCCAAAATACAATCCCAATTATAACGTAAGAAAACAAACAGAAATTTTAATACCAGAAGTAGAATTATTTCTAAGTAAATTTACAAATTCCATTTTGCCTAAAGAAAAAATTAAAAAAAATTCCTCCAAGAACATAACCAAAATACTAACCACACCCAAAACCATAAACAAGAAATAAAGTCGATTCAATCCAAATTATCAAAAAATAACCTAGTAATGACTAAAGCGGATAAAGGCAACTCTATTGTAACATTGAAACAAGAAGATTATAAAGAAAAAAATAAATCAATTTTTATAACAAGAAAAACCAATAAAATTAAAAAAGTACCCTACCAATTTTATACAAAACAAACTTAAATCTACCCTCAAAGAGGGAATGGTATATTCGAAAAAGAAAAGTTCAGTTTAATAAACACGAATCCATCTCCGCCCAAATTATACGGTTTCATAAAAATACATAAAGAAAAATCACCAATTAGACCAGTCGTATCATATACAAACAGTTCCATACGACAACTTGCCATCTAACACAATCTTCAAAATCATCACTAAGTTTAAACCCAAATACAGCATCAAAAATTCCATAAAACTGGGTAATCAACTTAAAAATTTTAATATCCCTGACAACTTCATCCTTACATCATTCGATCTAACCAACATGTTTTCCAACATCCCGAATAAGGAGTGTCTAAAAATCATTAAATACTCACTTGAGAAACTTAACACACATCCTATTATAAAACAAGAAATAATGATGATATGCATAGAAGAAAATTATTTTCAATTTAACAATCAATTTCTGAAACAGAAAGGGGGCCTAGCCATGGGATATCCACTAAGCCTTGTGAGGCCGAAATTTTTATGTGAGATTTTGAAAACAATTTTCTAGAGTCACAGCAGGCAAAGGATATAGTTTTATGATGCCAGTGTGTAGACGATATATTGGTCTGTTTTAAAGGAGAAGATGAGTCCCTCCAATCCACCCTAAATTCCCTGAATGGAATACACCCGAATATAAAATTCACATTACGAAAAGAAATTACTAACAAAATAAACTTCCTAGATCCCTCTATCACCAAAGATAATAATAAACTCTCTTTCGATATTTTTAGAAAGCCCACTATTCCCAATAATTCATGCCACCCAACTCGATCAGTGATTCATAGAGCATTCATTCCTTTAAATAAACAAAATTTAGAGAAAGAATTAGATATAATCAAGAATATTGCCCACAAAGGATTTTAGAAAAAAAAAACCATAGATAACCTAATTAAAAATAAACAAAAACAACTAAATTTAGGACATATTTATCCACACGTTAAAAAAGATAAAAACAAACTTTTTCCTCATTGACATATTTTGGACCAATTTCTAGTAAAATTGCATATACAGCCTTGGCCAAAAGTATTAGGCACCCCTAATAAACAAGTGAAACTCATAAAGTACTAAAAAAAAGACTAATTGTTTTAACAATACTATAGGCGGCGCCGGTGCTGTCAAAAGCTAACTTATAGACAATCTCTTTTACAGGTCCATAAAACACATGGCCGACAAAACTGCGATAATGAGGTTGTTTGAAAAATATTTTTAATGTTTTATCAGGCTCTTTTTACTACTTGTAGTGTCAAGAAGCTTCCGGGCGTATTTTATTTGTGAACTGGACATTCTTATATTTGAGAAATGCCTAAGAAAAGTGAGCTTGGTATCGAAAAATGAATTAAAATTCAAACCCTACATGAACAAGGCAAGTCCCAAGTAGAAGCCAAGTTAGTGAAATGTTCTCGGTGCGCAGTGGAATGTGCTATTAAAAGGTTTGTGGAGACTGGCTCCCATGCCAACAAAATGAGAACGGGCAGAAAAACGTAAGACTAACCGACAGGACAGAAAACTCATCCACGAGGCTATTAAAAATCGAAAAAAGACATCATCTGAGATCGCTGCAACTCTGTCGGAAGAGATTGGGATGCCGATTAGTTCTCGAACGGCAAGGAGAAGACTGACAGAAGCTGGATTAAGAAGGTGCAAAGCTAGAAAGAAGCCTTGGCTTTCAGAGACCAATAGGAAGAAACGCTTAGAGTGGGCTCTGAAGCACCAACATTTTAACGAAGAGGATTGGTCTAATGTTGTATGGTCCGACGAATCCAACTTTGAGGTAAGTTTTTATATAATTTATTTTAACAAATAACTACATACAATTACTCTTTATTTAATCCGCTTTAGTCAAAATAATAATTAATTTTTTAATTGAGTATTTTTTCTATTCTTACAGCTATTCGAAACGTCAGGTGTGACATTTGTGAGGCAGCGTGTCGGCGAGGAATACCATCCAGATTGTGTGGTATCTACTGTAAACACGCAGGAGGCAGCATTATGATCTGGGGCTGCAAGGCTGCTAAAGGTGTCGGTGAAATGTTCGTTTGTGAAGGCCGCATGAACAGCCTAAAGTACATAAATATACTAGAAACTGTACTGATGCATTCGCTAACGCGCCTTTTTGGCGACACTAATTTAGACGACATCAAATTCCAGCAAGATAATGCACCTTATCATAAATCAGCGGATACGATGCGCAGGTTTAGAGACAATAACATTGTCTTGCTGGATTGGCCAGAGCAGTCTCCAGATCTAAACCCTATCGAACATCTTTGGGGTATTCTGAAGCGCAAGATACGGGAGCATAGCATGACATCAAAAGCAGCGCTAAATAGCGCTTTGATGAATGAGTGGGATGCCATAAATACAAATGAATGTACTAGGCTTGTACGCAACATGCCCCAAAGAATTGCTGCTGTAATTAAAGCTAAGGGCGGACACACCAAATATTAATTTATTTCATAATTTTACCTCAATATCCTATTTTACAAAACATACGAATTTAATTTTTTACCCTGAAACACAAGAAATGGAGTAAATTGTAGGGTGCCTAATACTTTTGGCCAAAGCTATATACTCGCAAAGACAACATAAATATCTCTTTTACATCACTCCAAAAACTTTCCTCCCTCTTTTTCAATATAAAAGACAAAACTTATAAATACAAAGATTCTGGAGTTTATAAACTGTCATGTAATGAATGTAATAGCTGTTATATAGGCCAAACAGGGAGAAATTTCGATAGTAGATTTAAAGAACACTAAATATATTTTAGATTAAACAAAAAAAACTCCAACTTTGCTAACCACTTCCATTAAACAAATCATATTTTTCAAGACATAAATAATTTACAAATATTACATAAAGCACAAAAAGGAAGAAAATTAAATATTTTAGCAGCTATAGAAATCTACAAACATAATAAAGATAAGGAAACTACCCTCTTAAATAATCAAACGGATGTTTAGAATTCCATCCTCTTTGGCGTATTTTAGAAGGGTGTTTTTTAGATATATTTTTGAAGAAGGAATTTTATAAAAAGTTTTAAGAATATATTAAAAAATATTTCTTGAAATTTGGAAGAAAAAAACTTCTTTAAAGACCTGTAATTATGTCCATCATCATAAAAAAACATTAAAAAAATTTTTACTGTTACCAAAAAATACGTGATTTGCAAACAATGTCATTTGACCCTTTGTAATAAAATAATTTTAATTTAAGTTCACCGAAATTTAATGATGGGTAATTCCAAATTGTACCGGGAAATTTATTATAAATCCTAAATAAACCACCTTAGTTTGTGGTATTACCCTTGATAAAGTAGAAAACCTACGAAACTGCAGTAGCAGATAAATCAAAAATAAGTGACAAGTAACAAAATAATTCGTTTCATTTAATTTAGAAATTTCGTTCAGTTCGTATTTTATCTCATCATTCGTTTTCTTTTCCAAAAATAAATATTTTATTACTGCTCGATATTAAATTTTTTCCATTGCTGTAAAATCATAAAAGTTGTTCTATTTAAATGGCTGCCTCTCACAAACTAAATCACGCAGCGACTTGAAAAGAACCCCACACTAATCTTATGGAAATTGGATCCCGGTCAAATCAGCTGTAGTATGTTATGCTTCAAGCCATTCTGATCAAGAGTCTCCACGGACACAAAGTCCAAAAATGTATAAATTAGGAATTATCGAGCGTGGAATTAGTAAAAAAAACCGCTGAGAAAATGCTATTTTTGCGTTTTTTAAGGGACTTATTTTGACTAGAACATGATTTTACGAAAAATTCCAACGGGATTATATGTTTTTTGGGTTGCTAATTAGGAATATAATAATTATTTTAACCCATTTCGCTCCTACTTTCGCATATTGGCCATTTTGGCCATTTCTGGAGTGTTTTTTGATTTAATTCGTCTAGAACGTATTTTTGCGAAAAATTCTAACGAAATTTTATGTTTTTGAGTTAATAATTATGAATATAATAATTATTTTGAACCAACTTAATCCTATTTTCCAATAGCGTCTATTTTTGGCTAACTTTTGTCCCTTTTCTGGATTTAATTAGACTAAAACATATAAAAGTTATACTTTGTTTTCAACAACTCTGAGGAAATTGTTCGGAAAGAATAGTAAAAGTTATATTACTTATAATTAAGGAACAAAACCCAAAAATTAACAAAAATGGCCGTTAGTCTACAATAAGACCAATTTGGATTTAAATAATGAATATAGCCATAATCGGCATCGCAAAATTGGAATTTATCGTAAAAATATGTTCTAGTCGAATGAAATCCAATAAAGATTATAAAACTGCCTGCATGTGTGTGTGTATGCGAACTTAATGATATAGATTCATAACTCCCGGGATATTGCAAAATGTACGTAACTATACCGTCGGAGTTAACGTTACTCAATGTATACCACGTGGAGGTTGGGCGATCGGATTTTGTACATCTTGGCCCTGAAAAGGGCCGATCGGTTATCTTGGGTTTTTGAAATATTCAGAATAACACGTAGCCTGAAAAGTTTTTGGTCTAGCTACTTAAAACACATTTTTTTTTGCCAAATTCGACTTTATTTATCAATATACTCTTCTTTAAGAGCGATTCAATCAGTCCAACGCTTTTCTAACGTTTCTACACCTTTCTTGTAGAAGGATTCGTCTCTGCCTTCAAAATAGGCCTCAGTATCGGCAATAACTTCTTCATTGGAGCCAAATCTCTTTCCCACGGACATTTTTTGAGGTCTGCGAATAGATAATAGTCGATGGGAGCCAAATCTTAAGAATACGATGGATGAGGGAGCAATTCGAACTTCAACTCATGCAATTTTGCCAACGTAACCATTGACACGGAGCATTGTCTTGATGAAAGATCACTTTTTTCTTGTTTATTTTTGGCCGTTTCTTTGCGATTTCTGCCTTTAAACACACCAATAACTTTACATAATATTCGTTATTGATGGTTTTTCCCTTCTCAGCATAGTCAATGAAAATTATTTCATGCGCATTCTAAAATACAGAGGCCAAAACCTTCCCAGCCGATTGTTGTGTCTTTGGTCGTTTCGAGCAGCTTTCACCGGCTGCTGTCCACTCAGCTGACTGTCGATTTGATTCCGGTGTGTAGTGGTGGAACCATGTTTCCTCCATTGTCACATATCACATGAAAAAATCCTTTTTATTGCGCTTACAGGTCCAAACAGCGCTCAGAATCATCAACACGTTGTTTTTAGTCCACTGTGGGCAAACGCACTACCTATTTCGAACAGAGCTTATTCATGGCCAAATGTTCATGCAAAATATAACCAACACGTTCTTTTGATATCGTTAAGGTGTCAGCTATCTCACGCAATTTTACTTTACGGTCACCCCAAAGAATTTTGTGCATTCTTTTGATGTTTTCCGGTGTAACCACCTCATTTGGGCGTCCAGAGCGTTCAGCATCATTTGTATCTATACTACCGAGTTTAAATTCAGCATACCAGTAAATGAGAAGTGATTTTCCAGGGGCGGAGTACCCGTAACACTTATCAAGCCATTGCTTTGCTTGAACGGTATTTTTTCCCATCAAAAAATAGTGTTTAATCAACACAAGAAATTCGATTTTCTCCATTATTTTAAAAATATCAAAAGTAAACGTCACTAAAACCACTGTAACTTGTAAACTAATCGTCGAAATGTCATGAAATTTTGACACGTATCGTGTGGTACTTCTTCAAAATTATATGGATTTTTTGAAAAGGGCGACATCTATGTGTCAGACCAAACACTTTTCAGTCTACGTGTTATATTCTTAAAAAAGTTATTTACATTTACATTTTTCGCAAAAATATGTTCTAGACGAATTAAATCAAAACAAAGACTCCAGAAATGGTCAAAATGGCCAATATTCGGAAGTAGGAATTAAAATAATTATTATATTCATAACTAGAAACCCAAAAAGCATATAAACCGTTGCAGTTTTTCGTGTTCTAGTCGAAATAAGTCCTTAAAAAACGCATTTTCTCAGCGGTTTTTTTACTAATTCCTAATCTATACATTTTTAGACTTTGTGTCCGGGAAACTTTACATCAGAATGGCTTGAAGCCTAACATTCTACATTTTAAGCCGATTTGACCAGGATCCAATTTCTATAATATTAGTGCGGGGTTTTTGACAGGATTCTCGTGAAAGGTTATATTTACAAAAAACATAATTTTTTAAATAGTAGTTGCGCCATCTCTGGCCGAGGTCAGGTACTTATCACACAACTCTCGTATAATCACGTCTAAAAAAAGATAGATCTAACAAATTTACCTTAAATCTTTTATCTTGTAGCACCTTCTTGATTGCCACCAGTTCGTTCGTTTCGCACAGCTTGGCCTGGTAGACGACTCCAAAGCTGCCATTTCCAATAACTTTGGTATCGGTATAGGATACCTCTTGCGGTCGGTCGGGCCCCTGGCCGGGTGTGGCTACCACTGTGGTCACTTTGCTCCCGTCCTTGCCTGTATGGCCACCGGGAAAGAGAAATAGTGAAGTTAGAATATACATAACTTATATAATTACAAAATTGTGTAAGTAAATACTGACACCAAAGGCCACAATTTTGTTCTTGGCATACTGATTGACGTAAGAACTTTTTATTGCATATTTTCCTCAACAACAAGAGTTACTATGAAATGGGAAAAATACGTACACCTCGAATTTTCAAAAATTCGATTTTTTTTACGGATTTTTATTCTCTATACTTCTAAGAATTATTCAAAAATAATTATAAGAAAATTCCATTTCATTACAAAGTTACGCTATTAAATGTGACCTAACGTCGGATTGGGACCGCTACCTATTTTCAGACACTGTCTACAGTATTACTTAGTCAATTTTTAATATTTTTTAACTTTTTTTTTTAAATCTTAATAATTACTTTTTCTACAAAATGTCCAGAGGTTTTTTAATTTTTCTAATAGACAATTTTTTATAAATAATTAAACATAAATTTTTTGATCGAAATTTGCATGCTTAAGTTTGAAACATTGTAAATTTTTTATTTTTCTTAAAAAAAATTCTTTCCCAATTTTTAACTACCATATTATTTTATATTATTATTACATTATGTTCCTCACATACCATCGTCTTTATGCAATGAACTCATTCTTTAACAAAAAGAAGCAGACAAAATGGACATTAGCCCAGATAATAGAACACAGAATGAAATAGACTACGTTCTTTCTAACAGTAGACAAATGATAAGAGGACGTCACAGCCTTGAACTCTTTTAATATAGGTAGTGACCACAGACTACTTAGAGCAATAATTCGTGTTGCCAGCGAGAACAAGCATCGCCATAACAAAAAGAAATATACTAAAATAGATACATACAGATACAAACTGAAATCGAATGCCTCAAAATTGAACCAAGAAATTAAACGGAGACCGGATAATCTGGCCGCTAGATGACCAAGGAACGATTTGAATAGACGGGATGAATCGTTGGCGGCAGTTCTTAGAGAACCAGCTGAGAAAGTAGCAAAGGCAGACAGACAAAGACTTGATAAGCTAAGCGACGAAACAAAGGCAAGGATCGAGTTTAAACAAAAACTATTTAGAGAGGCAGATACCATGAATTTAAAGAGGTAGCGAAAAAGACAAGACGAATGGTGAGAATAGACCTGCGAAGATACTATGAGACTGAAGCAGAGAAACAAATTGAAAACAACAAAGGGTTGAAAAGCCTCAGAAACAATAATAAACGCCACATCCTTAGCCTTAAGAACGAAAATGGAGTAGAGAGATAGGAATGAGATGCTAGAGATTTCAAGAGAGTTCTATGAAAGAATATGAGAGCGTGATACAGGAAGAGAAGATAGCACAGAAAAACCTAAGATACGAGTAATGAATGTTGGATCTGAGGAAATATCCATCATATCCATTAATGAAATACTGTATGAGTTGAAGAATATGCAAAACAATAAAGCAGCAGGAGAAGACGGAGAGGATATTGAGGTTTTGAAACCTGCAGACAACGATACACTTATAAGCCTCTGCGAACTTTTTAACCAATCCTTAGAAGAGGGGAAGATACCAAATGGTTAGAACAACTCAATTATTGTGCTTTTATATAAAAAGGGAGATAGTGTTGATTTGGAGAACTATCGACCAATCAGCCTTCTTTCCCAGATCTACAAGTTATTTATAAAAATATTCATGAATAGAATAACAAGAAAATTGGACGACTATCAACCCATAGAACAAGCTGCTTTTAGAAGAGATTATAGTATATATAAGCATCTCCTAACAATGATAATCTTGACAAAGAAAGCTGTAGAGTATAACTTTGAGATCTGCTTAGCTTCTGTCGACTTTCGAAAGGTATTCGACACAGTGAAACATTGGGCTTTTTTCAGAGCACTGGAAAATGCGAGAGTGGACTCCAGATATGTGGAACTCTTAAAGTATATGTATATATATATATATATGTATATATATATATATATATGTATATATATGTATGTATATATATATATATATATATATATATATATATATATATATATATATATATATATATATATATACGAGGCTGGTTTGAAAAATCCGTGCAAAAATAAAAACTACTTATGTGCTTGGGGTAAACCTTTTTTATTTTTCGACATAGTCTCCTTTTAGGCTTATACACTTCGTCCAACGATGTTCTAGTTTGTTGATCCCTTCCGAATAATAGGATTTGTCCAAGTCTGCAAAATATCCATTAGTGTCTGCAATCACCTACTCGTTTGAATAAAATCTTTGTCCCGCCAGCCATTTCTTCAAATTGGGGAACAAATAGTAGTCCGAGAGAGCTAAGTCTGGAGAATAGGGGGATGTGAAACGAGTTGGAATCCTATTTCCATTAATTTTGCGACCACAACTGCTGAGGTGTGTGCTGGTGCGTTGTCGTGATGGAAAAGGACTTTCTTGTGGGCCAATCGCGGGCGTTTTTCTTGCAGCTCGGTTTTCAAACGGTCCAATAACGATGAATAATATTCAGCTGTAATAGTTTTACCCTTTTCCAGATAGTCGATGAGGATTATCCCTTGCGAATCCCAAAAGACAGTCGCCATAACCTTTCCGGCCGAAGGAACGGTCTTCGCCTTTTTTGGTGCGTAACCTCCACAGGCCGTCCAGAACGTTCAGCGTCACTTGTGCCCATATGGCCAGTCCGAAAATTTTGAAACCACTTATAAACTGTTCTAATCGAAGGTGCAGAGTCACCGTAATGTTTATCAAGCTTCTCTTTAGTCTCCTGAGGCGTTTTGCCTTTCATAAAGTAATGTTTAATCACCACACGAAATTCTTTTTCGTCCATTTTCTGAAAATCACTCGACTTCCTTGATTCACACGAATGCCAAACACAAAGAAATAGACCAATATGGCTGAAACTTGGTGTGCGTTCATTCAAGAGATGCTACTAACTAAACATGACCTCGATACGCGCCGGTGGTGCCATCTCTCGGACCAGCCTCGTATATATATAATAATGCCACTTCAACTGTTTATATTAATAAAAAAAACCAGACCAACGGCTGAAACACCTGAGGTATGCCGATGATATCGTTATCATAGCTGAAAATACTGAAGACCTCCAACAGATGCTGATAGAACTGGACATCGAATGTTCGAAAATAGGCCTCAACATGAACATCTCCAAGACCAAAGTCATGTGCTACATGGATCCGTTGATCGAAACAAACAACGAAATATGTGGAAAATGTGTATCTGGGGCACACAATTGCATTAGGCAAAGAGAACCAGTTGAAATCGACAGACGAAGGAGACTCGCCTGGGGTACATTTGGTAGACTCGGAGACACACTCAGGAACAAAAATATACCAATGAGCAGACACTCAGACTCTGACTCTAACGAAAAAAATCTATGCACAAATTTAGAGTTACACAAAGAGCAATGGAGAGGCAGATGCTGGGAATATCTGAGGGACCGAAAGAGAAATGACTGGAACCGAGGGGTGACAAAATGCAGAGATGTAGCAGAGGCTGTGGCGGAACTGAAATGGAATTACGTGGGACATATAGCTTGTGATTAAGAGAGAAGATGGCTACACACTATTTTAAAATGGAGGCCGTATCTCGGAAGATCTCCGATGGACAGACGATATCGAGAAATCAGCGGGATTAATGTGCTATAGAAGAGTCCAATGCCGAGAGAGATGGCGATCAATGAGGGAGGCCTATGTTCACGAATGGACTTCGGAAGGCTTACGAGATGAGATGATATTATTTTACAAGATTAATTTTTATTCTTGCGGATTGGATTCAGTGGTCCATTTAACCTAATAAAAAATAATGTTAACATTTAAAAAAAAAATTCTTATAATTTAAAGTATAATAAAAATATACATATAATCGCCATTCTTTTGTATTATTCACTTAATAACCTTTAGAATATTTTTTTTAAAATATACATACTTTTTGCAGCGCCCAGGTGTATGTAACCCCATGAACGACTATGAATACAAGCCTAAGAATATAGAGTGCAACGTAGACCAGAAACGGCATTGACTGGAAGATGGCATGAATTCAAAAATTAAGCGCAATTCTGATCCTTCAATGACGCAAAAGATAAGTGAAATGTAACATGTTGAAAAAGTAGTATATATTTTGTTCGCATAATAAAACAAATAGGCACTTGAAAAGCTATCTGCGAAATATCACAAAATTGGTATATTAACCAGATCGGCGACGCCCTGCAACGCAAATCCTGAATTCAAATTTAGATTAGCAAGACGCACTCTTTATACCTAAAATCAAAACAACTATATTGGGTTATTTTTCTGTGGATTAGAGGTCATTTCAATCAAGGATCAACAATTGAATTATGTATAAATCTGTCGATTTAAATAAGGTCAATGTTGGAATATGGTACGTAGACAAAGATTGCCGTAAGTTAACCTATCATTTCAAAGCACGTGTTAGAATAGCTGAATATTAGAAGAGAATTAAAACATTCTAGCATAAATTTATTACTGTTGGCTAGGCACGAAGACAATTATAATTTTCCTATATTTTTAGTGTTCCATAGGGAACACTTATAAGGTGTCTTTGATGTCTGTCCGTCTGTCAAGCCCGATTTTCTCCGAAACTATTTGACATAGAAAGTTGAAATTTAGCACTAATATAAAAATTGATGGCCTCATCAAAGTCGTATAGTTTTGGAAGCTAAATTTTGACTTAAGGGGTTAGTTTTGGGAATGAAATCGGAAATGGAAAAAAAATTACCAGGTCATCGAATGTGAATTAAAAATGACAACTTGTAAAAATACGACGTCAAAAATATATATATGTAATACTTGCGCACACTTTTGGATTATTTTTAAAAAATTGCGAAAAATCGCTGTCCCCCCTTATCTCGAAAAGTACTGATAAAATATTTTTGAAAAAATCCTAATATTCTCCACAGGGTGTAGAATGAACGAAAATTAACGTGCGTGCATTACCTTTAATAACTTATCTGGTATATATATATATATATATATATATATATATATATATATATATATATATATATATATATATATATATATATATATATATATATCAAAGGTGTCAAACTCAATTTTGCAGAGGGCCATATATTAAATTTAGAATGTGTAGGCGGGCCAGATTCAAATAAAAAAAATGTACTGAATTATTATAACATTTTATTTATTTCTGAGGTTTCAACAAAAAATATGTATATAAAAATAAATATAAACAAAGTATTTACGTTTTTTGTAGCAGGAGATGAATTTTGCTTGGTCAAAATAACAGCATTGTGCGCTTAACACTAGTGTGTTTCAAACCTAAATGGTCTTTGCTCCTTGTGTTCGGTTAAATTGTCAAATTTAGAATAGTTTTGTGTAAGATCCATCAACACTTTTTTCTGTTTTCAATACAACTATGGGAAGGAAAAAGCACTGTTCTCAAGAAAAACGTGAATTGATAGGAAAATTGCGTCGTGATGGAAAATCTTACATGCAGATTAATAATATTTTGGGATGCTCAGCTAAAATGGTAGCAAACGCTTTAAGATGTCAACCTACACCTGAAACTCGCGGTCGTAAACGCAAAACTACATCCAGACAGGACACACTTATAGTTCGAGCTTCAAAAGCAAACCCATTTGCTTCGTCAACACAACTTCAGGAGATTGTGGGAGTGGATGTAGCTCCTAGGATGATACGACGACGACTTAAAGAAGCAAAGTTACCAGCAAGAAGTCCGCGTAAGGTACCCTTGTTAAATAAAAGACACAGAAAGAGGCGATTAGAGTTCGCGAAGGAACATATTGAATGGCCTCTATTTAAATGGCGTAATATACTGTGGTCCGACGAAAGCAAAATTGTATTATTTGGAAATGTAGACCGCAGAACATAGGTTAGACGCCCTTTAGGAACCGCATATCAGCCTCAGTACACTATTAAGACAGTTAAACATGGAGGTTCAAAAATAATGGTATAGGCATGTTTCTCCTACTTCAGAGTAGGACCTATATTTTGGATTAAAAACATAACGACCGCCAGTGTTTATGTTGAAATTTTACAGGACGTTATGTTGCCCTATGCAGAATATGAAATGCCACTTAAATGGGTTTTTATGCATGACAATGACCCAAAACATAGCAGTCGATTATGTAAACAATTTTTAGATGTCAAGATTTGGTTAACTCTATGCCGCGACGTTGTGAAGCTGTCATAGCCAATAAAGGGTATACAATTAAGGTGTGTCTGATGCTCATAAAAGAAAAATATTGTTAATTAGTTGTACAGTTTTTTTTTAACAGCAATTTTAGTAAAACACTGCTATTATTTTGTCCACCATAATTTTTAGAAATTTGTCGTTTTTCTTTGATTTTTAAGAATTTAATTAATTAGCCTTATATTACTTTGATGCATCTTAGGTGGGCTTCAAAGTTACCATATTTATGTTTTAGTTGTTCTATTAAAAAAACTTAATAAATATGTTTTGATAAAAATTTAGTAAGCACTGCTATTATTTAGACCACAATTTTTTTTATATATATATATATATATATATATATATATATATATATATATATATATACATATAGTCCTTGGCCAAATTATTAGACGCACTGCAAGATTTCATGTAAAAAATATTAATTACCGAGTGATATTGTACCGTTTTATTATTTTAAATTGATTTGTTTTTTATTTTTATATTATCCAATCAATTACCTATTGATTTGACATAAATAAAACAGCATTAATTTAGAAAAGCATAAGTTTATTAAGTTTTAAAGAAAAGTGAAATTAATGTTAGTAAAAGTCAATATTTAGTTGAGCCACCTTTAGCCGCTATCAAAGCTTTAATTCTGCGCGGCATGCTATCAATGCAAGATTGTACTGTCCCCTGCATTTGAGGATGATGATTCCACACATGAATAATCTTTTCTAGGAGCTGGGTTTTGTTGGTAATCACATCTTTAGCCACTTCTCTTTTCATCAGCTCCCACACATTTTGCCAATGGGTTCATATCAGGGCTATTACCCGGCCAATCCAACAGAGGGATATTTTTTTCTGTCAAAAAAGCTTTAACAGACCGAGCAGTGTGGCAGGGAGCTCCATCTTGCATGAAAGTGAATGGTTCCCCATTTGGAAACCATTCTCTGAGCTGCGGAATCAACCGATTTTGTAATACTTCTTTGTACTGATCTTGCCTCATTATTCCTTTGACGACGTACAGACGTCCAGTGCCCTTGCCGCTGATGACTGACCAAATCATCACTTTGGTGGGATGTTTAACCGTCGGGACGACACAATCAGGATGAAACTTTTCTCCATGACGACGACGCACATACTGAGCTTTATTCTGCAAAATTTCGAATGTGCTTTCGTCACTGAAGCAGACCTGTCAAAAATAGGAAAAATATATAAACTTCCATGTTTATTTGCTTTATTTAACTAAAAATGATAATAATGTATCAATTATTGATTAAATTGCTGTATCTTACCGATCTCCAGAAGTCCACATCTTTGTCTTGCCATTGTTTGGCCCACTTCAGGCGCTTTGCTTTCATTGCAGCTGTTAACTTGGGCTTCCTGGCGGGGCGACAGGTCTTAAAATCTAATTCTTTCAATTTTCTTCGAACAGTGCGCTCAGAAGCATTTACGCGAGTTGTGATTTTATTACCTTTGTGGTAGCAAATCTGTTTTCTACACAAATTTTCTTCAAACATCTCTCTGACCGTGGAGTGAAAATTGGTTTTCTACCACATCTTTTCTTTCTTTTCGGGCTTAATTCCTTCCCTGACTCAAAAACTCTTAAGAAACATAAAATTACTAAAAAAAATACAGTGCGTCTAATAATTTGGCCAGGGACTGTAAATCCTTAAGTCAAAATTTAACTCTAAAAAGTACACAGCTCTGATTGGGGCATCAACTCCTACATCTGTGACACATTTCTATGTCAAATAGTTTCGAAGAAAATTGGGTGTGACAGACGGAGACCGAAGTGATTCCATAAGTGTTCCCGTACGGAACACTAAAAAACAAGTTTGTCAAGGGGCAAAATTGTATTTATTTCAATAAATTAAGTAGTTTAAACTTTTCACCTGA
Organism: Pachyrhynchus sulphureomaculatus; assembly: GCA_019049505.1. Classification (NCBI taxonomy): domain Eukaryota; kingdom Metazoa; phylum Arthropoda; class Insecta; order Coleoptera; family Curculionidae; genus Pachyrhynchus; species Pachyrhynchus sulphureomaculatus. Next base: position 192,795,781 of record CM032449.1, read on the forward strand.
AAAAATCAATTTTTTATTTAAATTATGAAGAAACATAACTCCACTAAAACACATTTTGTTAAGTAAACTTTCCTACGCGTTGATTTGTGCGCGTTTTACATAATAAATAAATGTATATAAAAAATGAATTAATAAGGTTATTATTTTTGTTAGAGTTTCTTGTTTTACATACGATCATTATCATTAAATGTAAGGAACTATTTATTTGACCGAAACGAACAATAAAATATAGCTAACCAAACAGTATTTCTAGCGTTTTAGTTAAATTTTCTAATTCGCAAACATTAAATTATTGTTTCCCTGCTAAATAGTATTATAGGTTATGTCAACAGACAGATCTAGGCTCTGTTTGTTTGGGAAGTTATGTTCAGAAAAATACTATTTTTTCAGCAAACACCAGAGCAAAGACAACTGATTTATTTATTTTTTTTGAGGTCACCAACAATTACCTCTTTCCCTATATAGTACTTTTTAGAAATAATGAAAAAACAATAACAAAATTTTAGATTTCAATCTAACTTTGATGTATTATATGAATTATGTTGGGAATGTGGAATCTTTGGCACAATGACACTACTCAGTAGATATCACCACTACACCAAACGCTTTATTTTTGCACTCGACGAGTGGTTCGCTAAACATGTTAGCTTCATCAGAAGTAATGATTAACTAAAGCTAAACTACAAATCTACCCTATTTATACTTAGCCTAACACCTGGATTACTCAGGCGGAACTAATGGCATACGCGAGGCCATCAGTTCCGCTCAAGTAACCAGAAGAGGGGAATATAAGGAATAGGCCCTCTGTCTTTATTTAAACTACTTTTAGATTTTATAATTTATATACTTTCGTATGAGTTCAACAACCTCCTATCAGATACATTTTTGATCAATCTTAGATTATCTAAGGTTGGCTGATTTAATAAGGTAGGCCTCACCTTAGTCTACAAGTCATCAGACAATCTGAGGAATATTCTAGGAAATCCCAAAGATAAGATTCCTAATTGTGAGAAAAGTGGAATTCATGAAATTAGTTGTAATGATTGTGACAAAAAGTATGCTGGGCAAACTGTAGGATTTGATAGGAAATTGCTGAATGTATACGAAAGTATAGAAATTATAAAATGTAAAAGTAGTGTAAATAAAGACAGGGGGCCTATTCCTTACAGTCCTCTCTACTGGAATCAATGGTCTCGTCTATGCTATCAGTTCCGCCTGAGTAATTCAGATGTTAGGCTAAGTATAAAAAATAACTGGTCAAGTGCACGTTGAACTTGCGCAGTTAGTGTTCCGTACGTTGATTACTTTTAAAAAACCTTTAAAAAAAAATTTGTTACAGAGGTATAAAATGATCAGTGCCTTCACAAAACACACCCCAAATGAGTTTTCAACAAAGTTTGTTTCCAATCTTTCCTGAAATCTAATGACCTTGAAATTTTTGTTTTTTTTATATACCAGATAGATTATTAAAGGTAATGCACTCGTGATAATTTTCGTTTAATCTACACCCCGTGGAGAATATTCCGGAATTTTTTCAAAATTTTTTGATAAGTACTTTTCGAGATAAGGCGGAGGGACAGCGATTTTTCGCTATTTTTTTAAAATAATACAAAGAAAAGTATGCGCAAGTATTACATTATATATATATATATATATATATATATATATATATATATATATATATATATATATATATTATTATATATATATATATATATATATATATATATATATATATATATATATATATATATATATTTTTACTCGTGTTTTCACAAGCTTTCATTTTCACTTCCGATTTCACCCCCCAAAAACTAACCCCTTAAGTTAAAATTTAACTCTCAAAACTATATGGCTCTGATGAGGCCTATATTATTACCAAATTTCAACTTTCTATATCAAATAGTTTCGGAGAAAATCGGGTGTAACAGACAGACAGACAGACACCGAAGTGATCTTATAAGTGTTCCGTACGGAACACTAAAAAGGTAGATTTGTAGTTTAGCTTTAGTCAATCATCGCTCCTGATAAAGCTAACATGGTTAGCGAAACGCGCGTTGAGTGCAAAAATAAAGTGTTTTCTGTACTGGTGATATATACTGAGTAATATTATATGAATATTAAATTTGAGATCGATATCGTTTCGTCTAGGAGTTCTCGTGCCAAGAGGAAGACAGAAATGAAAAACTACGTTTTGAGTTATCTACGGGCACAAAAACGTAAGAAATGCAAACCTCTCGGAATGTGATTTTTTCAAGAAACACCATACTTTCTTTAGAAAGGAGAGAATAATTTCTTGATATCATTAATAAAAGAAAACATTAGATTAAAGATAAGGTATGTATTTTTTGATATCTAATACATTAAATACAGTCTGTCAAGTAAGAACGTGTTCGCGATAATTCATTTTTGGTAGATGTCATTCTAGCAATTCAACAAAAAATCGGTAGAGGGAACCTTTGTCTACGACGCATTATAGTAAAAGTATCAACCGATTCCGAACTTTCGTCGAAATCACGTAAAATCCCAAATGAGTCACTTGTTTGCGTATCGGCTCGAGGCAGTGTTTAGTTGTTCCCATCCAAAGGGGCCTAAAATGACATTCCGCGGCCACTAAATATCTTAAAAAGTTGGTGTCGTTTGTGACAAAGTGGATAAATCATTTTAACGACACGAAAAATTTCGACGACTTGCCAAAACATGGCTCGGTAGGCCAAGTCACTCCGAAGGTCGAAAAACGAACGCATCAGGGAGCGGCAAAATTAAGAAACTGTCCCATGAGACTGTTCGACAACATCTTCGTGGTAATGATATCAAATTCCGAAGCATGTCGAAGAAACCTTTGCTCATTACGTCGCGAAGCGACTCGCTTGGGCCCACGTTAAGATACTAGAATGGCCCTCACAATCGCCGGACGCTAACCCTGCTGAAAATGTTTGGTGACTTGAGAGAAAGCTCAGAGGAAAAACTCTAACGATTTTGATTCAGTTGTCTCGCAAGATTCGAAAAAATTGCAGAGTATACAGAAAATCTCATCGGCGGTATGCCTCGAAGATGCCCTGGACAACTTACTAAGGTAATTGCGTTGTTGTTACCACACCAAAGAATACACTGATGGCAAAAAGTGTTCTCGAAACACATTTTTTTTAAGAATACGAGCGGTCACGTTCTTAGTTGTATTGAAATCTGTGTTTTTTTTTGTATTTTTTAATCATTTATTTTTTATAAACAAAACATTTACTTTATTAGTCAAAGTATCTGCTTTTGGAAACTACCACGTTTTCACACTTTTCAGACAGAAGGTGAATGCCACGGCATCACTTCCCTTAGAACCTCACATCTTCTAGGGAATCAATCTGAAATTTATTTTGTTTAAATTTATTTTTGCGTTTTACTCTAAACTTTTGCTTCTATTCAAGTTGTCTAATTCAAACGAAGCAGAATACTGGAAGTAGTACTAATAAACGAATAAATTTGACGCAAGTACTACTTTGATAGTTAAATGCACCCCAGATTCTTCAGCGACTTCGCGCTACTCTTTAAGTGTTTCCGTATTTGCTATTCGAAATTATGGCTCATAAGGATTAGAAACACTTAGTGGCGATATCGATGCACCTAACATTCTGACTAATGAAGATCGCGATCGTCCACATCCCAAAAAAAAAAAACCTTTTTGTCCCGATATTAGCTCCTTATCAACCTTGATGTCAGAGTTAATGCCACAATAAAAACGTAGAATTTCTCTTAAATCTTTCAGAAATTACAATAGCTGGGTAAAAAATTGTCGAAAGAAAAAAAAGACAATGAATTATAATTAAAAAAAAGAGAGTAAGAAAACAATGCATTAAAGATTAATGAATTATGACCCTATATATGAATCATAGTAACAATTAATACACTTGGAAATAAGGAATATTAATGGATATTTATATATCATGCAAAGGTATGAGTAAAACAGTATGTACAAATAACTATTAAAATTCCTCAAAATTGATATTATAAAAATTCTCTCGTAGAACAATTACTACAAACAAAAAATGACTGTGACCGCCAACGTCCCTTCTCTACCCGACACCGTGTGACTTCGGGTTGTTCTCTCATATGAAGGTGAAGTTTAAGGTTCGAAACGGTAGTCGAATCCCAGTCGACACTGGAGGCAGTGACAGCATTGACCTTCCAAAAAATGTTCGACCAGTGGAAAAACCGGTGGACGCATGCGGGTGCAGGAGGCCTACTTCTGGTTCGGTAACTTTTGGAACGCACTAAGTATACTTAAAGAACGTGCGAAAATCTAATATAAAATTTCTGATCTAGGTGTCATTCGTCGTATAAGATTTTGTAACCGGTAGGAAAATTATTAGTTTTAATAAAGCCCAGCCACAGTAAACAATAAAACATAGTAGCGACAGTCCGACTCGGCACCTTTGATTTCAAGGGGTTCGAGTTTGCAAAAAATGAATTTTGCTGATTGAAAGGTAGAAAAAACAAGAGAATAGTTTTTTGGAAACATTTTTTTATCACGTTCTTATTAAAATAGATATATAAAAAACAGGGAAAATGGCAAAAGATACAAGGAAAAAATATATTTGGCCTCGACGCTTTTTGCACATTATTCAGTTAAATATCTCACTGTTGAATTTATATTTCTCAACTATTAGAGATATTGTCCGGGAGGGAAAAATGTTCATGTTGAGAATATCTCTCTGCAAACCTTCAGCTTCGCGCGTATACCAGGTGTACAAATATATATGAATTAAAAAAAAAAAACACGTAAATGGGATACGTGGTTCTCGAGTGATAAGCGCACTAACGGACAAACAGGCAGACAGACAGAGAGACGTTGCATTTTATATATATTATAGAAGATTATAGATAACCTGGGCAAGGAACAAATGTATGAATGAAAAAAAAAAAAACATGTAAATCGGATAAGTGGTTCTCAAGTCATAAGCGCACTAACGGACAGACATACAGACAGAGAGACGTAGCATTATATATATATATATATATATATATATATATATATATATATATATATATATTATATTCTTTACTACATGATATTATTCCATATTTAATGATTTAGGCAGTGTATTGCAAGAGAATGCGCTAGCCGACTATTATCGTCAGTGCTTATTCCTTATGTTTCCTAACGTAATAAAATATATCCTATAACTTGGCCAAAGAACATATGGATGTTTTAAAAAAAGCACGTAAATCGGATAAGTGGTTCTCGAGTGATAAGCGCACTAACATACAGACAGAGAGACGTTGCATTTATATATATTATAGATATTAGAAATAAAGAATTATGATTAAATTACTTTTCAGGTTCTTTGGGACATCTAAAAAAAAAACACTTTTTTGGAGATACCACATATATTTTTACAAGCACTAACCGCACAATAAAAACTTCCTCTTAACATCTTTTTAATAATTATTTTCAATTAAAACGTCAAACGAGTCATTTACTTATTGGAAAATTATTAATAATGAATTTCAGAGCACGTTATAAAGATTCTCCTTGAAATCCAGATATAAAGACAACCCGTGACCGCGCTGGCAGCCATGTTGTTGGTATGATAGGGGACGCATGCGTGCTAAAAAAACAGGACCTGAGTTTTCTTGAGTGTCGATACTGTGTTTTATCTTTACTAGGGCTCAGCTTTATAACTTGAATGAGCTTAGTAGTGCTAATTTTCAACCAGTAAATGTTATATCCATTGCACCCTACTGTACCATATACAAAAATAATTCCTGTTTTTTTAATGCCGACTATTAATATAAAAATTAGTCTTATGTCGAAATGACTCACCAAAGGATATCGCCAAATCAACTAAGCAATTATTCGTACGTAAATTATCTGATTGTAATCAAGCTAGCTTCCAATCACCAATTGCGATGAAAAATAACTGCAATTATTATGTTAATAGATTATTTTAGATGTTATCGAGCAAAATATCGCCTCATTGAGTTTTCTTTATATTTTCGAAACATCAGAACTTACTGGTACGAAAAATTATACGAAAGACGGAACGAAAATTATCGATTTTATTTTAATTTTCGAAACACACGAAGAAACCTCATGCTCAACCGTGTTCAAGATATTCAACTTGTAACTTATGAATAAAATTTTAGCTACGTTTGTTGCGCAGACATTTTTTATGCCAGAAAAAAAAAACCGGCCAAGTACAAGTCGAACTTGCGCAATTAGTTCCGTAATTAGGTCCCTTACATGTATATATCTTAAGATTGAACATGTATGTTCACGTTTTTTCTTAGTCAATAATGTATAATTGTTATAGCATCTATCTAATAGCCAATAAATCAATGTAGCTCAATGTAGAATCTAGTAATAAAAGTTTAAAACAAATATTTACTACCTAAATATTTGTTTAATTATCAACAAATAAAATAAAATTATTTTACCTCGGTACAACGACGCGCGATGAGGTAGCAGTAATGTAGTGAAAAGTATATTTAAAAAAACTCCACCATATTATCATGTAATATAATATTTTTTAATACCAGATAAATTATCGTAAACGTGATAATTTTCGCTCAATCTACACTTTATGAAGACTATTCCAGAATTTTCTCAAAATTTTTTAATCCGTACTTTTGGCGATAGGGCGAAGGACTGCGATTTTTAGTCATATAATACAAAGAAAAGTGTGCGCAAGTATTACATCATATATATTTTAGAATTCGTGTTTTCACAAGCTTTAATTTGACACCCCACTCGATGATCCGGTAAATTTTTTTTTTCACTTCCGATTTCACCCCTCAAAACTCACCCCTTAAGTCAAAATTTAATTCTCAAAACTACACGGCTCTGATTGGGTCATCAATTCCTATATTTGTGCTAAATTTCAACTATATATGTCAAATAGTTTCGGAGGAAATAAATAGTTTCGTAGAAAATCGGGTGTGACAGACAGGCAGACACCGAAATGATTACATAAGCGGAACACTAACAACACGGCTTCGACAATATATACGTGTAGCAGAAAAGTAACGAAACTAAATAATTCAATGACTGTCATACCATACGCACTTAATCGTCGGATTTAGCATCCTGTGACTTCGAACTGTTCCTTCATATGAAGATAAAAGGTTGCAATTTCGAGACGCTAGAGGACGAGGTGCTAAAGGTAGCGACAGCATCGACCTTCCAAAGATCAGTGGAAGAAATGATTGGACCACTTCGTTCGGGTGCAGGGAGGCTACTTTAAGGTGACGGGAGTCACAACGCCCAAAATTAACTCCTTCACATTTTATAGGGTTTGTCCGGGAATTTTTGGGTCGCACCACATGTGTAGAAAGCACCTTCTGACAAGTTGAATGTGAACAAATCTAGAAGAAAGCTAGGAAGTGTGGGCAAATCGCGATAAAATAATAGTAATTTTTTCATAATTCTGCGTACAGTTTTCTGTTGTACCGCTACAGAAGTTGTAAATCACGTCTGGCTGACATTCATCATCATTATCAGCCACTTCTCGTCCACTCCTAGACATAGGCCTCTCCAAGCTCCCCCATTCGTCCCTAATCTGAGCCCTCCGACGCCAATATATTCCACCTATCCTGCGCACATCGTCTACCCATCTCGTTGGTCATTAATTTTTACGTGGTAAGTAGTATTTTGATGGATATTTTCAATAATTTCAGTATATCTGGAGTCTATCCTGGCACTTTGGAGTGACTTGAATATTGCCCACATCTCAATACTGTGAAACGCCTTTTGAAAATCAACAAATGCAAAATGGATATGGAAGTTGTATTCATGCTTTTTCAATTATTTCTCTCGTATGGAGATGGTCAATGGTGGTCTATCTCTTTCGGAATCCGGCCTGTTCTACGGGTTGGTAGAAGTCGAGTTTCTTTGTTAGCTAGGATAACAACCTGATGAATCCCCAGTTCTCTATATTTGTTATATCCACTTTTTTAAATATCTGCACACCACTTCTGCATTATTCCAACCTGTGGGTGTTTCCCCTTCTTCTAGAAATTTGTTCATAAGTAGTCTTATAGGGTTTATGATAGTGTTCTCCCCTAGTTTAAGCATCTCCGACGTTATTGGGTCTTCCCAGGGCATTTTCCATTCTTTATTTGTTTTAAGGCTTCTTTTATTTCAGAGTTTCTGATCCTGTATTTGTTACGACTTTTCTTGTGTAATGGGCTTATTTTGGCTGACATTACTCGGACATAAAATGGCAAAATGATAAAATAGAAGAAAACCGAAATAAAAATTAAATTAGTTTGAACAATTAGAATTAAACAAAAATAGCAATTTGTCCCTGAACGGAGTAAACCAAACCAATTATTTATTTACAATTGTAATCGTTAAAACACTCGCCGCTATCACTCGTAAATAATGAAATTCTAATCATAGAGGCAGTCAGCTGATTCCGACTTACGACGCAATTTTTATGATAATTACTACCATAATAATTTCAATGTTACATAGTTTGATATCATAATAGGATCGGTTTGATTTGTTTGTTCTTGTATAAAATTTTATATTATTTGCAGCTGGCTTACTATTATCTATAATGAACTCAGGTTTGAACTGGTAAAGTCAGTGGTTACACCACTGAGAACGGGAAAAAATGTGTTACTGATAAAAATCTGTCCTGTCAATAGATCAAGGCGCATTTTTTTATTCAGCAATGGATCCACCAATGACATTGCTGGCACCAATTTCGTTAACAAATTGTCTGGTGATTCATAGCAACATGTTTCTAGACTGTTGCATTAACCAGGCTCTCAGCGGTTGCTACAAGTTCCCATGGTGTTTTTCAAGTAGGGTTTGTTCATGAACAAAACATCCTCATAATACGAGGGTAATTTCTTTAGCATAGCGTAATAAGAAAGGGAGAAATGGACTAAAAGGTATTGATGAAAAAAGATCCCAGGTCTACGGCAATGACGGTCCATCTAATTTTCAAGTAAAACATTGGTCCAAACCGTTTCAATGCAGCCGAGACTCAATTCAGGATGATCCCAGATCAGATAGACGCGTTGAGGAAAAACTGAGGAAACTTATCGGATTTGTTAAGACTTTGCTGCTGTCAAATCGAAGAATGTATATGCCAGTACCTAATAAAAAAGCAGAAGTACCTAAAATTACAATTATTAAACTTGTGCATGAAGATTTAGGGATAAAAATGGGACAGTAAAGATGTTCTTTTTCTTTTCCCATAATCAGAGAGAAAAATAGTTATGTTGTGAGTTATGGCAAAGAAAGTGGCGGGTAAAGAGAAAGCCGAGAGAAATATAATGAAATAGAAGGATGGGGTTATTACAGGAAAGAAACTCAGGGCAGGGCTTTGAGCGGAGACTTACCCGAAAGTGAGTAAACAAACTTGCCTTGGTTGAAAGATTCACCCAAAAGTGGGAAAAAGAGTCTCAAAGAAAATTTTGGTTAGAAAGTAAAAGGCTTAAGTTTTCTTGTGCAAATTTACTATTTGTAAGTAGCTTCCTAAAGTTGCCTCCAAGGATGGCAAACACGGTTAAATTTGATCTTACTTCGGTTAAAAAGTGTATTATTCATTACATTAAAAGAGGAAAACAAGAGTTGTCAAGAAAGTACAGAACTCGAATATTACATTGTAAATATTCAACAAAATAATAAAAACTGACCTGATTTAATCTTTGCAGTTGAAATATATTTATCTACAGAATCATCGTCCAAAGATTCTTTTACTCCTCTTCGTCTTTCTCTAAGAGCCTGACCGGCCATATTTTCATTCGTTTAATGTAACTCTCTAAAAATTTTGTAATATAACAACGTCTAGAACAATGCTGAAACTTCCAAAAAAATTTTTAATACTTTTCTAATGGATATTTTCGTGAAAAGATTGGTGACAAACGTCACTAATTTGACTTTAAAAGCTGAACGTCGAAAAAGCTACCTCTATAAATTTTTTACAGCAATTGTTGTGGAGTAAAAAGTTATGCAGAAATATTAGTCACAGAAGTTGTAACGTTTTTAGAAGTTTTAACAAAAGACATCAACAAGTCAGAAAAAGCGTTTTTCCGTTCTTACCTCGCAAAACATCACAAAAATATTAGCATTTTTAGAACTAGGAATTACAAGTTCTTCAAATAAGCGAGTTATAGATGTGGATGGTCGCTAATGGATTTTACCTAGCGATAATACAAGACAACAATTTTTTTTCTTTTCTTTTCTATACGTATTTTGGGTCGCTGAAAACGAATCCGTTGTCCGTTTCGACCCAGCACGTCTGTTTTTACGTAAATCAAAGAAATAAAATCTCAAAATTATATAAGTAAAATCACCAAAATAAATATCCAGATTCAAACCTAAGTTAACTTAATTGATTAAAAATTTGCAAGCCTAGAGCTTACAAATTAAATTCCGTATATAAACTATAAACTGGAATAACTTCTAACAAAACCAACACAACCTAACCTAGTCCGGGAACTTTCGGGTATAACCACGTATGTGTTTTAGAAAATAATACTGTCGCTGTTATTCTTCCAACCAAGACGTTTATTTTCCAAAAAAAGAAATAATTAGTTTGATTTGGCATTCTCATTCTGCTAAGTTGAATTAATAGCCCATGGTGCCAGGCCTTGTCGACGTCCTTACCAATATCGAAGAATATTTCACCTGTATAGTACCTTCTATTGAACTTAAACCAATGGTTAGACGACAGTCTGGTTGTTTGACAAACAGTGTAATGATCATCGACAATATATTTTAAATTAACCTCTTGTAAAGGAAACTATTGTATTCGTGAAAAAATTACACTTCCGAGATTTTTGCTTTTCTTCACGTTTTAGGGTTCCTGGATCACGAAAAACATAGTCACTCATTTCCGTCGGTCTGCTGGCACGATAACTCGCGAACGAAATGAGATATCAATTTCAAACTTGATGTATGGATATTATCTAATGAGGGGATGAAGTCTATAGTTTTTGAACGATATTACTTAAGGCCATGGGGGTGGGGAGCGATAAATTTTATATGTTTTAGTAGTAATATGGTAACTTTTCCTGTTTTCTGTTGAAATAATAAATAAATTTTCTTTATTATAGTAAAACATGTAAGGGATAAAACGGGTGGAGTAGGAGATTAGAGGGGTTGATTCGGATATATCGTGTTGTATGTCTTCTTAGGGTTTTTGAAATCGAGAAATCCGAAAATTAGGTTGTGAGACTGAAGTGGGCGGTGGTTGTTTAATATTGTAAAGGGTTTTTCAAATTGAGCGGTTTTTTTTGATTCTGGAATAAAACACAGATGGCGTTGAATTCAAAAAAACTTTTTATTGGTAATTGTGGTACACTACCGTCAGAAAGTATTTTCCCACCTAGAAATTTCAATATAACTGCTAAAATTTAATACCTAATTAAACCCTTTTATTATATTAGGTAAATTTAATTGTTCTTAACTAGTGTCCATCATAAAACTGTTTAAATAAGCCTTTTTGTGTGAAATCACAAATTAAAAAACTATTTAGAACAAATTTCCAAGTGTTGCATGATATAGCCTCAGTTGTTTTGTAAAAATGCCAAAAAAACGAAAGAAGTTTCCGTTGAAAATCCGGCTCTGATAATTGCGAGACATCAAAATGGTCACTCGAGCCGACAAATCGCGAGTGATATGCGGATGCTAAAGATAACGGTGGATTACATCGTAAAAAAACTTTCCGCAGGACAACCAAAAACGGTCAGGAAGGCTTCGAAAAACGACTCCCGCTGAAGACAGAGCTATAAGAATGTCCAGCAGACGTAATCACCGCCTAACCGCACCAAAAATCACGGCTCAAGTAAACCTGGAGCGGTCCATCTCCATCAGCGCGCAGCGCGACAACCGTGAAGAACAGGTTAGCAGAAGGTGGACTCCACGGGAGAGTTGCAGTGAGGAAACCACTTCTTAGGCAAGTGAATAAACGTAAACGATTAGAATGGGCCCGAGAACATGAAAATTGGACATCAGAACAATGGAATTCCGTCCTTTGGAGCGACGAATCTAAATTCGAAATTTTCGGTTCAAATCGACGAGTTTACGTGCGGCGGTCAGCTGGAGAGAGGATGTTGGAAGCTTGTCAGTTGCCTAGAGTAAAACATGGTGGAGGTTCAGTAATGGTGTGGGGTTGTTTTGGCAACGGTAAAGTTGGAAAAATCTTTAGGATAGAAGAAATTATGCGAAAAGAACAGTATCAAGAAATTTTGCTAACTCAAATGCTTCCTTCTGGAAGAGATATTTTTCAAGGAAAATTTATTTTTCAGCATGACAACGACCCTAAACAAATTAGAGAATTTTTGGACCAATGGAAATCCGATGACGTCCTGGAAGTGATGACTTGGCCTCCACAATCACCCGACTTGAACCCCATCAAATTGCTGTGGGACCATTTGGATAGGTGTGTTCGAAAACTCAATCCAACATCAGAAAATCTCTTATGGAAACTTTTACAAGCAGAATGGGTTAAAATAACCGAAGAAACTCTGAAGAAACTACTGGACAGAATGCCGAAACTCTGCAAAACGGTAATTAAAAACAAAGGAGGTCACATATATGAGAAAAATCCTGGAAAATCATGAATATTTTTCTGATTTTCTAGACTGTAAATAATGTGAAAATAAATAATAATTCATTAAAATTAAAAAATATATATTATCTGGGCTTTTGTTGTCTTGGGACTGAAATAACTAGGTGGGCAAATACTTTCTGACGGTAGTGTATATAATGTACGACATTTAAACACAAAACAATATCCATCAAATGTCTACCTATTGCAGCTTCACAGATGTCCACTCTTTTGTCAAAATTTTTGATGACGTTTTGATATAATTGCGGTTCTAACTTGCCAATAACGCGAATAATTTCGTCCTTCAGCTCAGGAATCGATTGTGGGTTATTCTTATAGACCTGGCTTTTTACGTAACCCCAGAGAAAATAGTCCAACGGAGTCAGATCACATGATCTTGAAGGTCAATTAACATCTCCGTTTCCCTGCAACAACTCAATGATTTCACGAGCAGTGTGACAGGTTGCGCCGCCGTGCTGAAACCAAATATCCTCCAAAGTATTATTATTCAATTCAGGCCCCAAAAATTCAATTAACATCTCACGATATCGAAGACCATTCATAGTTACTGCTTCACCAGCATTATTTTGGAAGAAATATGGACCAATGACACCCCTTGATCATAATGCACATTAAACAGTGAGGGATGTAAAGTTTTTTGATGAATCAGTCGTGGATTTTCCTCACCCCAAATACGGCAATTTTGTTTATTAACATGGCCACCAATTTGAAAATGTGCTTTATCGGAAAAGATGAATTTTTGAGAAAAATCAAATGGTTATTCTTTGATCTAATTGATAAATGCACGACGTTTTAAATGATCCAATGGCTTTAGTTCCTGTGCTATTTGAACTCTATATGCCTTTAGAGCTAAATCCTTTCCTAAAATACGCTATGTTTTGGATTCACTGAGTCCAACTTGTGAACGTCGACTATTGGATATTTCTGGGTCTTCAGCAACACTTTGCTACTTTGCTACTGGGCAGAAGGTCGAGGGTTCAATCCCGCAGGTCGGTATGCTTATTTATAAATTTATTTAAGTATATTTGGCCTGGCAACGTACATAGGTAGTAGTTGTTTGCAGAAATGCAAATAACGTCCGTGGCAGCACTATCGCGTTGTTTGAAAGGTGCCGTGAAATACAAAATTGCATGTTTCGACACTTGGACAACGTTGACGGGTATTACGGCATCCTCGCCGATATCGTTGGGATATGGTAAAAAGGGTAAAATCCCTACTGAGGCGGGGAGGTGAGCGATAAAAAAAAAACTTTCACGGCCGCTACGACCATAGACATAGAGGATGGATTGAGCATTAACCTCACAAAATTGACCACTCTCTAGAAAGAGACAAAGCGACTGTGCGGCCAATACCTGTCTCTTTTCTGTAAGCTTGTAATAACCAAGGTGCAGTACCCCAAGACGAAATTCAAGACGAGAAAAGCCCGCACCCGATTTTTGTTCAAATAGAACACTTAGAAATATTATTTTGAAGAGCCCCGTAGCTTCGCGGCATTCTAGAGACAGCTGCTGGCCACACATTCGCTTTGTCTCTCTCACACTTTTGCGTACTATTTACTTCACAGCCGGATACAAAAAGCTCGGTCTAGCCTCTATCTCTATGGCTACGACTATATGTTTCTCTTCTTTTATCTTCCACCAAACCAGTGCCTTGAAATTTTTGAATCATTCGATTGATAGTGCTTTCAGATGGATGATTATGCCAACCGTAAATATTACGTAATATTCTAAAAACCTTTTTCACTGAACGCCTATTTTTCATAAAATAATTCAACAATTTCAACGCGTCGTTGTATATTATACGACCCCATTTTTATAAGTGTCAACACTTTTCAAGTGTCAGGAGACCCAGGCTATTTCGCAACGCCATCTGTGTCTTATTCAAGAATTAAAAAAACCCGCTCAAGGCCTTTTATAATTTAAACAGCCTTGTGAAATAGTTACAGGTTTTGTGGACCAATTTCAAGTATATTAATTTTTGTAAAATACCGAGGGGCAGGGGGTGAAAAAGGTTCTTTTCCAAGGTTTTTGGAGTAGAGCAATCTGAAAATTGTTATTTTTACATTATTTTATATTTTAATTCGGTAAGGGTGTGAAAGAGGTGGAGTAATCAAATATGATATACTTTTAGTAGTTTTATGGAAGTTTTGGCTGCGACAATAAATAAATTTTAGGCATAATTATTATTACTATGCAACGTATAAGTGGTGGGGAAGGGAGACAGAAGGGTAATTTCGTATTTATTGTATTATAGGACTTTTTCAGGGTTCTTCGAGTCAAGGGCTCGAAAAATTACATTATTTTTTCGTTATTGTTAATGTTAGCAGGAGAAGATGGTGAAAGGGGTGGCAATCAAAATGATCTAAAAAATGCCAAGTTGAAAAGGGAAGTACTGCATTCGTGAAAAAACACCCTACGTCATTTCTGCCTTTCTTTCCGTTTGTTAGATGAGGAAAAACGTATTTTCCCATTCCGTCGGTGTGTCTATCAGTCTGTAAATCTGTTGGTACCAGAATTCTTAAACAAAATGACATTACAATACTTGAAATAAAAATAAAACCTCTAGTTTTTAAGCGATGCTGTTTCAGGGAAAGAGGGTCATAGGGGTGGTTGTCAATATGTTGTATGGTTTTTATTTGTATTATGGAAAGAGTAACCGCAAAAAAGTTTGAATTTTAGCCCGTAAAATGTATTAAATTAAAGCTAATTAAAAATCTAGAAGGATATATTTTGCAATTTTTTTATTTAGGGGTAACTACCCTCTATTTTGGGAGTTAAAAGTTAAAAAAATTGGAAAATAATTAAGATTTTTCCTCAAAATTAAAAGTTATTTTTTAGGTTAAAATAGCACGAATATGAATTTCAACCCCCTTTTAGGGGGTGGTTCGGAGACGTATAAGTGCAGCGCTATATTCTCAGTATTTTGATTACTTCTTTGTATTTTTTCCTAATCTTGGGAGTCATGTTTGTAAGTATGACAGGATCCCCTATTAATTGTGACCCCCTTTTCAGGGGTTGGTTTTTTTAATTGATTATACGGTATTAGAGAATATGTAAATACATAATTAAAGTTCATTTGTTTGGAGCTAATAGCAAACAACAGGGGTTTCTCTACCACCTTTTTCTAAAAAATATTTTATTACATGCCTTCTAAACTTTACAATAAGCTATATAAATTAACGCATTTCAAAGTTTATTTTAATGAGTAAATGATGAAACTAAAAATCTTATTTGTATGATAAAGGCCTAAACAAGTACAATTAACAATTCTTAAGAACTCCTACAGTCTTATAAAGCTTCATGATAATGGGTACAACAAAATTATTTGGGATTTTAGCAGTTATTGGAATATAATTAACCAAAGTACTTATCGGTAGGTAGGTAGGTGCCTAAGTATCTAAGTATACAATAAAAATATTCGTTGTAAGTATAAAAATAAGGCAAAAACCTATAATATGCTTAGTTCAAATCAGAACAGCAATGTCTTCAACTTTTAGTTTTGCCCCGGTCAAACCTCGCGGAGTCTGTAAATCTGCATTTTCACTGCGAGAAAAAACAATGATAATTAATGTCCACGATGCCCTAGTGCATCAACAGCCAACCAGCCAAGTCCGTGAATTGTGGAAAACTGTGCCAACATGACAGGAGTTAGATCAGCAACTATTTATAGATTTCTAAAAGAGTGAAAACGAGGTAGTTGCAACGAACCTTAGAATCGCAAAGAAAAGGAGCCCTAAGAGGTTGATGAAGACTTTAAAAACGCAATAAAAAAAAACTACATCATTTTCTTATTAAGAAAATTTCTTTCTTGCCTACACTACATAAAGTAAAAAATGGAAATTATGGAAAATCTTTCATAACTTGAATTTTCGTTGGGAAAAAGGCAATAGAAAATCTGTTCTTATCGATAAAACAGAAATAATCTGTTGGAGAAGAGGATATCTACGAGCAATCAGAAAATTTAAAGCCGAAGAAAGAAATGTTTTTTATTTAGATCAGACTTGGGTTAATGAGGGACACAGTGAAAATATTCTATAAAACATAAATAATAAACATTCTACTGTCGATTTCCAAGGAAAAACATCACCTACTATTCCCATAGTGCAGTCAAGGATGCCCGATATTGTCTTCAGACAGCGTATCATAAAACGTATTTTGATGAAGCTAGACACCAAAAAGGCTTCGGGCGCTGACGGAATACCTGCCATAGTTCTCAAGAACTGTGCGAGGGAACTAACACCAGTTTTCTGTAGACTTTTCAACCTATCCTACAGAAAGGGAATATTTCCTTCCTGCTGGAAATGTGCCACAGTTCAGCCGATACCTAAAAAAGGCAAGAAGACCTTGCCAAATAACTACCGACCAATCGCACTACTCTCAATAATATCGAAAGTCATGGAAAAGGCTATCAATCAGCATCTTCTAAAATATCTTGAAGGATTCAACATTATTAGTGATCACCAATATGGCTTTCGTAAAAATAGATCAACAGGAGATCTTCTGACTTATGTAACACATGTTTGGAACAACGCAATTGAACACTTTGGAGAATCTCGAGCGGTTGCTCTTGACATATCCAAGGCATTTGACCGTGTTTGGCACGATGGCCTGTTGGCTAAGCTACGTTCTTATGGTATGTCTGAAAAGTTCTGTTTGTGGCTCTCATATTTCCTCAGAGAGCGCTCTTTACGAGTGGCAGTTGACGGATTTCTTTCTAACACCTTCACTATCAACGCCGGTGTGCCCCAAGGTTCCATACTGTCTCCTACTCTCTTCCTCATTTATATTAACGATCTGCTGGAAAAGACCGAGAATCCAATCTACAGCTTTGCAGATGATAGTACACTTATCTCTTCATTCACTTTGAACGCTCGGACATCGACTACTCAGACGAATATCCGCAGACAGCAGGAAGTCATTCGACTCAACAAAGACCTGGAAGAAATTCTATCTTGGGGTGACCGTAACCAAGTGGAATTTAACGCTACAAAAACCCAGGCGGCAGTTTTTTTCTAAAAAAGTTAACGTTGCAGAACCCGACATAGTTATGTCGGGCACTCCATCCCTCTAACATCGTCACTCAATCTGTTAGGCGTTAATTTGGGAGCAAATATGTCCTGGCATGAACATGTTGCAGGCATAGCAAGAAGAGCTTCTCAAAAGTTGGGAATATTGTTTCGAACCAGAAAGCTTTACACTCCACAACAACTGTTAATTCTTTACAAAGCTCAAATTCGACCAACTATGGAATACTGCTCCCATGTTTGGAGCTCCGCTCCCAAACATACACTGCATTTGTTGGATTCTATCCAGAGAAGAGCTGTTCGTCTGATTGGACACCCGGAATTGACCGACGGCCTTGATTCGCTGGAACATCGAAGAACGGTTGGCGACTTGAGCCTATTCTACAAGTACTTTCATGGAAAGTGTTCGAAAGATGTGGCCCGTTTGATTCCTCCCAGAGCGGTGCATATTAGAAGTACACGTCGCGCTGATGCTTCACATCTGTATGAGGTTCAGCTTGTTACTCCTCGTACAACGCTTTTCAAGCAGTCTTTTATATGGAGAACATCATACCTTTGGAATGGTTTACCCAGGACTGTGTTTCCCATCGAGTACAATCTACAGCGATTCAAGAACAACGTGAATCGTTTTCTCCGCACACGTGTCGCTCCCGTAGCGCTTTAGGGACTTCCCTGTAGCACGTGTGCTAGACCCATAAAAAAAAAAAAAAAAAAAAAAAAAAAAATTACAACCCCCTTCAGGAAAAGGTCGCAGGCTAATTATAGCGCATATTGGTAGTGAAAACTGATTTCTCGACGGTGACTTGTTGGAATTCGTTTATAGGTAACCGGAGTGCTATCGATCGTATAATTTAGATCACGTGTTACATTATAGGTACTGCCTAGCTGACTTTACCATTTTCAACTATACTATTACTATTACCACTACAAATGCTATAACCGCCGCAATATCTAACACATGGGCTGAAAAGTCCCGGGCCTAACAAAGAAAACACGGTTTTTTTTTGGTTCAAAATTAGCTTTATTCATCAACGTAATCTCCATCAAGAGCAACGCAATCATTCCAGCGCCGCTCTAAACATTTCAATACCACTTTTGTAGAACGATTTATCTTTTGCCTCAAAATAGGCCTCAGTTTCAGCGATAACCTCTTCATTCGTGCGAAATTTCTCACCTGCGAGCATTTTTTTCAGGTCTGCGAACAGCCAGTAGTCGCTGGGAGCCAAATCTGGCGAATACGGTGGATGTGGGAGCAATTCGAAGTTCAATTCATGTAGTTTTGCCATTGTTTTGATTGACTTATGACACGGTGCGTTGTCTTGATGAAACAAAATTTTTTTCTTTGCCATATGCGGTCGTTTCTTTGCAATTTCGGCCTTCAAACGCTCCAATAACGCTATATAATATTCACTGTTGATGGTATTTCCTTTCTCAAGATAGTCGATGAATATTACACCACGCACATCCCAAAATACCGAGGCCATAACCTTTCCAGCCGATTGTTGTGCTTTCGGGCGCTTTGGACGAGGTTCACCAGTTGCTGTCCACTCAGATGACGATCGTTTTGATTCCGGAGTGAAGTGATGGATCCATGTTTCATCCATTGTCACATATCGACGCAAAAATTCCGGTTTGTTACGTTTAAACATGGCCAAACACTGCTCAGAATCATCAACACGTTCTTGTTTTTGATCAACAGTGAGCAAACGCGGCACCCACTTTGAACAGAGCTTTCTCATAGTCAAATGCTCATGCAATATAAAGCCAACACGTTTTTTTTGATATCTTTACGATGTCAGCTAACTCACGCAACTTCACTTTTCGATCATTCAAAACGATTTTATGGATTTTTTTGATGTTTTCTGGTGTTACCGCCTCATTTGGACGTCCACTGCGTTCTGCATCATCGGTGTCTCTACGACCACGTTTGAAGTCAGCAAACCAACGTTTTATTGTTGTTTCTGATGGAGCGGAGTCCCCATAACACTTTTCAAGCCATTGCTTCGCTTGAACGGTATTTTTTCCCATCAAGAAGCAGTGTAAAATTAAAACACGAAATTGTTTTTGATCCTTTGTTTTGAAAATAACAAAAGTAGCGTCACTCTTAGCACAATAACTCACAAACTAATGAATAGAATATCATGAAATTTTAACAGCTGTCTTTTGAAGGTTAGTATTAACTGAAAAAAGGTGACTGCAATAAAACTAGCGCCATCTATGTGTTAGGCCCGGGACTTTTCAGCCCATGTGTTACTACTCCTTTTGAACTAGATAAGTCCAAATCTCCATATGTGAAAGATATTTTCTTTTATAGATAACAAGGATTAAAATATGCCCCAAGACAGAGAACACTGAAACAATCTTCAATATAAGGAGAAATATTTCAACCAGAAATCTATCAACTTTCAAACTTCGCGGAGTCTGTAAACCTACATTTTCCCTGCGAGAAAAAACAATGATACTTAACGGTCACGATGCACTAGGGCACAGTCAACAAGCCAAGTCCGTAATATTGTGGAAACCTGTGCCATCATGACGGGAGTTGGATCAACAACTATTTATAGATTTTTAAAAGAAAGAAAACGCGGTTCTTGCAACAAATCTCAGAATCACAAAGGAAATGAGTCCTTAGAGGTCGATGAAGACTTTAAAAACGCAATAAGAAGAAAAACACACCGTTTTTTTTATTAAGAAAGAAATATCTACACTACATAAAGTTTTGCAAGAAATCATAGAAGACCAGGATTTAACAGATTTTAAAAAATGGAAATTAGGGAAAATCCTTCATAACCTGAATTTTCGTTGGGAAAAACACAACAGAAAATCTGTTCTTATCGATAAAACAGAAATAAGTTATTGAAGAAGAGAATATCAACGAGCAATCAGGAAAGTTCGAGGCGAAGAAAGAAATATTTTTTATTTAGAATGGACTTGGGTTAATGAGGGACACTCAGTGAAAAAATTTTGGATTGACGAAAACATTAAGAGTGCCAAACAAGCTAGGCTAATTATAGCATATATCGGTAGTGAAAACGGATTTCTCGACGGTGGCTTGTTGGAATTGGAATCCAAGTCAACTAAAGATTACCATGGGGAGATGACGACCAATGTTTTTGAGGAGTACTTCCAACAAATAATTGAATGTATACCAGCAGAATCAGTTATAATATTAGATAATGCCCCATAACATTCTCGACTATTAGAACGACTTCCGACAAATTCATGGAAGAAAGCGGATATTCTTCAATGGATGAGAGACAAAAATTTCAAACATAAAAATGGTATGTTAAAAGCGGAACTTCTCAAAATTGCGAAATAAAATAAGACACAGTTCAAGAAATACGCAGTCGATGAGATGGCAAAGGAATGAAATATCACAGTGCTCCATATCATTGCGAATTGAATCCCATGGAGCTAATTTGGGCACAAATGAAAGGTTTCGTTACAAGGGCAAAACACCAGGTTCAAACTTCAAGACATAAAGGCAATTATTCGCCGGAATAGAGAGGATCAAAGAGGATAATTGGAAAAATGCTATTCGACATGTTATAGAAGAAAAATAAAATGTGGAAACTTGACGAATACATCGAAGAAACTGTGGAAATGGAACCCGTAATTATCAATTTAAGAGAAGTGGAGTCTTCAGATTTTGAAGATGATTGTTTTTGATTGTAATTAAGGTACTTATATCGTGAATTGTGAATTTGTATATACATATAGATATATAGATTAAAAATTTTTTGTTAATAAATAAATAAATAAATAAATAAATGAAGGGTTACGCTCGGACGGCTATGCTACCGATGAACCCTCATTAATATTTTATGACTCTATTGTATAGCAGAGGTTTTCTAGCTAAAATAGGGTGAACCTTTAAAAAAAATTCAAAAAAGTAGCAAAATCCAGTAAAAAGCATAAGAAATCTCTTTTTTTTTGGGCGCACCCCAACATGTAATTGACCTATAATGAGAGAATTCTGCTATCAACTCCAAACAAATACACTATAAAGTGACTTATTTTTATGAATTACACATCACAAATATTTTTTTTATTTTCTGTTAAAAACTTATTTATTTGCACCCTTTTAACCCTCAAAATTACCGCTAAATAAAAAAATAGAAAATTTTTTCCTTGTAGATTTTCAATTAGCTTTAAGATCTTTTACGTTAAGTTTGCTTACGGGCTAATTTGCGGTCACGTTTTACTTTGCCTTCACTTGAGAACCTCAACTATTTTAGAACTTGATGTTTGCAAGGAAATTACTGGATGAATCACTTTCCCGATTTTTTTTTTATGTAAAACCTACTTAGTTTTTCACTCCTAATTCCAAAACTACTTTTCAATCTCCTGAAACACTCTAGAAGTCTTGTAGAAATAGTTTTCTTATAAGTTGCATCGTTCACCCACACATTCACATGGTAACACCTTCCCTTTTTAACATTATTGAAATCGAATCCCGGTTCAAGCGTCGTCCTTTTCAGTTTTTCCGATTGTTTATCCACCATATCACCAACACTTTTAGATTTTTTCACGCTTAATTCCTGCATCGAATGCGATATACCGTATTTAAAACTGCGTCTTTTCCGGACTTTCCTGTGACACCGTGAATCATCCTCGATTTGTTCCTGCAATTCGGGATTATTTGCCACCTTTGACAGGAATTTTAAATCACCAGCAGTAAAATTTCGACGGTCTTTTAATTTTATAGACATTTCTAAAATCACTCCGCCACTGTTGTCAAAGTATCTCACGGAAGTGACCAGTGACAGCGATTATTTACCTTTAACTGTCAGAAAAAGATGTCCGTAGACTCCGCCCACATTTCCGAGTTCAATGATTACCCACGTGAGTCAGAATAAACTTATTACTGGTACCTGCTGTACACTCTTTACATGTACACCAACTTTACATGTTGAAATGACAAGTAAAACACTGTACACCGAATGTTTTTATTCTTTTGTCCTAACAAAAGACTAACGTCGCGTCGTTATAAGAATCAAAGATTACTTTTACTATGTCAGTTATTCGGAACGTACTGATGCCGAGCACACACCATGTCAAGGACGGAGATCCAATTTTCATCTATGTTCGCCTCGAAAATATGGAAAATAACAAGTAAATAATCTTATTATGAACTAAATTAGCCAATAAAAACCGGTGTACCCACGAAAGGTTGAAAAATCACTGAGAAAAAGATATATTATTGCCATCTCGTACGGTAGTAGTAGGTAAGGATTCGGTCGGCGAGGATGAATTTTCAGAGGTCGCGAATATTTTTATAACGTGTCTAAAGTTACTTTTAAATTACCTTGTGCGTAGTCAAGGTTTATGGGTGTGAATTGCCAATTGAACTTCACATTTTTTTGTGCAACTTTTACTTTTTTATTTTAGTTTTATACAATAACATCTTCGTATACAGTTGGTCAAGTAAGAACGTGGCCGCTCGTATTCTTGAAAAAATGTATCTTAGCAAGTTGTCCGATCGCCTCCTGCATCAATAATCTGGCATCTTCGAGGCATGCTGTCGATGAGATTTTCTGCATATTCTGTAAATTTTTCGAATCTCGCGAACTACTGAGGTAAAGTCCTCAGAGTCTTTTCTTTGAGCTTTTTTTTTAAAAGAGACCACACGTTTTCAATAGGGTTGGCGTCCGGTGATAGTGAGGGCCACTCTAGTATCTTATCGTGGGCTCAAGCGAGCCGCTTCGTGACGTCATTTTTGGCCAGCAAAGGTTCCTTTAACTTGCTTCGGAATTTGACATTATGGGCACGAAGATTTGTCGAATCCGATTTTCTTAATTTTGCCGCTCCTTCAAGCAGCGTCAATTTCGGGTCCCGTGCAAACAAACACACGATTCGTTTTTCGACTTTGCCTACTGAGCCACGTTTTGGCAAGGCATCGACATGTTTCATCTCGTTAAAATGATTTACCCACTTCTTCACACAACGACACCGACTTCCTAATATCTTTGGCGGCCGCGGAATGTGTCATTTTAGGTCCCTTTGGATGCGAATAAAGAAAGACGGCTTCGAACCGACGCGTAAACAAGTGACTCACTTTGGATTTTACGACGAAACATCGAAATCGAGTGATACTTTTACTAAAATGCGTAACAGACCAATGTTGCCTCTACCAATTTTTTGTTGAATCACTAGAATCGCACCTACCAAAAATGAATTATCGCAGACACGTTCTTACTTGACCGACTGTAAAATTAAAGGTAATGCACTCGTGATAATTTTCGTTCAATCTACCACCGTGGAGAACATTCCAGAATTTTTCAAAATTTTTTGATCAATACTTTTCGAGATAAGAGGGGAAACAGCGATTATTCGCAAATTTTTAAAAATAATACAAAGAAAAGTGTGCGCAAGTATTACATTATACAGTAGAACCCCGATTAACCGAGTCGCGATTATCCGAGCTCCGGATTAACCGAGCCAATCTAAGAACCTGATTATCCGAGGTACGCGCGTCTATGCTGCGTATTAACCGAGCTTCTAAAATATGTATGTACATATATTTCGATTTAAAATCGTGGGGGCCTTCGGGGAATCCCCCTGGCCCGTGTGAGGGGTTCCTCTATTTATGTTTTTGGACTCTTTCAGCATGTAAATTTGCGTGAATTCAGTGCGTTATAGCGTTTACTAAGGAGAAGTACGAGTATACTCACATAATTTATTTGATTGGAGTTCTGGTAGTTAAGTGTAATTAATACGAACTGCTTTGTTTGAATTTTTGTTTGTCGTAATATAATGGAGCAAAACAAGCGTAAAAGAATCGTCGTTCCTATCGAAGAAAAATTAAAAGCCATCAGAAGAATTGAAGCAGGAGAGACAATTCAAGTTGTGGCACGAGATTATGGAGTAGGTGAGGTAACAGTTGAAGATTGGAAAAGAAACCGCACAAAAATAGAAGAGTGTTGTATAAATCAAGCCTCCTCGTCCTCAGGAAGAAAATCAATGAAAACCGGCGACTACAAAAAGCAATAATGATTAGTAGGCAATTCCCAGAGCTGGATCAGTTTACCGCCAGTTCTGGATGGCTTGACCGCTGGAAAAAACGGTACGGTGTACGATAACTGACTGTATGTGGTGAAAAACTTTCTGCTGATGAATGGATTACAGCAGATGATTTAGAAGAAGAAATGAGTATTGAAGAAATAACGAATGCCTTTCAGGAAACCGAAAAATCAGATGACGATGACGATAACGAAGCGGCGGTGGATGAACAGTCTCCCACTAAGATCTTTTATCAAGAAGGTTTTGCTTCTTTGGAAAAAGCTTTGAGGTATATCGAACAACAACCAGAGGCAACCCCAGCGGATTTGCTTCTTCTTAATAGATGGAGAAACATTGCAACGAGAAAAAGAAGATGCAATGTGAAACAGAAGCGCATAGATACCTATTTCACTGTTTTATACTGTATGTACCTATTAATATATCGGTTTAAACTATTGGTGTTTATTTTTTGAATGAATAAAAAACAAATCCGGATTATCCGAGTTTTCAGTTATCCGAGGAGGGTGCCCCCCCACGTTACCTCGGATAACCGGGGTTCTACTGTATATATATTTTTTTACTTGTGTTTTTACAAGCTTTTATTTGACACCACACTCGATGAGTTAGTAAATTTTTTTTTTTTCACTTCCGATTTTACCCCCTAAAACTAACCCCTTAAGTCAAAATTTAACTTTCAAAACCACATGGCTCTGATGAGCCCATTAATTTCTATAATATTACCAAATTTCAACTTTCTATGACAAATAGTTTTGGAGAAAATCGGGTGTGACAGACGGACAGACAGCGAAGTCATCTTATAAGTGTTCCGTACGGAACACTAAAAAGACGTTCGACTCAAAATTTTTATTTTAATAGCTTTTATTATTACTCTACGTAACACACTGAGCTGTCTAAATCTGAATAATGCAAAAAAAAAAATCAGTACATGTTTCGAATTTACCGAATTAATTTCTCGTGCAACGACACGAGAAATTAATTCAAACTTTTTCGGACACTTCATTACAGTTGAAAACCCAAATTATTTCTCCACAATACACTTCATGTCAGCTTAATAAGAGGGAAGTTGAAACCAAGATGCATTACATCTAATAATAAGAATAACCTCATTGTAAACTTAGTTAATTAAATTTATAATTAACCAACTGTATTTTCATTAAAAAAAGTTATATTTTATAAACATAAACCCATAAAGGGAACAAAGCTCTCTAATAATCTTGTATATTTCAATACAAATCGATGAAATAGAGACCCGAAAGTGGTGTCGGGAAAACCTCGAATAAATCAATCTTGAGTATTACTACTCAGTATTATCACCACTTTTTTTTATCGTACACCTCCCCGCCTCAGTAGGGATTTTACCATTTTTCCATATCCCAAGGATATCGGCGAGGATGTCGTAATACCCGTTATCCAAGTGCCGAAACATACATTTTTGTATTTTACTGCACCTTTTAAACAACGCAGTAGTGCTGCCACGGACGTTATTTGCATTTCTGCAAACATCTACTACCTATGTACGTGGCCAGGCCAAATATACTTAAATAAATTAATAAATAAGTATACCGACCTGCGGGATTGAACCACAGACCTTCTGCACAGTAGCAAAGTACTACGCCACGGCCAGCCACTACACGAACGACTTTATTTTTGCACTCGAAGTTCGTTTCGCTAACCATGTTAGCTTCATCAGGAGCGATGATTGACTGAGCTAATGAAGCTAATATGGCTAGCGTGACGCGCGTCGAGTTCAAAAATACAGGGTTTGGTGTAGTAGTGATATATACTGAGTAGTGTTATTATGCCAAAGATTCCATATTCCCTACACACTTGAGTGTTACGATAAGAAACGGCCATCAGGGATTCAATATTCACTTGTTTTTTTAGGACTGTGTGGAAGGCCGATATCCTTTAAAAAGATCAGCATCCTTCAAGCTCGAATCACCTCAATGTAATCTTAAACAAAAATGTTTGAAGCTTTCAGGTAAGGTTCCCTGATACTCGTGATTGCCAAACAAGTCATAACTAAATGAAGAGCTGTCTCTTTCCATTCAAAACATCATCTGCAATTGTGAGCAACTTTAACCCCAATGCGATTAAGGTGTTGGTATAGGTGGTTGTATTCCCTGCTTTCAGTAAATATCGTTATATTCAGGGTTTGGTTCTTTCATGACCCCACGTCTGATCTCTGATGCTTCCCAAGCCCCGACCGGATATTTAATTTTCCCTTGGGCCGGCCTCCTTTGGTTTCAAGCAAAAGTAAAAATAAACTCACAGTTTTAGGGTAACAAGCATTAATAAAAAATTACTGGTGAATTTGGATGCACTAATCGGAAGATACGAGGCTGGTTTGAAAAGTCCGTGCAAAGTCCGAGAGATGGCATCACCGGCGCGTATCGAGGTCATGTTTAGTTAGTAGCATCTCTTGAATGAACGCACACCAAGTTTCAGCCATATTGGTCTATTTCTTTGGGTTTGGCATTCGTGTGAATCAAGGAAGTCGAGTGATTTTCAAGAAATGGACGAAAAAGAATTTCGTGTGGTGATTAAACATTACTTTATGAAAGGCAAAACGCCTCAGGAGACTAAAGAGAAGCTTGATAAACATTATGGTGACTCTGCACCTTCGATTAGAACAGTTTATAAGTGGTTTCATAATTTTCGGACTGGCCATATGGGCACAAGTGACGCTGAACGTTCTGGACGGCCTGTGGAGGTTACGACTCCAGAAATCATTGATCAAATCCATGATATGGTGATGGATGACAGAAGAGTTAAGGTGCGTGAGATTGCTAGTGCTGTGGGCATCTCGACTGAACGGGTACATAATATTTTGCATAAACATTTGGACATGAGAAAGCTATCCGCAAGATGGGTGCCGCGATTGCTCACGCTTGACCAAAAACGGAATCGTGTGAAGTGTTGCAAGGATGGTTTGCAGCTGTTCCAGAAGATTCCGGAGGACTTTAAGCGTCGTTTCGTCACTGTGGATGAAACATGGATACATTACTATACTCCTGAGACCAAACAACAATCTAAACAATGGGTTACCAAGGGGGAATCTGCACCAAAAAAGGCGAAGACCGTTCCTTCGGCCGGAAAGGTTATGGCGACTGTCTTTTGTGATTCGCAAGGGATAATCCTCATCGACTATTTGGAAAAGGGTAAAACTATTACAGGTGAATATTATTCATCGTTATTAGACCGTTTGAAAACCGAGCTGCAAGAAAAACGCCCGCGATTGGCCAACAAGAAAGTCCTTTTCCATCACGACAACGCACCAGCACATACCTCAGCAGTTGTGGTCGCGAAATTAATGGAAATAGGATTCCAACTCGTTTCACATCCCCCTTATTCTCCAGACTTGGCTCCCTCGGACTACTATTTGTTCCCCAATTTGAAGAAATGGCTGGCGGGACAAAGATTTTATTCAAACGAGGAGGTGATTGCAGACACTAATGGATATTTTGCAGACTTGGACAAATCCTATTATTCGGAAGGGATCAACAAACTAGAACATCGTTGGACGAAGTGTATAAGCCTAAAGGGAGACTACGTTGAAAAATAAAAAAGGTTTACCCCAAACACATAAGTAGTTTTTATTTTTGCACGGACTTTTCAAACCAGCCTCGTATACCAGTTATTTTCACATTTTCTAAAAGTTCGAACTCGTCGGACCATATCTTATTTGTTTAATAAAATGTTAATACTCCAATCTTTATGCGAGTTAAGTTGTTTATAATATTACAATTGACTTCAGAATGTCTCACTAAGCGCCGGATTAAAATATTCTATTGTTTAGGGATAAGTTTTTATAATAGAGAGATTGTGCAACGCTTATTTTTCACACGACTTTGACCTTATCGTTATCTCAAGCATGCGCAGTATTAACCCGAAGGAATTGCACGGTTAGGTTAGTATTCATCTTCTATAAACTTAGAGATTTGTTTAATGCATATTATGGTTTGTGTCTGGCACGTTTCTATCACTTCCTTCAATATTTCCAAGGTAATACGAAAGTGCGATAAATAAAATTTCATTTGAAATTAGCACTACAGACACTGTAATGCCATTCTGTCAAAGATTACAAAACTCCAACATAATCTGAACACTAATAGCATGGTTTTAGACCTGGTCGGTCAACTGTCACAAACCTGCTTGCATATCATGATTGTCTGTTGAGCGCCTTTGGGAATCGCCAGTGTGTTGTTAGTGTATATACTGACTTTTCAAAGGCGTTCGACAGAGTTAATCATACGCTCTTGTTAGGTAAGTTGCGGAAAATAGGACTAAGTAGTGAAGTCCTTGGGTGGATTGACAGTTTTCTGGAGGGTCGTACACAGTATGTCCGTATTAATAATTGTATTTCTAAAGAAATAAAAGTTCTTTCAGGTGTGCCTCAGGGGTCTCATTGTGGTCCTTTACTGTTTCTACTTTTCGTTAATGGCATCGGCAACTTTATAAAACATTCTAAATTCCTCATGTTTGCAGATGATCTAAAAATGTTTAAAACGGTTAGCACGTTGCAAGATTGTCACTCTCTTCAGGAGGATGTTCATGGCCTCTATGGATGGAGTACCCTGAATGGTTGAACTTGAATATTAAGAAGTGTGTTAGCATTAGTTTTGGTAGAGCTAGACGGAACTTTACTTTTGAGTACATTAATGGCAGCAAACTGAGGCATGTTAGTGAAATTAATGATCTGGGAGTTCTTCTTGACCAGAAACTTACTCTCAATAGGCACATTTTGTCAATTGTTCAGAAAGGTTATACAAATCTGGGGTTCATCACGAGATACTGCAGGGACTTTTCCTGCTCCACATTTAAACTTTGTTCAATTGTGAGATCGGGGCTTGAGTATGCCGCTGTGGTATGGTCTCCTCATTACAATGTATATATAGAAGCGATTGAGGCGGTGCAGCGCCGGTTTCTGCGGACTTGTGCTTTTAAATTGGCCATACCCCCAGATGGTTACCATATAGACCACCACAACCTTAGGGGCATTTTGGGTATTTCGACCCTGGAGACTAGAAGACTCCATTGTGACCTGCTTCGGGCTTTTAAGTTAATAAATGGGTTGATTGATTGTCCCTATCTCTTGGATAAGTTAACATTTAATGTTTCTCGTCGCGCTAGAGGCAGAGACCTGTTTGGCATCCCTCTCATCCGACTAATTGTGGCTATTATGGACCCATGTCCAGAATAATGAGGCATTTCAATCAGTTAGATCTCAGGATTTATGGCTCCATTGATAGTTTTAAATTCATTGTTAAAAAGTTGTGATATTTGCTTGCTGTGAAACTAGTTCTAATGATCTTGTGATGTTGGATTCTATGTATGTTTATGATTTTTATTATGTTTAGTTGTTTTAATTATGTTTATAATTGTTAATAAATAAATAAATAAAATAAATAATAAATTAATAAATAAATAAATAAAATAAATAATAAATAAATAAATAATTATCACTGTTATTTGCAATAAAAGATTATGATTTAAATTTTACTGTAGTTTTTTAGTGGTTTGTATACCTAAGTAGGAAAAAAACAGGCCCTACCATAATAGCGATAAGAATAAAGAATTTCAAATAACTTCTCTTATAAGTTCCTAAATAAGGGAAATCGTTATCCTTAATAAATGTTTCTCTTATTTTGTTTCAATACTGCGCAAGCTCCAAACGGTGGGCGCATGCTTTAAATAACGATAAGACAGTGGCCTACCAAATTAAGCGCTGCAAAATCTCTCTAATATATCAGGTCGTACGCAATCAAATTAATGAGCTATTTATGTTGAAATGATTTCAAATCTTTTAAAATTTTGCAGACTGAAAACTTTGTTTTTTTTTTGTCTCGATCCGACTTATATAACCGAAGTTATTCACATTTTAAGCTAAAAAAACGCGTTTTCAAAACTTAAGTTGTTTATAAACAAAAGAACACAAGTTTTTCGAGGTCCAAAACTCAGGACTACTAGGTGTATAAGTATAAAATGCGGATTTCAGACAACAAATGGTGCACCAATGCAGTTTGTGCTACAAAGATCTCACACTGCGCCATTTTGTTGTATCATCAGCAAGTGTCAGACGCGCACGAGTGATAAATTGGAAAAGTGTGTGCATAGTGTTGTGTTGTTGTGTTCAATATGTCGAAACAAAGAGCATTCGCGGACAACATTAATTTTTTGTTCTCATTTGAAGAAAACTGCTGTTGAATCATAAAGATTACTTCGAGAAGCTTATGGTGAACATGCTCCATCGCAAGATACGTGTGAACGATGGTTTCGGAGTTTCAAAAGTGGTGACTTCGATGTTGCAGAGAAGGAACGTGGAAAACCGACAAAAAAATACGAAGATGTGGAATGCAAGCATTGTTGGACGAAGATGATTCGCAAACACAAAAACAACTCGCCGAGCAATTGGACATTAGACAACAAGCTGTTTCCAATCGGCTACGAGAGATGGGAAAGATTCAGAAGCCGGTAGATGGGTACCACATGAGTTGAACGACAGGCAAATGGAAAAGCGCAAAAACACGTGTGACATTTTGCTCGCTTGGTACAAAAGGAAGTCGTTTTTGCACCGTATAGTTACAGGAGATGAAAGTGAATTTATTTTGAGAATACCAAGCGCAAAAAATCAAATCATGGGTAGACCCAGACGCACCATCCACATCGACCGCAAGACCAAATCGCTTTGGCAGAAAGACGATGCTCTGTGTTTGGTGGGACCAGAGGGGGGTGGTCTATTATGAGCAGTTAAAACCTGAGGAAACGGTTAATACTAAACGTTACCAACAACAATTGACCGATTTGAACCGTTCGCTGCTTGAAAAAAGGCCAGAATACCGAAAGAGGCAACACAAAGTCATTTTTCTTCATGACAATGCTCCATCACATACGCCAAAACCAGTTCGCGACACGTTGGAAGCACTCAGCTGGGAAGTTCTACCCTAAGAGGCTTACTCACCAGACTTAGCTCCTTCCGATTGCCACTTGCTTGCATCGATGGGTCACGCACTTGCTGATTGTTTTGTAAGAACCAATAAACTCGCATTTTTGAATAATTTTTTTTTTTTCATTGACATTTTAGAGCAGACCTACACTTACCTTGACTAAAAAAATGCATATTGTGCGGAAAACTAATATCTATGCCACGATACACCCTACCTAGACGATACACCCTACCTAGACGACAATCCTGCATCACACTTACTTGCAGCCTCTCAGAGTCGATCGATCGTAGTCTAACAATATTGAGGTAGATCGCCAGCGTTTAAGTTTGAGCACCCCTGATCTAGACTATGCAATTTCAATGCACTATAATGACTTCGCGATAAGAATGGCAAATTTGTTAAAAAATACGACATTTGGAAGTATGTCTGATACAAAAGAAAACAGGAAATTCAAACAACAATCGATGAAATAGTTTAATCTAAAATTCCGGATGAGAATAGTATAGTTTCATTGAGAGAGTTAGCTAGAAATCTGAAATGCACCGGTTGCAGAAGTATTAGATAAGAAAAAATTGAATGACTTCAAAAGGGAAGGGCTTCATACAAAGTTCAAAATAAAATGTGACAACTGTACTCAATATAATTTAGTAAATACTGCAGTGATAAGAAACAAAGTCTCTGATATTAATTAATTTGTGTTGAATACTAATAAATATTTGATTTGTTATAAATATTGACTTTCTACTTACGATAACCCATATTTTTTCTATATCTGTGAGTTACTCGCATTTATTAAAATCAGCTGTGGGTTGAAGGTATTTTAAACTTCCAAGTCGCGAACTTTTATTTATCAGGTTAAGCGAAGAAAACTGAAAACGATCAAAAGTAACTCACTTTCAACATTTTTTATAAAATAACCGGTCAAGTGCAAGTTGAACTTGCACAATTAGTGTTCCGTACATTAATTGCTTTTAAAATAAAAATTTTTGTTACGGTGGTATAAAATGATCAGTGACTTCACAAAACGCACCCCAAATGAGTTTTCAACAAAGTTTGTTTCCAATCTTTACTGAAAATTGATTACCTTGAAACTTTTGTTTTTTTATATACCAGATAAATTATTAAAGGTAATGCACTGGTGATAATTTTCGTTCAATCTATACCCCGTGGAGAATATACCAGAATTTTTTCAAATTTTTTTTGATCAGTACTTTTCGAGATAAGGAAGGGGGACAGCGATTTTTCGCGATTTTTTAAAAATAATACTAAGAAAAGTGTGCGCAAGTATTACATTATATATACATTTTTTACTCGTGTTTTCACAAGCTTTCATTTGACGCCACACTCCATGACCTAGTAAAAATTTTTTTTTTCACTTCCGATTTCACCCCTCAAAACTAACCCAACCAACCCAAAATTTAACTTTCAAAACTACACGGCTCTGATGAGGCCATAAATTCCTATATTAGTACCAAATTTCAACTTTCTATGTCAAATAGTTTCGGAGAAAATCGGGTGTGACAGACAGACAGACAGACACCGAAGTGATCTTATAAGTGTTCCGTACGGAACACTAAAAACGAATACTACACAAATAATTTTCTTTACAGAAAAATATTTGTTAACTAATGATTCTAAAGTCGGGTTTCCACCAAACAGACAGTTTAAAAAAACAGTTCTCTTTTTAATAAACAAAACAAAGCATGTTTTGTTTTTTTCAAACAGTTTCTGCAGACTGTTATAAAAGTTTTGTTGCTAGTGTTTGTTCTCTTTTTCCCACTTTGTTTAGTCCCGCAAGAATGTCCTCCGACGACGATTTTTTTATAATTAGCTGTGGTTTGTTTTTAATTAATGGCCAAAACAGAAAAAACCAAGATATTGGGTCAGTTCTCTGAGAGTTAATTACGGCACAGCAGAATTATTGGCTGATTTAAGCCCTGGCGATATTGGGTTAAATGGGGAATTGAGATCTTCCACAATTTTACCAGAATGTTAAGTAGCGATTTTGAATTGTTAATTAATTTGTTAGGACCTAAAATTACCAATCAACTTTTTTAATCATCATTGTAACTATATACATATATATATATATATATATATATATATATATATATATATATATATATATATATATATATAGGGTTACAGGGAAAGTCGTCCTAGATAATTAAGGACGTTATAGTTTAGGTCGTTTCTGACCGATTTGACTCTATGACATGATGTCCTAAACTTAACCGTTTTCGAGATATTGAAGTTTAAAGATTTTCTAAAAAAAAAACATGTTTTTTTTGCTTTTATATCGATTTTTTTTTATTAGAGGTTCTCGAGTGCGATTTTTTGGTTATTTTTAGTTAGTCTGTATGTCAAGTATCAAAAATCATCAAACAAATTTGAACTAGTTACTAACAGTTTCAAATGGCGGCTTGTTAATGTTTCTAAATTACGAATTTTTACCAAGTGTTTCCTACTTTAAATCAATAAAGAGAAAAAAAAATGCATGGAAGTTATTCTGCAAATTATTTTAAAAACTTTTACGTCTTTTTAACTATCAAAAAAGGTATAATACTAGGAGTTTAATAGGAAAAACTGTACACAGAATTACACCTAAAGCGGGCTCGGGTAGCAAAAGGTAAATTTTTAGTTGTAGGTGAAAATACGAAAAATACACAAATAAAACAAAAAACCTTGCAATTTAATATTTTTTATTAATTATAATTCATGTTCTATATGGTCGCCCCTATTTCTAACATAAATTCTCATTATTTTTCTTAAATTACTTTTCACAACGCTGGTTGTGAGGTGCCACCTCATTTCGTCAGCCGCATCAATTATTTTTTGTCTTAGGACATCCACGTTTTCGATAGGAGTCATCTGGTCGTATACGAGACTTTTCATGTGACTCCACACATAAAAATCCATCGGTGTCAGGTCTGAGCTTTTCGCCGGCCAAGGTATGGGTCCGCCTCTTCTAATCAATTTGTTGGGATAATTGTCATTGAGCCATGCACGAACACTTCCTCTGTAGTGAGCTGGGCAGCCATCGTGTTGAAAGTACATGTTTTGTCTCAAACCAATAGGTAGGTCTTCCATCAAATTAGGTAAATCGTTTTGCAAAAAATTTGTCGTATTCCTCGCCATTCAAATTATCTGGCAGGAAGAATGGCCCAACCAAATAATTTGAAATTATACCCATCCACACATTTAAGCTGAATCTTGTTTGTAATCCTTTCGTTCTTTTTTTGTTTGGGTTGCCTTCCTCTTTAGAAGCCCAATAGTGGGCATTGTGGTAGTTTGTAAGACCGTCTTTGTCAAATTTCGACTCGTCAGTCCATAATATTTTCTTAAAAAAAGATGCATCTTCCACATCGGTATTGAGCATAAATCTACAGAATTCTAAACGTCGCAACGGATCCCCTTCTACAATGACTTGCACGGGCGTATAGTGGTAAGGGTGTTGCCCAACAGTATGCATTACAAACCATACCTTCCACTGCGAAATACCAAGCTGTTGTGCGACAACATTTGTAGATGTGGTTGGGTCCACCTCAAAGAGACGTCGTATTTCGTTTTCTTCGTCTTCGTCAAAGATACGTGGTCGTCCCATGTCAGTCCGCCGTCTTTGTACGGAACCAGTTTCTCGTAGTCTTCGATAAGTTCCATCAAATACGCTAACATCAGGTACACGACGAGTAGGATATCGCAGTATGTATTCATCACGTGCACGCGACGACACTCCTTCGCAAAATCCGTAACACATTAGGATGTCAGCATATTCCTTGTTGGTATACGTTGCCATATTCACAAGCAGAGATCAAAATCCAGTTACGAGCCAATTCACACAGTCAGAAGATGAAACACAGATATTTTTGAAAAGCACGGTATAGCACATCTACCACGGACGAATCGCATGAGCAGACTAAAAATCACTCAATAATGTTTAGTGAACAGAAAATGTCACTCGCACAGAGAGTACCCCCCCCGACCGGAAAAAATGCTTACCCAACACTTTTTATTGTTTGAATGTGCAGGTAGTAAACCGGTAATTGCTAGTATCTAAATTCTATTATTATGTTACTCTACATTTGGGCCTATTGAAATCTCATTTTCTTAGAATTTTCAATAGATCCAATAGATATTATACCGTTTTAGATAACTAAAAAGACGTAAAAGTTTTTAAAATAATTTGCAGAATAACTTCCATACATTTTTTTTTCTCTTTATTGATTTAAAGTAGGAAACACTTGGTAAAAATTCGTAATTTAGAAACATTAACAAGCCGCCATTTGAAACTGTTAGTAACTAGTTCAAATTTTTTTGATGATTTTTGATACTTGACATACAGACTAACTAAAAATAATCAAAAAATCGCACTCGAGAACCTCTAATAAAAAAAAAATCGATATAAAAGCAAAAAAACATGTTTTTTTTTTTTAGAAAATCTTTAAACTTCAATATCTCGAAAACGGTTATGTTTAGGACATCATGTCATAGAGTCAAATCGGTCAGAAACGACTTAAACTATAACATCCTTAATTATCTAGGACGACTTTCCCTGTAACCCTGTATATTTGAATAAAAAGTTTAACTAAATAAATATAAAAAATGGTACTTACTTTTTAAATGTTGACAAACTCTTCATAAAAATTGCATATATTTAATAAAAAGTTGATAACTAGTTGAAAGCGTAGAGTACAAATGTCGCAGAGAACAAAACTACAACATTCAGGTGTTTCAACCAAACCGACTGAAAAACACGAACAAATTTGTTTTCCTTTGATATACCGACTCGAGATGGGAAAGTGTTTTGTTTACTAAAAACACTGTTCCCCGACAAACATGTTTTCGGAACTGTTTATTTTTTTTACAAAACATGGCTCTTTTTGTTGAGAAAAACAGTTTTTGTTTGTGTTTCGTGCTATGTCCGTTTGGTGGAAACCCGGCTTAAGTTTTTCACAACAATCGTAAGAAAATTACCATTGTTATATAATAAAACATCCGTTTCTATATAGGTCGGAGTAGTGTTCGTATGTTAAAAATGCAAACTTTAACGGCAAATATTTACAAATTTAGTGCAGTAAGGGTATTGAAATTTTTTCTACGTATAAAGGACACTAATAAATATGTACATTCAAATTTTCTAGATAATCGTAAGCAAATTTATTTTCTTGGGAACGTCCTTAAGATCCAATATGTATTTTCACGTTTTTTCTTAGTCAATAATATATATAGTTATAGCGTCTGAGCTACCTAATAGCCAATAAATCAATTTAGCTCAGTCTAGAATCTACTAATAAAAGTGGACAACAAATACAGTGGCGAACAAAAGTTTGGAAACATTCCCATCTCTAGTCTTAACATTTAAACAGTTTACAATTACAATATTTATTTATTAATCGTGTACATGCTAACAAACATTTTAAAAACTAAAACCGTTATTGTTTAGTAGAAATGTGCTTAGTTTTTAACGTAACAAAATTATGCACAAACAAAGGTATGGAAACATTTTTGTTATAATATAAAAATTCCACTAAGATGTCGAAAATATTGAGTGGGATATCCTTTTGCAGGTGGTATTTATTCCCATTCTTGTTTTAATGCGATCCAAAGTTCGTCCCGGTTTTTATATTTCTTTTCCTAATTTGTTTATCCAGAAAGTGCCAAAGATTCTCTATCGGGTTCCAATCAGGTGATTGTGAAGGCCAGCGCATCACCCGAATCCTTTGTTCAGAAAACCAATTCTTGGCCAAGCGAGATGTGTGTTTTGGGTCATCGTCTTGTTGAAAAATCCATGACAGTGGCAAATCTTCTTCATAAGGAATCAAATTATTTTCCAATATCTCAAGATACATTTGAGTATCCATTTTGCCGTTTATCTTTGCGAATGGCCCCGTACCAGACAGTCGCAAACAACCCCACACCATATATGTTCACCGCCATGTTTGACAGTAGGTGCAAGCTACTTTGGGTCATATCTTAGACCAACTGGTCTTCTTACATAACCAGTAGAATCACTTCCAAAGACATTAAACCTACTTTCGTCACTAAAGATTACTAGAGACCACTGATTTTGAATCCAGTCTTTATGTTCCTTAGCAAATTTCAATCTCTCTTTTCTGTGACGCTTTGTAAGGAGTGGCTTTTTAACAGCACGCTTACCATGAAGATTTTCAGATAACAGACGATGCCTAATAGTCATGTCTGACACCAATACACCCTGATATTCCTGCCTTAGTTCTTTATTAACAGCAGTTTTTTTGGCAAGACAATGACCCAAACACACATTTCGCTTGGCCAAAAATTGGTTTTCTGAACAAAGGATTCGGGTGATGCGCTGGCCTTCACAATCTCCTGATTTGAACCCGATAGAGAATCTTTGGCACTATCTGAATAAGCAAGTTAGGAAAAGAAATATAAAAAACCGGGACGAACTTTGGATCGCATTAAAACAAGAATGGGAAAAAATACCACCCGATTTTTGTGCTAGGCTTATTGACTCTATGGACAGAAGATGTCAAGCAGTGATTGACGCACTAAATATTAAATATTTTGGATATCTTTATCGTCTTAGTGGAATTTTTATTTTATAAGAAAAATGTTTCCATACTTTTGTTTGTGCATAATTTTGTTACGTTAAAAACTAAGTACATTTCCAATAAACAATAACTGTTTTAGTCTTCAAAATGTTTGTTAGCATGTACACGATTAATAAATAAATATTGTAATTGTAAAGCGTTTAAATGTTAAGACTAGAGATGAGAATTTAAATGTTTCCGTACTTTTGTTCGCTACTTTTTTACTGCCTAAATATTTGTTTAATTATAAACAAATAAAATACAATTATTTAATATCTCGGTACCTATTCGTTGGTCGCCAAATGCCTAAAAGAGTAGCACTTTATTCCGGTTTAATCACCTTCACCATTTTGTCGGCCAAATAGTTTGTTTTACACCAAATAGATTATAAAACGTAATGCACTCGTGATAATTTTCGCTTAATCTACTCTTATGGAGAATAGTCCAGAATTTTTTCAAAATATTTTGATCAGGAGTTTTCGAGATAAGGGGAGAGACATCGATTTTTGGCAATTTATACAAAGAAAAGCGTGCGCAAGTATTATATCACATATATTTTTTGAAATCGTATTTTCATAAGCTTACATTTGACACCTCAGTCGATGACCTGGTCATTTTTTTTTCACACCACCCACAGAGCAGAAAAAGTGTTAAACGTAATGCACTCGTAATAATTTTATCTACAGGCTTACATCCCTTTTTCGAAGAAATGCCCTTCCAACGGCAAGCCTTGGTTTGACCGACAATACAAAGAAGCTGTTGCTTCTAAACATCTTGTATACCGACATTGGCGTGAAAATCCTAACACCATAAATCGTAACACCTTTGTTCGTGCCAGGAACAGATGCAAAGAAATTATCGACAAAACCAAGGAGGCACACAATCAACGGATTAGAAACAAACTTCTCGCTTGTCCCAACAATTCCAGGTCCTTTTGGTCAGTCGCTAAGGCAGTCAAAATTTCACCAAATCCACCATACCACTACTCACACGGCCAGTTGCAACGACACCTGTTGAGAAAGCGAACTTGTTGGCTGAACTCTTTGCTTCACATTCTACTGTCGATTTCCAAGGAAAAACACCACCTAATTCCCATAGTGCAGCCAAGGATGCCCGATATTGTCTTCAGGCAGCGTATCATAAAACGTATTTTGATGAAGCTAGACACCAAAAAGGCTTCTGGCGCTGCCGGAATACCTGACATAGTTCTCAAAAACTGTGCGAGGGAACTAACACCAGTTTTCTGTAGACTTTTTAACCTATCTTACAGAAAGGGAATATTTTCTTCCAGCTGGAAATGTGCCACAGTTCAGCCAATACCTAAAAAAGGCAAGAAGACCTTGCCAAATAACTACCGACCAATCGCACTGCTTTCAATAATATC
The DNA here is from genome assembly GCA_019049505.1 of Pachyrhynchus sulphureomaculatus. Classification (NCBI taxonomy): domain Eukaryota; kingdom Metazoa; phylum Arthropoda; class Insecta; order Coleoptera; family Curculionidae; genus Pachyrhynchus; species Pachyrhynchus sulphureomaculatus. Next base: position 192,835,311 of record CM032449.1, read on the forward strand.
GAAAGTCATGGAAAAGGCTATCAATCAGCATCTTCTAAAATATCTTGAAGGATTCAACATTATTAGCGATCACCAATATGGCTTTCGCAAAAATAGATCAACAGGAGATCTCTTGACTTATGTAACACATGTTTGGAACAACGCAATTGAACACTTTGGAGAATCTCGAGCGGTCGCTCTTGACGTATCCAAGGCATTCGACCGTGTTTGGCACGATGGGCTGTTGGCTAAGCTACGTTCTTATGGTATGTCTGAAAAGTTCTGTTTGTAGCTCTCATGTTTCCTCAGAGAGCGTTCTTTGAGAGTGGCAGTCGACGGATTTCTTTCTAACACCTTCACTATCAACGCCGGTGTACCCTTAGGCTCCATACTGTCTCCTACTCTCTTTCTTCATTTATATTAACGATCTGCTGGAAAAGACAGACAATCTAATCTATAGCTTTGCAGATGACAGTACACTTATCTCTTCATTCACTTTGAACGCTCGGACATCGGCTACTCAGACGAATATCCGCAGACAGCAGGAAGTCATTCAACTTAACAAAGACTTGGAAGAAATTCTATCTTGAGGTGAAAGTAACTAAGTGAATTTAACGCTACAAAAACCCAGGCGGCAGTTTTTTCTAAAAAAGTTAACGTTGTTGAACCCGACATAGTTATGTCGGGGCACTCCATTCCTCTAACATCGTCACTCAATTTGTTGGGCGTTAATTTGGGAGCAAATATGTCCTGGCATGAACATGTTGCAGGCATAGAAAGGAGAGCTTCTCAGAAGTTGGGAATATTATTTCGAACCAGAAAGCTTTACACTTCACAACAACTGTTAATTCTTTACAAAGCTCAAATTCGAACTATGGAATACTGCTCCCATGTTTGGGGCTCCGCTCCCAAACATACACTGCATTTGTTGGATTCTATTCAGAGAAGACCTGTTCGTCTGATTGGAGACCCGGAACTGACAGGTGGCCTTGATTCGCTGGAACATCGAAAAAACGGTTGGCGACTTGAGCCTATTCTACAAGTATTTTCATGGAAAGTGTTCGAAGGATGTGGCCCGTTTAATTCCTCCCAGAGCGGTCCATGTTAGAAGTACACGTCACGCTAATACTTCACATCCGTATGAGGTTCAGCTTGTTACTCCTCGTACAACGCTTTTCAAGCAGTCATTTATATGGAGAACATCATCCCTCTGGAATAATTTGCCCAGGACTGTGTTTCCCACCGAGTACAATTTACAGCGATTTAAGAACAACGTGAAACGCTTTCTCCGCACACGTGTCGCTCCTGTAGCGCTTTAGGGACTTCCCTGTAGCACGTGTGCTAGACCCATATAAAAAGAAAAAAAAAAAATTTTATGAAGAATATTCCAGAATTTTTTCAAGATTTTTTGATCAGTATTTTTCTAGATAGGGTGGAGGGGCCAGAGATTTTTTGGTCATTTTTTTAAAATAATACAAAGAAAAGTGGACGCAAGTACTGTATCATATATTTTTGAATTCGTGTTTTCACAAGCTTTCATTTGACACCCCACCAATGACTTTGTTTTTTTTTTTTTTTTCACTTCCCCTACAAACTAACCCCTTAAATCAAAATTTAACTTTCAACACTACACGACTCTGATTGGGCTATCAATCCCTATATTTCTGCCAAATTTAAACTTTATATGTCAAATATACTCGGAGAAAATCGAGAGTGACAGACGGACACTGAAATGATCCTTTAAGTGTTCCGTACGGAATACTAATAAATTATAAATTAGAGCTCTTAAAAGTGCAGCAATTGAGGGATCAAGGCATATTTAGATCATTTAAATCCCGCTATAACCAAAGAATAGAATACGCTGAGGCCAATAGAAAAATCATTAAATAGGAAGGGCGATAGACGCCAACTTGTCGGGTCGCAGCATTCATCGGCGCTAACTGCAAGACGTAAATTTAATAACGACTATTTAAAAAAAAAAAACTTGTTTGCGTTGCTTAGTATCTACCGCAGTCGGGGAACCATTCTATTTTCAAATTATTGAATTTTACTACTATAATTTGGTTTAAAATGATCTCCGCACCTAACCAGAATACTAATCTTACCTCGATCGTATCTTTGACGTGCTTTTCTGGACACCTTATATAACCTTTCGTTATAAAATTAATATAGGTATTTAAAATCTTTATAAAAAAGTCATTTTATTTATTATCCAGCTTCACAGGTTGACATTCGCCATACAAGTTCTTTTTATGACATATATGTATCTATGTAAGCTGTAAGCTGTTACCCAACCGAATCCACTTATGAGAAAGTATAAAATTTTTGATGGATACCGTCCATCTTATCGAAATGAGAACCGTATTTTTTTCTAGAAACCCTAAAATTTTAAAATATTCGAAAATGAAATAAATCCTTAAATGAAATATTTACTCTAAAACGATACCCGACCAGATGGTACCTAAAGGTGGCAGAGTATTGGACGAAAATTTAATTATTAGTTCTTGAATTATACAAGAACGTGGTACCCTTGAATTATACATACGTGGTCCCATTCAAAAGTTACCGGACAAACGATATATGGCAAGAACGCGAAATAGTAACGACTCGCGTCGACCGGTGTAGATAGGTACAACCTTAACAACGCTGCAGAACAGTTTCGACTTGCTAGCTCGTTCAGGTTGTTCTACGACGCACGTTCCGGAAGTGCTTTACGCAACCACGGCTAAAATTATCACCAAAGTCCACGAAAACATTAGTGAAGTGAAGTGAAGACCATCATCGGATAATTCTGAGCATATCTAACGAACTTTCTATTAGTTGGAAAATAGCCCAAGGGTTGGATTGAGAACAGTTTCCTTCTGCATCACGTCAATGTACAGTACTTATTCATTTGATCTGGCACTCTGACTTTGTGTTGCTTCCCCGTATGAAGATAAAGGGTCGCCGCTTCGTGACAGCAGAGTGGATAAAACGTGAATCGTAAGCGGCGCAGGAAGCAATGAGAACATCGACTTTGCATTCGGTGCAGGAAAACTACTTTGCAGGTGATGGTAGTCCCGAAGCCTAAAAGTCCCTACGTCAGATTTTACAGGCTTAGTACGGGCCTTTGTGGATTGCACCAAGTATAAACACATATTTAGAGACAGAATATTATGCAGCAAATCAATTAAATTTTTGTAGTCTTAAACAGTCTGCGTTCCATGAATTTCATCCCTTAACATATCTTCAAATGAATAAGTGGAACTACTAGCAAGTATATATTTTTTTCCCAATTTGCAAATGATTATAGCAAATTTTGAGCAGCCATCACTGGATTTAGATAAATAGTTACGATTTTCTTTCCTTTTCTTCATCCAGCTGTCTACGTCCACTGCTGGACATAAGCCCCCTTGAACGTTTCCAGCCTGTGCGATCTTGTGCGAAACTCATCTACTGACCGAAAATCCTCTTTAAGTCATCCTCCATCGTGTGGGGGGCCTTTCTACACACCTTTTCTCCATACTTTGTCGCCACTACAATAATCTTGTCCAACTATCATCTTGCACCCTCGTCACATGTCCTGCAAACTGGAACTTCAAAGATCCTATCCTTTTGATATTACTCACGCCAGTTCTTTTGCGAGTTTCCACATTATTCACAGGAATGCCCAGCATAGAATGTTGCATCTTCCTTTGGGCTATCTTTAACTTTTTAGCGCTTGTTTTTGTGAGCGTGCTTCATATGTGATAACAGGAAGGACGCATTGGTTGCGGGAGATGGGAATATGACTCCGAAACACATTTCTTAATTTACCGTAAGTCGCCCAGCCAAGTCCAATTCGCCTCTGTACAAGCGTAATTCGTGCACTTGGTTGTCTGTGAATTGTTACATCATGACCCAGGTATCTGTATTCTCGAACATCTTCTATTATGTTATTGTTTAGGGTTAGTGCCCCTCCTATGTTAGTACAAGATTTGTCATAATTTTTGTTTCTTGTGTGTTTATCTATAATCCCACTTTACCTGTGTAATTGGCAATGAGCACAATGAAACCGTAATTATACTTTGTATAATTTAACTGAAGGTATATTTGGACTGGAAAATAGACATTTTGGCACTATAAAAGTCACATATCCATCATATTATATGCTTCTAAGTAGTCTAAGCCTTCGGAAATCCAAACCCAAATAAAGTGAACGAATTTTAAACTCTACATTTCCTTTATGGACAAAACTATGACCATTTCTAACACTTTTTATTGTAGAAAAACCAAAAAGGGACCAATTTTATTACCTTGTCGTGCTAAATACCGATATGACATTTAAAAACAGATCGCGTGCAAATTACAAAGAAAATCGATATTTTACTAATAAGTTTATATTAAAATAAACATGAAAAAAGGTACCTGAAGACCACGACCATGACATATTCGTAAAACATTTATTGAAATGCAATTAGTATGGACTTTACGGACCCCCAATGGCGACTAATCTTGATTAACAAACTAATTTCAAACAAGCTAAATGATATTTTGGTAACATCAGTAAAGGCTATCGTTATTTCTGATGTTTTAGACTTACTGAATACAAATCATTAGATATGAAGCCTACAATAAGGTGGCAGACAAAACCTACCGACTAAACACATCAATCTTAATGCTGGCAGGCGATATAGCATCCAATATCTCAGCACGACAAAAAGCTAATATAGAGTGTGTTCCAAAAAGTTTTATACACATATAAAAAATCTTACATATTACAACAAAATTTATTCTTGATAAAAAGTACTGCATCATATGGAATGCAGGTATACAGGGAAAATATGTTTTATAGTGAAGCGTAAAGTGTGTTTAAATTTAAATACAAAGCAAAATATAAATTTAAAATCTTAATAGGAAGTAAAAATTTATGCTCACGTTTAGATTAGTGGCATTCCTAGTTAAAAATTCAAAAAAAACTCCAGCAAACACGTCGATAATTGTTGGATTACACAAGCCAACGATAAAAAAACTTTTTTAATAATTTTACCTGATTCCTATGTTTTTTGGTGTGCCGAGTCCCAAAATAATAATAAAAAAAAGTCGTATCACCCACCAATTTTTCACATTTTAATATTCAAAATGTGAAAAGTTTATTTTCTATCATTCGAATGTTATTAGGTTGGAAATAAAATCAGAATTTTATAAGGTTGGCAGTAAAGTCAAATGTTATTACGTTGGCAGTTCCGATAAATGTCACAGCTGTTTGTTTTCTTCCAGTTAATATAACCTCGCATTGCAGAGTTTAACCCATGTGCTTTAATTCACACTCAAAGTATGGCTAATCGTGGTTGTAAAAACTCTCCCAACACTTTTTGTTATATACGAGGCTGGTTTAAAAAGTCCGTGCAAAGTCCAAGAGATGGCACCACCGGCGCGTATCGAGGTCATATTTAGTTAGTAGCATCTCTTGAAATGAACGCACACCAAGTCTCAGCCATATTGGTCTATTTCTTTGTGTTTGGCATTCGTGTGAATCAAGGAAGTCGAGTGATTTTCAAGAAATGGACGAAAAAGAATTTCGTGTGGTGATTAAATATTACTTTATGAAAGGCAAAAACGCCTCAGGAGACTAAAGAGAAGCTTGATAAACATTATGGTGACTCTGCACCTTCGATTAGAACAGTTTATAAGTCGTTTCAAAATTTTCGGACTGGCCATATGGGCACAAGTGACGCTGAAACGTTCTGGACGGCCTGTGGAGGTTACGACTCCAGAAATCATTGATCAAATCCGTGATGGATGACAGAAAAGTTAAGGTGCGTGAGATTGCTAGTGCTGTGGGCATCTCGACTGAACGGGTACATAATATTTTGCATAAACATTTGGACATGAGAAACCTATCCGCAAGATGGGTGCCGCGATTGCTCACGCTTGACCAAAAACGGAATCGTCTGAAGTGTTGCAAGGATGGTTTGCAGCTGTTCCAGAAGAATCCGGAGGACTTTAAGCGTCGTTTCGTCACTGTGGATGAAACATGGATACATTAATATACTCCTGAGACCAAACAACAATCTAAACAATGGGTTACCAAGGGGGAATCTGCACCAAAAAAGGCGAAGAAAGTTCCTTCGGCCGGAAAGGTTATGGCGACTGTCTTTTGGGATTCGCAAGGGATAATCCTCATCGACTATCTGGAAAAGGGTAAAACTATTACAGGTGAATATTATTCATCGTTATTGGACCGTTTGAAAAACCGAGCTGCAAGAAAAAGGCCCGCGATTGGCCCACAAGAAAGTCCTTTTCCATCACGACAACGCACCAGCAAACACCTCAGCAGTTGTGGTCGCAAAATTAATGGAAATAGGAGTTCAACTCGTTTCACATCCCCCCTATTCTCCAGACTTGGCTCCCTCGGACTACCATTTGTTCCCCAATTTGAAGAAATGGCTGGCGGGACAAAGATTTTATTCAAACGAGGAGGTGATTGCAGACACTAATGAATATTTTGCAGACTTGGACAAATCCTATTATTCGGAAGGGATCAACAAACTAGAACATCGTTGGACGAAGTGTATAAACCTAAAAGGAGACTATGTCGAAAAATAAAAAAGGTTTACCTCAAACACATAAGTAGTTTTCATTTTTGCACGGACTTTTCAAACCAGCCTCGTATGCGGTGAGTTTGTAGTTAAAAAACATCAAAGAAACAATACTGACTTTGCGTATTTTGGTGTAGAAATCCGTAATCAAGAAAAATGTTGGGTTCCTCACAAAGTAACACACGGGCTGAAAAGTCCCGGGCCTAACACATAGATGGCGCTAGTTTTATTGCAGTCACCTTTTTTTCAGTTAATACTAACCTTCAAAAGACAGCTGTTAAAATTTCATGATATTCTATTCATTAGTTTGTGAGTTATTGTGCTAAGAGTGACGCTACTTTTGTTATTTTCAAAACAATGGATCAAAAACAATTTCGTGTTTTAATTTTACACTGCTTCTTGATGGGAAAAAATACCGTTCAAGCGAAGCAATGGCTTGAAAAGTGTTATGGGGACTTCGCTCCATCAGAAACAACAATAAAACGTTGGTTTGCTGACTTCAAACGTGGTCGTAGAGACACCGATGATGCAGAACGCAGTGGACGTCCAAATGAGGCGGTAACACAGAAAACATCAAAAAAATCCATAAAATCGTTTTGAATGATCGAAAAGTGAAGTTGCGTGAGTTAGCTGACATCGTAAAGATATCAAAAGAACGTGTTGGCTTTATATTGCATGAGCATTTGACTATGAGAAAGCTCTGTTCAAAGTGGGTGCCGCGTTTGCTCACTGTTGATCAAAAACAAGAACGTGTTGATGATTCTGAGCAGTGTTTGGCCATGTTTAAACGTAACAAACCGGAATTTTTGCGTCGATATGTGACAATGGATGAAACATGGATCCATCACTTCACTCCGGAATCAAAACGATCGTCATCTGAGTGGACAGCAACTGGTGAACTTCGTCCAAAGCGCCCGAAAGCACAACAATCGGCTGGAAAGGTTATGGCCTCGGTATTTTGGGATGTGCGTGGTGTAATATTCATCGACTATCTTGAGAAAGGAAATACCATCAACAGTGAATATTATATAGCGTTATTGGAGCGTTTGAAGGCCGAAATTGCAAAGAAACGACCGCATATGGCAAAGAAAAAAATTTTGTTTCATCAAGACAACGCACCGTGTCACAAGTCAATCAAAACAATGGCCAAACTACATGAATTGAACTTCGAATTGCTCCCACATCCACCGTATTCGCCAGATTTGGCTCCCAGCGACTACTGGCTGTTCGCAGACCTGAAAAAAATGCTCGCCGGTAAGAAATTTCGCACGAATGAAGAGGTTATCGCTGAACCTGAGGCCTATTTTGAGGCAAAAGATAAGTCGTTCTACAAAAGTGGTATTGAAATGTTAGAGCGGCGCTGGAATGATTGCGTTGCTCTTGATGGAGATTACGTTGATGAATAAAGCTAATTTTGAACCAAAAAAACCGTGTTTTCTTTGTTAGGCCCGGGACTTTTCAGCCCATGTGTTATGTTATGTTTGTCTCGAGGATCTTAGGAAATGGTATAAGAAAGAAAAGAAAGCTTTTAGATTTGCAGTACCCATGATATGGAGAGAGCAAGAAAATCATTCAAATGATTGATATTTTTGCAGCGTTGATGTTTTTGGATATAACTCCAAAAATAAGAAAGCAATTGTCTATCCCAACTTTACTTCAGCTAATCGGCCGGTAGGACATGGACCGGGACTTCTTGTCCCTGAGCCACCTCATTCTATTGTTGACGTTTTGCAGTCCAGTCCCGAATTTAATGAAAGTCGACCGGATGATGATGAGTTTCAATGTTCTCTAGAAAATTTAAAACCACAGTTGTTTATAAAGCTGAGTTAAATGATTTAGTGAGAGATTTGGGTTTGACTAAGGAAAAAGCAGAAATGCTTGGTTCTAGGCTGAAAGAAAAACATTTATTGGAATCTGGAACATCTATTTACCATTATAGAGCATCAAAATTGTAGCCTAATCAAATAAAAGTATGGTTTAAGTTTTTATTTTTTATGTATCAAATTTTCCCACTTTTGAAATTGTGAGAGAACTGTAGGTGATACAAAATAACTGATACCAGATACGGTTTCAGCACCCAAAAATACATAACACATAGATGTAGTGGTTTAAAAAGTTTTTACAAATATTTTTTTGTTGGCCTGTATTATTTATTGAACAAAAGAAATCACTACAAATTTTATGCTGAAAATAAATGAATATATCTTTGGAAATACCTAACAACTGTCAATAAATGTAGTTCCTATTAACATTTTCAATTAATATTTTGTTCTGTATTGAAATTTAAACACACTTTGCTTTGCATTACAAATTGTTATTTTTTATTTTCCCTGTATATCATCAAATATTTTAAACTTTTGATGTTTTTTTTTTTTTTTATGGGTCTAGCACACGTGCTGCAGGGAAGTCCCTAAAGCGCTCCAGGAGCGGCACGAGTGCGGAAAAAAAAGCGATTCACGTTGTTCTTGAATCGCTGTAAATTGTACTCGGTGGGAAACACAGCGCTGGGCAAATTATTCCAAAGGGATGACGTTCTCCATATAAAAGATTGCTTGAAAAGCGTTGTACGCGGAGTAACAAGCTGAACCTCATACGGATGCGAAGCACCAGCGCGACGTGTATTTCTAACATGCGCCGCTTGGGAGGAATTAACCGGGCTACATCCTTCGAACACTTTCCATGAAAATACTTGCAGAACAGACTCAAGTCGCCAACCGTTCTTCGATGTTCCAGCGAATCAAGGCCACCGGTCAGTTCCGGGTCTCCAATCAGACGAACAGCTCTTCTTTGAACAGAATCCACCAAATGCAGTGCATGTTTGGGAGCGGAGCCCAAACATGGGAGCAGTATTCCATAGTTGGTCGAATTTGAGCTTTGTAAAGAATTAACAGTTGTTGTGGAGTGTAAAGCTTTCTGGTTCGAAATAATATTCCCAACTTTTGAGAAGCTCTCGTTGCTATGCCTGCAATATGTTCATGCCAGGACATATTTGCTCCCAAACTAACGCCCAACAAATTGAGCGACGATGCTAGGGGAATGGAGTGCCCCGACATAACTATGTCGGGTTCAGCAACGTTAACTTTTTTAGAAAATACTGCCGCTTGGGTTTTTGTAGCGTTAAATTCCACTTGGTTACTGTCACCCCAAGATAGAATTTCTTCCAGGTCTTTGTTAAGTTGAACGACCTCCTGCTGTCTGCGGATATTCGCCTGAGCAGCCGATGTCCGAGCGTTCAAGGTGAATGAAGAGACAAGCGTACTGTCATCTGCAAAGCTATAGATTGGATTTCCGGTCTTTTTCAGCAGATCGTTAATGTAAATGAGAAAGAGAGTAGGATACAGTATGGAGCCCTGGGGCACACCGGCGTTGATAGTGAGGGTGTTAGAAAGAAATCCGTCGACCGCCACTCGTAAAGAACGCTCTCCGAGGAAACATGAGAGCCACAAACAGAACCTTTCAGACATACCATAAGAGCGTAACTTAGCCAACAGTCCATCGTGCCAAACACGGTCGAATGCCTTGGATATGTCAAGAGCAACCGCTCGAGATTCTCCAAAGTGTTCAATTGCGTTGTTCCAAACATGTGTTACATAAGTCAGAAGATCTTCTGTTGATCTATGTTTACGAAAACCATATTGGTGATCGCTAATAATATTGAATCGTTCAAGATATTTTAGAAGATGCTCATTGATAACCTTTTCCATGACTTTCGATATTATTGAAAGCAGTGCAACTGGTCGGTAGTTATTTGGCAAGGTCTTCTTACCTTTTTTAGGTATCGGCTGAACCGTGGCACATTTCCAGCAGGACGGAAATATTCCCTTTCTGTAGGATAGGTTAAAAAGTCTACAGAAAACTGGTGTTAGTTCCCTTGCACAGTTTTTGAGAACTATGGCAGGTATTCCGTCAGCGCCAGAAGCCTTCTTGGTGTCTAGCTTCATTAAAATACGCTTTATGATGCGCTGTCTGAAAACAACATCGGGCATCCTTGACTGCAATATGGGAATAAATGGGTTTGATTATGGATTTCAATGTGATGCAGAAGTTTCTATAAGGAATAATTTTTTTGTAATATGTAAGGTAAATTTTTTCCCCAATTGTACAAAACTTTTTGGGACACACTATATAATTCTAGACTAAACGGTTCCAGCAAGCTTTCGCTAAGGAACAAAAACCGGGAATATAAAAAACTATTCTCAGGTATGGCTGCCAAACACAGATAAACCTGAATAAAACACGTAGAAACACCACGAAAGCGGTACAGAATATGGATCAAAGGATGATCACCGACGCCTTTTAGTTTATTAGTAACAATAAATAACACCGAAAGTTGGGTATAAGATCGTGTTACAATTCAGCCATACGACAACAACAGAAGCGTAAATATACACTATCGCCCGAAAGTTTAGAAGCAGTGACTATTTTCCATTGAAAAAGATCTATTATAAAAATTACTACTAAATTTTTATTTTTGTTAATTTCCGACTGCACACGTGTTTTATTAGTCTTGTTAATGAGTCTTATATAACATATACCTTCACATTTAATAAGATTTTAACACTTGTACTTCAGTAAAGTCTAGACGTGCGATTCTGAATTTATTGTAAAGGGTGATTCATTTAGAGGTACTTTTTGTGATGGGGATTTAATTGCAGATTGCGCATGCGTCGTGTCAACTGAAGTGGCATTCCTGTTCAGTAATGTTTGACAATTCATAATGGAAAGACTTAGCCCGGCCCAGCGTCTACAAATTGTTCAACTTTATTACGAAAATGGGCGTTCTACGAGGAATGTGTATCGGGCGCTTAGAGCAACTTATGGTCCACATAATCGGCCTACCGAACGCACAATTCGCTCTACCATCAATAAGTTTGAGACCCAATTTTCATTATTGGATAACGCTCGACCGAATAGACCACATCCAGCACGTAGTGAAGAAAATATAGGGGCGGTAGCGGCGAGTGTACGCGAAGACCGTGAAGTGTCGATTCGTCGCCGTTCTCAACAGCTTGGCCTGTCATATTCAACAACTTGGCGTATTTTAGGTAAGGATCTTTCTTTAAAAGCATACAAAATTCAACTAGTGTAACAACTGAAGCCGACCGACCTTCCGAATCGTTTCCGTTTTAGTCGTTGGGCTCTTGACAAGCTTGCAGAAGATCCACTGTTTTCGAGAAAAATTTTGTTCACCGATGAGGCCCATTTTTGGCTTAATGGGTTCGTGAATAAACAAAATGCCCGTATTTGGGGTGATGAACAACCTGAAGAGGTTCAAGAGCTGCCATTAAATCCAGAAAAAACAACTGTTTGGTGTGGTTTATGGGCCGGTGGAATAATCGGTCCATATTTCTCTTCAAAACAGAGGCCGGCCGGAATGTTACTGTGAATGGTGACCGTTATCGCGCCATGATAACAGACTATTTGATGCCAGAAATTGAAGCACGTGGTCTCGACGAAATTTGGTTCCAACAAGATGGCGCCACTTGCCATACAGCCCGTGAAACCATGGCTTTACTGCGAGAGCAATTCGGCGAACAGATCATTTCACGCTTTGGACCAGTGAATTGGCCGGCTAGATCATGTGACATCACACCTCTTGACTTTTTCCTTTGGGGCTATGTAAAGTCCAAAGTCTACATGGATAAGCCAGCTACAATTGAGGCATTGGAGGCCAATATTACTCGAGTCATTGGCCAAATACCACTCGAAATACTTACACGCGTCATTGAAAATTGGAACTTCAGAATGGACGTTGTTAACCGTAGTCGCGGACAACATTTGAAAGAAACTATCTTTAAGAAATAATTGTAAAGAATGGTTCTTTTATATGATAATAAAGATTATAAAATAAAATTGTTTTTATTCATTTTTTTTTATTTAAAAAAAAAAGTACCTCTAAATGAATCACCCTTTACTTTAAAATTTTGGTTGTTCAGATCAAAACTACATATATATATATATATATATATATATATATATATATATATATATATATATATATATATATAGTGAAGTTCCCGTTCGCGGACACCTTTCTTACACGAACACCTCCCTTGAACGGACAATTTCTCATTGTCCCGACCGACTCTCATATATTTGGCATTGTGTTAACTCTCTCTTGGATGGTCATTCTCTTGAACGGACGCAGACACAAAAAAATGTTCTCTTAACCGGACAAAAACCAATAAAAAATAAACTCTTTGTCTCATTTTTCTGTAGCGAGTATCGCTGTTGCGTTTCCCAATCGCGCCGCGCGCCAACGTCGCGGCCTGCCTTCACTGAGGGACTTTCCCGAGTAAACCGGGGATTTACCGATCTCAATTTTTCGGTACACGCGAGGATTTAATATTAGTCTGACGCGACATATTCATGATAGAAATGGCTCCAAATAGAAAAATTTTCACGCTTAAACAAAAAAATTGAGATTGTTGAAGTTCACAATAAGGAAAAGTTAAGTGTAAGGGACTTATCAAAGCGTTTTAATATCGGAAAAACACAAGTTGCTGATATAATTAGACATAAGGATATCTTTCTAAACAAGTGGATGCCAAACAGCAATTTGAATGAAAAAAGAAGCTTTTTGACTGGTGATGGTACCAAAATTGACAAGTTGTGTTATAACTGGTTTATAGCAGCTCGCCATAAGGGGATTCCTTTGACAGGTATGCGTATGAATTATTTTTTTTAGATAAGGTTTTCTGGAATTAGTACGTTGATTTTCGTTTCATATCAATTCAAAGAATGGATAAAAGGGTGAGAGCATCAATAGGCTTGTCGTGACAAAAATGCAAAAAACTTATTGTTAATATTTTTTTCAGGTCTGCTAATACGATGCAAAGCAAAAGAAATAGCCGAGTCTCTCTGACATTCTACATTCAGTGTTCTTGTGGTTGGCTAATAAATTTAGAATCCGCCACAACATAAGTTTTAAAGCGATTTCAGGAGAAGGAGCTTCGGTTATTGCTGAAGATGTTTCATCATTCTGGAAAAAATGCCCTTCTTTAATTAAGGGATATTCACCGAGAGATATCTATAATGCCGATGAGACAGGCCTGTATTTTAGGGCTCTACCCAACAAAACGCTAACATTAAAAAAAAGAAAAATGTGTTGGTGGTAAATATCCCAAAGAGAGGTTTACAATTTTGCATTGTGCAAATATGGCAGGAGAAAAAGAAAAATTCTTACTCATTAGTAAGGCAGCTAAACCCAGAGGATTTAAAAATACTAACAACAACCTGCCTATAACTTGGAAATATAATAAGAATGACAAAGTGGCTGCAAGATCTTGATTGGAAAACAACAAAAGAAAAAAGAAACATTTTGTCACTTTTAGACAATGCAAGATCTCATCCAAAAGACGTCCGCTTAAAAAATATAAAAATGTTGTTTCTGCCCCCTAACTGTACATCAGCTTGTCAACCACCAGGGAATTATAAAAAAATTTTAAATTTATTACCAAAGTCTAATACGAAAACACCTGATAGTAAACATTGAAACTGCTGGTACAGCTTTTGAGTTAAGAAAATTACGCCACTGGATGTAGTTTACTCTGCAAAAACCGCTTGAAGGAACAAGTAACCAAGGAAACAGTTAAAAACTGCTTCCGTAAAACGGGATTTAAGCATGAAAATATGCAAAGTGAAGACCAGTTAACTGAGGCTGTTACATCTGATCTAGAAGAAGACTTACAGTTAATGTACTTGCAGATATACTCAAAAATAAGAATTTGTTGGAGCTGACTAATAACGAAAACCTTAATGATTTTTTGAACATAGATGAAAATTGGTATATTGAAAATCCAAATTCAGAATAAAAAAATTGAAAATCCAGTTGAAATATAAGGACTTTCCGAAGATTCTATCCCAAATTATGGTGAAGTTATTATCCGAACCAAGCAGCTTAAAAGTTTTGCCGAAGATCACGGAGATGCAGAGTCTTTAGAGCTTCTTTCCAAATTAGAAATACGATTTGTGGAGGCCATTTTAAAGAAAAAGAGGAGACAAACAACAATATATGAATTTATGCGTCATTAAAGTGACCTTTCTTTTCATATGTATAACTATATCCTACTAAATTTTAGATGTATCTAAAGGTAACAAATCTTTGTTTTTTTCTTAAGTTTTAAGTTTTTTCCTTATTTTAAAAATATGAATATATAATAGAAGACTGTTTTTAGTCAATTTCCACTGGTTTATTTAAATTGCGATGACGCGTTTCGCTGTCGATACAGCTTCTTCAGATCTACATTTTACACTGTGTAAAATGTAGATCTGAAGAAGCTGCATCGACAGCGAAACGCGTCATCGCAATTTAAATAAGCCAGTGGAAATTGACTAAAAACAGTCTTTTATTATATATTTATAATGAATTTCCATCAAGTAGAAGCTACAACCATCCAAAATTTAAAAATATGTACATACATAAGTATACGTTTTAAAATGTCCCAAATTCTTTAATTACAGTTTTTATTAAAAAACGATTTTTTTTTTTGTATTTCTCTTAAGGTCGGTCCCGTTGGTTCCGCCCAAGGAAGATTTCACTGTATACTATACATGTATGTATATATGTATGTATGTGTATGTGTGTATGTGTGTATGTGTGTGTGTGTATGTGTGTATGTATATATATATATATATATATATATATATATATATATATATATATATATATATATATATATGTATATATATATATATATATATATATATATATATATATATATGTATGTATATACATGAAAGGTTTGGACTATAATGTTCTAGACATCCTTTAGACCTTCCTCAATCACAAATTCGGCAAAAATAAATTTAAGATGCATATGACAATCAGTTCGATATAACAATTTCAACCCAGACTGATTGTTTGAGATCGCCTTTAAACGTGCTAAAAATAAACCGTTAATAAACCTACCTTTAGCGACATAGCCTCTTAATAATAGATATTCTTTTTTCCTATATGAACGATAAGCCAGCTCACGAGGCGAGGAAATCATATATATGTAGCACCGTCACACGCGGGTAACGACTAATTTAATAGAAAATCTAATTACTTCGAGAAGTTCTCCCCTCCTTTATACAATAACCTGAACTCCAGAATGAGGTGGTGGGGTGACGGGTTCGATCTGTATAGTATACTTGTTTGATTGTTCTAAGTTTTCTTCGCGATTTCCCAAGAGCAAATTTATTGCGGAACATTACGGGCGCTGAAACAAGGAGGCATCCACGGGACTGTGGTCTTTTCAGTGGATCCCTCGCGGAATTCATTGTTATCACAGAGGACGCATATTTTGATTTGAACCCACAAGCAACAGATTGTAAACGATATCCTCATTACTTATACGTCCTAAAATTACCATAGTATATTAATTTTTACAAAGCGGCTGAAGAGCAAGTTTAAGGACTTGACAACTTTTTTTTGAAATAAAACGCAACCCATTTGAGACATTTTGAAAATTTTACTATCGGCTTGAAGTACAATCAAAACATTTATGTATGGAATTCGACTTCATTCATATGTCCACCACGGGCACGTTTGCAACGGTCGATTCGTTGAACCCAATTTTCGATGACTCGGCCACACATTTCGACGGAAACGGCCGCTATCTCTCTTTCAATATTGGCTCTGAGCTCCTTTAACGACGCAGACTTGTTAGCATAGACCAATGATTTAACGTATCCCCCATAAAAAGAAGTCTAGAGGTGTTAAATCACACGATCTAGGCGGCCATTCGACGGGACCATTTCTCGATATAACACGTTCACCGAATTTAGATTGCAGTAAGTCGATTGTTACACCCGCTGTGTGGCTTGTGGCGCCGTCTTGTTGAAACCACATATCGTTAATGTCTAGCCCATGCAATTGATCAAAGAAATAACGTTGCAACATGCCTCTGTAGCGATCTCCATTGACTGTAACGTGACGGTTATTTTCATCAACGAAAAAGAACGGCCCAATGACACCACCGGCATGAAAACCGCACCAAACAGTAATTTTTTGTGGATGAAGTGATGTTTCTTCAAGCACATGAGGGTTTTCACCTGACCAATAACGCATATTCTGTTTGTTGACGAAGCCGTTTATCCAAAAATGTGCTTCATCACTAAAGATGATTTTGCGATGAAATTGGTCATCTTCTTCCAACATTTCTAGAGCCCAATTCGAGAACGTACATCGCTTTATATGATCGGTGGCTTTAGTTCTTGAGTGAACTTTTTACTTATAAGGGGGTAGGCCAAGATCCTTTCGCAAAATTCGCCACAGTGTGGTCTGAGCGATGCCCAATTCTTGAGAACGCCGTGAAATCGACTGTTTTGGTTCGTTTGAGATGGACGCTTGAACGGCAGCAATATTCTGGCCACTTCGACCAACCCGTTGTCTCACTGGCACGGGAACATCCAGCAGCGAATATGTTAACTCAAATTTTTTCACTAGACTATGAATTGCTTGTCTACTGAGACGAGAATTACGACCAAAAATTGACGTTAACGCTCTTAAAGTTGCAGTCACCGACTCCAAATTTTGGTAGTAAATTTTAATTATTTGTAAACGTTGTTCGTTCGTGTATTCACCATGATGAAAATGTTGACTTTACTGAATATTTTGACGTTGACAGTTCGGTGATTGGCTTAAGGGTGCGTTCACAGTGAAATTTTAAAGTTGTCAAGTCCCAAATGGAAGACCCTTTATTTATTTATTTATTTATATATATATATATATATATATATATATATATATATATATATATATATATATATATATACTGATAGTGATACAAACCCAAATTTCCGAACTAAGCTATAAAATGTGAAGTAATTGTTTTTACACTTATTGACTCCCACTTTGATAGTAGTCCTCCTGCGCCCACATGTAGCGGTCCGCCAATTTTTCCCCGAGTCAAATATTTCTTGGAAGGTCGATGCTATTACTACCCGCGATTCGCGTTGTATCTCTTCTACCATTTTGAAGCGGCGACCTTTTAACTTCATTTTTATATGAGGGAACAGCGCTAAGTCACAGGGTGTGAAACCAGGCGAATAAAGAGGATGGGGGATAACAGTCATGGAACTTATTGCCAAAAACTGTTGCGTACAGAACGAACAGTAAGTCGCTGCATTATCGTGATGCAGGTGGAAGCTCTTCTCGATCCAAAGCTTTGGGTGTTTTTTAACCACTAGAAATTCATAAAAGACGCTCAAAATTGTGGTCTTCAAGAATGATTTGTTGAACTTTGCCGAAAATTTCAGGCATGGTTGCAACTGAAGGTCTTCCTTCAAAGTTCGACTGTTTTTAAATCGCGAAAACTACTCGAAAATTTGTGTAGGACTCAGAGCTTCCTCCACAAATGCTTTCCGAATCATTTCTAAACTTTAAAAGAACATTTCACACACGCACGCTGATCTTCCTTGGTATCCATTGTAAAAATATATGTATACCCAACAAACTGAACCAGCTACCAAGTTGAAATTTGTCACGCAGCGCTATTAGGCATGTATCTACCGCCATCTATCGGCGCGAGTCGATACTATTTCACGTTCTTGCTATACAGCTTAGTCCGGGAAGTATTTGTTGAGATGTTGCGTTAATAATAAGTACGATAAATATGAATAAACGACAATTGACATCTATTATGAAAAACCCTTTTACACACTATTCGTAAGTGAATACTTCAAACACGGTTTCATCATTTCTGGTAAATATTGCGCGTCGATAAATAAGTTATCTAGTTATAAATTATCGTTCATATTATCTTAATGTTAAAGTCACTCGCAAAATCTTACTCTATAGTATAATTTTAGAAAAAGTACCATTTATGCACACAAACATTATAAAGCAACCTACATAAATTTCGTCTCAGAAAAAAAAATTTGGAATATCCACTCAGGTCGGAAATGTTTTTCGTATAAACCAGGTTACCTGCACCGTTAATAATTGAATTGATTACTAAATGTAAATTATTTGAAACATCCGGCCAGCACCTGCAACATCTCCCCAAATTTTGCTCACTCATCCTGTACATTACCATTTTCTGCTAAATAACGATTCTTTAATTGTCTCATATACTCCGCCTGCAGCATTGATGGATGGACTGAGTAGTTCATCGACACTGTTGTCGGTCCTAAGCCCGGATAAAGGAGGGGGGTTGTGGCGTTAGGAGTTAACACTCTAATACACGTAAGAGCAAAACTGGGAAATGCTAGTTGTTTTTCAAAAATAGGTTGAAAAATCACAAGATAAGCAAATATCCCCGGGTGGCAATCCACACCTTCGGAGAAGGGAGCCCCATCGGATACGGGGGGTGGAAATTCTACTTGAAAGCGAATAGTTAACCCAAGCTTAAAACTCAGCCAAACGAAGAAGTCCCGAAACAGCCGCTCTCGGCACCTGGAATATACAGGGATGGAGGACCAAGAACATCGAAGTCATCCAAGTATTTAACAAACGTTAAAAAAATGGAAGCAAAAATGTAGTGGAATGGGAGTCTCAATACGAGAAGATTACTTATATACTCTAAGTTTCGCAGACGACCAAGTAATCATAGCGCAAGATGAGGAAGACCTCAGTTATATGATAAGAAAACTGAAAGAAGAATACACTAAAGCAGGAATAGCAATAAACTTTGATAAAACAGAATATCTAACAACAAAGGAGGGAAATGTGGAAAATCTAGAAGTGGATAATGAAACGACAATCAAAGGAACGGATAGATTTAAAAAAACATCAGAAGAAGAGAGATCAAAGCTAGATTAGGACAAACGCGGACATGCATATGACAATTAAAGTCGCTCCTATGGGACAAACACATTAAAAAGGGAAACAAAACACGCATATACAAATCAATAATACAAAGTATAATGACATACGGGTCAGAAATATGGACGATCAACAAAAGAAATAAATCTAAAATTAATGCGGTATAGATGGAGTGTTAGAGAAGATGGTGTAGAGTGACACGTATGGACCTGAACTAACCTGAACATCAAAGAGAACGCAATAAACACCATTGAAGAAAAACGATTAAAATGGTATGGACACATAAGACGGAACGAGGATAATAGGTGGATAAAGAAAATAACGGAGTAGAGCCCTATAGGGAGAAGAAAAAGAGGAAGACCCAGACAATCGTGGAGAGACGATCTGAACGAGACTATGGAGGATAGGGGTCTAACAGATGGAGACTGGGAAGATAGAAACGGATGGAATCAAAGGCTGAGAGAAGGAAGACAGCGTCCAGCTGTAGAAAATCCTTTATATAAATATATATATATATATATATATATATATATATATATATATATATATATATATATATATATATATATTATGACGCTTAAGGCATAAATGAGATAATGATATATCTAACTAAATATAAATATGAGGATTTAATAAAGTCGTGAGAAAAATCATAGTTTTTTTTTATGGACATAGCACACGTGCTCTAAAGCGCTACAGGAGTGACGCGTATGCAGAAAAAGCGATTCACGTTGGCCTTGAATAGCTGTAAATTATACCTGGTGGGAACCACAGTCCTGGGCAAATCATTAAAAAGGGTGAAGTTCTCCATATAGAACACTGCTTGAAAAGGGTTGTAAGAAGATCTCCTGCTGATTTTTGCTTACGAAAGCCATATTGACGGTGGCTATTATTACTGAATCCTTCTAGATATCTTAGATGAAAACAGTGTGACTGATGGATAGTTGTTTGGCAAGATCTTTTTGTTTTTTTTTTGGGTATCGACCTAATTGTAAGCAGAAAGGAAATATTTCCTGTGTGTAAGATAGGCTGAAAAATCTACAGAAAACTGGTGTTAATACGCTCGAGCATTTTTTAAGTACTATGGCAGATATTCTATCAGCGCTAGAAGCTTAGTGTAATAGGTGTTAAAAAAAAACCTGTCGCTAATGCTACTGTGCTATATTCAACACTGGCTACATAACACACCAACACATATTTTTTTAATTTTGATATTACCGTCCAACCGAACGGTAGTTACACCCACACAGACACAGGGTTTTTTTTCTATGAATATTTTATAAAAGCAATTTACTTATCTCGTAACGAAATTAAGCCACATTATTACTTAATAAATAATAATGATTCTATTATACCTAAGGCAAGGTCAAAGTGTGGAATTATTAAGGCAAGGGGAAAAAATTTAGAAATCATTTCTTGAGCACGTAACAACTGATAAAATTTTTTCGAACGATCAATGTTTACTAAACAATTTGTTTTATCACTGCGGGTCAATCTACTTTTTATTGCAGATTTTATTTTAAAAACAAAATATGTAATCTACACATATAATAAATGAGGCCTATTTGGTACATAAAAAAGATCGGCCAAGTGCAAGTCCGACTTGCGCAATTAGTATTCCGTACGGTGATTGCCTTTAAAATAAAAATGTTTGTTACGGAGGTATAAAATGATCAGACTTCACAAAACACACCCCAAATGAGTTTTCAACAAAGTTTGTTTCCGATCTTTGTTGAAAACTGATGACCTTGATTTTTTTTTTACATACACTACCGTCAGAAAGTATTTGCCCATCTAGAACTGCCAAAATTTAATACCTAATCAAACCCTTTTATTATATGAGGAAATTAAAAACCAATTAGAACAAATTTCCAAGTTTTGCATGATAATCGTTTTGAGGCGATTTCTAAGAATTCCAATTGAAGTAAGAACTCATTTCAAGTTTCTAGGGATTATGGAAATTCCTAGTGATATTTTATGATAAAAACTATGGTATAAATACCAGTGCCCTTTTGGAAATTAGCCAACAGTACTTTGTCATTGATATAGGCTCAATTGTTTGGTAAAAATGCCAAAAACGAAAGAAGTTTCCGTTGAAAATCGAGCTCTGATAATTGCGAGACATCAAATCCAGACAACCGAGAACGGTGGACACACCGTAAAAAAATTTTTTCTGCGGGACATGGAATTCCCAACCAAAAACGTTCAGAAAGGCCTCAAAAAACGACTCTCGCTGAAGACAGAGTTATAACAATGTCCAGCAGACGTAATTGCCGCCTAACCGCACCAGAAATGCTCAAGTAAACCTGGAGCGGCCCATCCCCATCAGCTTGACAATCGTGAAGAACTGGTTAGCAGAAGGTGGACTACACGGAAGAGTTGCAGCGATGAAACCACTTCTGAGGCAAGTGAATAAACATAAACGATTAGAATGGGCCCGAGAACATGAAAATTGGACATCAGAACAATGGAATTCCGTCTTTTGGAGCGACGAATCTAAATTCGAAATTTTCGGTTCAAATCGACGAGTTTACGTGCGGCGGTCAGCCGGAGAGAGGATGTTGGAAGCCTACAGTAAAACATGGTGGAGGTTCAGTAATGGTTTGGGGTTATTTTGGCAACGGTAAAGTTGAAAAAATCTTTAAAATAGAAGGAATCATGCGAAAAGAACAGTATCAAGAACTTTTGCTAACTCAAATGCTTCCTTCTGAAAAAGATATTTTTCAGGGGAAATTTATTTTTCAGCATGACAACGACTCTAAACATTCTACTTAACAAAATAGAGAACTTTTGGATCAATGGAAATCCTATGACGTCCTGGAAGTGATGACTTGGCCTCCACAATCACCCGACTTGAACCCCATCGAATTGCTGTCTGACCATTTGGACAGGTGTGTTCGAAAACTCAATCCAACATCAGAAAA
The DNA here is from genome assembly GCA_019049505.1 of Pachyrhynchus sulphureomaculatus. Lineage (NCBI taxonomy): Eukaryota > Metazoa > Arthropoda > Insecta > Coleoptera > Curculionidae > Pachyrhynchus > Pachyrhynchus sulphureomaculatus. Next base: position 192,857,525 of record CM032449.1, read on the forward strand.
TCACTTGTGGGAACTTTTACAAGCAAAATGGGTTAAAATAACCGAAGAAACTCTGAAGAAACTACTGGGCAGAATGCGGAAACTCTGTAAAGCGGTAATTAAAAACAAAGGAGGTCACATAGATGAGAAAAATCCTGGAAAATCATGAATATTTTTCTGATTTTCTAGACTGTAAATAATGTGAAAATAAATAATAATTCATTAAAATTAAAAAATATGTATATATATATATATATATATTATCTGGGTTTTTGTTGTCTTGGGACTGAAATAACTAGGTGGGCAAATACTTTCTGACAGTAGTTTATATATCAGAGATATGGTAATCCACTCGTGACAATTTTTGTTCAATCTACACCTTATGGAGAATATTCAAAATTTTATAATCAGTACTTTTCGAGATAGGGTGGGTGAATGGGGCTTTTTGGCCATTCTTAAATAATGCAAAGAAAAGTGTACTCACGTATTACATTATATATGGTTTTTAAAATCGCGTTTTCATAAGCTTTCATTTGACACTTCAGGGGTTACACCACCTTGAGATTTTCCAAAAATCGAATTATTTTTTTTGGCTAGATAAATTGTTTATACTTTTAAAAATATTTTAAACGTTTAACCATTTTAAAATTCAAATTATTTCCGAAGTTATAGCAATTAGAACTGAGCGCGGTAGAGAGTCGGCCAGAAACTCAGGTAGCGATCGGACCGGCACGAGCGGTCCAAGTCTTGACAAAGGGTACTGTTCTTTTAGTCAGTCCTTTATAAGAACGCTGTTTAGAAGAATACACTCAGAATAACAACGAAAGTCTAAACGCTGTCATTTGGTCTATGGATTCAAAAGTGCATTACAGTGGCACAAAAATTGTTGAGATTGCATCTTATATTGAAGCTAGTATATTTAATGATGGATATACTAGTATATTATAAATGATGCAATTATTAAATCTTGTAATTGGCCCAAGCGCGCTGCGATTTACCGAGAACTTGGACTCTCAACGAATATCTATAGCCAACATGAGAGCCCAAAAGGAGACTAAAGACGCCAGGAAATTGAAAAGAGCTGCTCAAAAGAAGACGGAGGACATCGTGGCAACAATGGAAGACCTCGTGTACGGTCCAGGAATCGAAAATTGAAGGTAATTTAAAAAAATATTTGGTTTTTAAGACGCTGACGCCGTACTGTTTTTAGTGTTCCGTACGGAACACTTATAAGATGACTTCGGTGTCTATCTCTCTGTCTGTCACACCCGATTTTTTCCGAAACTATTTGTCATAGAAAGTCGAAATTTGGTAATTATATAGGAATTCATGGCTTCATCAGAGCCGTGTAGTTTTGAAAGTTAAATTTTGACTTAAGGGGTTAGTTTTGGGGGTGAAATCGGAAGTGAAAAAAATTTTTTTTTACTAGGTCATTGAGTGTGGTGTCAAATGAAAGCTTGTGAAAATACGAGTAAAAAATATATATATAATGTAATACTTGCGCACACTTTTCTTTGTATTATTTTTAAAATAATAGCGAAAAATCGCTGTCCCCAAACCTTAACTGGAAAAGTACTGATCAAAAAATTTTGAAAAAATTCTGAAATATTATCCACTGGGTGTAGATTGAACGAAAATTATCACGAGTGCATTACCTTTAATAATTTATCTGGTATATAAAAAAAACAAACATACATCAGTTTTCAGTAAAGATTGGAAGCAAACTTTGTTGAAAACTCATTTGGGGTGTGTTTTGTGAAGTCACTGATCATTTTATACCACCGTAACAAAATTTTATTTTAAAAGCAATCAACGTACGGAACACTAATTGTGCAAGTTCAACTTGCACTTGGCCGGATATTTCTTTTGCGTTTTTATCGAAACTACTTTTTTCAAACTGGTGTAGAAGATAGTTTAAGATCTACTTAACCGATTTTGTTAAAATTTACAACACATATTCTTTATAATATTATTTAAGATGTAGCATAGGATTGTTTTGATTGGGTCATTTCTACAAAGAAATCTTAAAAAACTTTTTCCTATGCTACATCTTAGCTATTACCTTTCTAAATAAGAAAAAAAATATTTTTTATTTTTTTTTTTCAGACGATGCCTGATAAAGAAAATAAGAACACCCTCTGCAGGGATTTTCAAAAGATAGTCCTACTTGATGGCTCATATCTCCGCCATGTTCCGTACGGAACACTTATAAGATGACTTCGGTGTCTGTCTGTCTGTCACACCCGATTTTCTCCAAAACTATTTGTCATAGCCTAATAATATAGGAATTGATGGCCTCATCAGAACCATGTAGTTTTGAAAGTTAACTTTTGACTTAAGGGGTTAGTTTTGGGGGGTGAAATCGGAAGTGAAAAAAAAATTTTACTAGGTCATCGACGGTGGTGTCAAATGAAAGCTTGTGAAAACACGAGTCAAAAATATATATATATATATATATATATATATATATATATATATATATATATATATATATATATATATATTATATATATATATATATATATATATATATATGTATATATATATATATATATATATATATATATATATATATATATATATATATATATATATATATATGTAATACTTGCGCACACTTTTCTTTGTATTATTTAAAAAAAAATAGCGAAAATTCCCCCCTCTATCTCGAAAAGTACTGATCCAAAAATTTTGAGAAATTCTGGAATATTCTCCACGGAGTGTAGATTGAACGAAAATTATCACGAGTACATTACCTTTAATAATTTATCTGGTATCTAAAAAAAAACCAAATATTTCAAGGTCATCAGTTTTCAGTAAAGATCGGAAACAAACTTTGTTGAAAACTCATTTGGGGTGTGTTTTGTGAACTCACTGATCATTTTATACCTACGTAACAAAATTATTTATTTTAAAAGCAATCAACGTACGGAACACTAATTGTGCAAGTTCAACTTGCACTTGCCTGGTTATTTAATTTTTTTTATTCGTTATTATTTCAAATTATTCATAAAATTACTATGTACAGTCCCTGGCCAAATTATTAGACGCACTGTATTTTTTTTAGTAATTTTATGTTTCTTAAGAGTTTTTATGCAATAATGGTATATTTAAACTACAATATTATTGATTTTTATTTAAAAGAATTGTTGTAGACTACATATTTGTATTTATTTTTAACATATGGCAACACTGTGTTGACAAAGTGATACATGAATGTAAACAAGTACAAACCTGTATCAGTCGCGATCGGAATCAAGTCAGGTACGGACGTGTTTCTGTGGCTTTATGGACTGTGATTGTTTGTTTAACAGTTTTATACTACTCAGTTATTAGTTTATTTTGTATGCAGTGTTTTAAAAAAGTAATTGGACTATTTTCATTATGGGTAGAAAAGGCGATCTTTCACCACGTAAAAAAGCTGAAGTGAAGACCCTTGTGATTGCGAAAACATTTACAAACCGAGAAATATCACGAAGATTTGAGGTTTCCGAAGCTAGTGTACGACGCATAAAAAAGAAAATTGAGTCAGGGAAGGAATTAAGCCCGAAAAGAAAGAAAAGATGCGGTAGAAAACCAATTTTCACTCCACGGTCAGAGAGATGTTTGAAGAAAATTTGTGTAGAAAACAGATTTGCTACCACAAAGGTAATAAAATCACAACTCCAGGATGCTAGCGTAAATGCTTCTGAGCGCACTGTTCGAAGAAAATTGAAAGAATTAGATTTTAAGGCCTGTTGCCCCGCCAGGAAGCCCAAGTTAACAGCTGCAATGAAAGCAAAGCGCCTGAAGTGGGCCAAACAATGGCAAGACAAAGATGTGGACTTCTGGAGATCGGTAAGATACAGCAATTTAATCAATAATTGATACATTATTATCATTTTCAGTTAAATAAAGCAAATAAACATGGAAGTTTATATATTTTTCCTATTTTTGACAGGTCTGCTTCAGTGACGAAAGCACATTCGAAATTTTGCAGAATAAAGCTCAGTATGTGCGTCGTCGTCATGGAGAAAAGTTTCATCCTGATTGTGTCGTCCCGACGGTTAAACATCCCACCAAAGTGATGATTTGGTCAGTCATCAGCGGCAAGGGCACTGGACGTCTGTACGTCGTCAAATGAATAATGAGGCAAGATCAGTACAAAGAAGTATTACAAAATCGGTTGATTCCGCAGCTCAGAGAATGGTTTCCAAATGGGGAACCATTCACTTTCATGCAAGATGGAGCTCCCTGCCACACTGCTCGGTCTGTTAAAGCTTTTTTGGCAGAAAAAAAATATCCCTCTGTTGAATTGGCCCTGATATGAACCCCATTGAAAATGTGTGGGAGCTGATGAAAAGAGAAGTGGCTAAAGACGTGATTACCAACAAAACCCAGCTCCTAGAAAAGATTATTCATGTGTGGAATCATCATCCTCAAATGCAGGAGACAGTACAATCTTGCATTGATAGCATGCCGCGCAGCATTAAAGCTTTGATAGCGGCTAAAGGTGGCTCAACTAAATATTGACTTTTACTAACATTAATTTCACTTTTCTTTAAAACTTAATAAACTTATGCTTTTCTAAATTAATGCTGTTTTATTTATGTCAAATAAATAGGTAATTGATTGGATAAGATAAAAATAAAAAACAAATCAATTTAAAATAATAAAACGGTACAATATCATTCGGCAATTAATATTTTACATGAAATCTTGCAGTGCGTCTAATAATTTGGCCAGGGACTGTATATGTGTAAAAGAAAAATGATTTTATATATTTAATAGTTGCGTCAAAATTTTTTTTTTATTTTTATATCTATTTTTCGGAGCGCCAAGATGATGTAACCCCTTAACTCGACGACATGTTAATTTTTTTTTACATTCTATTACACCCCTCAAAATCAACCCCTTAAGTCAAAATTTTACTCTCAAAACTACACGGTCCTGATTGGACCATCAATTCCTATATTTGTGCCAAATTTCAACTTTCTACGTCAAATAGTTTCGGCGAAAATCAGGTGACAGACAGACAAATAGATAGACCCACAGACAGACGGACGGACACCGAAGTGATCCCATAAATGTTCCGTACGGAACACTAAACTAAAAATAGGTGTTAGTTATTAACTCTCCATTTCCAGTGCAAATATAAGTTGTAAGATACTCGTAACATATTGAGTTTAGTTTTGTCATATATATAAATATTCTCTTAATCCAATCAATCCTACCGCATATTTTCAAGAATAAAACGACATCCTTCCCACAATAAAAGTTGAGCGTAAGAGATACGTGATGTGGCGGAAAAGTAATAAGACTGGCAACGCTGTGCACAAACTGACTACGCCGTTGCCTCTCGCTTAGCACAGCCGTTAGGGTAACTCCCGTTGAAGACTCAATCAATATAAGGATGAACTTGCTTCTGTTGCTGCATGATTGTCGACAGCGTCTGGAGTGGAGTTACGTTTGTGAGATCAGTTACGAGAATCCGCTACTGTGACTTATGAGAAGTTCCATTGAGCTAATGGAGAATATTTCCGATCTAAAGGACAAGTGTTCAGATGGTACAAGGCCTTTCTAGAAGCCCGGGAAGAAGTAGAGGACGAACACGTGTAGGGAAACCTTCACTCTAAAAAGTAGACAACAATGTGGTGAAAGTGAAGACACTGGATGTATGTTGGAAGATAGCTGGCATACGTGTATTGCTCTTGAAGGAAACTGTATTGAAGAATAAAATCGATTTTTGGCAATTTTTCTTCAAGTAAGTCAAAGTTCTTATCGCGAAGTCCTTAAACGGTTCAGGAAACTGTTTCTGCACCAAGACAACGCCCCATATTGCCGGTCAGTCTCCATCCATGAATTCTTGGCAACAAAAATCTTGCGGTTCTATTAGGGAGTGAAATATAAACTATGCACGTGAGTAAAAGAAAGCGATTAAATCTCCGCCGTCCTACACTAAAACCACTTCTAAAAATGGAAGAAGTTAAATAAAACATAACAGCAAATCGATTTCAATTCATTTGTCGCCATAATTACCTCAAGTCAGTTAAAAAACGCTACCCTGCGAAAAATTAAAGAAATCTAATTTTAGCTGACGAGAAGTTCCACTTACTTATGTCCCATCAATAAGACAAATGCAAATAGGCAATGTAAGTAAACCGCCGACGCGCGATTTAGATTTGGGTCAATTGGAAAATTAGTACAGAAAAATAAAAACGAATTTGTAGGGGAATGCGAAAAGTGGAAAGAAAAGTTTGCTAGAAAAAACCAATGACTGCGTAATGTTCTCTCTAATGTTCTGTTTATAGTTAGTTTTCAATAATATGGATGACATAAACAAGGAGATTCCAATGACTATTGCAGCTAAAGGGCTGTTAGCTGACCAATCGCCACTTTAAAATCGCTATATGAGTTTACTGATTCAAAAATACTGAATCGACTCGATGTGGTTTCTACATGAAGATTGAACGTTTCTTTTAGGTTTATTCATAGACTTTTCGCAAGTGTTTGATATCGTGACTCATGAGATATTGTTTGCAAAACTAAATCAATATAGAGTTTATAGAAAGCAATCGAATTTTAAGTATAGAATTTAGAAAGGCGTCATCAGTTTGTAATTGTAACAGAAAAAAAAACAAGGCTCTGTCTCTGGATTATTACAATTTTTCAATATATCGAGAAATATTTGTTTGAGGTTAAGACAGACAGATAGTCAAACAGACCAATGGAATTCTATACTTTTTTTGATTTGGAAACTATAAAACGTGAAGAAGAGGGTAATTTTACACAAATACGAAAGGAAGGACGTCCTTTTTTTATTAAAAAATTGTTTTTGGCTGTTTTTCTTGCCCATAAACCATTTTCTCTTAACTATCTGCCGACAGTTTATATTAGCTAAATTCCTATCTTATTGATCCCTTTATATTTCCTTAAGATTTTTGAAGTGATCTAAAGACAATCTCATCATGAAGCAGTCTAATCGCTCATCTGGTTTTCTTTTGCTCCCAATACCTTTCTTCCACTCTGTGCTGCCCCGAGAGACTTTTCTTTAACACTCTTCCCACAGTGGATTGGTGGTACTTTACCCTCTCTGCTATTTCTCGTGAAGAAAGCCGTACTTCGTCACAATTTAAAATTTCTCTCTCGAAGAAAGTTGTTTAAAATTCGACGTGATAAGGAATAATAAATTGTACCGCCGTTTCAGTGGTTTAAACTAAACTGATAGCCATTAGAAAGATTTTGAAACGCTTATTTTTCACATGCCTTTATTCTTATCATTATCTCAAGCATCCGCAGTATTGACGCGATGGAATTGCACTTTTACACTACAGCAGAATTGCAATAAAATAAAGTAAAAGTAAGGTTAGGTTATTATTGATCTTCTATAAGCTTAAGGGATTTTTTTCATTCACCGCACGACTCGCTGATGTCTGCAATATATTTAAGTAGAAAAAAAACATGCCCTACCATAATAGCGATAAGAATAATGAACATCAAATAACCTCTCTTATAAGTTTCTAAATAAGAGAAATCGTTATCCTTAATAAAGGTTTCTCTTATTTTGTTTGAATACTGCGCAACCTCCAAACAGTGGGCGCTTGCTTCAAATATCTATTACAGCTGAGTCTTTATATTTAATTTCTTCCCTTTACTATTGCGCATGCTTCAAATAAACGTAAAGACGGTGGCCTGCCAAAATAAGCGTTGCAAAATCTCTACTGTTTGGGTTTGCTTTAAACCTAATAAACAAAAACAATACCGTTTAGGATCAAAACTTAAATAATAGGTGATGCAATTTCTATGACCGCGATTGTAAGTCTACTGATATGGTAGCTGTTGGGATGCATAGGTAGAAAGAATCTTCGACACTACTAGGATTTGCCGCCTTTTAGAATCTCTTGAGATTCTTGCGTATTTTTACGAATACAATTTATGTTCGAGCAAGGTATTTGAGCTAGTTACTTTTCACTAATAAACACTGCATAATTTTACTGCATCAGAATGTGAGATAAACCATATGAAATAAAAATAATTAAGATATAGTTTAAATAGACTTGTTCACCAGAAAGCAGTAATTATAATTTTCCGTCCGATGCTTAAGGATGCCTGATGCAATTCTTCCAGCATGCTCTGAATTTCCTCCGTTTTATCGCTTATAATCACTATATCGTCTGCGAATCGTAAATGGTTCAGACGCACACCATCTATATTTATGCCCTGGATTACCAATTTAAACTCTTAAAAATGTCCTCTAAGGCTAGTGTGAAGAGTTTAGGGGAGATAGTATCGCCCTGACGTATGCCTCTGTTTACCAATATCTCATCTGTCTTTGTATCTTCGTCCAGTGTTATTTGGATGGTCGCGTTTTCGTATATGTGTTTGATGAGATTTGAATACCTGGTGTCTACTCTTGCGTTGTCTAGAGCTCTCAATATTGCCCAAGTTTCGACCGAGTCGAAGGCCTTTTTGTAATCTACAAATGCCAGGTGCAATGGTATGTTATATTCTGTGGTCTTCTCTATGAGAGTGCGTACTGTCTGCAAGTGGTCAATCGTACTAAAACCTTTTCGGAAACCTGCTTGTTCTACTGGTTGATACGAATCCATTTTTTGAGTTAATTTATTTGTTACTATTTTTGTTAGCAACTTGTATAAGTGTAACAGTAATTATAATTTTCCTCTTTATATTTATAATAAAAAGTGAAAATTAATGTCCCCTATTATCTGGTGAGCTACTTGCTCTACTTGCCTGAGTTAATAACGTTGTAGAATTCGACATTTCATATTTGGAAGATTAATGGCAATTAAAACGCCACGCTTGGTGGGTTGGCGAGTTGGTTAGAATATATATGGGGAGGGTTAGTCAAGAGTGGGTAGGATCGGTGTCCAGGTTTTTCTCGGCCACGGGAGTTAAGAAAATACCAGTAGCATACTGGAAGAAATGAGCAAGGATATTCAAATAAGAGAGGAACAACAGGGATTCGGCAAAAATCGATCAACCATAGATGCCATATTTATAGTGAGGTAGATAATGGAAAAAGTTAAAGAATTTAATAAACCTGCATATACAGGGTGGCCCAAAATTACCGAAGGGGTTTGAATTCCTTATAACTTTTTTATTATAGTTTTGTTTTTTATTTCTTTTCAGTATTTTGTAAAGAAGACTTGGGGAATTTAAAATGGAACAGTACACAATTGAACAACGTGCCCAAATCGTTGAACTTTATTTCTCAAATCAACGGTCCATTGTTTTGACTCAGCGTGCATATCGTTGTTACTTTAATGTGCGGGTTGGACCCTCAGAGTCAACAATAAACCGTCTGGTTGCAAATTTTCGACAACAAGGGGCAGTAAGGAACCTTCCTGGTGCCGGCAGACGACGAACGGTGCACACGGATGACAATATTGAACGGGTACAGGAGAGTATTCGGGAAGATGGAGAAACATCAACCAGGAGACGTTCGACACAACTTAGCCTTTCACGAGGGTCGCTGCAGAGAATTTTGCATACAATAAGGATGTTTCCATACAAAATTCAGCTTGTCCAAGAATTGAAACCGACAGATTACCAGCAACGACTTGATTATGCAATTTATTTCCGGCAAAAAGCAGAAGAAAATCATGATTTTATTCATAATTTAATTATGAGCGACGAAGCCTATTTCCAATTAAATGGGTTCGTTAATAGGCAAAACTGCAGGATATGGGCTACGGAAAATCCAAGAGTAGTTCAACAGCGACAATTACACCCACTTAACTGTACTGTTTGGTGCGGTGTTTCGTCGGAAAGGATAATTGTCCCATATTTTTTTTGAAAATGAACACGGTGTCGCCGTTTCCATCACTGGTGTTCGATATCGGACAATGTTGGAAAAAGGCCAGCCGTGGAAAACCATCCGCAAGTATGGTTCCAACAGGATGGAGCCACAGCGCACACTGCGAGGGACACAATGGCTCTTTTACGCGACATCTTTGGTGAACGAATTATTTCGCGTACAAGCGATTCTAGTTGGCCTCCGCGTTCACCGGATTTAACCGCTCCAGACTTTTTCCTTTGGGGTTATTTGAAAGGAAAAGTCTATATTCATAAGCCTAGAACCATCCAGCAAAAAAACAATATACGCGACGAAATCAACAACATAACACCTGAAGTTTTGCGAAAGGTTATGGAAAATGTTTTGGAAAGAGCACGAATATGCGAAGCAGAAAATGGCCACCACTTGCGAGATATAATTTTTCATAATTAAATTAAAAATATTCTCCATTAATATACTGTATTAAAAAAAAAAAAATTATAATTATGTCTTAAATAAAAAGTTATAATGAACTCAAACCCCTTCGGTAATTTTGGGCCACCCTGTACTACTGTGATCAAAAAATAGTAAGACTTTTAAATTTAAATCGCCCGGGCATTTCCAAATCGTGTGTCAAATTTTAAGACCATAGCGTCAGTAGTTAATAAGATTCGCTTGCATTAGCAAAGAATGTGCATTAAATTTTGTTTTAAAAATGGTTTTTTTTTTTTTCGGCTTCCCAAACGTTCGAAATGATAAAAAATTTGGGCCGATAACTCTTGGTTTGTTCATCACGATAATGCGCCTTCTCATACAGCATTGGTTCTTCGCGACTTTTTCATCAAAAATTCAACTCATATCATTCCGCAATCGCCCTATTCGCCTGATTTAGCTCCGTCGGACTTCTGGCTATTCCCTAAACACAAAAAACCGCTTCGAGGACATTGTTTTGAGTCGATTGAAGAGATTAAAACCGAATCGAAAAAGGCATTAAAGACCATTCCAGAAATCGAATTCAACAACTATTTCGAAGACTGGAAAAAAACGTTGGCATAAATGCATTGTACGAGGCTGGTTTGAAAAGTCCGTGCAAAGTCCGAGAGATGACACCACCGGCGCGTATCGAGGTCATGTTTAGTTAGTAGCATCTCTTGAATGAACGCACACCAAGTTTCAGCCATATTGGTCTATTTCTTTGTATTTGGCATTCGTGTGAATCAAGGAAGTCGAGTGATTTTCAAGAAATGGACGAAAAAGAATTTCGTGTGGTGATTAAACAATACTTTATGAAAGGCAAAACGCCTCAGGAGACTAAAGAGAAGCTTGATAAACATTATGGTGACTCTGCACCTTCGATTAGAACAGTTTATAAGTGGTTTCAAAATTTTCGGACTGGCCATATGGGCACAAGTGACGCTGAACGTTCTGGACGGCCTGTGGAGGTTACGACTCCAGAAATCATTGATCAAATCCATAATATGGTGATGGATGACAGAAGAGTTAAGGTGCGTGAGATTGCTAGTGCTGTGGGCATCTCGACGGAACGGGTACATAATATTTTGCATAAACATTTGGACATGAGAAAGCTATCCGCAAGGTGGGTGCCGCGATTGCTCACGCTTGACCAAAAACGGAATCGTGTGAAGTGTTGCAAGGATGGTTTGCAGCTGTTCCAGAAGAATCCGGAGGACTTTAAGCGTCGTTTCGTCACTGTGGATGAAACATGGATACATTACTATACTCCTGAGACCAAACAACAATCTAAACAATGGGTTACCAAGGGGGAATCTGCACCAAAAAAGGCGAATACCGTTCCTTCGGCCGGAAAGGTTATGGCGACTGTCTTTTAGGATTCGCAAGGGATAATCCTCATCGACTATCTGGAAAAGGGTAAAACTATTACAGGTGAATATTATTCATCGTTATTGGACCGTTTAAAAACCGAGCTGCAAGAAAAACGCCAGCGATTGGCCCACAAGAAAGTCCTTTTCCATTACGACAACGCAAAAGCACACACCTCAGCAGTTGTGGTCGCAAAATTAGTGGAAATAGGATTCCAACTCGTTTCACATCCCCCCTATTCTCCAGACTTGGCTCCCTCGGACTACTATTTGTTCCCCAATTTGAAGAAATGGCTGGCGGGACAAAGATTTTATTCAAACGAGGAGGTGATTGCAGACACTAATGAATATTTTGCAGACTTGGACAAATCCTATTATTCGGAAGGGATCAACAAACTAGAACATCGTTGGACGAAGTGTATAAGCCTAAAAGGAGACTATGTCGAAAAATAAAAATGGTTTACCCCAAACACATAAGTAGTTTTTATTTTTGCACGGACTTTTCAAACCAGCCTCGTATTTAAGGGGGATTACTTTGAAGTGGACGAAATAAATTTGGAAAAATAAATAACCCGTTTGCGTTTTATTTCGAAAGTCTTACTATTTTTTTATCACAGTAGTATGTGTTTTGTCGACATGACTCAAGCCTTCGATAGAGTGCAACTAATAGATATTTTAAAAATATTACAAGAAAAGCAGACAAACCAGAAGCTAATAAAAATCATACGTGACATTAACATAGAATTCAGAACAAATGTAAAAGTGAGATATCTACTGAGCAAGTAAAAATAAACGCCGGAATAAGACGAGGTGATTCGCTTACTCCCTTTATCTTCAACCTCGTCATGGACAAAATGGTGGAGAATCTTCCAAAAACCAGAGGATACAAAATGGGCAACACACACTTCCACACAATATGCTACGCCGATGATGCAGTCCTCATCTCCGGTTCTGAGCAAAACCTTCAGAAGATCCTTCAATTTGAAAGCGAGAAAACTAAACATGATTATTAACACAACTAAAACAAACGAATTATTAAGATGCAAACTGGATATCCAAGGAAATATTATTGAGCAGCAATAATTTTAAATATCTGAGAACAATGATAACAAGCTATGGAGACTTAAACAGGGAAGTAAAACAACAGTCTAGGAAGGGATCACTAATAGCAGGTTGCTTGACGGATATAGTATGGAAAAATAAATACCTCACAGTGGAAAGCTAAATAAGAATATACAAGACAACAGTGAGACCGATCCTCACATATGCTGTAGAAACAAGAGCTGACACATGTAAAATAGTACAAATGATGAGGACAACAGAAATGAAGGAGATTAGGGACATATATGGAAAAACTATCCACGACAGAATTCGCAACAAAGACCTACAAGAACTAAGTAAAATCCAAAAGATATCCAAATGGTCCAGAACTAGAAGAAAACAATGAAATAAACACGTAGATCGGATGGATGACAACAGACTTGCGGTAGAAGAACTAGGAAGGAATGCTGGACGTCCACATCGGAAGAGACCTAATGGAGATAAAACAAGCAGTATGCCTACTTATATGTCACACCATATAAGAAAGAAGAAATAGCTAACGCAGGGCAGGATCGCCATACACAGTAGTAGCCTGTCCTCCACCGGAATCGTAGAGAAGTCCTACCCGCGAGACAAGATCCGAATAGATGAACTAATAAATTGTTAACATGGAGACCAAGGGAGACCAAGAGAAGTATGGGAAGACCACAAAAGCGATGGTGAGACGACATCCAGAGGATTACAGGAATGAACTGGACCCAAATTGCAATGGATAAAAGGGCATTGAAGGTTTTGGAAGATGTCTACATTCAGGAGTGGATGAACACAGGCTAAGAAAGAAGAACACTGTCTGGTGAACCCCAATAAAGTTACCCAAAAGCTAAATACGGTGTTTATCATCAATAAAGAAAACTTATTTATTAGAAAAAATGTGTATAAATTCATATTGATCAACATAATAAATTTTTTGAGACAAAAATTAAATCATCAGAAATGATTAATAACTTCGAGTGTTTACTGTACAGACAGTAATTAGACAAAGCAAGGCTAGTTATCACGATTTTTAAGTGTACCCATAATTTTTTTCATTAGTTACAATGCATAACATTATATAAATTACAGTAAGGTTGACAATTTTTTTCCTAAATAATAAGAAAATTGTGAATTTATATCAGTCTTATACTACATTTAATAAAACTACAATGCATTTATTTAATATGTTGTCCAGTCCCATTTATTATCGATTATTGTCTAGCAACGCCGAGGCATACTGTCGGCGAGATTTTCAGCCATTCTTTCAGGAAGATACTTCCAAAATTTTCGTACTTTTCATATCAGCTGCTTTACATTTAAAATCCGCTTTTCCTTGAGCTTAGTCTTCATGGTGGTCTAAAAGTTTTCAATTGTAACAACTCAATTTTTATGCTTCCCCGACTTAGATGTTTTGAGCTCGTACCTGGACGAGACCTAGTTCGAGCGAACTTTTAGTAAACAACACAGGAAGGTAGAAAATTTCAAATTTCTAATATATGTACCTTCACTAATTGATTTATTGTGCGTTAAACAATAGGAATCGCAAAAGTCGGTCACGCATAAAAAGAAGATTCATCGGTACGAGGGCTACCTTTTAAGTTTTTACAGAAACAATGAAAGGAAAATTGTTTTGGTACAAATCGTTTTATCGTCGCTCAAAATATTCGCCTTTAAGATTTATACACTTCTGAATGCATCCGAACCAATTCTCGAAACATTTTTTTCACTCTGAAGTTGGTACCTCAAAAACATGGTTTTAGAAGGATTCAACAACTTCTTGAGGTGATAAAAATCGTTGTCCCAAGCATTTTTTTGACATTCGGGAACAAAATAAGTCGTTAGGCGATATATCAGGTGAAATAACACAGGCCAACGATGAAAAAAACTTTTTTAATAATTTTACCTGATTCCTATGTTTTTTAGTGTGCTGAGTCCGAAAATATTAATAAAAAAGTCGTATCACCCACCAATTTTTTCATATTTTAATTTAATTTTATAAGCTTGGCAGTAAAATTAAATGTTATCAGATTGGCAGTTCTGATAAATGTCACAGCTGTTTGTTTTCTTCCAGTTAATATAACCTCGCATCGCAGTGTTTAACCCATGTGCTTTAATTCACACTCAAAGTATGGCTAATCGTGGTTGTAAAAACTCTCTTAACACTTTTCGTTATATATGGTATGTGGTGAGTTTGTAGTAAAAAAACATTACTGACTTTGTAAAAAAAATATACTTTGCATATTTTGGTGTAGAAATCATCAAGAAAAATGTTGGGTTTCTCACAAAGTATTTTATGTTTGTGTCCAGGATCTTAGGAAATGGTATAAGAAAGAAAAGAAAGCTTTTAGATTCGCAGTATCCATGGTAAGAAGAGAGCAAGAAAATCATTCAAACGATTGTTATTTTTGCAGCGTTGATGTTTCTGGATATAACTTCAAAAATAATCTATCCTAACTTTACTTCAGCTAATCGGCCAGTAGGGCATCGAGCGGAACTTCCTGTCCATGAGCCATCTCAGTCTACTGATGGCGTTTTACAGACCAGCCGAATTTAATGAAAGTCGTATGGATGGTGATGAGTTTCAATGTTCTCTAGAAAATTTAAAACCAAAGTTGTTTACAGAAGCTGAGTTAAATGATTTATTGAGAGATTTGGGTTTGACTAAGGAAAAAGCAGAATTACTTGGTTCTAGGCTGAAAGAAAAACATTTATTGGAATCTGGAACATCTATTTACCATTATAAAACAAGAGATCAACAGTTTGCTCAGTTTTTCAAGCAGGAAGAGGATTTAGTTTACTGCCATGATATTGGTCGTCTAATGAACGAATTTGGCATTGAGTACAAGAAGGAAGATTGGAAGCTTTTTATAGACTCATCAACAACTAGTTTAAAAGGTGTTCTGTTACACAACGGAAATATTTATGCTTCTCTGCTTGTTGCTCATTCAGTCCATATGAAGGTAACTTACGAAAATATTAATATGATTTTACAAAAAATTAACTATCCAGCTCGCGATTGGATGCTATGTGGAGATTTAAAAGTTGTCTCCATGATCCTTGGTCAACAAAAGGGATTTACAAAGTTTCCATGTTTTATATGTGAGTGGGACAGCAGAGCAAAGGATCAACATTGATCCAAAAAACAATGGCCCGTAAGAAAAACTTTAACACCTGGCGAAAAGGACATTTTACATAAAACTTTAGTAGACCCAAAACAGATTCTTCTACCGCCGCTACACATTAAGTTAGGCTTAATGAAACAATTTGTGAAAGCCTTCCCTAAAGATGGTGAAGGTTTTAAATATTTGTGTAAAAGATTTTCTAATTTATCAGAAGCCAAACTGAAAGAAGGGGTTTTCGTTGGGCCTGATATTCGTAAAATGATGTTCGATTCCAATTTTGAAGCAAGGATGATTACAAAGAAAAAGGAGGCTTGAGAATCATTTAAAGACATTGTGACTAAGTTTTTGGGCAATGTGAAAGACCCTAACTATGAACTTATCGTAGCTAATATGATAGACAAGTTCAAAATCTGGGTTGTCTGATGAACCTTAAAGTTCACTTCTAGCACAACCATCTTGACTTTTTTTCCTAAAAACTTAAGCGATGTGAGTGAAGAGCAGGAGGAACGGTTCCATCAGGACATAAAGGAGATGGAGAAACGGTACCAGAGATGGTGGAATATCAATATGATGGGTGATTACTGTTGGTCACTTCATAGAGAACTTCACAGAGAAAAGGGAAAGGAAATATAAAAAAATAAGCACCTAAAATATTCGCATTGAAGAGAAATATGTTATAGTGAGAAAAAATTGTAGCCTAATCAAATAAAAGTACGGTTTAAGTTTTTATTTTTTAGGTATCAAATTTTCTCTATTTTGAAATTTAATCGACGTCATATTGTGAGAGAACTGTGGGTGACACAATTTTTTGTGTCACCACAACTGATACCAGATACGGTGTCAACACCTAAAAATACATAACACTTAGATGTATTGGTTTAAAAAGTTTTTACAAATATTTTTTGTTGGCCTATGTAATCAATTGTTTGAATAGCTGTGTGACAGCTGGCTGTCATAATGAAGAATGATGCGACATTTTCAGTTTTTTTCCTGATTTCATCGATGACTTCTGGCAAACAAATTGTTGTATACCATTCACTTTTGTTGGATTCGGTTCATCTTGGAACCCAAACAGTTGATTGTTGCTTACTTTTCCGACTCATACGAATATATCGTTTCGTCTGCTGTTACGATGTTGTATACGGATTTTGCACGTCCTCGGTCGAAGTTTTTGAACATTTCCTTACACCAATTAACTCAAGCCCGTTTTTGAGTTTCGCTCAAATTATGCAGAATACAACGGGAACAGATCTTTTTCACAGCTAAATATTCATGCAAAATGGAATGTACTGCAGTTTTCGATATGTCTAAAGATGCCTCTATCTCACGGTAAGTCACATGTCGATTCTATTCAATCATATTGCGCACAGCATCGATGTTTGTTGGAATAACAACCGATTTTGGTCGACCTTCACGAAAGTCATCGCTGACGGAAGCACGAACAAGACGAAATTCTGCAAACCAACTGTAAACACTCTTTTATAATGGTGATTCATTACCAAAAGTGGAACAAAGCGATTCGAGGAATTGTTGTTGAGTTAGGCTTTTACTAAAATCGTAAAAAATCATCCAACGAAAACCGTCACGTGAAATTTTCATTTGTTCACAAAACCGTTTCTTTAAACGCTCACTGTAAACAAACTACTAGGCCAATTTCTCAGCTGCCACTGTTTTAACAATAACAAATGTCAAATTTTACAACAATGGTAACGTCACATCTCAATAACGCCGTCTAGTGGTCGTTTTTAAAAACTTAAAAGGCGGCCCTCGTAAAGATGACATTTAAAAAAGCGCGGTTAAAGTTGTCCCTCGCCCACTGCAGTCGTTTCACAGCATGCTTTTCAGTTAAAAAGAGCTTAATGCATGTGCTTTGCCTGCCGTAATTAGAATCAAACAGTCAACGATGTCTAATGGTAATCAGCCTTACTTCTATGACAAGATTCCTAGCTTGGTGTAACAAACATCCGATGCTCCTTTCAAATATCTTAATGATCGCTTTGTCTTGTGATTCCGTTTGTGAATGCAGAATGCGACGTTCGGGCAGGTCATCAAGATTTTTCGTCTCGTTTCGTTTTCGTTCAACAAATGCCTTTATATTTCTAAATGAAATGAAACGAATTACTTTGTTATTTGTCACTATAAATAAGTGACAAATAACAAAGTAATTCGTTCAATTTCATTTAGAATCTTAAAATGTACTGTCACAAAGTAAGGGACACCTCAATTATACAAATGCCCTTAACTTTTGCACGTAACGAGATGCAGCTACACAAGATCTTTTGGTCCTTTTAGCTGAAAGCAAAGAAACACCGCTTCAAAATGACTAATTAATGTAAGCAGAACGCATTATGTTTGCTTCGCTCTGCCACACAAAAAACACTACTGACACAACTTTAAAGCATTTTTAACAAATGATCTAAGAACCGAAAGAATTAAAAATGACATCAATGAACCGCGTATTGACGAAACGAGAAACCTAACACTTTTGTGAACGATTCAAATTCCACGATCTACAAACAACTAAATTAAAAAAAAAATGTTAATAAGCTTATATTTGAAATGATCACCTCCAATTACATCATCACAAAAATTAAAAAATCATTAAATGATTCACTAACTTACCTCATCCTTCATTTCTGCATAAACTGATAGTCTAAATTAAGAGATTCGAAATTTTTTGTATAATTTCAGATGATAAATTACAAAAAGCAACGACATTATTTTTAAAATTCGGTTTTTGAATTAAAGCTCTTTTTCTGGTTTTAATCCTTATTACAGCAGCAGGAAGAGACATGGATTAAGAAATATAAAAGATAAAACACAACAATTGAAATTTTTGAATTACATACACCTCGAATTATCAAAAATTCGATTTTTTTTTTATTTTTTATTCTCTAACGTCTAAAAATTATTAAAAAAAAAAAATTAAGAAAATTCCATTCCATTACAAACTTATAGCATTAAATGTGGCATGGCGTCGGATTAGGACCGCTACCTGTTTTCAGACACTGTCGGCAATATTACTCAGTCAATTTTTAATATTTTTTAACTTTTTTTAGTGTTCCGTACGGAACACTTGTAAGATCACTTCGGTATCCGTCTGTCTGTCTGTCCGTCTGTCTGTCTACCTGTCTGTCACACCCGATTTTCTCCGAAACTATTTGACATAGAAAATTGAAATTTGGCACTAATATAAGAATTGATGGCCTCATCAAGTTAAATTTTGACTTTAGGGGATAGTTTTGGGGGGTGAAATCGGAAGTGAATTTTTTTTACCAAATTATCGAGTGGGGTATCAACTGAAAGCTTGTAAAAAGACGAGTTCAAAAATATATATAATGTAATACTTGCGCACAAATCTCTTTGTAATATTTTTAAAAAAGTGCGAAAAATTGCTGTCCCCCCCTTACCTCGAAAAGTACTGATCAAAAAATTTTGAAAAAATTCTGGAATATTCTCTACAAGGTGTAGATTGAATGAAAATTATCACGAGTGCATTACCCTGAATAATTTATCTGGTATATAAAAAAAAAAAAAAAAATTTCAAGGTCATCAGTTTTCACTAAAGATCGGAAAATTACTTTGTTGAAAACTCATTTGGGATGTATTTTGTAAGGTCACTGATCATTTTATACTTCCGTAACGAAAATTTTTAATTTAAAAGCAATCAACGCACGGAACACTATTGGGCAAGTCCAACTTGCACTTGACAGGTTATTTATAATCTTAATAGTTACTTTTTCTTCTTATCACCGTATACACAGTAAACAAAACAGCCAAGGCCGTCGCTTAACGCTTCTTTAGCTTCATACAATTTCACAGAATTATTCTCATAAACTTTTAAATTCCTTTCTTTCACTTATTGTCTTAATTCTAACATTACACTCTGCTTTATTTCTAGTCCCTCTCGTTTGCAATTGACCAAAACAATTAAATAATTCTGAAACACTACCGTAATAATGCTCGTTGAACGAGTTGACCACTGCCGGGTGCTCGATTCACATGTGTACACTTCGCGATCCGGAACTCAACTCCGCGGGCCCTACACCCTTAAAGGGGTAGAAAGGCATAAGGATTAAGTAAGTAAGTAGTTACTTTTCTACAAAATTTTGAGAGGTTTCTTAAATTTTTCTAATAGATGATGATGATGATGATAATTTTCGATGGTCAGGGCGCATCGACGGCTATGATCATTTAGCGCCCAAGAATTTGATGATTTACCATTAATGGGTTAAACTCTGAAGTTGAATTCTTTTAGAAATTCTATTATGTTGTCTTTCAGAGTAGAAAAGGAGATTATATTTGTGGAGACATTTGGAGGAATGCTGTGTTTAACTCTCAATTTATAATGTAGATTGGATTCAAATAAGTGAGCTACAAATAGAGGGAAGTCACAAATGGGACAGGTCAGAGGGAGTTCTCTCCTTAGCAAGTAAACGTGAGTCGAATAAGTGTGACCTGTTGCCAATCTTCTCATGATGATTAGGGGAGGGAAGACATTTGGTTTGTTGGGCCACAGTTTATTGTTTGGGTCCTCCAAGTCCCATTTGAGTTGGAAAAGAGAATAGTGTAGATGTTTTAGAAATATATTAAAGTCGGAAAAGTGGTTTTCCCCCACGTTGTGGCAGCCTCTTTCGATGGCAAGTTTTGCAAAAGAGTCCGCTCTATCGTTGTGAGGGTTACCAATGTGGCTGGGTAACCAAAACTAATAGACAATTTTTTTATAAGTAACTAAATATAAATTTTTTTGGTCGAAAATTACATACTAAAGTTTGAAACACTGTAAATTTTTTATTTTTGAAAAAAAAACTCCTCCGATAATTTTTAACTACTACATTATTTTACAGGATTAATTTTTATTTTTGCCGATTGGATCATTTTTTCTGAAGTTATTCCGCAGACACGGAGGCGCCATAGTTTTTATCAGTGGCCCATTTAACCCGATAAAAAATAATGTTAACATTTAAAACATATTTTGAAAAAAATTTTCTTATAATTTAAAGTACAATAAAAATATATTCTTTTGTATTATTCACTTAATAACCATTGAAATATTTTTTTAAAATATACATACTTTTTGTAGCACCCAGGTGTACGTAACCTCTTAATATATGAAAAATACGAAAATATAATTTCTCTTATGTGTGGAATCAAGAATTAGTTATCTAGTAGTTTAAGTATTAGAGCTTCTAAGCTACAATCCTTAATTATTTTATTGAGAATCGTAGATGGATATCACATACCATAAATTATCGTAGGACCTATCTTGATTCTAAATAGACATGAGATGAACCCACCATGCACTGGGCTCGTAAATTAAACGCATTATTTCTACAAAACTTGAGACTAGTTATTTCTAGGGAGTGCCAATATACTCCCTATTATATAAGGAGTGTGAATTAATTTTGAGGGATTAACTTGTATTATATCGCATGGAGGCATACTGTTGCTATATTCATGGTGAAACACCATTAGACTTTAATTTTTGTATATGTTATTTTGCCGAAGTGTAGACAACATATTTTTTTAAGCACTGAATAGGTCGAATTACGTGTCAACAAAACACCATTTGCGGGAAGCGTTACTTTTCTTGTTTACTCGAAGAAAAGCGCTGCTGAAAGTCATCGATTGTTGTCAGAAGCCTATGGTGACTATATTCCATCAATAAAAACATGTGAGTACTAGTTTCGACGCTTTAAAAGTGGTGATTTCGACATGAAAGGCAAAGAACGTCCGGGCCAGCCGAAAAAGTTTAAAGATGAAGAATTGAAAACATTACTCGATGACGACCCGTGCCAAATGGAAAAAGAACTTGCAGAATATGCCTAAAGACACGACAAAGTAATTTTTCAACATGACAATGCTCGGCCATATATTGCAAAACCCAGCAAGGAAAGGCTAGAAGCACTTGGATGGGATATCCTACCCCACCCGTCGTACTCACTAGACGTTGTTCCTTCTGATCTTCACTTATTCCAATCGATGACGCACGACCTCTCTAAACAGCACTTCCATTCTGATGAGGATACCAACATACAAGAACAAAACAAAAGTTACTACTCTATTATGTTAGAACAGATAATCAGAAAGAGAGAATAAATTACTATGGAATCAAATTTGTTAATGTTTTGCTTGAAAAATAAGGCAAATGCAACATAAAATTTTTATGAATTTAATAAATTGTTTCTTGATTTGTGTTAAAGTGTTGGTGCATCTGCATTTAGTTACCTTGTTTCACTTTGTAATTTTTTGGTCTTTAGTGTTCCGTACGGAACATTTATAAGATCACTTCAATGTCTGTCTGTCACACCCGATTTTCTCCGAAACTATTTGTCGTAGAAAGTTGAAATTTGGTACTAAGATAGGAATTGATGGCCTAATTCTAGTCGTGTAGTTTTGAAAGTTAGATTTTGCCTTAAGGGGTTAGTTTTGGGGGGGAAATCGGAAGTGAAAAAAAAATTTTTTTACTAGGTCATCGAGTGTGGTGTCAAATAAAAGCTTGTGAAAACACGAAGAAAAAAACATAATATAATGTTATATTTGCGCACACTTTTCTTTGTATTATTTTTAAAAAATCGCGAAAAATCGCTATCCCCAACCCTTATCTCGAAAAGTACTGTGTCATCATCGTAACTTTCAAAAAAAATGTTTCTTCATACAAACTCTACCACCCCTTTTCACCCCTATAAGAATGAATTTCAAAAAAAATCCCTCCTTAGTGCACTCCTAGAGTGAAGAATATTTCCTCCAAATTTCAAATCTCTAAGTTCACCGGTTTAGGCTGTGCATTGTCTGTCAGTCAGTCACAGTACTACCATATTTTATAGGTATAGATAAAAAAAAACCAAAAATATCAAGGCCATCACTTTTCAGTAAAGATTCGAAACAAACTTTGTTAAAAACTCATTTGGGGTGTGTTTTATAAAGTCACTGATGCTTTTATACCTCCATAACAAAATTTTTTATTTTAAAAGCAATTAACATATGGAACACTGATTGCGCAAGTTCAAGTTGCACTTGACCAGTTATTTTTTTAGTCTTGTGTTATTGTATTTTTACTGATTTAACTCAATTACGTACTGTTATTTATACTTAATTTTAATTTGCGAGTGTCCTATTAATAACGTGTTTTTAATTTTAAAAAATAAAGCTGAACACCTGACAGTTGAAAATAATAATGACTGTCAATAATAACAGTTTGTAGATAAATTCAGACCGAAAATTATGTCGCTGATACGATTATTAATGCTAACAGAATATTAATAGTTTCAGTTTTAAGTAACTAATGAAACATATTTGTTTTAACAGTGGCTTATATAAAAAAAAAATAACCGGCCAAGTGCAAGTCGGACTTGCGCAATTAGTGTTCCGTGCGTTGACTGCTTTTAGGATAAAAATTTTTGTTACGGAGCTATAAAATCATCAATGACTTCACAAAATACACCCCAAATGAGTTTTCAACAAAGTTATTTTCCGATCTTAACTGAAAACTGATGACCTTGAAATTTTTGTTTTTTATATACCAGATAAATTATTAAAAAGTGATAATTTCTATTCAATCTACACCTTGTGGAGGACATTCTAGAATTTTTTCAAAATGTTTTGATCAGTACTTTTCGAGATGGGGGGGGGCAGCGGTAATTTTTTTTTCACTTCCGATTTCGCCTCCCAAAACTAACCCCTTAAGTCAAAAGTTAACTTTCAAAATTACACGGCTCTGATGAGGCCATCAATTCCTATGTTAGTACCAAATTTCGACCTTCTATGTCAAATAGTTTCGGAGAAAATCGGGTGTGACAGACAGACACCAAAGTGATTTTATAAGTGTTCCTTATGGAACACTAATTAATGACCATTAATGACATAAATAATTTTATTCTTAGACTGTAATTATCAATATCTTCCAGTGCTATTGGCAACAGGATGTAAGTTTAATGAGCCTTCAACTTTAGGCTTGTCCTTATTGCCTACCTTATCTAAAATAATAGAAAAGCTTGTAAAAAAAAGAGATTGCTTTTTAGAATAGACATAAATTACTCGATACAGAACAGGTTGAGTTTACAAAAATACAAGTTTTTGCACGGTGTTTTGTGATTTATATAAGGGTTTTGATGGTGTCACTCCTAGAATATAACTGCAAAAATTGGAATGATACCGTTCAAGCAAAGCAATGGCTTGATAAGTGTTACGGGGACTCTATCCCTAGGAAATCACTCATTACTGGTATGCTGAATTTAAACGCGGTCGTACAGATACAAATGATGCTGAACGCTCTGGACGCCCAAATGAGGTGGTTACACCAGAAACATTAAAAAATCCACAAAATGGTTTTGGATGACCGTAAAGTGAAATTGCGTGAAATAGCTAACACCTTAAAGTTGTCAAAAGAACGTGTTGGTCATATTTTGCATGAACATTTGGACATGAGAAAGCTCTGTTCGAAATGGGTACCGCGTTTGCTCACAGTGGGCGCAAAACAACAACGTGTTGATGATTCTAAACGTGTTTCGACCTGTTTAAACGCAATAAAAAGGATTTTTTCATGCTATATGTGACAATGGATGAAACATGAGTGGACAGCAGCCAGTAAAAGCTGCCCGAAGCGACCGAAGACACAACAGTCGGCTGAGAAAATTTTTGCCTCTGTATTTTGGGATGTGCAATTTTCATCGCCTATGCTGAGAAGGGAAAAAACCATCAATAGCGAATATAATATAAAGTTATTGGTGCGTTTGAAGGCAGGAATTCAAAGAAACGGCCCCAAATGAACAAGAGAAAAGTGCTCTTTTATCAAGACAATGCACCATGTCACGAGTCAATGGGTACGATGGCAAAATTACATGAATTGAAGTTCGAACTATTCTAATACCATATGAGAAACAGATAACCTAAATGATCCTAGACTATTATGGCATGATAGTCTAGGATCATTTCAGTCCTCCGTTCTGTAGAAACTGATGGTTTGCTGTCGTATTGTGATAGTCTGAAATAGTTTTGCCAATGTCATAAAACCGATAGATCTGTGATTTTGCCTCTTAGTATTATTGTACAATAACCAGTTTCCCTTAAAAGTAATAATTTTGTGCAAAAAGACCTGTTTCTGAAATTGGGTAAGTAAAATCAGAGCAAAACTGTAGCGTCCTACTGGTATACTCAGGAAAAAGCTCACAGAGTCTCAACAGGAATTCTAGCAAATTCTCCCCAGCTTATGAAGACCATGGAAAATATCTTGCTGTATCACCAGAATCTTTTTGCAAGATCCAGTTCGGTTTGGCAAGAATTCTGACCCAAAATTTGTTCCCACTACTATTCCTTTTGACTGACTAGAACATTCATCATCCTGAAAGTTCAAAATTTCCCTCTTGAAACGGCAGAAGAGGTTTAATTTGCACTCCTAGTATTTTGTGTAATAACTTTAATTTTAATCAGGTTGTTTTTTAGAATGTTTTAATAATTACTACATGTTTTAATAATATCAGTTGTGGGTATTTTATTAGTTCTGTTTATACATAATTCGGTACATATCCTGTCTGGCTTAACTTATTTTGATTCTTTATTCCAGTAAAGCCATTTTGGACTCTTGAAAAGTGAGTTTCTATGAAACAAAAACAACATCAAAAATTCAGTTCACTTCATAATTGTGTATCAGTATCATTGAAGAAAGATGCCGAAACGTACTTCATTAGACATTCAGAAAATTAATGTAAAATAGTTGAACTTTTATCCATAGGAAAACAACGGTTAACAATATAATTAAAAAATGGGAAACTACAAGTAGTCTGAATGATAAACCATGTTCTGGAAAACTAAGGAAAACAACTATTCATGTTGATAGAGTAATATAGAGTAATTCAAAGAAAAGCAGTTGCAGATTTAAAAAAGAATTCTGCAATTATTGCACGTGGATTACGTGAAGAAAATTTATCTGACTTCAGTAGGTGTACTGTTTCTCATTGACTAACACAAGTTAGATTTATTGAACGTGTTGGAATACAAAAAACCGTTCATCAGTAAAAAAAATATGAAGGTCTGATTAGAATTTGCAAAAATACACCAAAATTGGACAGTTGAAGACTGGAAAAAAGTGCTGTTTTCGGAAAATACTAAAGTTAATTTATTTGGAAATGATGGAATAAGATATGTTTGATGACTAAAAGGTACTCAACATGATTCTCGGTATCAAATACTGACTGTTAAGCTTGGTGGTGGTAGTATTATGCTTTGGGGACATTTTTGTGGCAAGGCGTCGATCCAATAGTTAAAATTGAAGGTACAATGGACGCTGTTATGTACAGAGGTATTTATTAAATTTTCATTAAATAGAAACTCCTAATATATTCCTTAAAATACAATTTGATGTCTTACAAGTAACAGATTTACAAAATAATTTCATTCCCACATCTGAATAGTATCTTTATACAATAATTTTAAAGTAATACAAAGCAAGATATTTTGGAATATTAATTTTTTCATTTTAAGAAGGTTTTAAGAATAATTACTAAGGACACCCAAATATGCAAAGCGCATATATTGCATATTTTGCATATTATATGCATTTTTCTAAATATTTGCATAAATGCTTTAAAAATAGCATATATGTGCATATTTGAAGGAATTTATAATAATGTAGGTCTTTGGCAGGCATTTTCATTCATTTTTCGGAATAAGGGTCAATGTTTAGGCCGCCGCCGCCGCGCCGGTGGTTTTCTCCAAATAAATTTTGTTATTTTATGGTCAGTAAAAACGAGACAGTAAACCCCAGACGGCCATCAGAGCATACTTGTATTATTAATTTATTAGATTTCATTTTTGGTTGTGCTTTTAAAGTGGTTACGTCGATTTGTGCTTTTTATCTTGTGAGTCGTATTTTACTACAGTGAAATGCCCAAAGCCAGTAGTGTGGATTAAACCTTACAAAAAACTAAGGATAGATATGGGAAAAATCTACTGTTCTGCATGTTTTAAAATTGTAAGTATAATTTTTGAATACCTATTGAATATACAGGGTATTTCATTTTCGTTTAATATTTAAACATAACGAAATTTTTGTCAGGATTTTGCCGTTGATGCTATTTTTTACTGCATATTTACAACATGTATGTGCATATTTTGAGAAAATTATTTGCATATTTATGCGCATATTTTAAAGTTTTTCACTTGCATATTTGGGTTTCCTTAATAATTACCATTTTTCATAAAGTTATTAAGATTATTTTTGAAAACTCTTAAACTGGTATACCCCTTAACGTGTATAGGCAAGTTATTAAAGTCATTCAGCCCTTTGAAAAATAGTGAGTTCATGGTTTTTTTGTAATTTGTTCGTACTATGTAAAAATCATTTCGTGATCGTGTTTGATAATCATGTATTTCATAAGAATAATTAATATAGTTATGTAGATAGGTAGGTAATAGATTATTTATTATTTTAAAAATGAATATCATGGTAAAGTACTTAAAATGAAGATCGAGTGGTCGCCAATTTAGACAATCCTGCATTAAAGCTATTGGCTATATTCTATCAGAACACATGCTCCCTTATGGACGTTGAAATATATCATGAGGACGGATTTTAGAACAAGATAATGATCTGAAACATTGATTCAACTTTTGCAAGAATTTTTCAGAAAGAAAAATCTATGAGTTTTGGAATGGCCAAGGCAATACCAGGACTTGAACTCCATAGAACATTTGTAGGAAGAGTTGAAAATAAAAGGGAAAACTCAGAATTGTTCCAATAAAGGGGCTCTGTCGAAAAAAGTTCAAGAAGAGTGAGCCAATATCACCAGAGACAGAATTCTCAAATTAATCAAATCGTTGCCTCAACGATGTACCACCGTGTTAGCTTCGAAGGGTATGGCTACAAAGTATTGATAGGAATGAATCTTTTATTGCCACTTTTTTCTGAATTATACTGATTTTTGCTCTGTTATATACCTTTCTGTTGTGATATTTGAAGTTGGCTCAATACTTATGAATAGCTGAAAAATGTTATTTTTCTTATAAATGATTGTTATTTATAGTAGAAGATTTTTGAGTTGTATATGTTTTTAATTATGTGAAAAAGCAATAGGAGAAGATAGGGTTTTATAGACCTACAAAAGGTTTTCAACAAGATTAAAAGGGATTAACAGGAAACACTGAGGAAAAGAGAAATACCAGAAATAATAATAAAGGCGTACAGTTGAAACAACTATGTGCCTTAGGCAGGGATGGATCCTGAGCCCCATGCTTTTCTCAATAGTTTTGGATAAAGCAATAAAAAAAGCAAAGAAGAAAGGGGTAAGACCATACCAGATAGGCTAATGGAAGATGAAAAAGATAGAAATATCAGAACTAGGCTATGCGGATGATATGGTTATTATAGCAACAGATGAGCAAACGTTTAATAGGAACATACGGATATATAAAGAAGCATTGCAAAAAATAAACATGAAAATTAATAAAGAAAAAACAAAGACTATGATAATAGGAAAGCAAAAGCGACAACATGAAATAAAGATAGGAGAGGAAAGGCTGGACCAAGGGGAGAAGTTTAAATATTTAGGATCAACAATAAAGGAGGATGGAAGAGAAGATCAAGGAGAGAATAATAACAGGAGGAAGATTATTTAATAGTATAAAGAATATATTCCTAGGAAAGAAAGAGATACCAAAAAATATTAAAGCTCATGTATTCGAGAAGGTTGCAACACCAATACTTTTATATGGAGGAGAAATATGAACAATGACAGAAAAGAAAGATAACGGCTACAGAAATGAGATTCATAAGGAAAATAGAGGACAAAACAAGGATGGATATACAACTCAGAAAGAATTTGAACCTGAAACCAATGGTGGAAAAGGTTGAGGAAGCACAACTAAGATGGTGTGATCACGTCGAAAGGATGCCTGAACAAAGAATAGTTAGACAAGTGTTTGAAGTCAGAGTGAGCGGGAAAAGAACAAGAGGCCAACCTAGAAGGGCATGGTTGGGGGATGTTAGAGGGGCAGTGGCCAAAAGAGGAATAGAGTGGGAACATGCAAGACGAGTCACACAGGATGAAAAGAGGTGGAAAGAAATATGGAAAAGACAAATATAGAATAACTCAACTCCACGGGCCTTACACCCCTAAAGGAGTAGAAAAGGCATAAGGATTAAATAAGTATATTGTTAATATAATTAAAGTAGTTTAGGATGGTGTGTTTGGTTTTTTCTCTTTTCCCTTTATAACTCAATTAATCACAAAAATATTTTTTGGCCCAAAACTTTTGCACATAACTGTAGATCTGAGATTTTTACCTCTTAGGATTATTGTACAATAACCAGTTTCCTTCAGAAGTAATAATTTTGTGCAAAAAGGCCTGTTTCTCAAATTAAGTAAGTAAAAAGAGAGCAAAACCATAGTGTCCTATTGGTATTCTCAGGAAAAAACTCACAGAGACTCAACAGGACTTCTTGAAAATTCTTCTTAGCTTATGAAGACCATGGAAAATATCTTGCTAGGTCACCAGAATCTTTTTGCAAGATCCAATTCAGTTTGGCTAGAATTCTCATCCAAAATTTGTTCCCAATACTTGTCTTATATTCGTTTTAATTGACTAGAACATTCATCATCCTGAAAGTCCGAAATTTCTCTCTTGAAACAGCTGAAACTACTTTTTACACAGGCATTATGATATAGTATTTTCACCTAAAGCCAGACAAACCATTTCTGTCGCCTCAAATGTTGATCGCGTCTACAATTAACGTTTTCAGGTCATGTTCATTACAGGATGAAGTATTGTACCTTATTTTAAAGCTAAAAGACAGTGTCTTAAAACAACTATAGTTCTGTAGTAGTTAAAAAGTTGTTTTTTAAAACCACAAGCTGAGGTTTGCACACCTAATATTTTCTATATCTTTAATTTTAATCAGTCTGTTTTTAAGAATGTTTTAATAAACACGTTTTATTAACATCAGGAAATAAGTTCCTTTCGTGGATATTTTATTAGTTCTTTTTATACATAATTTGCTACATATCCTGTCTGGTTTAACTTATTTTAATTCTTTTTTCCAGTAAAGCAATTTTAGACTCTGTTCTTGAAAAGCGAGTGTTCTATGAAGAAATTTCATAAAAATTTTGAACAAGTTAAAATAAATTTCTTGTTAATTATTGTCACATTCACAAAACATAAGTGACTTTTAATTACAGTTATGCCAATGTTAATTATTATAATAAAGACAAAATAGGATAAATAACTATTCCAATAACTATCATATTATTTAAAGCTAATACTTTTATTGTAATAATATAAACTTTTTATTGCTAATTAAATCAAGAAAATCATGAAATTAAAATGATTGAATGATCTAAAACTATGATTTGCAACTACTCTCAATGGTGAAATTGTAAGAAAAAAATCAAAATTCGTTTAATAAATTAATGGGGTGAATAAAAACTATTTTTAAAATCTCTATCTCCCTTTTGGGAGTGGCCTACTTAAAAATTAGAGCATGGAAGAATGACTTTTCACTGGAGTTTTTTCGTTTAAACGGGGATTTATTAATTGAAAAACTAAGGAAAAATACCTTAATTTTAAAACTTGACAAAGGGCATAAGAAATATAACAAAATGCACCTGAAAACAGGCCGAACAGGTAAAAATTGGGGTAAAAATGTGAAGTGGACAGGTGTAAAATAAAAGATTTTTTGATCTCTGGAAAAGGAGATAACCGAAATACTGGAAAAAGACTTTGTTGTATTTAAAGACGATCAATTTTTTTTTAGTTTCCCTAGCAAATTGAAATCGAGTAGATCGTGTCGGTGGAAACAAATGAAGTTGGTCGAATTTTGACAGGAGCGGCCATGTTGGTGCGCACAGGCAGGAGAGATAACTTGAGACGTAACTTGTGCAGGTACTTACTGCTAATTTTCATGCCTCCCAGAGGGGGATTCAACGGCTGCTTATTGCCCTCAGCGAAGGACGTCGTTCTTGGTCGCCCGCTCATTCTTCCTAAGCACTAAAGTCCCCGAAATCCCATACACCTATCACATTTCCTTTTGCACTACGTTCGACGGGATTTATGATCCCCCGGACAGTCTATTCACGCAGAGAGAGTTTTTACAGGAAAACGGGACGCGAACACATCATTTCACTACGTTAATTTTCTTGTTAAACCATTTTTTCTTTCTCAGATCGGGCTTCACCTTCCCATTAATTTTTCGATGCTCAGACATTGACCCAATCGGGTCTATTCGTGACCAATCACGTTGCGTACGTGCGACGTGCGACACGAATTCGCCCGAAGAGTCTATTCGATAATCTTCATTTTTCTCGATCTTAGCGACATCCTTCGTCTAATCAACGAAAATATCTATAAAATAATCACCTGATTTGCGGATGTTTGAATGTTAGAAAAATCGACAATAGAATTTTCTTCAAAATGCGCAGTAAACATGCCGCAATTTGCGTAAGAAAACAGTATGAGGTCATCAATTTTATTTTTAAAATTATAAAATTAACTATTCACAACAAAACAACATATTAATACCGTAATAGCTAGATCCGTTAGAACGAATATTTAAAATTACTTGAAAAATTAAACATTTTGGAGGAACTATAAATTTTTGAAATGAAATTTATCGATCTAATACTCATTTCAATTAGAGGATTTTGATTTTTTATTACAGGAGGTTATGAAACTTTATATACAAAAGTGACGACAAATTTTCGTTAATTTTAAAAAACCTAAGTAGTATTACTTCTGGCTGTTCATTTAAAAATGTAGCTACAGAAAGACGTTATCTATAATAAAATTACTTCTATCTGTGACTTTCAGTACACCATAAGGACATCCTTATAAAAAGGGTTTTTTTTTTACAAAACTCAATTCTTACACGCATCACGTGTCGTTTGCTTCAAACCAATAATAAATATATTATTGTTTTATAATTTGGGTGACGGAATATCGAAAAACCTCATACTTTAGAAGTTTAGCTTCTGACTAATAGATGCTACTACAATGCAATTATCACCCTCTAGACACCCATGAATTTGCGTAATCGTATATTTAGTTGCCTATATTATACTAAAATTTTCGTTTGTTTTAAATTGGTTTTAGACAATAAAATAAGGAGCAAGTAATAGAAGAAAATGAAACCTAACTGAATTCATTATCTATATATGTTTACATAACCTGTTTATTGATGTATCTTTACAAATGTGTCCACAAAAGTTACTGTTGTACAAATTTAATTCAAGTACTTGTATTACGTAATAGTGCATGTGAAATATTGTAGTGAAATGCCGGCTTAATGCAAAATAAAAATCACAAATCAGGTATCAGGTTAGTTCAGCTAGTTGCTTTAAAAAATATCTACTACTGCTTTATTAGCAATCAAATTAGTTCTTCACTAAGGGAATTCCCATTGATAAAACTCATTTTCACAGTAGATTTTTAAAATTTAGATTACGGATAATAGAAACTCTATATTTTTAAAAGTTCCGTTATTGGTTCATACACGTCACTACTGTCGAAAAAGGCAACTTAATATACACTTTACTGTCGTTTTGTTTGCCTAATGTGGAAAAACTTCAGTTCCTTTTTTAGGGAATTTTCTATTTCTAAAATTTTATGTCACGCTTGACAGTTACACCTAACCTCAATTTTCCGAGTAGCAGTTATCCGTCAGGAATGTCTTTTGGAGCCCTAAAGAGCCCCTTAAATTAGGAAATGACCATAGTGAGAGCGATAAGTTTGAACAGTTTTTATTTGAAATTTTACAAAAAATGAGTACCATTGTTTCCGAACCTCATCCTATAGAGAAATGCCCTTCGAATATCGTCGACGCAAAAGACCCCAAAGAGAATACTAAACACGGATTAGTAAACGGTTTAGTTCACAATAAGAAACATAAAAAGAACAAGACTCAGAACAATGAGATTTTAGACATGTATGAACAAGACACTACTGAAATAACTGAAGTAGGGGAGATAAGAGAAGCAGCTGAGCCAAATCATATAGGGCTCGAACAAGGAGATGGTCTTAATAGTGTAAGTAAATCAAGAAAAAAGCATAAAAAGAAGAAACACAAATCTGGACAGTTAGATTCGAATGAAAACCTCAATGAACCTAAAATAGAAAAAAATTGCAGCCCAGAAAATAATGGTTCCCATAAGGATGATTCATTCTCAAATAAAATAGAAACTGACTGTAATAACACGTTAGAATGTGAGATGGAAACCTCCCCTTCATGTAGCAAAACTTCTAATAGTACTAGTGAAGACATTATTTGTGAAAGCACTAATATTACGAGTGATATAGAAAAATTAGATATAAGTGATGATAGTCACCTTAATACAACAATTCGCAATGAGGAAGAAAAACGGTGTGATAAAAAAATTGAATTTGTGCAGTATGAATCTGAACTGCAAATGCCTATGATTATGAAAATTATTCAGAAAGATTTGTCAGAGCCATATTCTATTTATACTTATAGATATTTTATTCATAATTGGCCCAAATTATGTTTTTTGGTAGGTAAAAATATCTTTATTTGGCTTGGTGAACAAAGATGATCTGTAACTTTTTCTCTTGTATTAAAGTACAATGAACAAGGTTTGTCCATTATTTTGAAATTTCCGTATATCTAAATATGGACAAAACTGCTAGCTCTAAACACAAGTTTACTTTATAGACTATAGAACATAAATAGTTTTATATTAGATAAATAATTGTAAAAAACAAGTAAGAAATTTTAGTCTACCAAGAATTTTTGTCTACTAAGTCACTATATAATTTTCTATATATTAATATAAGGAAGCTAAACTTATATGAAGAGATTGGGAATAACAAGATCTGTTTTGTCTTTCTAGGCCATGTCTGAAGGACAGTGTGTAGGAGCCATAGTATGTAAATTGGATCTTCATCGTAAAGTTGTTCGTAGAGGTTATATTGCAATGTTGGCTGTTGATCAGAATTATAGAAATCTTAGAATTGGGTCAACTTTAGTTCAAATGGCTATACATGAAATGACAATGGGTGATGCTGATGAGGTATTTATTGCACAATAATACTAAGTATTTGTTATAGATAATAATAATGAGTCAGTATTGTACACACAGTTGATTAAGAACTGTTTGTATATGATATTACACAATATTTTATTAAGTATGCTATAAAAATAGAACTTACCAAATCCTTTATTTTTTTAAACATAAAATGCATTTATAATAAATGTTACCAAATACAGTGTATGCTACAAAATTGATTGATAAGGGCATTAGCACTCTCAGGGGTGTATGGTCAAATTTATTGCAGATTATTAAAATTCAAACATTCATCTACAAAGTAAAAAATAGGTATAAGTAATGCTGGATTTTATTTCCGGGGACAGATGATTATATATCGTTATAATTAGGTTGTGTTATCAGATAATGTATTTTATATCTTACATTATAAGTGATATTTCTGTCAGGCAATGTAGCAGTTAGAAAATATGCATGGATGGAATAATGAGGATCTCTACTTTTCTAGAAACCTCTCTACAGAATCCGTTTCGGTTTTAAAAAGCATTGTTCTACATCCTTTCATGTAATTTCTTTTTTAAACAGTCGTCTCTGTCTGGTCTGCTAGTAAAGTCATCCTGATGGATCCCAGTGGTGTGAATTATATATTCAACATGTATGATAACATAATTTTATATTCTTACAATACATCTATGTACACTATCCTCTAAAAGTTTGGAAACAGTGAAAAAAATAGAAATAAATCTATTGTAAAATTTTAAAAATGGATTACTTACAATAAATCTTTATTGATTAATTCAGGTTTGTTTTTATGCACATTTGTTACTTATTCTTGTCCATTTCTGACTTGTATTACCTGACTGAAGGAAAAGTTTTTATTTATGAAAAATGATGAAGCCTATAGTGAGCAACGAACCACAAGAATTCTCGATATTTCAAATAAAAGCACTACACACTTCACAGAAGACAAGTAACAGGAACAAATGGAGACAGAAAAAGAATTTGGACATCTGAGGATGGTTTAATTACTCATCAGTAGATATTTTTAGAGTAGTTCCCAGGACTGTGTTAGTGATTTGGATGGCCAACTTTCATCAGGAGATTGTGGACTAAGAAGAAGACTATTAAGTTTAACTAATGAAAGGGTTTCAGAAGTTGTCAAAGCATGGACATCTGTCATCTCCATGCTTTGGGGATGTTTTAGTGGTAGTAAGCACAGCAGTTTGGTAAAAATAGATGAAAAATATAAATAAAGAAGATTACTTAAAAATCCTACAAGAACATGCCATATCATCAGGGCTAAAATTATCAGTCATCAGTTTATCTTTCAATAAAATAATGATCCTAAACACTCTTCAGAACTATGTCAAGGGTAAAGTGAAGAAGAGATAAAAAGTAATAGATATACTCTATTCCATCAAATTAGTATGGTATACTAAATCCCAAGATATAAGGTCCTGCCTTTTTGCTTTTTTCAATGGGGCAATAAATGACCCTATTACGGTTTTGTGCATAGTTGCCAGGTATTACGATAAATGTATTTTTATTTTACCTGCTTTGTATACTGCCCTCACTTGCATGTGCAGTCATATCGGATCTATTTTTACCCATTAATTTACTACCTGGCAACCTGGTTTGGAGCCCTTTAAGTATTTGATAATATAGGCCTAATGACCACAGGTCCCCATTAAGATTCGAAGAAAAGCGCTGCTGAAAGTCTTGATTGCTGTTAAAAACCTATGGTGATTATATTCCATTGATAAAAATATGTGTCTACTGATTTCAACGCTTTAAAAGGGGTGATTTTGACACGAAAGGCAAAGAACATCCCGGCCAGCCGAGAAAGTTTAAAGATGAAGAATTGGAGGTATTACTTAATGAAGACCAGTAGCAAATGGAAAAAGAACTTGCAAAATCATTAGGAGTTGATCGCACAACCTTTTTCAAGTACTTACATGCACTGGAAATGATTCAGAAACAAAGAAATTGGGTGTCTTATGAATTGAAACCTCGAGATGTTGAAAAGCGATTTTTCGCTTGTGAAGAACGGCTCCCACGGCACAATCGGAAACCTTTTTTCAATTGTATCGTAACTGATGATGAAAAATGGACACACCGCGATAATCCAAAGAGTAAAAAATCATAGGTGAAGCCCAGTGAACTATCAATATCCTTGCCAAAGCCGAATATATATGGTTCCATGGCGCTGTGTATCTGGTGGGATCAGCAGAGTGTAGTATATTACAAGCTGCTCCAACCCAGTGAAATTAGTACAGAGAACACTCTTGCTTGTGGAGTGGTGGAGTGGAAGGAATGTAACTTTCACAGAGTTATTCAAGATTAAAATAGAGCCGGTTACGTAAGAACGTGTCTCATATTATTCTTTAAAAAATGTATTTATTTCAAAGTGTCTGGCTGTCTGTCTGTCCAGACAGTTAATTTGGTATGGACACATGAAAAGAATGTCCGATACTAGATGACCAAAAAGAGCATTTGAATATATTCCGTCAAATACCTACAAGAAAGAAAGCAAGACTAGCACTAACATGGATCAACGGAATAATGGACATAATGAGAGACATAGCTATCCACAAGAATGATTGGAGAGACAGAGGGGCGTGAGAGTCGAAATGCTAGATGCGGCAAAAGCTGGACTTATTCATATTCATTCAAAATTTAATACCTAATTAAACCCTTCTATTATATTAGGTAAATGTAATTGTTCTTAACAAGTATCCATCATAAAATTGTTCAGATAACCCTTTTTGGTGAAGTCACAAATTAAAAACCAATTAGAACAAATTTCCAAGTTTTGCATGATAATCGTTTTGAGGCGATTTCTGAGAATTCCAGTTGAAGTAAGAACTCATTTCAAGTTTCTAGAGATTATGGAAATTCCTAGTGACATTTTATGATAAAAACTATGCTATAAATACAATTACCCTTTTGGAAATTAACCATTCGCAAACAGTACTTTGTCACTGACACAGGCTCGATTGTTTTGTGAAAATGCCAAAAACGAAAGAAGTTTCCGTTGAAAATCGGGCTCTGATAATTGCGAGACATCAAAATGGTTACTCGAGTTGACAATCGCGTAAAAAAATTTTCTGCGGGACATGGAATTCGCAACCAAAAACGTTCAGGAAGGCCTCGAAAAACGACTCTCGCTGAAGACAGAGCTATAACACAATGTCCAGCAGACGTAATCGCCGCCTAACCGCACCAGAAATCATAGCTCAAGTAAACCCGGAGCGGCCCATCCCCAGCGTGACACCCGTGAAGAACAGGTTAGCAGAAGGTCGACTACACGGGAGCGTTGCAGTGTGGAAACCACTTCTTGGGCAAGTGAATAAACGTAAACGATTAGAATGGGCCCAACATGAAAATTGGACATCAGAACATTGGAATTCCGTCCTTTGGAGCGACGAATCTAAATTTGTAATTTTCGGTTCAAATCGACGAGTTTACGTACGGCGCCGGCGGTCAGCTGGAGAGAGGATGTTGGAAGCCTGTCAGTTGCCTGCAGTAAAACATGGTGGAGGTTCAGTAATGGTTTGGGGTTGTTTTGGCAACGGTAAAGTTGGAAAAATCTTTAGGACAGAAGGAATCATGTGAAAAGAACAGTATCAAGAAATTTTGCTCAATGCTTCCTTCTGGAAGAGATATTTTTCAAGGGAAATTTATTTTTCATCGTGATAACGGCCTAAACATTCTGCTAAACAAATTAGAGAACTTTTGGACCAATGGAAATCCGATGACGTCCTGGAAGTGATGACTCGACCTCCACAATCACCCGACTTGAACCCCATCGAATTGCTCTGGGAAATTACTTGTGGGAACTTTTACAAGCAGAATGGGTTAAAATAACTAAAGAAACTCTGAAGAAACTACTGGACAGAATGCGTATGTGTAAAGCGGTAATTAAAAACAAAAGAGGTCACATAGATGAGAATAATTCTGAAAAATCATGAATATTTTTCTGATTTTCTAGACTGTAAACAATGTGAAAATAAATAATAATTAATTAAAATTTAAAAAAACATATTATCTGGGTTTTTATTGTCTTGGGACTGAAATAAGTAGGTGGGCAAATACTTTTTGACGGTAGTGTATATATATATATATATATATGTAAGCTTAGTTAGCTTCAAGCTGCAACATCAGCAAGATCACAGTATCGAGCAGCAGCAAGAGCACTTCAAAATGCCAAATGAGGTTTTGGCGAAATGTCGTGCAAATTTATTGTTAGATGAACGGATTGAAACCAGAATTTATATATTTAAAAGATTTTTACATCATTCAACAGTAAAGGATTGCTGTTAAAGTGCTTATGATTCAGTAGTTTGTCCAGTCCCCATCAACGTCGATGATCGCCTGGCATCTTCAGGGCATACTTTCGACTAGATTTTCCGCATATTCCTGCCCGAATTTGCCGTGACAGCCGTGTACACAGCATGTTAATAATCATTTTTTCGTCCTTGACTGACACTTTTCCTCTCAAATCAGGTTCTGGTAGATTATTAACATTTTTTAACCGAGAGTATCGTTTTACCCACTTAGTAACTAATGGCGTAGGCGTCATTTTTGCTCCTTTTGGATGATCACGTAGGAACACA
The DNA here is from genome assembly GCA_019049505.1 of Pachyrhynchus sulphureomaculatus. Lineage (NCBI taxonomy): Eukaryota > Metazoa > Arthropoda > Insecta > Coleoptera > Curculionidae > Pachyrhynchus > Pachyrhynchus sulphureomaculatus. Next base: position 192,895,919 of record CM032449.1, read on the forward strand.
ACCTCGAGGCGTATGCTGCATTCTTGCTCGATAATGTACTATTTAACCATAAATAGGGTTAGAAATGAATATCTTTCTACAAAGCATTGTTTGCAGGTGTGCCAACAATAACCTAAAAAAAGGATTTCTTTTACCGACCACAAGTTATAGGCGACATGTTCTTCCTTGACCCACTGTATACCTAGACATCTGGTATTTCAATATAATTGCTGTTTTATACAGAACCACAACAAATTAAGAAAGAACGAATGTTTTATATGAGCCTTTACTGTGCTACATTTTCTTTATTTTTAGGTTGTTTTAGAAACAGAAGTCACAAACAAGCCAGCACTTAAGTTATACGAAAAACTCGGATTCGTTAGGGATAAGAGATTATTCCGCTATTACTTAAATGGAGTAGACGCACTTCGATTGAAGTTATGGCTAAGATAGGGATATGGTATAGCAGGATCGAATATCGGAGACAAAAGCAATGTTATGGTTTGGCTGGTTTTTCTTGGTATTTTTGTTCTAAGTTTGGGAGTCTTGATTTATTTGGTTTATTTACTTAAAAATATTTAAAATTTAGTCTTGTGTGATATATCTTAAATTTTTAGTTTCGTTTTATTTTTTTATCATTATTATTAAGGTTAATGTACTGGCTGGCATATAAACAGGAAAAGCATGTGAATAGTCATTGCCTGTTATTGAAATATATAGTCACGATAGTAAAATTATTATAAATTTGGCTCTAGATTCTATTTAACTGGAAACTGTGAGGCTCTAAATTTTTTATATTGGACAGTTTTTTTTTGCTGTTCATGGTTTTTAACGTTCAATTTTTAACAAAATAGAATAATTTTTCTCGGACTTAGGCAACAAAGGTCTAAAAGAAATCAGCAGTTTAGATGAGGTTTCTTTTTATGTGATAGGCGTTTTAAAAAATTAGGAAACCTATTATTTCTTTAGATGTGTTATGCTTTTTTCAGTCATAAGATGGCAACTGTAATTGAAAATTACATGTCAAAAAATTGTCTCTTTCCAGAAAGGTAAAAAATAATGCCATTATAGAAATGAATGATCACTTCAGCCATTTAAATAAGTGAACAAGAGTACAATAAATAAAGTATATAACTCATTACATATGATCTTTCCATAGATCATTATCACAGCTTTGGTTGACAGACAAACAATGAATTTCATGTCATTTGTTAACCTAGGAATTGACAAGTGACATTAAATGCATTATACTTCTGTCAGCCTTAATTTTAATTGTTTCCATATGAACACACCTGTTATGTTTGGAAAAATAAGTCTGGTGAAATGGTTTTTGGCTGCCTACTATTGTTGCGCAGTTTGTGTGCTATTGCTTATCAAGACGGCTTTTTGAAAAATTTTATTTAGTATTAAATAGTTCGCGGTAAAATTTAAAAAAAAAACATATATTTTAGATTCACAGTGACTGATATAAATTAAATATTTACATTTGACGCTGAACTTTTGCTTTTAAATCTCTTGTATGTTGTATTCTGAAATAAGAGCATAGTTAAAACAATACCAACTATAATACACATTGAACAATTTTACTATGGTGCGTGGTAATCAAAAATTATCTATCACTATAAGCCTAGTTCTTTCTAATTCTGGATGTCGGCCTTCCCCCTGAACTTCCATCTTATTCTATTTGCAGCTGTTGTCATCCATCCAATAACAGCAATCCTCTGTATATCGTCCCGCCATCTTGTTTTGGGACGTCTTACGCCCCTTTTCTGCTCTCGTGGTCTCCATTCGTTGTCCGCTTGGTCCCTCGATTCAGTCGTGCGTGCTACATATCCAGCCCATCGTAATTTTGTTTCTGCTACATGTTCTATAATATCCTTTACTTTCGTTTGTTCACATATCCAATTGTTTCTTTTTCTGTCTTTAAGTTTTATCCCGATCGTCTGTCTGTCGTGTGCTTTCTGGGTTTCGCGCTAGTTTTTGGCTCTATTCAGTGTTCAAGTTTCAGCGCCATATGTAATCACGTGTAGGATGCACTGATTATAAACTTTGGTCTTCAACGTATTTGGGATATTTGAATAAATAACTTAAATATCCGAATGCGTGCCATTCTAGCTTGATTCTTCTTGAAATTTCATCCGAGACACTGTTTATCATCGTAGTGATTTTTTCGCCCCAGATACATATACTGCTCAACAATTTCGCTAGCAATTCCTTCCACATTTTGTCAAAATCATTGAACAAAAATTTGCTTCTGCCATATTTAGTTGGGTAACTTGTTCCCTTTGAATATAAAGTGTTTTTTAAAAGTTTTTTTCGTCGTCCGTTACAGTAATCACTAAAAAAATCAGCTCACCAGATATAGCTTTTACAAATGTTAAAGAGAAACGGTTTAAAAATGAACCCACTTTAAAATTGTACTTAATTTGACTCCAACGAAAATGTTAAAAAAATATCACATTTTATTGGCCTTAATTAACGTCTAGACGTCGGGATATCTACTGTATGAAAAGAATTTTTTACAGTTACAATTGCGTTGAAAAAATAATCGTTAATGAAACTTAAAATTGGAAATATCTTAACAGTATTTGTCAAAATGAACAGTGTGAAGTAGCTCAGCGTCTAGTAACTAGATCGGGGAGATCACCAGACACAAAAAAGAATAGACAGAGTACATAACATCGGCTAAGTAAAAAAAACAGTGGACCGATTTCCAACCCTGTCTTACGAAAAAATGACTGTATCCCGTGCCTGTGCAGCGACGCTAAAATTTTGCTAAAATCTGCTGCTAGTAAAACCAGCTGTATATACGCGCCGATGTTGTCACTTATATTTGCTGTTATTAATAGCAGGTTATATGGGACTTAACTAAATAAAGTACAAATTGAGAAAATATTCAGCCGGTAACAGAGGAACGTAAATATAATATTATTTACGTTCCTCTGTTACCTAAAACAATGTACGATAATTTTACTTCATTAGATTAGATTTTTAATAATATTAGCGAAAGCCGGTGAGTCATTGAATATTTTAAATTTTAGAAATCTGCCAACACATTCCACCAAATCGTAACTGATCGTTTCCGGTCGGCCTTCCTCGAGTCTACTGTTAATTTTGGATCGCGTTTAGATGTAACCTAGTGGAGCGTTGGGGAAATCCATTTTATATAAGTTGTTCGATTAAATATTTTGATTATCCATTTAGCCTGTCATTCTTATTTTTTCTCTTTTTAATTTATGCGATTTCTACGCACAATAGTAAATTTGTTTAACTTGTATTACCACATGGTGTGTTTTGTATACCTTGCTGTAATTTTTTCTTACTTTCATAACACATGGTGTCAAAATTCATTTTTTTTATTGAAATTACTTTTATTTTTACTACAGGTTATTGGATCATAATTAGCTAATCTTTTTATCATACCTATCTGCTTCTTATTATATAGTGCGTCCTTAAAGTCCCCTTATCCTTCTAGTAATTTCGAAATGAATTTTAGGCTTCGTGACGTTTATTTACCAAACGTCACAAAAATGTCTTAGCAACACAAGACAACCGTTTTTAATAAAGAATGTTAAATTTATGTTATGTTTTTCTAGCCGGGGGAGGGGGTTTATGCCTTCTCGCCCCTATTGATCTAAAAATTATAGCCTTAGAGTGAGTATACGCGGCAACAAGCACGGATACGCCGACACATTCGACAGTTGCTTGTCACTCTAACTCATCTAAAACTATTCACTCAAAAGTAAGGGTTTTAAATGAAAAGATGTCTGCTAGTAAGTGTGTAGCACCACTCAGTTACATATCATAGTGGCTCATATGGAATGGGTCTAAAATTAGAGGCCCAACTGGTTGGCGCAAAAAATTAAAGGATACACCTACAAAAAATGTTATTTTGTTTTTCCTTTATGCCTGTCGTAAAACTAAAAATGAATTTTTTAAAACAATTTAAGTTGTATGTTTGAAAGATTTTATGATATGTTGATTGTTGCTTTTTCTTTTTTTGTATATTTAGATAAGCCATTAAGTCAATATTTATATATTTTTTCTAGAAAATAAAATTATGATTTATGCGGGACGGTTTTGTTTTAACAAGGAAAATTGTGTGTAAAATTAAGAATTCATAGCTTAAAGCAAAACTGTAGTAATAGAGTTTTGGTGTATTGTGACGCTAAAATTCATAAAACAATAACTTAATACAGTTTTGCTCTGAGATATTCATGTACATTTAAGGTTTCTGTATATTTTCATCAAGTCATCGTAGTTATATGAATATTATTCTTATCGTTTGCCTATTTATTTGACTAATATATTTTTTATTTGTACCTAGCGAGAATATAACTTAACGCGTTTAAATGAACGGTTACAAAATTTGTACTGTTTTTGTAACGAAACATGTAATGTTTAAAAAAATATTTAATGTTAAGACTAATTAATGTGTGCTTAAAATACGACAATTTCTTCAAATAGGAGAAAACTTAAAAAATAGCATACTTTCAGAATATTTTTATCTAAAAACGAATGTTAAATATATGTAGACAGAGTATTTTGTTCAGTTGGGGCATTATAAACGCCTGATTAGAAGCACTAATTCAAACATACCGTGATTTTTCAACTCCTTCAAACCTATACCTCCTTTTGGTCTAAACCCTAGCTTTCTTCTTTTTAGTGTTCCGTACGGAACACTTATAAGATCACTTCAGTGTCTGTCTGTCACACCCCCGATTTTCTCCGAAACTATTTGACATAGAAAGTTGAAATTTGGTGCTAATATAGGAATTGATGGCCTCATCAGAGCCGTGTAGCTTTGAAAGTTAAATTTTGATTTAAGGGGTTAGTTTTGGGGGGTGAAATCGGAAGTGAAAAAAAAAAATTCGAGTGGGGTGTCAAATGAAAGTTTGTAAAAACACGAGTAAAAGATATATATACAATGTAATACTTGCGCACACTTTTCTTTGTATTATTTTTAAAAAATTGTGAAAAATCGCTGTCCCCCCTTATCTCGAAAAGTGCTGATCAAAAAATTTTGAAAAAATTCTGGAATATTCTCTATGAGGTGTAGATTAAACGAAAATTATCACGAGTGCATTACCTTTAATAATTTATCTGGTATATAAAAAAAAAAAACAAAAATTTCAAGGTCATCAGGTTTCAGTAAAGATTCGAAACAAACTTTGTTGAAAACTCATTTGGGGTGTGTTTTGTGAAGTCACTGATCATTTTATACCTCCGTAACAAATTTTTTTATTTTAAAAGCAATCAACGTACGGAACACTGCTGAGACCATCATCTAGGTTAAAGGCTTCAAAATTAAAAATAAATAAGCATTAGGCATACGTTGTTAATTTAATTATAATAATAATTATTATCTAGGGTGTTATGGAAATCATTGCATATGCTGAAACGGATGGCTTATGAGGTCATGTAGAAGCACATTCTACACACACTACATTTACGGGGGTGTACAGCAAAAAAAGCATGCGATGTTATTAATTTCGGGGAAAACTTTCCACGTTACACCAGATGTAAAACCTACAGGGATTACAATCTAGTGATTTTATTAGCTCACAAATTGATCCATTTCGGCCTATTTATCCGCCGAATAACTCGGTATTTCAATTAGTTAGGCTTAGTTCTAGCCTAAAATGTGAGTCTTCAGATCCGGTAATTCATGAGCTAATAAGCGTGCCGTTAAAATACTAATTATTAAAAACCATGGCTGTACAAATTATTTACTTCGTTTCTGGTAAAAGTTGCCTGGCCGGTGATTAAAACTGATCGAATAAAACTTTCGTTTATATTATTTTACTGTAACAGTCACTCGCAAAATACAACTCTTTCGTCAATATTGTTTAAGCACTTGGAAACAAAGGGTCTTGTATCGATCTTATATTATAGCTAACTGCTGAACGAATGAAGGTAGTAGGAGCGTGTCGTATTCCGCGGAAAAAAACACTAAAATCCAATATTACGTAAAACTAAAAAAACGCGTAAAAATAACGTTGTAAAATACCAATGAAATACTTTTTTTTAGGCAGAAGTAATGATTTTATTAATAAATTGTATTTAATATTTTAAATAATTTCAAAAGGCCATATCCTCTCTACAAAGATATTCAGTAAATACTTAAAACAATTAGAATTTATACAGTTCTATATAATTTCTACATTCTTTTTATAAGTGTCTATTGAATATTTTTTGGTTGGTTATGTGTTTGTATGTATAACCTGTAAAAAAGTGTTCCAAGCTAGAATACACCCTGTATAATTGATGAAATATTTATCGAATATTAATGTTTCCGCACATAAATTTGAGAAAGTAAATAACGTTTCCCACATAAATTTGAGAAAGTGTGTCGTTTTACCAAATTAGCGACTTTAAATAGAAATTGTGCTGTCTTCTATTTTAAAAAGTCACTAGTAAATTAAAACAAAATGGGGAATATTTTTACAAATTTTAGTTTTTAAACTTCTACAGATCAAGCTGAAGCCAGGTTATGGCATCATCGGATCTAAAAATTAGAGTTATTTTCAAAGTGACATAAAATATGATATTTTCTTCTTACTGGGAAATATTTCAGCTTCAAAAAATTAGTCTGGCAAATCTTAATCAATATTAATGGCGGAGACTGCTAGTAAGCTTTCCTCTTGCATTGAGAGTTCGGAAGGTACCGAATTAATTCGTACATATAATTTTATATATATATATATATATATATATATATATATATATATATATATATATATATATATATATATATATATATATATATGTATATGTATAACAGTTTTTGACAGTATTAAAATTACTGTGTCCGAAAATAATAGACAACCGGGCGGCCATCTACGAAAAATCAAACTAGGCCCCATGTTTTGCTCTAACAACTGTAGCAGCAGGTGAGATTTAAAAGTTCATACCAAGATGCAAAGAGCCCACAATTTTTTTGAATTCAAAAGTACAGCAGTGTAGAGAAGGTGGAATTTAGTACCTCTGTTGTTAACTCTAAAAATAAATAAATGGGACACTGCTGACCCCAATATCGAGAACGACTTAATAGCGATATTAGTACCCTATTCGCTTTTAACGACAAAAGTACTAAAATCTCATTTTCTCTGTTGTGCTTTACTCTTGAATTAGAGATTTTGGCGGTTTACCAAGGATGACGCTTTGGTAGCTACTGCTACCTTTGGGGGTATGTTTTTTTTTAGGTCTCCTTCTGTTGCGATTACGTCTTCACGCCTCTAGCTGATGAGCTCTGATATGGAGCAAAAAATGGCCCTGCCCTAATTTGGTTTTTCTTAGATGGCCCAAGTTGTCCAACCTAAACTCCCGTATTTTTAATACAAGGGTAACAAACGACCTTAGTCTGATAAGGCATGTATATTTATATATATATATATATATATATATATATATATATATATATATATATATATATATATATTTATATTGATCGGGTGTCCCATTTAACTTGAAAAATACGAATAACTCGAAAAATAAGTATTGTCGAAAAAATATTTCAAATAAAAGTTGCCTAGTTCAAAGGGAAACATACAATGGTAGTAAGAAATTTGACCTTGAATGGCATTTTCAGGATCAAATCAAAGTCAACTCAATTTGTTTAAATACAAACCAATATATTTTTTGCAGATTCGTATTCTACATGAGAAAATAAGAAACTTTTGTTAAAAACACTTTTTTTTTGAAAATGTCAATTTTTTGTGCTACTCAGTATGAAAGAAAACAATTTGTGAACTTCAAGATTTTTAACACAAAAACAATCAACTATTAAGAAAAAATATGCTTAAACTTAAGCAGAGTCTTTAAAATTTAAAAACAAATTTAATGTACTTTTTTATCCTCCTTTTTTATTATTACAGGAAAAAGATTGCTTAAAAAAGGCATACAAAAAACAAAATTCTACAAGAATCTTTTATTATTATTTGCAATTTTTATAATATTTAGTGAAAAAAGAAGATACATTACATTACATTAATTAGTTAGTTAAATGTGTTTAGAAATTGTAGTTTTCTTTTTTGCTGCGTACCATAAAAAATTGACGTTTTCAAAAAAAGTGGTTCCAACAAAAATTTATTTATTTTTTCATGTAGAATACGAATCTGCAAAAAAATATATTCGTTTATATTTAAAAAAGTTGAGTTAACCTTTATTTGACCTTGAAAACGCCCCTCAAGATCAAACCCTGCAACTTCTGTTTGAAATATTTTCTTGGACGAAGCTTATTTTTCCAGTTATTCGTATTTTTTTAGATTAAATGGGATCCGCGGTATGTATATGACAAGAAGACAATTTTGTGAGGTTACGGTTAAAAAATACAAAAATGGCCTATTGACTTCTTCAACACACAAAAGAACAAAAAGGCCTTAATAATATTAAATATTAATAACCTATCATCATTTGATTGTAAATAACCGGTTTCTTTCGGGAGAAGAGCGTAGACTTTGATTATAATGCTACTCCTGCATAACTATGAATGATTTTCGTATTATAATATTTAAGCGGTACACAAAAAGCATCCCGCTTGTATTATGATACCCAAATTTTGTTCGTAAGTACCGTTTGACCTAGCTTGGACGAAGATGACAACGTTTAGCTTCTCGCAACGCAATTACGATACTAGCCAAGATTAAGGGACCATATGTCAAAAGATATAAGTAGCCAACAAACATCAGAGAAAGATACTTTACTGCTATCGGTATAGGCAAATATGATACTAATACATACCGCTATTAATAGTGTAGAAATGTGAAAATAAAAAGAAAAAAATTGTAATCTGTTGAAATGAAGCGCAACAGAATGTCCTAGTTTGGTGACAACTAGACAACAGGCCTGGGTTGTCCATTATTCTTGGACAAACCTTCCTTACGATATTTAATCGATAAGCCTCACTATATATTTTTCTATGTATTTTTCACGGACGCTATTCACATAGTTCGTTAATTCTAAATTTCAACTCGTCACAAGTGTATTTCCAAAATACTATTGAGAGTTATTCAAAATGTTGATGGATATTTTTAAAAGTTTGCTATTTTTACAGTTTATAAACAACTTCGAGATCTTTAAAACTGTAGTAGATAAATGATACCTTTTTTTTTTTTTTATAATATGTATATTTCTGTATATAGGGATCTTTTAATGTTTTACTTTTTAGTGTTGTAATAAACTGGAATATACCAAATTTATTATTTAGGATTTATTGATTTTTTATTATGGTTTTTGATATAGGGATTTTAACATATGTTTCCAGGTGGATTTTAACTTCATTATGAAAAATTATATTAAAAACGTACTATTATGAAGAATGAGCCATTGCCATGCTTCCTGAAAATAATGTCGAAAGCATTTATTTTATTTTATTTATGAGTCTAGCACATGTGCTGCAGGGAAGTACCTAAAGCGCTACAGGAGCGACACGTGTGCGGAAAAAGCGATTCACGTTGTTCTTGAATCGCTGTAAATTGTACTCGGTGGGAAACACAGTCCTGGGCAAATTATTCCAAAGGGATGATGTTCTCCATATAAAAGACTGCTTGAAAAACGTTGTACAAGCTGAACCTCGTACTGATGTGAAGTATTAGCGCGACGTGTATTTCTAACATGCACCGCTCTGGGAGGAATTAAGCGAGCTACATCCTTCGAACACTTTCCATGAAAATACTTGTAAAATATGCTCAAGTCGACAACCGTTCTTCGATGTTCCAGCGAAACAAGGCCGCCGGTCAGTTCCGGGCCTCCAGTCAGACGGACAGCTCCTCTGAATAGAATCCAACAAATGCAATGTATGTTTGGGCGCGGAGCCCCAAACATGGGAGCAGTATTCTATAGTTGATCGAATTTGAGCGTTGTAAAGAATTAACAGTTGTGGAGTGTAAAGCTTTCTGGTTCGAAATAATATTCCCAACTTTTGAGAAGCTCTCCTTGCTATACCTGTGACATGTTCAGGCCAGGACATATTTGCTCCCAAATTAACGCCCAACAAATTGAGTGACGATGCTAGAGGAATGGAGTGCCCCGCCATAAGTGTCGGGTTCAGCAACGTTAACTTTTTTAGAAAAAACTGCCGCCAGGGTTTTTGTAGCGTTAAATTCCACTTGGTTACTGTTACCCCAAGATAGAATTTCTTCCAGGTCTTTGTTAAATTGAACGACTTCCCGCTGTTTGCGTTTATAAACTGGATGCGTTCCCGGACTAAGGCTATAAAATCTAAAGCAGTTAATTTAGGTTTCGTAACTCCCGTCAGTCCTGTACCATAGTGTACCAGCACAGTAAACATTATATATGTAATACTTCTATATAGCTAGTGCCCTATCTTCGCCTGTAAGCGAAGCAAGTCCCATTAAAGACAGAAAGAGAGCATCCCATCAAAAACATAAAATGTAAAAAAATGCCAAGTCTCGCAACGCAGTCCTTCCACTACAAAAAGTTGTGAGATCTCGTGTAAAACCAAGTCAGTTATTTTAGTTAGTATTTATGGAAGCACCTATTCAACAACTTTGTCATAAATTGTTATCTATTTAGTTACCTACCAACATTTATAGTGACCGTATCAATATTAGACATCTTTACTTCTATAATAAATATAATGACTTGGCAATCGCACGGCAACATAATCACATAAGAATAATCTACTATTTCGATTGCTAAGTAAGTCTAAACAGTGCACTTAAGAATTTTATGAAACTCTGTATACATGGGTTTTTGGGGTCGCTGATTACGAATATGATGTTCAAATTTAAAAAAAACAAAATGGCGGCTCCAAAATAGCAGACTATTTTTGGAAAATCGTGACTTATTGTTACGAAACTCTGTATACATGGGATTTTTGGTCGCCGATTACGAATATGAAGTTCAAATTTCAAAAAACAAAATGGCGGCTTCAAAGGGGCGGACTATTTTTGGAAAACGTAAGTTATTTTTATGAAACTCTGTATACATGGGTTTTTGAGGTCGTTGATTGCGCATATGAAGTTCAAATTTCCAAAAAACAAAATGGCGGCTCCAAAATGGAGATCTATTTTTGGAAAAACGTGAGTTATTTTTATAATACTTTTTATGAATTTTTAGACAATTTGTTAGATCGTGCAACAATTTCAAGAATTTTAAAATTATTTTTCCAATTTAGCAACTTTTAATTAAAATTTTTAAGTACTTTTCAATTTTAGCGACAATTTCCCGAAGTCGCAAACAATTTGATACATGTTGCAACATTTTACCGAAATGTTTAACTAACTTTATCATTTGATAACAATTTACAGAATTTTTAAAGAGTTTTTCCCATTTTGTAACATTTACTCGAATTTTTTAACTATTTTTCACATTTTGCAACAATTTCTCGAATTTTTAAAGAATTGGTTGAATTTTGTAACATTATCCGGAATTTTTTAACAATTTTTTTAAGTTAGCAACACTCCCGAATTTTAAGAAAAACGCATCCATGGCGTCTACGCACACCTTCGCAGAAAAACACAGATACCAAACTTGTGACATTTAGTACTAAATTTTTCGATATTTTGGCAAAAAATCTCTAATAAACAACCTTCAACTCATTTCACGTTAGAGTTCAATGGACTTTTAAATTATTGCTTGTTCTTTAAAGATTTTTGGGAATATTTTCTTAAAAAACTCGATAATTGAGCAGTTACTCATTTAAGATGAAGTAACACGTAGGCTCAAAAGTTTTTGGTCTAGCTACTTAAAACACATTGTTTTTGCAAAATCCTACTTTATGCTTCAATACAGTCTCCTTTAACAGCGCTACAATCAGTCCAACGCTTTTCTAACATTTCTGTACTTTTCTTGTAGAAGGATTTGTCTTTGCCTTCAAAATAGTTTCGGGGATAACTTCTTCCTTGGAGTCAAATCTCTTTCCCGCGAGCATTTTCTTTTCAGATCTGCGAACAGATAATAGTCCCTGGAGGCCAAATCTGGAGAATACGGTGGATGAGGAAGCAATTCGAACTTCAATTCATGCAATTTTGTCATCGTAACCATTGGCTTGTGACACGGTGCATTGTCTTGATGAAAGAGCACTTTTTTCTTGTCCATTTGGAGTCGTTTCTTTCTGATTTCTGCCTTCAAACGCACCAGTAACGTTATATAATCGCCATTGATGGTTTTTCTCTTCTCAGCATAGTGGATGAAAATTATTCCATACGCATCCCAAAATACAGAGGCCAAAACTTAGCTGACTGCCGATCTGATACCGGTGTAGTATTTCATCCATTGTCACATTATGCATAAAAAAAATCCTTTTTATTGTACTTAAACAGGTCCAAACAGCGCTCAGAATTATCTGTATCCCATGCAATTTCACTTTACGGTTATCCAAAACAATTTTGTGGATTTTTTTTTGATGATTTGGGCGTCCAGAGCATCCTGCATCATTTGTGTCTGTACGACCGCGTTTAAATTCACCATACCCGTAAATGATGAGTGATTTTCCAGAAGCAGAGTGTAACATTTATCAAGCTATTGCTTTGCTTGACCGGTATTTTTTCCCATCAAAAAAACAGTGTTTAATCAACACACGAAATTCGATTTTTCCCATTGTTTTGAAAATAGCAAAAGTAACGTCACTAAAATCACTGTAACTTGTAAACTAATCGTCGAAATGTCATGAAATTTTGACACGTATCGTCTAAAGGTTGGTACTTCCTAAAAATCATATGGATTTTTTAAAAAGCGCGACATCTATGTGTCAGACAAAAGCTTTTCAGCCTACGTGTTAAATATGAAATTCCAGAAACACGATGAAATTATACTCACCTTCAAGGACAGAATTCATTTTACACAATTAACACTCGTTTACTTTGAACTAACTTTCTATAATAGTTTAAACTTGATGACGTCTGACGTGCTTCATAGAGGTGCTGCGTGGCACCCGACGAAATGAAAGTTATGAGACTGGTGCAAGCGGCGGATACATCTGAGTTCGAAATGAAAGTTATGAGACTGGTGCAAGCGGCAGATACATCTGAGTGGTTGTATATATATATATATAATATATATATATATATATATATATATATATATATATATATATATATATATATATATATATATATATATATATATCATAGGAAACGAACTGGCAGTAGTATTGAAACAGGTAAAAATTCCTAAAAATAACCTTTCGTTTCTTACATTATGGCCAGCTTTACAGGTTTTCGGACCACTGTGCGTAGTTCTTTTTGGAGAATATCCAAACGTTTAGGGACCTTTTTTTATGGGTGGCACACGTGATGCAGGGAAGTCCCTAAAGCGCTCCAGGACCGGCATGTGTGCGGAAAAAGCGATTCACCTTGTTCTTGAATCGCTGTAAATTGTACTCGGTGGGAAACACAGTCCTGGGCAAATTATTCCAAAGGGATGATGTTCTCCATATAAAAGACTGCCTGAAAAGCGTTGTACGCGGAGTAACAAGCTGAACCTCATACGGATGTGAAGTATTAGCGCGATGCGTATTTCTAACATGCACCGCTCTGGGAGGAATTAAGCGGGTTACATCCTTTGAACACTTTCCACGAAAATACTGGAAGAACAAACTCACCGTTCTTTGATGTTCCAGCGAATCAAGGCCGCCGGTCAATTCCGGGTCTCCAATCAGACGAACAGCTCTTCTCTGAACAGAATCCAACAAATGCAGTGCATGTTTAGGAGCGGAGCAACAAACATGGGAACAGTATTCCATAGTTGGTCGAATTTGAGCTTTGTAAAGCTTTCTGGTTCGAAATAAGCTCTCCTTGCTATGCCTGCAACATGTTCATACTAGGACATATTTGCTCCCAAATTAACGCCCAACAAATTGAGTGACGATGTTAGGGGAATGGAGTGCCGCGACATAACTGTCTGGTTCAGTAACGTTAACTTTTTTAGAAAAAAACTGCCGCCTGGGTTTTTGGGAGCGTTAAATTCCACTTGGTTACTGTCACTTCAAGATAGAATTTCTTCCAGGTCTTTGTTAAGTTGAACGACCTCCCGCTGTCTGCAGATATTCGCCTGAGTAGCCGATGTCCGAGCGTTCAAAGTGAATAAAGAGATAAGCGTACTCTCATCTGCAAAGCTGTAGATTGAATTCCCGATCTTTTCCAGCAGATCGTTAGAGTAGGAAACAGTATGGAGCCTTGGGGCACACCGGCATTGATAGTGAAGGTGTTAGAAAGGCAATCCGTCGACCGTTACTCGTAAAGAACGCTCTCTGAGGAAACATGAGAGCCACAAACAGAACTTTTCAGACATACCACAAGAGCGTAGCTTAGCCAACAGTCGATCGTGCCAAACACGGTCGAATGCTATTTTGCACTGCGTCGATTTTCCATCACGATGCCATGAATTTCACCGACCATTTCTACAGAATAAACCTCAATCGGGCGTCCTGAACGTGCAGCATCTCCGTAGGGCGCGTACGGCCACGTGCGGAGTCCCATTGAACTGCTCGATACTCGGCTTTATCCATGTCTACAAAACGTGTTACACCAATCACTTACTATCGCTGCCAACAATTAACTGTGCGTTGCATCCGTTTGAAACTTTGAACCCAATCGTTACAAGAATCACGCTTACCAACAGTCATGCCGATTAACAAAATTTTACCGCCATTTCGTAAAACTTTACTAGACTTATCAATCCACCCTCGTATGCATAGAGCTAGCTAAATTAAAACACATATTTAACTACAATTTTTTTAATTTCTAATAAAATAAAAAAACACGTTAAAGAAAGATAGACTTTATGTTTTAACAAAATCGTGAAACACTTTATAACTACGGCAATAAATATTAATTTAACAGTCGAAACATAATCACTGTAACAAGGTAAAAACGAAATTAACAATGTTACCATTTTTTTATAATCTTAATTCTAGAGTATAAATAAATAAAACAAGATTCGTAACAACGTATATGTAAGTAAAAAGTTTGGGATCTAAAAACCATATGATTATACTAATATACGTGGTGCGATCTAAAAGTTCGCCGACTAAGGCTATATAGTAAGAACGCGAAATAATTTGTTTTAAGCTCGGGAAAAGTGTTACTGAAAAGTTTGAAATTATTCGGATAGCATTTTGGGACGAAGCCTTGAGCCTTATGCGAGTTTTCTAATGGTTTCCGCGGTTTAAGGCTAGCTCAACTTCTGTGGAAGACGACGCATGTTCTGTGAGACCCACTGAATCCGCGCCTGAGATCATCGCCCGAGCTCCACAAATCATTTGTGAAGTTGGACAATTCTGAGCATCTCTGACGATCTTTCTATACTAGAAAACGGCTAAAGCTTCCGAATGAGAGTTTAGAACCCTGCATGGCGACAATACACCGCCCCACAGTTCGTCCTGTACGCAACAGTTTTTGGCGAAAAATTCCATAACTGTGATCCTCCACCCTGCCTGATTTGACACTCTGTGACTTCAAACTGTTCCTCCATATAAAGATGTTGTTTCGAGACGGTAGAGCAGATTCAATGCCAATCGCAGACGACACTGGAGGCAGTGACAGCATCGCCCTTCCAAATAAATGTCGACCAGGACGGTGGGACCTATGGATTCGGGTGCAGAGGGATTACTTTGGTAGTACTGGAACTGGAACTTTTGGATCGCATCACGTAAAAGTAAACTGGGAGAACTGACAGCTTAAATAAGTAAAAAAAAATCATTATTGGTTAAAATTCTCAAGTCAAAAAATTGCCACTGGTTGCAACTTCTAACCAATGACAATGATTTTTGTTCAGCTCTTCCACTGTATTTTTTTTTTCAGTTTTTCATATTTGTATAGTGCACAGTTTGTCCATAATCTGCCCATAGAAGAAATAATAGTTACTAAGTACCAAAAAACTATTACAGATATGGTTGAAAAGAAAGAACTCCTGGTTTGGCTAAACGAGGTTTACAAAATCCGGCCAATTTAAGTATGAAAAATCAATGTTTACCTAACTTCATAGAACAACCTGGTCGTTTTTAACAAAAAAAAAATATTAAATTTATAAAAAAAAATCGTGGTTCTTGGGATTAACTTTGTAACGTTTCGTCTTTGATTGCACTAGGCATCTTTAGGGCTCTTTACTCTTTGGGATTAGAACACTCCCAGGCAACATAGCAAGTTTAACCTTACATACTCGGTACTATAGACAAAATAGCCAAATAACTTAAAAGATCCAACACTTGCACAATCTTTCATAATTAATAGAAAATTGTAGATCACCAAAAGACAGAATTCGTTTACAAACCGAAGTGTGTTACGGTTATATACTGGAAGATCAATAGGAACTAAAATTAGGGAACATAAAAAATGTATCAAAGAGAAAAAATTCCAGCTGTAGCTGAACATCAACACTTTACAGGTCACACCAACAATATAAGCGAAAAGAAAGGTCTTGCTTCTGTCTCTCTAAAACGAAAATTGAGGGAATTAATCGAAATTTACAAACATCCTAACAACATTAAAAGAGGCTCAGGTTATGGTCTGCTTTGCACATGGAAAATGATACTTGTGCTTCTTCGAGCTCATTCAGTGAACGTCCCTGAAGATGCCTTTGTGCATTCACAGTCGAAACGTTGAAAAAGCCAATTTTTTAAATTGTTATTCAAATTTTTTAATCAAAGAACCCCGCACTAATCTTATGGAAATTTGATCCCAGTCAAATCGGCTGAAATTGTATGTTACGCTGCAAGCCATTCTGATCAAGCGTATCCATGGACACAAAGTCCAAAAATGTATAGATTAGGAATTATCGAGTGTGGATTTAGTAAAAAAAACTGCTGAGAAAATGCTATTTTTTGCGTTTTTTAAGGACTTATTTTGACTAGAACATGATTTTACGAAAAGTTCCAATGGGATTATATGTTTTTTTGGGTTGTTAATTATGAATATAATTATTTTCACCCATTTCAAATATTGGCCATTTCTGGAGTCTTTTTTTGATTTAATTCGTCTAGAACATATTTTTGCAATAAATTCTAATGGAATTTTATGTTTTTAGGTTAATAATTACGAATATAATAATTATTTTGGACCAATTTGATCCTACTTTCCAATAGCGTTTATTTTTGGCCAGATTCTGGCCCTTTTCTAGATTTAACTAGACTAGAACATAAAAAAGTTATACTTTATTTTCAACAACTCTAAGGAAATTGTTAAGAAAGAACGGTGAAAGTTATATGGCCAGAAATCAACGCTATTCGAATTATTATATTCATAATTATCAACTCAAAAAACATAAAATTCCGTTAAAATTTTTCGCAAAAATATGTTCTAGACGAATTAAATAAAAAAATTCTAGAAATGGCCAAAATGGCCAATATTCGAAAGTAGGCGAAATGGGTTAAAATAATTATTATCTTCATAATTAGCAACCCAAAAAACATATAATCATAAAATCATATCTAGTCAAAATAAGTCCTTAAAAAACGCAAAAATAGCATTTTTTTCAGCGGTTTTTTTTACTAATTCCACGCTCGACAATTCATTTAGACTTTTAATCAGAATGGCTTGAAGCATGACATACTATATTTTTAGCCGATTTAACGGGGATCCAATTTTCATAAGATTAGTGCGGGGTTCTTTGTGGGAAACTTTAAGGACGCACCGTCAATAAAATAATATACGGCTTATGTTATTTTAATGATGATTGTAAAGTGATTGAGTAAACTAAAAGAGATATAAAACCCGTTAAACGTGGAAAGCGCTATGAGAAGAATGACGTGCTTAACAAAACCCAACGAACAAAAATAATAATAAAAAAATACATATAAAAAAAATTATTACAAATGATTCTTGGGAATAGGTTATGTTGATTTGGAGCAACATTCCAACGTTTTGCTTGTGTTTACAGTAGATATCTTGAGGGATCTTTACTCTTCCAGATGAGAACACACATTTAGTATTCTAATCGAAATTCCTGAATATGCCTGGTGTAATTGTGCACGAAACGTCGAAAAGTTACTCCAAAATGATATAGTATAATCTCAAGAACCAAAATTTCTAATCTGACCAACTGTGATAGCTTCCGTCCAAGTCAAAAATAAATTTTATTACAGTTCATATGTAAGTAAATAGGATGAAGGAAACAAAACTCCAATATCTTTCCCACTTATTTAATTAATTTCCTTAATAATAAAAGCATCTGTAAAATGTGCCAATTATTCTCAATTATTAACGAGAATAAGCTCACCAAATGCACAAATTTCCTTTCTTAACAAATGCGTTTTAAAATAAAAGGAATTTATTAAACATCTAATTCTCTAAAACTTCTCCCCCATTTAAAGGTTTTTGTATAGTTTCCAAGATAGCATAATCGGCACTCCAGAAATGGAACAAAGAACACATCAAACATAAAATTATATATTTTTACATTTCCTATGACTCTAAAATCTATTAGGCGACTCAAGTTAATAACTTAATAACATGATAAAAAAAAATCATTTATCATTATATACAGTGTGTTACGGAAATCACTGCACATATTGGAATTGGCACCTCCTGGTAGCAAGACCGACTGCAGAAAATTCACCTTAAATAGCGGATCTCAATCATAAAGTAAAAAATTGACCCTAAAGAAATAATAATATGAATGAAATGAAGGTATTGTTTTGGCTCCGCCACTGGTAAACAAAGCAACTAAACAATATGGCCGATTGTTAACAAGAACATTTTCAGTATTGATTAGATTTAACTCGGCGCAGGTGCACTAGACAAATACCACAATGCGTCTGCGCCTGAGTTGGTTCTTACAATGGCAACCTTTTAAGTGCTGGTTGGTTTGGCGGTAAAATCCAGTTTTGCCTTTTTTTATTTTTCAAAAATTTTCGAATTTGAAAAAAAAAGTATTTCTACATGACTCCATGAGTCACTCGTTTCAATATATACAGTGATTTCCGTAACAACTCATATATATATATATATATATATATATATATATATATATATATATATATATATATATGTAATTAATGTAGGTAGATCGGCTATAAAAAAAAATTGCGATTGGCAACGTTTTCCGATGCGTGAAAGTATGACAGTATGCAATCATGAGTGTTCTAATAAAGAATCCTACCAGTTATGAGGTTCGATTAATAATTAAATTTCGGATGGTTGTAGCTTCTACTTGATGGAAATTCATTATAAATATATAATAGAAGACTGTTTTTAGTCAATTTCCACTGGTTTATTTATAATTGTGATGACGCGTTTCGCTGTCGATGCAGCTTCTTCAGCTCTACATTTTATACTGTCAAGTTAGGTTTAATGTTTACAATTTTATATAATTTCTTAAACAGGCTAAAGGTATCATTCGCGATAAAGATAAATTTAAATTGATAAATATGAATCCCCAAATCCCACAACTTTATTCACCCATCAAAACGACACAAACTTGACCAACCAATCAGACTAGTTGTTTCCTATATGTCTGCTCCAGCATATAAGACGTCATCCTTTTCAATTGATTTAATCAAATATCATAGCAAATTTGAACCTAAATACAGTATCAAAAACTCATACGAACTCGTGGATAAAGTTAAGAATATAACAATACCAGATAATTCTAAGTTAGTTTCTTTCGATGTTAAAAACTTATTTCCAAGTGCTCCCCCAGACGAAACAATAATTTTAATAGAGAACCTATTAACAAAAAACAAAGTAAATGAAGTTATAAAAATGGACCTAATTAACTTATTAAGAACTTGCCTAAGACAAAATTATTTTTCACTTAAGAATAAATTCTACAATAGTAAGGAAGGGTTAATTATGGGGAGTCCATTAACCCCGTTACTTGCCGAAATTTTCATGGACAGTATTGAAACAATGATATTTAACAACCATAATAACAATAGTAATAATTGTCTATACTGGTATCGATACGTAGACGATATAATTGTATGCTTTACAGATACGGACAGATAATTAACTCACTTTTTACAGTACATTAATTCTTTACACAGAAATATCAGTTTTACAATGGAAGAAGTCGAAGGGAAAATCAACTTCCTAGAGTTAACAATCAGTAAAACCACGAAAAAACATGAATTTGCAATATATCAGAAACCCTGTCATACAAATACCACAATTCACAATAGTTCTCACCACCTTAACCATCATAAACTCGCGGCTTATCATAGCTTTATACGAGTACATAGACTAACTAATATCCCCTTATCAGAGGACAAGTACCCGTTAACGACGGTTATTCAGTTACTTTAATCGATAACATCGTTAGAAAAAAACTTAGAAACAAGACAATCTCAGAAATATACCCATGTTTTAAGGACAGAAAAACTGGGAAAATTTTTAAATCAAAAAAATATCAACATAGCTTACAAGACTAGCAATACTATAGGGAAATATCTCAAAAACTACAAACCACAAATCAATAAAGATGATAAATCAGGGGTATAACAATTAAATGTGGGTCATGTCTTAAAATATACATAGGACAAACTGGACGTACATTTATACAAAGAATTACAAAACACGAAAAAAGTTTCATCCATAGAAAGTCTAATTCAACATATGCTAATCATCTTTTAACAGAGAATCACATGTTTAATAAGAAAATAAACATTTTACATACCCAACACAAAAGTTTAAAACTAAACCTTTTAAAGATAATGCAAATAAATTGATTAAGGACTACTACAGGTACTTTACTCAACGACCAGGTAGATTTAGACAATTCACCATTATTGAATTTATTCTCCTAATTCCATGTCTGTGTGGGGTTTTCCAATACTATCAATATAATTTAATTAGGTGTAATATAATTAAGAAATTATATAAAATTGTAAACATTAAACCTAACTTGACAGTGTAAAATGTAAATCTGAAGAAGCTGCATCGACAGCCAAATGCATCATCACAATTATAAATAAACCAGTGGAAATTGACTAAAAACAGTATTTTATTATATATTTTTAATGATTAAATTTCTAAACGCACGACATGCGTCACTTATCGGCCACCAGTGAAGGAAAAGTGAGGCAATCGTGGCGTGAGTTTAAGGAAGGCCTTCTAAATGTTCACAACCGAAATAATTGGATATATTTTTGATTATACAGTTAATAGTCCTGAACTCGCATCAAGTGACTACCGTTTTCTACACCTCAAGAACAGGATTGCGTCTCAACGATTCGAGGAAACTCAAGAGTTGAAAACCTTAGAGCAAAACTTGCTGTAATCTCAGGGCTGCGGAATTTTATTCGGTGGATTTGCGGAAGCTTGTCTTACGATATCAAAAGTATTTCGAACGTAATGGTGACTACGTAGAAAAATAATTTTTTTTCAATCGCTCATTCTTTATTACCGATCAGTCCTTACTTTTGAATCGCGTCTATATATATATATATATATATATATATATATATATATATATATATATATATATATATATATATATATATATATATATATATATACATATATATATATATATATATATATATATATATATATATATATATATATATATATATATATATATATATATAAATATATATAAATACTGTGAGTACTAGTACTATGGGATTTTGGAATCTTTGGCACAATAATAGACATCACCACTACACTGAACCATTTATTTGCGCACTCGATGACCGTTTCGTTAAAAAAGTTGGCATCATCAGACGCGATAACTGACTCCATCATCACTTCTGATGGTGCTAAGATAGTCGGGGAAACACGCGTGGAGTGCAAGATTAAATTGTTTGGTATAGTGGTGATAATTCTTGTGTAGTAAGTACCACTATATTACAACTACTCCTTTCTAACATTGACATAAACAGGAAAATATAAAAAATATACCTCTTCTACTGAATAAATATGTACATTTTTTATCCAGACCTAAAAGAAAGTATAAGGTTATTAAAACAGGCTGGACTTAATGAAGATCTTTCATGTTTGGTTGAAAAGTCATCGAAATTTTAATAAAAATTCTTTTTTTTCTCGTGCATTAAAAGTACAGGAGGTACACGATTAACGGACAATCCGGGCGTTCCATCTATGAATTACCAAACTAGAACATATCACGTTTCACGTCAATTCAGAACTCTTTAGCTAACTGGATGACAGTGACAATGCTCGACATCTCACTACACAGTAACGACAGCCACGAAGATTTAAGGACTGTATCTTAAAACATGAGTAGCCAGCAAATCTCAGTGCCATCTAGGAAGAAACCGTTAAAACTTCTAATCGAAGGGTAAAGCTGACTGGCGGGGGAAAAAAAGAAGCCGTTTTTTTTTTTATAGTTCAACTCCCCGCCACTATACAGATTTTTACCCTTTTTTTCGTTATACCTGTAATGAGATATACTGACAGTGATGTCATAATATCCGCCAACGTTGCCCAGGTGCCGAAACATACGCATTTGTATTTCACGGTTCTTTTAAGACAACGCGGTAGTAGTATTACGAACCTTATTGTAGTTCTGCATTAACTACTACCTAAAAATACAAACACACATACACCCAGCCGATTGCCGGAATTGAACCAGCGACCATCGGTTTCATATGCAGTCGGTTAACCCACTACACAGAAAGTACAATTTAAACGGAAAGATTGCTGACTGAGAGTACTTATGATTTCACTAGGGGGCGTGTTACACTTAACAAGAAAAAGTTATAAATGAAATATGTTTAGAAGCCGTGAAAAGTATGCATATTTCGGATGAACGTATGCAAGTTTTACCTTGCATTAAAAGTATGAGAGTCAAGAATAATGTTTATGATCATGGCAGTATAACATCTTTCTTCTCCCACTGGTGGTTTAACTGTTTTGGAGGTATTTGGTTTGTACAAGAGCAGCTTAAACTTAGTCTAACTGACCTTTTGGGCGTGCCTGAACCCCACCCATTTAACTCTATTTCAGTCAAATTTAATGACATCTTCGGAGAATGATTAATTTTTTTTCCTATCGGGAATAAAATATTTTTATATTTTTGATGGCAGTATCATATGATGCTTCATAGGTTTATTAGAAAAAAGATCATGAGATGGATCTAACAAGGTGAATTATATTGACTCTATGCAGTTCTAAATTACATTTTGTACAATTTATTGCTCCAAATATGCACTGTTAGAAAAACTTAGAATATTATATAAATTAAACTCTGACGTAGTAGATACATATTACGAATATAAAATTCAAAATATGTATTATGTGTATCATTTAAACATAACACTGGTCAACAAAAAAAAAGAAAATTTCTTGTTTCCTGTGATTTTTTTTTTTGTTTCTATCTCAAATTGACGCGTATTTTTTAAATATGGCAACAATTTTTCTCTAACAGCTTTTGTTTTTGAGTTATAGCTAACTACCCCTCATTTACTATTTTTACTTATATTTTCGTTTTTTATTGGACACTAAAATATATTTTGTTGTTGTTTTAGATATGGCTTCGTCAAGAAGATGTTGTGTGCTTAATCCCCATTGTTTTTGCTATATTTGTGGTGAATATATATTTGCAAAATATCGAAAACCTATATCGGACTTTGTGAAAACTGCGTATCATCAATACTTTAAAATAAAATTGTGTAAACAGGACAAGCCATGGGTTCCTCATATTGTATGCCAGAAATGTGTGATCTGTCTACGGTTATGGTTCAGTGGAAAAAGAGATGCAATAATGTTCGTAACACCCATGATTTGGCGAGAACCTCGAAACCATCATGACGATTGCTACTTCTGCGTTGTGAAAATAAACGGAATTAACCCTGGAAATCGAAGTAAGTGGTCATATCCTAACTTATCTTCTGCTCAACGACCTCAATTAAAATCACAAGAGGTACAACCCAGCACATCTAAATCTTCTGATGATCCAAATCTCTATGAACCCCAACGAAATACATCAAGTGAAGACTCTGATTCAGACTACAAATGTAGCCTTTCAGAACCTCAACCATTTAATCAAAAAGAACTAAATGACTTAGTAAGAGATCTGAACTTACCAAAAGAAGCTTCTGAAATTTTAGCATCTCGTTTAAAAGAAAAAAATTTGCTTACTCCGGAAACCAACATTACATTTTATCGTACCCGAGAAAAAAATCTGTTACCCCTCAAGAGAAGGATTTAGTTTTTTGTAACGATGTTGGTGGTATTTTGCAGCAGATGGGATTAAAACAGTACCAACCTAGTGATTGGCGTCTTTTCATAGACAGCAGCAAAAGAAATTTAAAGTGTGTTTTGCTTCATAACGGTAACAAGTACGGATGTATACCTATTGCACATTCGACGACTTTAAAAGAATACGTAAATGTTTCTAAGGTTATGGAAAAAATTAAGTATCGAGACCACAAATGGGTCATTTGTGTTGATCTGAAAATGGTTAACTTTCTTTTAGGTCAACAAGGGGGGTACACAAAGTTCCCTTGTTTCATGTGTCTCTGGGATAGTCGTGACAAACAACACCATTGGTCACGAAAAGTTTGGCCAGTGCGGGAAGAGCTAAAAGTTGGTACAAAAAATGTTATAAACGTGCCTTTAGTTAGCCGAGACCGCATCATACTTCCACCACTTCATATTAAACTCGGCATAATGAAACGGGTTTGTGAAGGCGCTTGACAAAAGTGGAGAATGTTTTAATTTTCTTTCACACAAGTTTCCAGGATTAAGTTCAGAAAAATTGAAAGATGGTATTTTTGATGGGCCACAGATTAGGCAACTCGTGAAAGATCCTAATTTTGTCAAATCAATGACTGAAGTCGAATCCAAAGCTTGGAATTCATTTGTTTTGGTTATGAGTAGCTTCCTAGGCAAAAAGAAATCTGACGACCATGTCGAGCTTGTTGAGTGCATACTATCGAACTTGCAAGAGCTAGGGTGCAATATAAGCATAAAAAATCCACTTTCTGCACTCGCATTTAGACCGATTTCCACAAAATCTGGGTGATTTTAGTGAGGAGCAGGGTGAAAGATTTCATCAGGATCTTCGGACAATGGAAGAGCGTTATCAGGGGCGGTGGGACTCACATATGATGGCAGACTACTGCTGGAGTTTGCAATGAGATCTACCTAAAGTCGTTCATTCAAAGAAATCTTATAAAAGATCATTTGCTAGTGTTCAATAGAAATTTTGTTAACATAATGTATTAATTTTTTTGTATTTTTTTGGCAAAATAATAAAACTGTATATTTCAAAAGGTAAAGCTGTTAGCAATCTCCCAGTATTTTTTTCACAGTCAGGGCCATAGAAATACCCAATAACAGAAAAAAAAATAAAGGAAACAAGACTTGTGTTGACCAGTGTAATATATCCTGCAAATATTGGGTAACAAGTCGCCTACACCACTCATTTCGATTGAAATCTTAACCTTTCAGAAATCTAATATCTATTAAATCTATCAACACAGCATTATTACGCATGAATAAATAGTTATAATTTAGGAAGTCAAAAGCTTCTTTGATCAGTCCTTTACATTTACAATACATAAAAACAGCGTAAAAATTTTAGTGATTTTGGTTACTGTTCTCATTTATAACTGAACAAACGTAGTCAGCTTCACTAGAGAGGTGTTAAAGTTAAACCCGATCCAACTGGCATGGAATCTAAAGCTTCTAGTTGCCTAGTTGACTTTGTTGCCATCGACACTGTTACATTTCTTATTTTAAATACCACCACATAAACGTTTCCAACGGCGTAGCAAGGTTTAAAATGCGTGAAGGATATAGAGAATTTTCTTTAAGAAAAAAAGAAGACACTAAAGGCGAAACCCCTTTTAAAGTGGAATACCCCAATTGACAAACTAGAAGACTCCAATTGACTACTAGAGCGGAGCCCCTTGAAGAAAAAAATCTCTCTTACACTGGTAGTCTAAAAGCTTAGATCGTTCCAAGGACAGTAATGTCAAGATCAATATCCCGAGGGAGAAGACTATTTGCAACATGTACTTTTCATATAGACGAATTCTAAAATCTTACACTAAAAAATCGCTAACTGAAGGGGAGAGATCTTCCCAAAAAAGAATCCCCTCCTGTTTTTGAGTTGGCTAAAAAAAACCATAGTTAGGTCCTTGGAACGGTTAAAAAATTTAATGATTTTAAGACTTTTCACACAATTTTTGATTTTTATCAACTTTATCATCAACGAAAACGAATTTTCTGGTCTTGTATTGTACAGCATACTCTGACTTAGAGGGCTTTTCTCAATTTAAGTGCCAAATTAAATCAGTTTTAAATTTAAACCTTTGTAGGGAATGAAGCGGGTAATGATTTAAACTTCAGCTCTCAAACCGATTGATATTGGCGTTTGTGCTGTCAACATGGTCAACAATAGCAATGAGTAAAATCACTTAAAATGGTTTTTACGATCAATTGCAAACATATACAGTTCTAGAGGGAGGATAATTACCAATAATATAAATTTCATTTTCTTATGTACAAATATCACAAGTATTTCGTTAATAGTAATTCTATTAACACATTTTTTTAAGAGTCCATCCCCCTCTAATTTTTCTCTTCATAGAATAGTTTTAATGTAAAAAATAACGTTAACTTACATTATACCAATTAAACACGATTAAAAAGAAAAGTAACTTAAAGAAAATAAAATAACAGGTCAAGTGCAAGTTGGACTTGCCCAATTAGTGTTCCGTACCGTGATTGCCTTGAAAATAATTTTTTTTTAAACCTCACAAAACACACTCCAAATGAGTTTTCAACAAAGTTTGTTTCCGATATTTGCTGAAAACTGATGACGAACTTTTTTCTTATACACCAGATAAATTATCAAAAGTAATCCATTTGTGATAATTTTCGTTCAATCATCACACCTTGTGACGAATAATTCCAAAAAAATTTTCAAAATTTTTTCAGTACTTTTCGAGATAAGGGGAGAAATAGCGATTTTTGGCAATTTTTTAAAAATAATACAAAGAAAAGTGTTCCCAAGGATTACATCATATATATTTTTGTACTTTTACAAGCTTTCATTTGACACTCAATGATCTGGTAATGCTTTTTTTTCGCTTCCGATTTCATCCTCCAAAACTAACCCTTTAAGTCAAAATTTAACTTTCAAAACTACACAGCTCTGACGCGGCCATCAATTCCTATATTAGTGCCAAATTTCACCTTTCTATGTCAAATAGCTTTGAAGAAAAGGGGGAGTGACAGACGGACAGACATCGAAGTGATCTCATAAGTGTTCCGTACGAAACACTAAAAAGGTTTAAAAAGATCATTTTATAAGAAATTCACAATTCATCTCAAATTCTGCATTCTCCCAAGTATTATTTTTTGTTATACAGGATGTCCCAGCTAGAAGTACCAATCTCAAATAACTTAAAAGCATTTTATATTTGTAAAAAAAAAGTAAAAAAAAGGCTCTCCAAATGGACATAGTTTTCCCTATTCGCATCGTAAACTGTCTGTCTTCTTTCTCATAGCTGATCACGCAATTTGTTTGAAACGCAACAGTCTATATAGGTCTTTTCTAGCAGTGAGAGCTGTTCAAGTAGAATCAATAACATAAGTCGCCTAGATTTACCTATTTCCGCCCAATTAAACTTAAAACCTATCAAAAAAAATAATGGGTATCTGGGAAACAATGTCAGTAACTAACGATGGATTTTTTACATATACTCCGATTTATTATTTTCACTACGCAGGAAGTTTTCTAAATTGGGAAATTTTTTTATTAGATTTTATCTGGCTTGCGATAACTTAACCTACTTTTCTATGCGCAGTGGAAGACTCGCGGCACGCAGGGCAGAATCCTAGATGGTATCATCGGGCAAAATACCATACATTAGAGCAGAGGTGTCAAACTCAATTTTGCAGAGGGCCATATATTAAATTTAGAATGTGTAGGCGGGCCAGATTCGAATAAAAAAAATGTACTGAATTATTATAACATTTTATTTATTTAATTATATAGTATATAATATACGGTTGCTAAAAATTATGATTCTTCATTGCAATCGCGGGCGGGCCTTATTGATTCGTCCCGGGGGCCGGATGCGGCCCGCGGACCGTATCTTTGACATCCCTGCATTAGAGGGATACATGAAGGCCGTATTTTCTGTGGGTCTTTTGGGTTCAGTAATTCTCAGTCTAAACGAAACCCGATATACCCAAGTCTGTAGCAGTTTTTAGCGAGTCTCGTTACTAGTGCCAACTTAACGTTGTAGGATGAAGAAAAGAAGGGCTTTATGAGCACGACCATATATTAGAGAGAAAAAAAATATTAAAGAAAATCCGTAGGTTTAGGGATTTTAGATTTCACACTCACGTGATGGTGGACCCTGTTGGTAAGAAGAAAAATTAAAACTGACTTAAAACCAGAGGACGTGTAACACACACCAAGGGTACCTGGAATACTGTTTAATCCCAAGATGGCCATAAAAAGGGTTGTTTTACAACCGCCACTCGGCCACAGCTGTGGCCGTAAAAAGAAAGAGAGAGATGCAATGTGATTTCAATAAAATAAAGACGCAGGTCGGCGGTATTTCCGTAAAGTATTGGATTTGATCATTGTTATTAGAGAAATATAACGGTAGTTATGAGATGTGTAGGCAGACAATATATATATATATATATATATATATATATATATATATATATATATATATATATATATATATATATATACAAATAATGTATGTATATATATGTATATATATGTATATATATGTATATATATATATATATATATATATATATATATATATATATATATATATATATATATATATATATATATATATATATATATATATATATATATATATATATATATATATATATATATATATATATATATATAAATATATATAACATATATAATATATATATATATATATATATATATATATATATATATATATATATATATATATATATGTATATATATATATATATATATATATATATATATATATATATATATATATATATATATATATATATAAATCCTTTATTCTAATGAAATAGGTGATTCCTTGGGTAAGTAAAGAATCATTAGCATTTTCAATTCGGATTTTCAAAAATTTGGTAAAAATCTCATTTACCAGCCCTATTGAGACGCATGTCCTAACAAAGTTGTCAAATGTTTATTTTTTTTCCAATTACGTGAACTTTGGTTAAATCTATTTTCCTGGGACAACCGATTTCAAGTAAAAAAAAAAAAACATCCGAAACCGTCATTAAATCCCACGATTATGACGAAATATATGTTAGTATCGTTGCAAATATTCCTTATAAAAAAACCGGTCAAGTGCAAGTTGAACTTGCACAATTAGTGTTCCGTACGTTGATTGTTTTTAAAATAAAAATTTTTGTTAGGGTGGTATAAAATAATCAGTGACTTCACAAAACACACCCCAAATGAGTTTTCAACAAAGTTTGTTTCCAATCTTTACTGAAAACTGGTGACCTTGAAATTTTGTTTTTTTTATATACCAAATAAATTATTAAAGGTAATGCACTCGTGATAATGTTCGTTCAATCTATACCCCGTGGAGAATATTCCAAAATTTTTTCAAAATTTTTTGATCAGTACTTTTCGAGATAAGGTAGGGGACAGAGATTTTTTAAAAGTAATACGAAGAAAAGTGTGCGCAAGTATTACATTATATATATATATTTTTTACTCGTGTTTTCACAAGCTTTCATCTGACACCATATTCGATGACCTAGTAAAAAAATTTTTTTTTTTCACTTCCGATTTCACCCCTCAAAACGAACCCCTTAAGTCAAAATTTATGTTACGGTGGTATAAAATGATCAGTGACTTCACAAAACACACCCCAAATGAGTTTTCAACAAAGTTTGTTTTCAATCTTTACTAAAATCTGATGACCTTGAAATTTTTGTTTTTTTTTTTATATACCATATAAATTATTAAAGGTAATGCACCCGTGATAATTTTCGATCAATCTACACCCCGTGGAGAATATTCCAGAATTTTTTCGAAATTTTTTGATAAGTACTTTTCGAGATAAGGCCCGGGACAGCGATTTTTCGCGAATTTTTAAAAATAATACAAAGAAAAGTGCGCGCAAGTATAATATTATATACATATTTTTTTACTCGTGTTTTCACAAGCTTTCATTTGACACCACACTCGATGACCTAGTAAAAAAATTTTTTTTTCATTTCCGACTTCACCCCCCAAAACTAACCCCTTAAGTCAAAATTTAATTCTCAAAACTACATGGCTCTGATGAGGCCATCAATTCCTATATTATTACCAAATTTCACCTTTCTATGTCAAATAGTTTCGGAGAAAATCGGGTGTGACAGACAGACAGACAGACACCGAAGTGATCTTATAAGTGTTCCGTACGGAACACTAAAAAGAGAGAAGACTTCTACATTTCGGCGTAGTTAGAAAATATTCAAAAATCTAGTGAATATTAGTGTAAGCGAAAAATTTCAGCTTTGGGTAGTACTGCATGATATTTTTTTGGAAAATTGTTTTTAAAGTAAATATGGTACGTGCTGATAAATATGTATAACTTGTGCTCTCATGTTTACTATATTGACTACTTATTAAGAGTAAGAGGTACAGAGATTCCTAACGCAGTTTTGTGGGTCCTCCGGTGACGACAGACTTCAATGTGAGCCCAACAAATTATGTAGCATTTGGAGAATCCAGTTATGTATTTTTAATTTCCTCACAACTGATTTTGAGTTATTTTCGAGGGGTTAACTTTTAGCTAGACAGCCCTGTATATATATTTGCCTTGATAAGAGAGATGCAGTTTATCACATAAGTATACCAAAATGTATTCCCATCTGACAACACCTAACACGAAACTATTGTATTATCTTTTGAAAGACAAAATCTAAAAGTATAAAGCTTCAATCTTCACAAATATCCCGCATTCTAACCTTAATTTTTATCATTCGCTACGCTCGCAGCCAAATCGGCAAAATTCGCAGCGAAATCCATGCTACTCTCGGTGAGTAACGATTGCAACTGTGCATCTACCTCGTGCGATAACTCGGCAGTCATGTTGGAATTAAGAGCGCCAATGATGTTAGAATTGAGGGTTGTCAGCGATGGGCTCTCCGTTGGATGTTTAACCGGGCTTTCGAGATGTCCTAAGAGACTGCTGAGGGAATAATCGGCCACTTCCGAGTTGATCCACTCGTTGTCACCTTCTTTGAGAATTCTCGACGGACTGGAAGTAACCTAATAAATAACAAATTATTGTTGTTAAGTAATGATCATAATAATAATAATAATAATTGTTGGAGTTTTAGGAGGAAATAAAAAGACTTTCCCAAAGAACCTTAAGAAGATATCGGCTTGCTGTGCCTCGGCTGATTCACTAGGAATGTAGATGCAGAGGACAGTTATCCTTGGTTCTTGATTGCTCAGGCAGATAAATTTGGAAGATGGTTGCTAACTGAACGGACGCGAAGCCTGTATGGGTCGTAGCCACAGGATTTGTCTCGTCAGATTCTTTTTTTCTCTCTTTAGATAGTAAAAATAATGTCTTCGTAACAACTCTATGAGACACTACCCTTTTAGAGATAAATGATGTTTCATATAGAGTAGTTTTGTGAGATGGAGGAGTGATTGTAAATTCGTTTCCGATATCCAAGACACGAGCGTCATATCTGAACTTTTATTTTTTTTGTATAAATAATTAGGGCGATTCTGATAGCTCATTTAGTGATAAAATACTAAACTGTGAAACATTCTATCAAGCGTACGCAACAATTTTGCATTACTTGAACGCGTCTCGCATCACGCTCTAACAGGCATGGTCCGCACAAAATGTCACAAAAAATTAAGTGAGATGAGGTTGTCCTAAAACCATCTCTTAAGGTTCATACCTGGGAGATGTCTCTGGCTACAAATAAATTTTAAAATGGCGAATTTTACTTTAATAAAGTTGTTAACGTGTTTAGAAAACTTGAAGTCGACGTCAAATAATAGTTCGAGATTTCTGGCTACAGTAGTAGCCTAGAATTTCATTGTAAATAGTCTAGAATTTCATTGTAATTCATGATATTGATCTCTAATTTGTGCACGTTCGAAAAGAAGTGACTGGTATTTTTACGGCCCAGTTCTAGACAGTGACTAATTGAACTCTGTTGTAACCTGTCAAGGTACTCATTGGCCTATCATTTGTCTTAGTGACTCGTTCAGAATTAAATGACAGGTATAAATGTGTGTTATCCTCATATTATTGCTCAGTGGGAATCGGAAGTAAGAAGCTTTTCCACATTTTAGAAAATATAGATCTTTCAATACATAAGTGTACTAAATGTACAATGAAAGGTATGATATATGGGCAACAGAAACACAACATAGAAAGTCCAATCCCATAGGTACCAACTGCCTGTGATTTAATAGAAAACGTCGTCGCTAGTGGCAAGTCTGGACTGAAAAGAACCAGCATACTGTATGTTACAGGGTGTAACGGAGTTGACAAAAAAAGAGATTTATATCATCTACACTTTCTAAGTGTTCAGGAACTGATTTAAGCTGCTTAAAATGGACGCCAAGATCCCTCAGTCACTTCTAGTTATTTTTTGGATCATTCCGTGGAAAATTTCTTTTCATCTCGAATTGTCATACTTATATAATTGTGAAGCTGCCGATCCCGACGCGCAATAAAGGGCATTATGCGAATATCCGATGTTGCCTACATTCAACGTTAATTTCATCATAGTACTTACAGTCGAAATAGCGCTATTTTCTTCTTCTGGATCTGTAATTACTCTTTGTAGATTTACTTCATCTTGAGTTGTTGTGTTGACTATTATCGGAGTGTGTTCCACTGGAATAACTGGAGGTTCTTGAGAAATTATACTCATCCTGACGATTTGGTGCCCGCTCAAATTGTTAGGTAATAACGGAAGCTATGGAAAAAGATTTTTGTTTTCATTATATAGTGTTCTAACGTTAGTACAAGTTAAAGAAAGATGTCAGTGTGAGGTATAAACAAGTCGACCTGCATTGTTATTAATTGAAGGGGCACGTGAATGCCCCTTGTTAGAACTAACAATTTTAGCAATAGCTTTTGTTAACGAAATGTTTATTTATTTACGAACAAAAGACAACTCGTGTAAGAAAAATATTCTCCATTATTCCCTACAGATTTTGCCTACTTTTCAGGGAACTGACGGATTATTTCTCTGCAAAAGATGGTGGTCTAGTGGTCTAGAGTCGCAGAATTTCGTTATGCTTTTTTGGCGTCCACGAGTGTGAATTGTCATGATAATGTAGCAGCGACTGAAATAAATAGGTAACAAACGAAGCCACGTGTGCATAATATGCTGCGTGAGGGAGAACTTGTCATCCCAAAAAGAATATAAACTCTCGCGTTTTTTTCCTTTGTGTGACCTGGCGTTGTCCGAAACGTTACGATCTGAAAGATCAAAGATTGATACCGTAGTTTACACGTTTCGTGCGACATAGCACCTTCTCCCAAAGATGAATAAATCAACTTTAGAGGCTATTTGATGCATTCGAATTGTAGTGTCTCAAAAGCTGCCTTTAAGATTAAATTTTGCGGTTATGTGAATAAAAATATTGTATAAAGCGATACCTAAATGCTAAAAGCAATCTGGTCGTTTCTTAATACAACTGAGTGACCTGTTACCACAATTTTAAACAATTAAAAAACAATTTTTTTTCTATATTTTTATACAGAGGTAAACTTACTTTTCTTTCCACTATGATCGGTTTTCTTACTGGGTCGTCGACCTTTTCTGTTACTAAACTTTGGTTTAAGCCTCTGTATAGAGTTTAGTTGTTGCTGCATAGTTGGAGAATGAATAACTGAAAAAATAAAAGCCTCCATTTGTTATACAATCGTTTTTAGTATTCCGTACCGATCACTTATAGGATCGCTTCGGTGTCCATCCGTCTGTATGTCAGATCCGATTTTCTCCGAAACTATTTGATATAAAAAGTTTAAATTTGTCAAAAATATAGGAATTGATGGCCCAATCAAAGCCGTGTACTTCTAAAAGTTAAATTTTAACTTAAGGGGTTAGTGGTGGGGACCTTGAAAAAAATAATAAGCATTGGGAATGTTTAACGTCTCACTTTGAGGATATAAAAGTGCTAATACTCGATCATATGGTGAATAATGTGAAAATTTTTCAATATGAGTAAAAATACTGCAAAAAATAGTTACTTGTTTAAATTTCTAAGAGGTGGGTTCAAGTTTCAAGGGTTACAAAATTTCTCTTGACAAACTACTTAAGCCAAAACTCTAAATTTCTGTTAATTCCCAATATAATCTTCTTGTAGATATACACATTTTTTACAACATCGACACCATGATTTAATGGCCCCCGAGAACGATTTTTCACATTTGCCCCAATCCTCGACTGGAATGTCCTTCGTAATTGCAAAAAAACGAAAATCGCTAGGAGCGAGGTCAGGCGAGTAGGGAGCATAAAGCACCACTTTAAAGTGGTTGTCAAAACTTATGAGTTCGGATCGCCCGATGCGCAGGAGCGTCGTCTTAATGGAAAAGCACACGTGCAGTGTTTTCCAATGCTGGTAAGAGCTTTGTCCTCAAAATATGTTCCTAGGAAATAGCCGTACCATTACCTCTGCGAACACAATGAGTGAGTTCATTACTAGATGAGGCTTCATGAACTCTCAGTCTTGAAAAAAATATTTGAAGACGTTAGAACTCGCACGATCCTCGAATTAAACAAAAATCCATCAACGACAAATTGTAATTTAATTATAATATATTAAATCAGAAGTAACTTTTTATTGGCTTTTCTAATCACATAATATGCTGAAATCGTGTAGAATTATTATTTTGTATTAACGCGAGATACCAACCTACTAAAACAGAAATCTTGACAATTCCAACAGGAACTGGAACAAAGATTGAGAAAGAAGGAAAGTGAATGGAAGGAAAACAGTTTGAATAACATGAACGATATTTTAACAAAAACATTGAAAGAAACGGCTTTAAACATAGTAAAGCAAAAACACAAAAAAAGCAAATAGCCTGAGTAAAGAAACCAAGAAAAAAATAGAACAGAGAAGAAAATTGTTTAGGGAAGGAAAATATCAGGAAACTAGTGAATTGGCAAAAGAAACAAGAAGGATGGTGAGAAAGGACATGGAAAAATTCTACAAAACCCAAGTTGAAAAATTAATTAATAACAATAAAGGACTAAAAAGTTTGAAACCAACCGGGAACAACAGATCGTATACTTGAAAGACAAGATGGGACAAGAGATAAGGGTCAGGGATGAAATTGCTGCTGCTGTGGAACAGTTCTATTGTAAATTGTATGATACATACAAAAAGGAACCCCAGCAAACACCCAAAAACCCAAAAAGTTATTTATATTGGCTCAGAAGACCTGCCTGAAACTACCGAAGAGGAAGTATTTCATGCACTGAAAACACTTAAAAATAATAAATCGCCAGAAGCGGATACCGTTTTGGTGGAAATATTGAAGGAGGGGGTCCAGAGGTAGTGAAGAATCTCTGCGATCTTTGCGACTTATTTTTAATTGAAGGTAAAATACAATCCAAAATAACTGGAACAATAAAATCGTTATCTTACTATTTTGTCAGTCTTAACTTACGGAGCCCAAACATGAACACTTACCAAGCACTCTATGAATCAACTGAAGATAACACAACGTGCTATGGAACGACAAATGCTGTGTATATTTTCGAAAGATCGTAATAAGTCAATCACCAAGGTCAGAGATGTAGCAGGGACGGTGGCTGAACTCAAATGGAGCTATGCTATGTTGCTAAATATACAGATTACAGACGGTTCCAATCTACATTGAAATGGGTAAGCGATCGAAAGGATGCTATCCCAAACGTTGGACTGATGACATTGAACAGTCGGGTTTGTGTGGATGAGACAGGCACAGGACCGTCAAAAGTGGAAAGATATGAGGGAGGCCTATATTCAGCAGTGCATCTATGAAGGCTGAAGAAGATTAGCGGGAGAAAGACTTCTCATTAAAAAGAAAGTGATTAGAAAGTAATAATATTTCGAAATTTTTGTTGTGCCTCCGCCGGATATGTAAAAATATCTGTATGGTCGACTGTCAATATAGAAAAAAAAACATTTCACCACATATTCGGATGACTCAAGAAAGAGTGAAGAATTTCGTCGGTGTTGCCGCGACAAATAAATAGTACGCATTTTAGGATATTCCGTTAAACTACATGTTGATTTATTTAAAAATTTGACGCAACAAATCTTTAGACCTGTAACAATCTTAAAAAAGAACTTATACAGTCTGTCAAGTAAGAACGTGTCCGCGATAACTTATTTTTGGGTAGATACTATTCTAGCGATTTAACAAAAAAAATCGGTAGGGGGAACCTTTGTCTACGACGCATTTTAGTAAAAATATCAGTCGATTCCGAACTTTTGACGAAATTACGTAAAATCCAAAATGAGTCACTTGTTTGCGCGTCGGTTCAAGGCAGTGTTTCTTTGTTCCCACCCACAGGCGCCTAAAATGACATTCCGCGGCCGTTAAATATATTAAAAAGTCGGTGACGTTTGTGAAGAAATGTTTTTTTTTATGGGTCTAGCCCACGTGCTGCAGGGAAGTCTCTAAAGTGCTACAGGAGCGACACGTGTGCGGAACTGGCGATTCACGTTATTCCAAAGGGATGATGTTCTCCATATAAAAACTGCTTCAAAAGCGTTGTACGACGAGTAACAAGCTGAACTTCATACGGATGTGAAGTATTAGTGCGACGTGTATTTCTAACATGCGCCGCTCTGGGAGGAATTAAGCGGGCTACATCCTTAGAATACTTGTAGAACAGACTCAAGACGCCAACCGTTCTTCGATGCTCCAGCGAATCAAGGCCGCCGGTCAGTTTCGGGTCTCCAATCAGACGAATAGCTCTTCTCTGAATAGAATCCAACAAATGCAATATATGTTTGGGAGTAAAGCCCCAAACATGGGAGTAGTATTCCATAGTTGGTCGAATTTGAGCCATGTAAAGAATTAACAGTTGTTGTGGAGTGTAAAGCTTTCTGGTTCCAAATAATATTTCCAACTTTTGAGAAGCTCTCCTTGCTATGCCTGCGACATGTTCATGCCAGGACATATTTGCTCCCAAATTAACTCCCAACAAATTGAGTGACGATGTCGGGTTCAGCAAAGTTAACTTTTTTAGAAAAAACTGCCGCCTGTGTTTTTGTAGCATTAAATTCCACTTGGTTACTGTCACACCCCACGATAGAATTTCTTCAAAGTCTTTGTTAAGTTGAACGACATCTCGCTGTCTGCGGATATTCGTCTCCGTAGCCGATGTCCGAGCGTTCATAGGGAATGAAGAGATAAGCGTACTGTCATCTGCAAAGCTGTAGATTGAGTCTCCGGTCTTTTCCAGTAGATCGTTAATGTAAATGAGAAAGAGAGGAGATAGTACGGAGCCTTGGGGCACACCGGCGTTGATAGTGAAGGTGTTAGAAAGAAATCCGTAGACTGCCACTCATAAAGAACGCTCTTTGAGGAAACATGAGAGCCACAAACAGAACTTTTCAGACACCATAAGAGGGTAGCTTAGCCAACAGTCCATCGTGCCAAACGCGGTAGAATGCCTTGGATATGTCAAGAGCAACCGCTCGAGATTCTCCAAAGGGTTCAATTGTGTTGTTCCAAACATGTGTTACATAAGTCAGAAGATATCCTGTTGATCTACGTTTACAAAAGCCATATTGGTGATCGCTAATAATGTTAAATCCTTCAAGATATTTTAGAAGATGCTGATTGATAGCCTTTTCCATGACCTTCGATATTATTGAAAGCAGTGCGACTGGTCGGTAGTTATTTGGCAAGGTCTTCTTGCCTTTTTAGGTATCAGCTGAACTGTGGCACACTTCCAGTAGGAGGGAAATATTCTCTTTCTGTAGGATAGTTTGAAGTCTACAGAAAACTGGTGTTAGTTCCCTCACACAGTTTTTGAGAACTATGGCAGGTATTCCGTCAGCGCCAGAAGCTTTTTGGCGTCCAGCTTCATTAAAATACGTTTAATGATACGCTGTCTGAAGACAATATCGACTGCACTATGGGAATAGTAGGTGGTGTTTTTCCTTGGAAATCGACAGTAGAATGTGAAGTAAAGAGTTCAGCCAACAAGTGGCTCAGTAGGCAAAGTCACTCTGAAAGTCGAAAAACGTATCGTGTCTTTGTTTTTACGGAACTTGAAACTGATGCTGCGTCAAGGAGCGAAAAAATTAAAAAAATCGGGTTTGGATGTGTCCCATGAGACCATTCGACAACATCTTTGTTTTCATGATGTCACATTCCGAAGCACGTTGAAGAAACCTTTGCTGGGCGAAAATCGCGTCGTGAAGCGGCTCACATGGCCTTCACAATCGCTGGACGCCAACCCTATTGAAAACGTTTGGTCCCTTGTAAAGAGAAAACTCAGAGGAAAGACTCTGAGAACTTTGACTCAGTTGTTTCGCGACATTCGAAAAATTTGCAGAGTATCCAGAAAATCTCGTCGACAGCATGCCGCGAAGGTGTCGGGGGCTTATCGACGCAGGAGGAGATTGGACAACTTACTGAGGTAATTGCGCCATTGTTAGCACACCAAAGAATACATTGATGGCAACACATTTTTTTCCAGAATACGAGCGGTCGCGTTCTTACTTGCCAGACTGTAAATAAATAAAAGAACGGTGAAATAAAGCATATATACCTGGTCCCTTTGGCAGTAATTGTGCTGGAGTCTTTATAAAACTATTCGCTGGAAGCTGTGCTTTGCCATTTGAGATATTCAGTAAAATACTTCCGTTTTGTGTTAAATTGTTATCTACCATTGCAGTCCTACGGATTCTCGAGTTGCTAACAGTCGGGGAAGTTTTTACAGTTTTACCGTTGCAAATGTGACCACACGGACACTAAAATTCAAAAAAAAAAACAATTAATTAGACTATGCTGGTTCCTTCCGATATGGGGAACTTTTCTTATTATTATTTTTTATTAAACTACAAGCGATTTTGCATCAAATAATGTTTTAAGTCGATCTGACCACTAGAAGTGATAACTATCATAATAGTCAAGTGCCGGAGATACTCTGACAGAAGTCGAAGAACGAGAATCGTGGATCTCATTACTGGAAACAGAAGAGCCGGGTGTTGCTGGACTCATTCTCTATGAGTTTGGTACAGATTCATTCGTTTTTACGACAGAATTACCTCCGTTTTTTAAAAACTTACACTAGAACGTGGCCTCACACAATAGAAAAGAAAAAAGTCGCAAATAAACGAGGTTGGGCTCAGCAAGGAAGTACACACAAGTCAAATAAAAACTTATCCTTTGGAATAGTTGGGTATGGTCGTTGTAAAAACATAATAGGTACTTTTTCTATTGTTTTGAACTGTATACAAGAACAGAGAACTAAAAAACGAGCACGAAATCGGGAGATTCTAAAAAGTTTTTTTGAGACATAATGTTCTTTTTCTGAGCTATCATAGCAGAAATGGTTACGATTTTTTTAGTAATTAAGTACAAGTCCCTGATCATTTCGAATAGCACAGATTTGTCCGTAAGTTAAAAATTCCAAAAAAGAATTATCGGAAGGAAAAAAATTGAGACATATTTCGGTACTTTGGAGTCGTAGTTAGACGTAAAACTTTTAAAATCTACTACGCTCAGATTATTTCTTAATAAATTAGAAAGAGCTAGAAAAAAAGAAGTTGAAAATCAGAGCAGAAGAATTGTAGAAAAGGAACATTATGTGCAAAAAAACAGAATTTCGCATCCTTTTTACAGTCATGTTTCCTGTGTTACTATGAGCTTAAAAATTGTTATAATCTAACGAAATAGTTTTTAAAGGACCGAGTTGACGAAGAAATCGCGCATTTTCGGACGGGGCGCCAAGCACAAACGGTATCCCAAAGATTGCCCAAAAGATGCTCTGATGATTCATCCAACATAAAAGGATTTTTTTTTACTATAGCTACCTATCCTACGAAAATGACCACTTTATTTCAGGTTACAAATAGAAATGCCGTAGGAAGTTGCAGCCTGTGTTGCTGCTTGTAAGCCTGTACGTGAATTACATAAAGCATAGGCTGCTTTCAGAGAATGTAGGTTCACAGAGCTTAACCATCTACACTTCAGACCAGACTTGGTTCCCCCGAGTGTTTTCCATGTCGAAAGCTGACGTGTCAGCTTTGGACATGGAAAGCTGTAACAGGGTTTCTGGACAGCCAAAAAGTTTTTCTCTATTCGGATTTTCGTGTGTTTCCGAGGCAAAGAAGACTAATAATTTGGTGAGTCTTATTATCAGATATCAAATGTCCCGCATATACCTTGAGTGTGTGTGTGTATGTGTGTGTATATATATATATATATATATATATATATATATATATATATATATATATATATATATATATATAAATATATATTATATATATCTATATGGTATATATATAAAAGTATTTACCTTTACAGTATTTTTTCTATAGTGTAATTTGGCCATTGACAAAAGTTTTGAGAGTGAAGATGTTAAATTTTGTTCCCTGTTTTCCCAATATTCTTCATAACTTTCATTCCATCTCTCAAGAAAATTTGCTAAAAAAGAATTAAAATAATAAATATATGAAAAATCATGGTTCTTGTAATTAGATCATGTAAAATTGGAGCAACTGTCCGCGCCTAGGATTGCACGAAATATCTTCAGGAATCATTACTCTTCGAGATTAGAACATTGAAGAATTTATGGAGTTGTTTGTTTGCTTTGTGACAGTACGTATTAACAACGACACAGATTACAGAGTATACTTTTATTTTGTGAAGTGATATGTATAAAAAGTTGCACTAGGCGTGAGTGCAATTTCATGGTACTACTACTTCCTCAAACGCAATGAATAAGTTATAATCAAGTGAGGTATATATATATATATATATATATATATATATATATATATATATATATATATATATATATATATATATATATATATATATATATTTTGTTGACTATTAAAAAATAGGGGTTTTTCCTTTATTTTAATTATAGTCAAACAGGCCTAAAAGTTTGGAATTCTTAATATCGGTCTGCAAATTTAATAGTTTTATATTAGGATCTTTATGGTTCCTGTAAATTTCAATTGCTTCTAAACAACCTAGTTTTTTGCCCTTTTGTTCATAATGTAAAATATTAAGACTATTTATTTCTGGAAAGTTATATTTCGAGACAGAAATAATGGAGAATGAATCGTCTTAAACATATTGAACTCTATTCACCCCAAAATTAAATTCACTTTAGAAGAACAAGACAACAGCATCAATTTCCTAGACATCACTATAAAAAAAATCTAAAAACCATTTACTGCTCGATATCTACATACATATATACCTACAGACACCCTGCATCCAATGTCCCATAAACTAGCAGCTTATAGATCAACGATTCATACATCCTTCTCTATTCTGTCAGAAAAACGGATCTGCAGAGGGAACTGAATATCATTAGATCTATTACTGCTAATAACAGATACGATATCTCTGAAATCCACAAATTCCTCTACAAATAACGAACATCACTAAGTATACTCCAAAATCAAAACTCCCTCCAAAAAATACACAACTCTCACATACTTTGGGCAAATATCCAATAAATTCTCATATATTTTAAAGAAAAATTCCTTTTAATTCCTCGCAGAAACCTTCAAACATGATTTTCAATGTAAAAAGTAAGAGATAATTGTAAAAAATCAGGAGTTTATAAAATAAAATGTAATGCCTATAGGACAAACAGGAAGAAATTTTAACATTAGATATAAAGAACATTACGCCTTATACAGACTTAAAAAAACCGGTCAAGTGCAAGTTGAACTTGCGCAATTAGTGTTCCGTACGTTGATTGCTTTTAAAATAAAAAATGGTATAAAATGATCAGTGACTTCACAGAACACACCCGAAATGAGTTTTCAACAAAGATTGTTTCCAATCTTTAGTGAAAACTAATGACTTTGAAATTTTTGTTTTTTTTAAATACCAGGTAAATTATTAAAGGTAATGCACTCGTGATAATTTTCGTTCAATTTACATCCCGTGGAGAATATTCCAGAATTTTTTCAAAATTTTTGATAAGTACTTTTCGAGATAAGGCGGGTGGACACCGATTTTTCGCGATTTTTTAAAAATAATACAAAGAAAAGTGCGCGCAAGTATTACATTATATATATGTTTTTTACTCGTGTCTTCACAAGCTTTCATTTGACGCCACACTCGATGACTTAGTAAAAAAATTTTTTTTTCATTTCCGATTTCAGCCCCCAAAACTAACCCCTTAAGTCAAAATTTAACTTTCAAAACTACATGGCTCTGATGAGACCATCAATTCCTATATTATTACCAAATATCAACTTTCTATGACAAATAGTTTCGGAGGAAATCGGGTGGGACAGACAGACAGACGGACAGACACCGAAGTCATCTTATAAGTGTTCCATACGGAACACTAAAAACAAAATTTCAATTTTGCCAACTATTTCTTAGGGACGTCACATAACTTTCCAGAAATAAATACCCTAAATATTTTACATTGTCAACAAAAGAGCAAAAAACTTTAGAAGCAGTCGAAATTTACAAGAACCATAAAGATACTACTCAGTATATATCACCACTACACCAAACACTTTATTTTTGCGCTCGACGCGCGTTTCGCTAACCATGTTAGCTTCATCGGGAGCGATGATCGAGTCAATCATCGCTCCTGATGAAGCTAACATGGTTAGCGAAACGCGCGTCGAGCGCAAAAATAAAGTGTTTGGTGTAGTGGTGATATATACTGAGTAATATCATTGTGCCAAAGATTCCACATTCCCAACTTAACCATAAAGATACCAATATAAATCTATTAACTTAACAGATCAATATTAAAAATTCCACTTTTAAGCCTGTTTGACCGTAGTTAAAATAAAGGAAAAGCCCCTAATTTTTAATAGTCAACAAAAAAAAATATATACATATATACATCACTTGATTATAATTTATTCATTGCGTTTGAGAACGTAGTAGTACTATGAAACTGCAGTCACGCCTAGTGTAACTTTTTATATGTGTCAGTTAACAAAATAAAAGTATACTCTGTAACCTGTACCGTTGTTAGAACATTGAATTCGAACACATTGGGTGTTCTAACCTCAACAAGTAAAGATGTTTAAAGACGCTTTACGCATCCGTTGGTAAAAAACGTTGGAAAGTCACTCTAATATGACACATCTTAAAAATCATGATCACTTATCGAATCAAAGCTATGAAAGTTCCATGTTAACATAAGTATATCGACATACATTGTGCCTTAAATAAGTTCCAGGGCTGCTTTATATAAAAAAATAAATACCATAATACACAATGTCCACTACACCCATATATGCCTGGATCGTTCGTGTAGTCCATAAAAAACTTTTGGTGTAGTGTATAACTGTCGTAGTGGCACGGTGCCAAAGATTTCAAAATCCCAATGTTTCTGTTAATAGTGCTCACCTGCAGTTTTCTTAGGCTTTTCAGGTTCCTCTTTCACATCTTTTTCCCAACTATACTCTAGAATTAATTTTGAGTCAGATCCATACATTAGGTATATTTCGCCAATTGTCAAGCATTCACTGTTTTTCTCGGTCCAGCCTTTTCTTATTCTTTCAATTTGTTCCATGGCTTCTTTATATCTCTCAGTCACTTTAGGTTCTTCACGCTAACAAAAAAAAAAGAATATAAAGTTAATATGTGCCAGATGTGTGCTCTTGGGGTTCTGTACCTGCCAATTTAGCTTAAGTAATTTTTAGCGTAAAAAAAATACAAAAGTTTGTTATCGTGACGAGTTTCAGAGCAAAAGTCGGTCGGTAATAAACTGACTAGTTTTTTGGGTGTAAGAAGACACGGTAGTCACTGGGTGTATGATTAGGAGTATAAAATGGATGATCAAAAATCCAATATTGGAGAAAACCAAGCAGGCTTTACGGCCGGAAAATCATGTATAGA
This sequence comes from Pachyrhynchus sulphureomaculatus, assembly GCA_019049505.1. NCBI lineage: Eukaryota > Metazoa > Arthropoda > Insecta > Coleoptera > Curculionidae > Pachyrhynchus > Pachyrhynchus sulphureomaculatus. Next base: position 192,939,825 of record CM032449.1, read on the forward strand.
CCACATATACACTATAAAACAAACAAATGAAAAAAAAAAAAAACTGGCAAAGAATAGAGAAGTTCACCTAGCCTTCATAGACATAAGAAAGGCCTATGATTCAATACCAAGACAAAGATTATGGAATGCGATGAAAGAAATAGGCATTGGCAAAGAACTAATATACGCAGTAAAAGCTCTCTATGAAAACAACACAGTGAACATAAAAATAGGACATAAAATAGGGAAGAGACTCCAAACATCAAAAGGCCTATTACAAGGATGCTCTACATCTCCAACACTATTCAAAATATACCTCGAAAACATGGAAGCAAAAATGTAGTGGAATGGGAGTCCCAATTTGAGAAGATTACTTATATACTCTAAGTTTCGCAGACGACCAAGTAATCATAGCGCAAGATGAGGAAGACCTCAGTTATATGGTAAGAAAACTGAAAGAAAAATAGACTAAACCAGGATTAGCAATAAACTTTGATAAAAAGGAATATCTAACCACGAAGGAGGGAAATGTGGAGAATCTAGAAGCCGATAACAAAACAACAATAAAAGGAACCGATAGATTTCAAAAAACGCTACATCAGAAGAAGAGATCAAAGCTAGATTAGGACAAACGCGGACATGCATAAGACAATTAAATTCGCTCCTGTGGGACAAATACATTACAAAGAGAAACAAAACACGCATATACAAATCAATAATACAAAGCATAATGACATACGGGTCAGAAAACATGGACGATCAACAAAAGAAATAATCTAAAATTAACGCGGTAGAGATGGAGTATTGGAGAAGATGCTGTAGAGTGACATGTATTTAGAGAATACCAAATGAAGAAATAAGAAGCAGAATGAACATCAAAGAGAACGCAATAAACACCATTGAAGAAAAACGATTAAAATTGTATGGCCACATAAGACGGAGCGAAGATAATAGGTGGATAAAGAAAATAACGGAGTGGAGCCCTATAGGAAGAAGAAAAAAAGGAAGACCCAGACGATCGTGGAGAGACGATGTGGACGAGACTATGGAGGACAGGGGTCTAACAGATGGAGACTAGAAAGATAGAAACGGATGGAATCAAAGGCTGAGAGAAGAAAATCCTTGATATATATATGTATATGTATATATATATATATATATATATATATATATATATATATATATATATATATATATATATATTTAATTTATTTAATATATCCAAGTTCACGACTGGCGAAATTTGGCATTAAAACGCATTCATTCTTACAAACTGTCACGCAAAGGTAAACAACAATTAAGGGGCGCCAATATGGCAGTTACAACTTTGTTACGCTATTTATAACTGTTCAACCCTTACTTTGCAACTCGCCTCATAGAAACTGAAAAATCTTGTCTGCCTCATTTTGAAAATGTCTGTTGAAGATTGTTACAGTGTATAGATGTTGAAGTTTTTTTTTTCTACATAGACAACTGTTTAAAGAAATAAAATATCTTGCCTTTAAAAAGCTACTCGAAAAGAAGTGGGTAATATTCGAGAGAGAAAAATAAAGATATAATAATAAAATATGACTTGCCCTTGACTTTTTTTCCTTACCTGTTCTTTTTTAATACTCTCTGTCTTTACGTTAACTTCCTCCGTCTCACTGGTCTCAGAATTCTGCCTGTCAAAGGTTTGAAGTGACAAAATTGTGTTAACAGCATCGTGAACTGCATCAGCTAACAAAGCGTCTGGTTCAGCTTCATTACAACTATTTGTCTAAAACGAAAATTAAAATCAAATCAAAATAGAGGAAACACTGCAACTGTTTTGGCTCCATAGTATAATTACGGCTTACCATGCCAATAGTCTCGGGTTCAATTCCTAGCATATCAGAACACTCTAATGTTAAAGTGTATTTGGCTAAGCCAGATTCCACATCATGCTGCTTGCCAGCAGACATATTTAAACTATCAAAAGCCGACACGCTGTAAAAAAGGCAGTTGGGTTTTGGTGGGGGGCCGCTCGGACCACGAAAGGCTGTCGATCAAGGTACTGTTCTCTGTGGGTGAGGCGAATACCTAAAGAAAGTCTTCGAGGACTGAGTGTCAACTCAGAGGAAAAAACTGTCGAGTATGCTGTTAGTGAATGGTGGGAGGTCGCTCGGACGATGAAGACACTGCCCCCATGTCTGGGTGGGGAGGATATCTGAAGTCGGATTTCGAGCACCAGGAGCGTACTTAAACAGAAAAAAAACTGCCGATGGCATGTAGTTGGTGCATGGTCACTTAAGCTAGAAGGCGAAAGAAGTAGATGGCACTTTTTTGAATCAGACGCGGGTCTGAAGTCGAGCTGAAAGGCTTGAACACCGTCGCTAAAGAACATACTCCGCTGCAATGCCAAAGAGGTTCAGGACCAAATACAAACAGTAAATAGCACATTAACAGTAACAACACATTTATATTCAACACCTCTTATTTATAAAGATGCACTTTCTTTTAAATTTGTTGTTTACAAAAAGTTATACCACAGATTCAAATATATCCTAATTGTTCAACCGCTTAAAAACTGTGCATCATTTTCATGTGTTCATCTATTACAGAGAACCCGAACACATTTAGGAGCCCTAATCTATAATTTTTCTAAAAATAGACATATTTAATGCGTAATTTCAAAACTTGGTCGGAATGTAATTTTAATTACAATCTGATTTAAAAATTAATTTCATAAGTTGAGCATTACAGATCGTCCAACTTTTCGTTTGGTTGGCATTTGATTTTTTCACGTAAACTTTACTTAAACAGGGGGTCGACCCTCTTAAGACCGACTTAAATTATGCACTTCCTTTGGTCAAAAAAGTGACTATATCATGGTCTTAAAACGATCACTTAAGGCACAATGGAAAAAATGAAGTGTTGTTTCTAGGTATGAATATTTCATTGGTTATACTAAATATTGGTTTAAGTGTAGGTTTACCTCCGTCTCCTCCGATTTAAAAGTCTCATTTTTCACAGTGTTATCATAGATAGTGTCAGCTTTGTGATCAGTATCCAATTTTGCTTTTTTCGCTTCGACATTAGTTTTATATCAGTAAACGTGTCTAATCCTAGGCGACCTTCATAGGCCGTGAGACAAATTGTTTGCCTAAAAGAAAAAAGCATTAAAAAAATCCATTTATATAAAGGATGGGTAAATAGGAACAATTTTGGCCTATTACATTGATAAAAACATGAGTTTTTTTATATGAAAGCTCTTATATTACAATTGTAAAGTTTTTGAAGTATATACGAGAGGCTTATTAAGCATTATTTCACTTGAAGGACTCCATTAAACCATCACTATATTGTTTTTAACTCACCTTGTAAGATATTCACTTAAATTAATTGAGGGTAACTCAATCTTAGCCTCTAACGGAGGACTTAACCTCAATGCAGGACATAAAACTTCCATTTGTTCAGAAGAATACTGTTTCGGAGGTACACAGTCGTTCGTCACTAGATTTGTTGATGTTATGGATTTTTCATAATTCAAAGCATCTACAGTTTTCCATCTTAAAAAGTAAAGCCGGAATATTACTATTTATGACTAATAGCTTAAGAGGCTTATAAAGTAAAACTTCTTTTACCTAATATTTGTTATAATTTTTTTAAACTAAAAACCAAGGAGTTTATATATCATGCAAAAATAAAAGAAAAATATAATTCACAGAAAAATACAAATTTTATTAGTTATTCTTTCTAAAGGCCCTGGCTAGAAACAGGAACTACAAAATCCTTTAACTACACAGAAGCATTTCTACAAAGGAATAATAATGATAATTAAAATTTCCTTCAGGAATAATTTTTACACAAGAAAATGTATAAAGGTAAACACACAATCTTAAAAGAATGAAAAATATTCGCGGTGGGACCGGAACCCAGAATCTCATGGTGCATTTGCACTTTACTAATTAACCTATAACACTAATTAGGGTTGCCAGATGGCCGGGAAATCCGGGAAAGCTCAGGAATTTTTTCGTATTGTCCCGTGTCCAGTAATTATACGTTAGGGTCCTCGATATTAGTATTTTTGAAAAAGTTACGACGAAGGTCAGCAACGGCGAGGGTGGTGAAAGCGCGAGGCGTGCGCTCCGTGAGCTGCGTCTGTCAATTGGTCGATTCACCTTCGCTGCTCGCGCTCCACCAGCCCGCTATCCCTTTCCTTCACTCTGCACTAGCCACTTGTGTTTTGTTTTAAATTCATTAACGAGCAAAAGGAGATGGACAAGTGGACAACTGATTTGATTTTAAAGACTGGATGGATACAGAAAAAAAAAGAATTTACTGCAAATTTGCAAAACATGTAACTTAGATATCGCAATTCAATATAAGGGTCGCTGTGCGTTGACAGTAACTAAATATCTGTTGTTTTTAATACGTAGGTAGGTAGGTAACTTGTAAACCTTTACTTTTTAAACGATTTGATGTAGATTCACCTTGCAAAATTTCATAGTTGGACTCTTTGTATCAATCAGTGCAAAATAAAACCGAAGTAAATATAAGTTTATTGTTATTATCGGCATTAATGCTCTTGTGTTATTAATGTGATAAAATTGTTGTTGCAGGTTCACGTAAATAGTACTAAACACAAAAAGATGGAGTTAGCCAGAAAAACTTTCAGATGCATGAACAACTTTTTCATCAAGAAAGATACAAAGGAGGAAATTTCGATCGCAAAAGCACTTATTTAACACAATGTAAAACATGGTTTGAGATATAATAGTATGCACTGTTTAACAAAGAAATATTATGAAATTCATTCCTGACAGTCAAATAGCAGCAAAAATGACATGTTGACGTACTAAGGCCTTAGCAATCATATGCAGTGTCTTAGGACCTTATTCATAACGAAAGTTAATCGATGATTTGAAAGAATCTCATTATTTTTCAGTAGGCTCAGATGCATCAAATGTTGGTAATATAAAAACATTTCCATATGCCGTTTAATTTTTATGACAGAAAGTTATTAGATTTTTACGGAGACGCCGATGAAACATCGCTTGATATACAGTATCGGCAAAAAAAAATCTTTACAAAGTCAATAAAATCACAAAATCTTAACATTCAATTGTTTTAGTGTGGGTATTTTTGTTACAATTAGTATTTTGTCATGTCACTCTTACGTTTTACCACCATCTGTAGTCGTTTAGGCATGGATTCAGCAAGACTGGTGAAGTATGTGGAGTCCATGGTTATCCACAGTGTCTTCAGCACTTCTTTTATATCGTTGATGTTGCTGGTTCGTGTCTCTTGAACCTTGTTCTTCATGAAATTCCAGGCAGTTTCCATAGGATTGAGCTCAGGGAAATTACCTGGCCACTCTAAAATATTAATGTTATGTATATGGTCATTGAGAAACTTTGTCACGATCTTGGCCTCGTGGGCAGGGGTTCCATTAGGCATAAAAAAGTCACTGATGAATGACCCAAAAGTTAAGCAAATGATTCTCCAAAACATTAATTTAATTCCTTGCTTCCATAGTTACATGACTGGGAAGAAAGTACAAACCTCCCCTGCCCTTGTTTTCACTGAATGCACCCTACACCATCACACTGACAGGGTGTTTATTAGTCTTAACCGTATATTTAGGGTCATATCTTGGACGACGCACAATCTTTGAGCCTCTTCTGACCAACCTGAAAGTGCTCTTATCACTAAACATCACTTTCTTCCACTTTTCAGATGTCCAATCTTGATATTTTTTACAGGAGTTAAGCCTTCTTTGCGGTACGGCGACTTGATAGACCCAGGTCCTTCTGCAGGCGGTGACAAACCGTCTTAGTTGTGACGTTCTGGAGGAGCGTAGGTACTTGTTTTTGAGTTCAACGGCGGTTATAGGAGGATTTGACATCACTTCACGCTTCAGAAGCTTAACAGTCCTCGATGAAGTCTTCTTCGGTGTGAAAGAGCCTGATTTTCTCTGAGGTACCGTCCCAGAAGGCAATGACGCCGCTAACCGATTCAGTTAATAAATTGTCTCTCTCAACACGCTCAGATCTCTGACTAGAGCATTCACCGAATCCTCCTTCTCTAGCAGACTGTAGGCACGGGACTTCTTTTCTATTTTAAGCTTCTTCCGACCCATTGTGTGCAGTGGAACTAAAGTTGTTACACCTCAAACTTTTAAGATATGATAAAAACACTGTTCGACCGGAAAAACAACGGTCAACCTCACTGTAAAGGTCCACGAGGCGAATTGAGTGTTCGCTGGGTGGGAGAAGGTCGCCTGTGGTGTGCTAATACCGCATGTCATCACTAGGTCCCTCCTTCATTTTTATAGTGGGAACGGCAAGTGACTTTATGATGCGGATTTTACATGTAAAGTTTTTTTTTGCCGCACAAGTGGAAAATTTTTTTTGCCGGCACTATATATAAATTCCTTAAAAAAAATACTGATGCAGGCGTCGTCATTAATCAAAACAGTGCATATAGTGCAGATAATGCTTCTGTAAACTACGGCATATCTAATTCCGTGTATCAGAAATTACAAGCGGAAAACGAGCATGTTTTTAAAGCCAACTACTACTGTCACGTAATAAATAATTGTGTGAAGTATGTATTGAAAGGTATTGATGTTGACATTATGATGGTCATAAAAATTTACAACGAATTTAGCTCTTCAGCTTTGAAAATAATAAAATTAAAGGAAATGCTATAATTTCATTCAAATAGAATTCAAAGGCTGAAGGTTTCTTTTGACTGTTCACTGTCAACTATGTTTCCTCTTGACTGTTCACTGTCAACTGTGTTGTTGTGTAATCAGGCGCTAGCGACATTTCCTTGTTTCTTAACGTTTTTTGTTTTGTCGTATTGTGGGGCGTCTAAGTTTTGCTGACAAGGTTAAACCCTTCGTCTTTTTTCATTGAAATTACGTTTGTGTTTGTGGATTGCAATAGCCTCTCTGTATAACCTCGGGTAGTAGCTTGATACGTTGGCTAGAACTTTAGTCTGGTCAAACAATATTTTGTGGTCTTCCTGGGTCAACGCTCGGCTACGAAAGATTTGTTTGTATGTTCTAGTTGGCAACTCTTTTTGTGTTCAGCTAGCTGTGTGTTAATGTTACGTTTCATTGCACCAACATAGACTGAACCACGGCTGCACGGAATTCGATATACGCCTGCAGCGGAAAGTGGATCTCTCTGGTTTTTGACCGATTTTAGACTTTGTTTTATTGTCCGTGTTGGCTTGGCTGGTTTTTCCAGTACGATCCGTTACATTTTTCACAAAAGGCAAGACAACTCTTTGGCAGCCAGTGGATTGTTCGTCTCTATTGTCAGTTTTTGTAGTTTTATTCTGACGAGTGGCTCTTTCTATTTCTTGACGAGAGTAACCGTTGTTCTCTAAGGCTGTTTTTCGATGTTTCTAATTCATTTGGCAGGTGTTTTGGTTGGCATATTCGGATTGCTCGGTCTGTCAAAGTTCCTATTATCCCCCCTTTTTGTTTAGGGTAATGATTTGAGTCGTTGTTTAAATATCTGTCAGTGTGTGTTGGTTTTGCGATACACTCTGTGACCTATTGTCTTCTCTTTTAATTAGTATGTCTAGAAAAGCGATTTGTTTGTCTTTTTCCTTCTCCATTGTGAATTGGATACTTTCTCTCTTCCAGATCTTGTTCCCTATGGCTCTATATAACAAATGTATCATGAACATATCGGAACCAATGCTAGCTGTTTCAAGTGCATGTTGCTCGAATTTTTTCATAAAGAAATTGGCTACAATTGGACTTAGTGGGCTTCCCATTGCCACTCCATCGGTCTGCTCGTAGAAATTCTGGTTCCAATGGAAATAAGTATTGCTTAAGCAGTGCTTAAACAATGCCTTAGTATCCCCTGGAAAGTAATGGCCGGTGTGCTATAGAGTCTCGCCAACAGGCACCATAGTAAAAAGTGAAACCACGTCAAAGCTTACCAGCATATCAAGTGGTTTTAGTGTGATGTCTGCGATTTTTTTCAGAAAATGTGCCGAATCCTTTATGTAGGTGTCAGACTGGCCAGTGAAACGTTGTAATAGTGTTGTCAAATATTTTGTGATATCATATATAGGTGAGCCAATTGCACTGACTATTGGTCTTAGCGGCACGTCGTGTCTGTGGATTTTCGGTAGTCCATACAGCAGTGGAGGAAAAGTTTCAGTTTTACCTAATTTTGATTGCAGTGCTGGTTCAATCGATGATTTCTTAATTAATTGGAATATTTTTTTCGCAGAATGCTCGACATTGGGTTTTGTGAAAGTTTGTGAAAGTGGCTGGATCTAGGAGATTTTCAATCTTGTTATTGTAATCGTCTGTATTTCTCTCTCTAAAATCACTATCGCATTTCTCTTGTCAGCTGGTACGATTATGATGTTTGCGTCTGCATTCAAGTTCTTAATGGCTTGTTTCTCATTTTTTACCTATGTTGCTTTTTGGTGTTTTAGCATGGTTTAGAATCCTCGACGTCTCTAGGCGGATTTCTTCTGCAATTTCCGACAGTAATATTGATTCTAGATTAGCTATTATATCTTCAACAGGTATCGTTGTGGGTGTTATTGCAAAATTTCCACCTCTGGCAAGAACTGTTATTTCATCTTGTGATAGTGATACAGTGACTCAAGTTTGTTCTTCTATTTGTTGCCGATAAAAAAGTTGATTCCATTATGACATTAATAATGATGAAGGATGTAAAAAAGAAAGCCTGAATGATTGCTACCTTTTCTTCTTGTAAAATATTTTGCCTGAATTCACAAAGGGAATATTGCTATTAGAAAATGATAGTTACACTATTTTGGACATTGACCAAGCGATGTGAAGTCTTTTTGACTAACAAAAAACAGATTGACTAATAATTTTTTTTTGGAATTAACCTCACCAAAGACCAAAAGGAAAAAAAACATCACGGGCACACATTTTTCTGCAAAGAGCAATCAAATATTTGGAAGAGAGGTATGATTTTAGGCCTGATGGAATTTATAAAAAGTTTGAGAGCTTTTATATTTTAAATCAGAATTCAAATTACCATGGGAAGTGCTGTTTGAATTGCCAGCTATGTTAAAAATTGGACATTGATTCCTTCTATATAAAGTTTGCATTTCTGAAAGCCGTTTTTGAGGGTCCTTCCAAGACTTACCAAATGATAAAATCTGGACCTATTTCTATAGGACAAATACCTCAAATGATTGTGTAAATCTAAAATAGTTGGTTCTGTTCTTTCCATTCCAACAAACAAGGTATTTTGCAAGATAATTTTTAGCCTTTTGAACAATTTATGGGCAAAAGAGGGAAACAGAATGTTTATAGATTTGATTGAGGCTGAACTGTGGACTCAATTATGATGAGTCTTGTTCCGAAATTTTATCGGTATTGCTCAGCACCGATGGAGAAAAACTTGTGCAAATGGCAAAGTTTAGTGATAAATATTTAAAAAAAATAGAATGGTACCTGTTACCAAAGTTAATTACTTTTGAGAGGTGTTACATTTTTGTTTTAATTTTTGTTCTTTCTTGTACCTGTTTCTACCGGGCTAGTGGCTAGGTAACTAATTTATTCTAAAAATATATATTTTTTAATTTTCTTTTTACTCTTTTCATTATAAAGTACTGTAAGAAAAAACATTTGCGCGTTATTTCATTCTATTTTTACTAGCCTAACTCCAGAAATGTCCAAGAAATGATATTAATGGATCCTATACCCCTGTATAGAGATCTATTCAATGGAATGAAGATGGATTATAGAGCATGATGATGATATAATGAAACAGAGCTCCAACAAGCAGGCTAAAGCTTAAATAGTAACACACAAGAGTGTAAAATCTTGAGACTGGGGGTCCTAGTACTACAGTCACTGAAATTTTTTTTTTTCATTCTCATATAATCATGTTTTTAGTTTTTACCTTCATATATTTTCGTAAGTGTTCATTAGCTTCAATGTGGCCTAACCGACATAATTTCCTTTTATTTTCAAGTCAATTACCTTCAAACAGCCATCAAACAAAATTAATAAAGTGAAAAAAAAATTGCATACCTTTTATTTAAACACTGCATCAGTGCACGAAGTCTTTTCTGTAAGGGTAAAGTTGTCCTTAGTCGTGGGTTTTGCGCCAAACATTGAACATGTAGATATGACGTCATATCTCTTGGTCTAATTTCCACTGTTACTCTATGAGGTAACTTAATTTCTTCATATTTTTCATCTAACTGATTCAGTTTTATTAAAAGCTCTGCACATTGGCGTTTTAATCCTGATATTTTTACCTTTAAATAAGTAATTTTTAAAAATTAAACATTTGTACTCTCAAAGAGAAAAGAAATCATAGCTATTGTGTTTCGAGTGTCAAAGGATCTTTCAGTATTGGAACAACAACACAATTTTCCTATTACCTACATTAAAAATACTGATAGCATAGGCAGTGGGCTATTTCACTATAACCGAAAAGAAATTAATAATAAAAAAAAAATATAAAACTCATCATTATCCTTTTATAAATGAGTAAAAACCAAATGGAAATAATATGGATTTAACAACGCAATATTATGGAGATCGAGATGACACATCATAAAAACCCAGGTATTTTATTGGTTCTGTATCACACATTTGTCGCCAGCTGTTCTGCTGACAAGTATTAAATATCGTTTTGCCATTTTATTTTACTATTAGATTCTTAGAGCAGAATTACGTATTGCAAAAATTTTTTCCTGTAATTACACAGGTCCACAAAAAAAAAAGGTGTTCTTAGAACAAAGTCCATATGAAAGACATATATTCTGATGTTTTAAAACCTATCTTACCACCAGAATGCTCAAATGTTCTCCAATTTTTCTTTTTACACAGACTCATTTTATTTACCCAGGTTACTTACAAACTTAAAATCTGTGGTTTTTGATAGGTTTTTCCGATGTTATAGTAAAATGCCGATGTCATAGGTCAAAGTAAACTTCAAATTCGGTTTCAGAGCATCAAAATACATAGGAATATATTAATTTGATCAGAAAATATTTATTTTGACTCGGTTTTTGTAAAAAAAAAATAAATTATTTTCATGTGTTTCTTCACATATTTTCAGACACTCAAATCATAGGAAAAAAAATATTTGAGGACATTTGGGCATCTTGGTGGTAAGGTGTTTCAGAACATCAGAATACATGTCCTCATATGGTTCTTGTCTGAGAACAACACCTTTTTTTGTGGACCTCTGTCATTGATGCTCAAATAGTAAAATCACTTTTACCCCACAAATCTCAATTTTATAAATGTGGTAAAAATCATGTAATTTATTATTGTACACTTAGAATACAATATTGGTTGAATCATGTTGCCAACTGCATCAATGCTTTTACTGTATCATTTTTGATGTATTCACAATGTGTTAAATATGAAAAATTATTCTAATTATAGTAAATGTTTAAAGAACATTTATCCCAAATATCATAAAATTTGAACTCTAAATGTTTTGATAACAATATCTGACAATTCTTCCCCTCCATATTTTAATATGTGCAAGCCTGAGTTATAAAATATGAGGCATCTTTTGTGTATTTATAATTTAAAAAATGTAGAATGTAAATAATATTTATCTTGCCACAACATCAACATCCAAATTTGGTGGAAGAGAACACTCCTCTTTTTTTCATTACCTTTTACTCTTATGCAAGTAGATCCTCTATAAATCAGTTCGTTCAACTTCACACAAGCTTTTTCTGTAACAAGACCCAATTTCTTATGTAACTCTCCATAATTTATAATACCATACAGTTCCTGGACAATTTTTTTAACACCATCAGAAAACTTGACATGTTTAGAAACTTCATGATATGTTCTGTTATAAAATTGACGAACTGCAAAAAATTCAATATATGTCAAAATCACAATACTCCTAAAAACAGGGATACATCAAGTTAATTGCAGGTTGAGATTACAGTAATTTTAAAAATTCAACAGCATTATTTCTTTGATGCTAAGATTAGCGGAGAAATTACTCAAATCACCAGAGTAATATAATGTTAACATGAAAAACATGTACATAAGAACTTACCATGTTCTTTGGCTTTTAATTGGTCATCAGATGCCCCTCTTTTCTTCAGCTTGTTATTAATATATTGTTGAATACTTTCAAAATCTTTGCCATGTTCATTGACAGCTTCAAAGAACATTATTTTATCCTCATAGGTCCAGCCTCTTACAACTTTCTTAATATTGTCAGTTTTAGGGTCTTCTTTTTTGGCCTTTGTTTCTTGTACCTGAAAAACAAAACCAGACTGAATTACCTCTCCAGTTTTCATTCAAAAGGGAGTTTAAAAATGGTGTTGTCATAGACTAAAGAATTATGTTATGGTATATAGACTATTCCCTCAAATGGCCACTACTCAACAGGAAGTAAAAATCCATAGAACATGTAACAACATGACAACTTTCTTTCAACATTCATGATATGTGCTAATGAACTTTGTCTTGATCCATAAAAACAAAACACAAATCCTTTTCCTTTCTGGATTATATATGTACGTGTTTTTAAAACCAGAATTCATTTTTATAAAAAAAATTATACCTAATATTAAGGCATAAACAAAATCTAATCACAAGTGGACAAATATGATAAAAAAAATTTATAACTTCTTTATGGATCAAAATATGGTGGTAGATTTTAAATTATCTGTAGAAAAATAACCAAGCAGTCCATTGGACCCTTTTTCTGAGGAATATCGCCATTAAAAAAAAAGTGTACATTACATAATCTTATTAGCACAGAATCAAAAAAAAGTATCTGGTCTTCAGTTGTCAGTTTTAAATAAAACTACAAAACAAAAGTTTAGTAAGTCAGTAATTGCCACTGCTATTTAAAAAAAAAAATGTTGTTACTAGAATGCACTAGTTATTAGTAAGATTTATAATAATGCTCCTATTTACTATTTATAAACATCCACTTAGATAAAAATCACTAATAAAGACTAAGAGGCCCAAAATATTACACTTGTTCACTTACACTAGAGATGCTGGCATCTTGTTTAGTTTTTCTTAACAACTCTTGTACTGGACCGAACTGGTTGTCCTTTAACTTCATTTTCTGGAGCTGGAGCACCAACTCCTAATGTGGAATGTTCTGTACTGGAAGGGCTTGTTAAAATTCCTGGTTCTGTGTGAGTGTCATCATGCTAGAAATACAAAACCAATAATAAATAGTACACTAATTCATAAGCTTTCATAAAAAAAGAAAAATAACAGTCAAATAACCTTGTATATTGCAGCACAATATAAATCAAACTCAAAAAATTAAGGACTTAATTCCAAGAATTGTTATTAAAAATAATTAACACAGTATATACCAAGATAAGGAAACAATAATATATTAAGTTTGCTATCTTATGCTAAAAAGTCTATAAAAAGCTGAAATAATAAAAGCTAAATGAAACTAGCAAATACATAAAAAATAAAGAATATATCCCCATTATATAATTAATCACAACTCTTTAAGATGTAACAAAATCAATAATAAACAAATAACTGTAAAATTTCATTATTAATTATCCTACCTTTTTATCAAGCTCTTGTTCTAATTTCATTTTCTTGAAAACTCTTGCGCTAGATCTAATTTGCATCCCCTTCTCGTCTTTATCCAAGGCATTAGTAGTTATAGAGCCTAAAAGAGGCTCCATTGGAAGACTTTGTGAGATATTATCGTGAATTTTCTTAGAATTTTCATCGGTTGCCTCATCTACATCCATTGCGATTTTAGAAATCTGGCGTTGTACAATTTAATTGAAGCGTTGTTTAACTAAAATTTTATTTAATTTGCGATGAAAACTATCTAATTACCTTCATATAATATTATTTCACCAAATGGTACGAGAACAACAAATTTTATAACTCAATAAACAATAACTTCTTCCCGAAATTATTTATTTTTCTGCCATTTGGATTATTTTTTTACACTGAGCAAACAAGGCATTTGAACTACTTGGCTGTTTCAAAAAATAAGTTAGCTAAATCAGAATCTGTCTTATTTTATATCTTTTTCTACTTTAAGAAACTGACAAGGGCACCTTGATAATCTAAGCGTGTTGAACGATTTGTGAAAACTCACCTCGTTAGTCACCTTATACTGCAATAGTGACGATAGTAAATAGATATTTATTTATTGTAGGAATTTAACATTTTTTTTATTTGTTACTCTATTTTGAGTAATGAGGAGCTAGTTTCTAGTAATATTAAATATTCTTTTGCAGGAAAATCGTTAGTTAAAATATTTTTACTATAAGCCATCAAATTACTAAAATTCCTTTTTAATCAGCGTCATCTGTAGGTTACTAGAAAAAAGAAACGGGATTAATTGAGTAGAAACCCTAAATTCTTAAAATTTATTGACATAATGGTGAGTGAGACTTCAATTATAAATAGCAAGAACGGTAACGATTTGGGGACAAGACCAATTTTACTTACGGAAAATTATTATTTATTTTCGACTACCTGTGCCCGCAGCTCCATTCTCGTGGACTACAGAAGTATTGTTTAGATTTTTTGTAAGAGGGCGCATTCGCGGCAAACTTTTTTCCGAATTGATTCACTAGTATCGCCACTACTTATTCCTTATGTTACCTAACATAAAATATATACTAAAACCTGGCCAGAGAACATATGAATAAATTTTAAAAAAAAACACCGAAATCGGATAGGTCGTTCTCGAGTGCTAAGCGCACTAACGGGCAGACAGAGAGACGTTGGGTTGTATAATATGTAGTGATGCACGCGTTCCGTTTAGTTCAGATTAGTTTAGAAAATACAATTTTCTTTACGATTCCAGAGTATAATGACAGGCTATAAAATATGTTTTCATAGCTGTCGTGTAAATTTTGACGAATGAATAATCAATTATTTTTATTATTTTTCGAAATTTAATATACTTATGCAGACATTTGTACGCTTCGTAATTCGATCAGTTTCGGCAAGGTAGTATTGTAGCAGGATTCCTCAGTGCAATAATTTCAGGCGCAAAAAAAATCGCCAAATCAACGATCCATAAGAAACTTCAATGAGTGCGATAAGGACAAGTAGAAAATACTGGACAGATTTCCAATACTGTGTTATGAAAAAACTGTATCCTGCGACGGATAGAGCCGCAAAAAATATAAATGACTGCGTTCTGCTAGTAAAACCGACTGTGGATACGTACCGGTGTTGTCACTTATATTTGTTAATTTTAATAGCAAGTTATGTGTGGGTATATATAACTTATTAAAGTCAAATTTACAAAATATTCAGCTAATTTTAGTGTTCCGTACAGAACATTTATAAGAACACTTCGGTATCTATCTGTCCGTCAGTCTGCCCGTCTGCCACACTCGATATTTTCCGAAACTATTTGACATAGAAAGTTGAAATTTGGGACTAATATAGGAATTGAGACCCCTATCAGAGCCGTATTTTGACTTCAAGGGGGTGAAATCAGAAGTGAAAAAAAAATTACCAGGTCATCGAGTAGGGTGTCAAATGAATGCTTGAAAACACGAGTTCAAAAATATATATGATGTAATACTTGCGCACGCTTTTCTTTGTATACCATAAATTGATGTCGTCCCTCCCCTTATCTCGAAAACTACTGATCAAAATATTCTGAAAAAATTCTGGACTATTCTCTATAAGAGTAGATTAAGCTGAAATGATCTTGAGTGCTTTACGCTTTATAATTTATTTTGTGTAAAACAAACTATTTGACCGACAAAATGGTGACGGTTATTAACTCGGAACAAAGAGCTACTTTTTTAGGCGTTTGGCCACCAACGAACAGGTACCGAGATATTAAATATTTGTTTTTAGTGTTCCGTACGGAACACTTATAAGATCACTTCGATGTCTGTCTGTCCGTCTGTCACACCCGATTTTCTCCGAAACTATTTGTCATAGAAAGTTGAAATTTGGTAATAATATAGGAATTGATGGCCTCATCAGAGCCATGTAGTTTTGAAAGTTAAATTTTGACTTAAGGGGTTAGTTTTTGGGGGTGAAATCGGAAGTGAAAAAAATTTTTTTTTTACTAGGTAATCGAGTTTGGTGTCAAATGAAAGCTTGTGAAAACACGAGTAAAAAATATATATATAATGTAATACTTGAAACTCATTTGGGGTTTGTTTCCTGAAGTCATTGATCATTTTATACCTCCATAACAAAAATTTTTATTTTAAAAGCAATCAACGTACGGAATACTAACTGCGCAAGTCCGACTTTCACTTAGCTGGTCATTTATAAATATAATATATATTATATTATAATAAATATTTTCTTCTTTATTAGCTAAAACTATGCTTGATAATTTTACTTCATTAGATTGGACTTTTAATAATATAAAGTTGCTGAAGTATTAAGTATTTTACATTTTAGAAATCTGGCAACACTTACATTCAGTCAAATCGTAACGGACAACTTGGCAATAGTTAAAGGGTGTCCCAAAACTCAGGCAAGATTTGAATTTGGCCCCATTTGTGTGGTAAAGTGTTGCCAACAAAACAAAAAACACAGCGTGACAGCTGACAGTTCATGGTTATTAAAAATGGAGAGCTACACAAAAGAACAGCGTGTTTTCATTGTGGAGCAATATTTTAAAAATAATGAAAGTTTGGCCACTACAGTTCGGAATTTTCGTACAAAATGTGGTCGGAATAGTGATTTAACCTCATCAACTGTGAAGAGATAATTGAAAAATTCAGGCAGACTGGAGCAATTAGTGATCTTAAACGCTCTGGCCGTCCTTCAACAAGTCGTTCGACACAAAACATTGAAGCAGTTGTGAGAGTGTTGATAAGACTCCAGGAACATCAATTCGGCACCGTCGTCAAGAATTGGATATTTCGAGAAGCTCTCTACAGCGTATTCTCACGAAAGATTTGCATCTTCATGCTTACAAAGTTCAATTGTCTCAAGAACCGAAGCCTACTGACCACGCACAACGAAGAGAGTTCGTTGAATGGATTATCGAACAACAAGTGGATACTGATTTTTCGAAGAAAATCATCTTCAGCGATGAGGCTCATTTAGATTTTGATGGCTTCGTTAATCGACAACATTGTCGCATTTGGGGTTTAGACAATCCACACGTGACTGTTGCGAAACAAATGCATCTACGTGTCACTGTTTGGTGCGGATTTTGGGCTGGAGGCAACATCGGACCATTCTTTTTTTTGATCGAAAATGCGGCAATAACAGTTAATGGTGATCGTTATCGCGATATGATAATCCAGTTTTTTGTGCCTAAATTGCAAGATATGGAGGTAGACGACATGTGGTTTCAACAAGACGGTGCTACATGCCATACAGCCCGAGAAACAATTCAATTACTGCATGAGTCATTTCCTGGTCGTGTAATATCCCGTTTTGGTGATCAGAATTGGCCTCCCAGATCATGCGATTTAACACCGTTAGACTTTTTTCTCTTGGGTTTTTTAAAGTCTAAGGTTTATGCCAATAAGCTCACGACCACCTACGACTTGAAGGAGGAAATTAAGCGCTGTATCAACGAAATTCAGCCACATTTATGCAAAACGGTCATTGAAAATTTCGACAAAAGGGTGCGTATGTACCAGCAAAGCCGTGGAGGCTATTTACCCGATATGTTATTCTATACATAACCCTATACTGTATACTCTATGAATCAATAAAAAAATTACAATTTTTAATTAAAAACCTGTGTTTTCTATCAAAATTACTTCTTGCGTGAATTTTGAGACACTCTTTATTTACGTGAAAGTGGTACTTTATAGGATGAATAGGCAAGTTTCAGGACGACGCCATAGGAGGAATCGTGAAAGCTTATTGGTTCTGCCATAGCACTATCACTTTCCGAACATGACGCATACAAAATTTATTGGGCCTTGACATATAATTAAATACATGTTTAGTTGTCTAAAAATTGTGCCGCCTTTTTGTGTGACGATATGGGTTATAGAAATAACCGGTCAAGTGCAAGTTGAACTTGCGCAATTAGGGTTACGTACGTTGATTGCTTTTAAAATAAAAAAAATTGTTATGAAGGTATAAAATGATCAGTGACTTCACAAAATACACCTCAAATGAGTTTTCAACAAAGTTTGTTTCCGATCTTTACTGAAAACTGATGACCTTGATTTTTTTTTATATATACCAGATAAATTATTAAAGATCTAATGAGCCACGCTTTGAAAGTAATGCTTAAGATCATTCTCCATAGAATACGCAGTAAATGCGAACAAGATGTTAGCGAAGAGCAATTCAGATTTAGACAAGGATTTGAAACTCGAGAAGCACTTTTCGGGCTGAGTGTATTTTTACAGAAATGTAGAGATGAAGGACGTTTACTTGTGTTTTATCGACTACGAAAAAGCATTTGACCGAGTCAAGCATCCACAACTAATACAAATGCTTCAAAATATGGGCCTTGGCGAAAATGACATCAGATTCATTACTCATCTATATTGGGATCAGGTGGCGACAATACAAGTAAATATCAGAGAGACTAAGGAAATAGGAAAAAAAAGAGGTGTTCGTCAGGGATATGTTCTTTCCCCGCTCCTGTTTAATCTATACTCTGAGCACATATTCCAGAAGGCCTTAGAGAATGCCACAGATGGTATCAAAGTTAATGGTAAAATCATTAACAACCTAAGGTACGCTGATGATATCGTTATTATGGCAGATACAGCGGATGGACTTCAGTGTCTTATGTACACTGCACTTGCACTTCGTTTAATCTATATCCCGTGAAGAATATTTCAGAATTTTTTCAAAATTGTTTGAACAGTTCTTTTCGAGATAGAAGGAGGGGACAGCGATTTTTCGCGATTCTTTAAAAAAAATAATACAAAGAAAAGTATGTGCAAGTATTACATTATATATATTTTAGAAATCGTGTTTGTAGAAGCTTTCCATTGACACACCACTCGATGATCTAGTAAAAATTTTTTTTCACTTTCGATTTCACGCCCCAAAATTAACCCCTTAAGTTAAAATTTAACTTTCAAAACTACACTGCTCTGATGACGCCATCAATTCCTATATTAGTACCAAATTTCAACATTGTATGTCAAATAGTTTCGGAGAAAATCGGGTGTGACAGACGGACAGACACCGAAGTGATCCATACGGAACACTAAAAATGAACGCTTCTTTAATTTTTATAAGCAAAAGTATTTGAGCAGAAACTTTGTTAGAAAGTAATCTTAATTACTATATATCATAAAATTTAGTTTCATAAATCGATTTCTCTTTCAACTTATGTGAGGAAAATTTTCAATCACTCAGGCATTTCTTCAAATGATTGAACAAAAAAATCCCTGGACGCTAAATTAGCCCTATAGGGTGGATATAGTAATTACTCGGCTGTTTCAAAAACTGAGTTAGCCAGACACTTATATTTTTTATCTTTTTCTGTTTTAAGAAACTGACAAGGACACCTTAATAGTCTAAGCATGTTGAGCGAATTGTGAAAATTCATCTCTTTAGTAACATTATCCTGCAATAGTGGTGATAGTAAATAAATATTTATTTATTATTGCTGGTTGTGTGTAGGAATTTAAGTTTTTTATTCGTTATTCTATTTTGCAGTAATGAAAAGGTAATTTCAACTAATGTTAAGTATTCTTTTGCATGAAAATCGTTTGTTAAAATGTGCACATTTTACTAAAAGCCATCAAATCACCAAAATTCTTTTTTAATTAGCGTCATCTGTAGGTTAGTAGAAAACAAAAATATTTTGAGCAGAAACTTTGTTAGAACGTAATCTTAATTACTATATGTCATAAAACTTAGTTTCATAAGTCGATGCTTCTTTCAATTTATAATCTGAGGACAATTTTTGATCACTCATACTCTTCAGATGACTGAACAAAAAAATCCCTGGATGCTAAATTAGCACTATAGGGTAGATATTGTAACTTGGTGAATTTACAGTCTTCGATCATGGTTTGAACTGTGCGAGCCTTGGGGATACTGCAGTTGTAGGTCAACAGCAAAATTTTGGTGGTCCTCCCTGAATTATGATGTTTTTCTTTAATGAGCTGTTTTAGGTTTGAGATCGTCTTTCCATAAACCTCCGCAATAATTGTGGACCCTTCTTCCATATATTCCAAAATCCTTTCTCAATCTCACAAACAGTCAGCATCAAATTCCCAGAAGACAAGTCAGTTTTTGCCGTCGTTGGAAGTGGAAAGCTCTTATGAACCCATTTCATTGATTCCTGCCTAGTAGGAGGACCCTGATAAAACGCACAAATTGCCTCACCTGAGACAATCGTAAAAAATAACTCCCATCGTTCTGTACAGGGTGAGTCAACGATAGAGTAAAGTTCATTATCTCATTTGTTTCGGGAATTACGAAAAAATGGTAAATGCAATAGTTTTAGGGAATGTTAAGCTATGCATCTTAAAATTATCGTTGAGTATACAGGGTATTTCAAAAAAGTGTGGCCGATATAACATATGTTTTTTTTTTAAATGGAACATCCTATTTTCTAATTTATTTTTAAATTCTGCGTAAAATTTTATAACTTTTTTATTAATAATGTTATATACCTAAATCTAGTAGTTTTTCTAATATTTCAATTTTTTTTTTTTTAAATACTAGTTTTCAGTTTTGTCAAAAATTGCCAGTAGCGCCATTGTTTCTGAAGGTGGAATACTCATAATTGGTACGAGCGTTCTATAGAGATGAAAAAAAAAAGATATACGTAAAGAAAGTTGAGTTAGACGCTACGGGGTGTTCAAAATAAATTTATACATTTCGACTATTTTGAATTGAAAAATATCAAATTTCTTAAATGCCACACCCTGTATAATATTATTTTTTCTGATAGATATTACAAAACCCTCCAACTTTTATTAAGTATGTCATATACCTATTTCTACGCTATAACATCACAGTTGCCAAGACAAAACAAAAATCTTTTCAATGCTTAATGGAACGGAAAGTAGTAAACCAGAATGCTACCAATAAGGAAAAAGAAATGGAGACTGTACTTCATGTTGAAGATAATCCCCAGGTCAGCAGCCGTCAACTAGCTGACTTATCTGACACAACCCAATCTACGGCTAATCGCAACACGAGAAAATACAAGTATCATCCCTTTCATATGAAACTACACCAAGAACTTCAAGACTGTGATTTTGAACGACGAGTGAACTTTTGTACCACCATGAATGGAGCAATAGAGGCCGATCCGAATTTTTTATCCAAAATAATGTTTTCTGATGAAGCTATTTTTCGCAGTATCGGAGCAGTTAACAGCCGTAATATGCATTATTATTCAACAGTTAATCCATTTTGGGCCCGGAAAGTTCAAAACAAAAACCATTGTCCGCTTAATGTATGGTGTGGAATATTAAATTTTCGAATTATTGGTCCATATTTTTTCCGCTAACCGCTTAACGGGCCTGATATCTAAATTTTTTGCAAAACTAATTACCCCAGCTTCTTGAAGAATTTGATAACTTTGAAAGGGAACAAATGTGGATTCAACAAGACGGAGCTCCTGCTCATTACCACCGGGAAGTTCGGAAATTTTTAAACGATGGTTACCTACAAAAATGGATCGGTAGGGATGGATTCATTCAGTGCCCCCTCGACCATGTAACTTAATACCTTTAGACTTCTTTTTTGTGGGGCTACATTAAAAATCGTGTTTATGTGAATCCCCTTACAACACCGGTAAATATGGAACAATAACGCCCTTTATGCTAAGGAAAGTGAAGGAAAATATAGTAAAACGACTAAACATTACGTCCTAATAATTAGTCATTAGATAAGTTAAACTATATTAATATTATTATTAATTATTTGTTTGTTTTCATAATAGCGTAAGTGTATTAAAAATAAGGGTAAAAATTGAAAATCGTCGAAATATATAAATTTATTTTGAACACCCTGTAGCATCTAACTCAAATTTCTTTACATATATATTCTTCTCTATAGAACGCTCGTACCAATTATCAGTATTCCACCTTCAGAAACAATCTAGCCACTGGCAATTTTTTACACAACTGAAAACTAGTATTTTTTTTTTTAAATTGAGATATTAGAAAAACTACTAGGTTTAGGTATATAATATTCTTAATAATAAAGTTATAAAATTTTACGCAGAATTTAAAAATAAATTTGAAAATAGGATGTTCCATTTAAAAAAAAAATATGTTATATCAGCCACACTTTTTTGAAGTACCCTGTATAGTCAAAAATAATTTTAAACTATGTACCTTAACATTCCCTCCTTAACTATTGTATTTAACATTTTTTTGTCATTCCCGAAACAAATGAGATAATGAACTTTACTCTATCGTTGACTCACCCTGTACAGCAGCCAAAAAAATTTCTTTTCTAGTCATTTACTGCAAAAAGCACGTGTAGTTTTAATTTTCAACAGTTCATTAGATTTTACGAGTGCCTTTTAAAGTAAAATAATATGAACGGAAATTATACTAGATTAAATTGGGGTAGGTACTTACGAAGCAACATTTACCAGAATACCCATATTGTTCGCCGATTAACTTGTCAACAGCGATTTTCAATAAATTTGTGGTGTGGTATTGTTAGCAGACCATTAGTGGTCCACTCTTATTACCTGATGATTGATTTAGAATGTCTGCATTATGCCGGAATGACTTACCTGGGTTACTAGAAGACGTGCTGTTATATATGGAGGTGTTTAGGCGCGAAGTAAGCGATTATTTAAGTGTTGAGTTTCCCAGTGGATGGATATTCGAAAATTAACCAATTTTTTCGTCACTTCATCCTTCAGATTTTTATCTCTTTGGTAACATGAAAAGTTTTTACTGGAATTAATACACTGGAAGAATGCAACGTCGTCTTAACATTTCGGAGCCATTAAACCCACACACGCCAACTTGAATAGGTGATTGCGGCTTACTGTATAATAAAAAGGACCAATTACATTTTTAACGTATGTTTTTAAAATACCTTTTTAGGTACTTTTATCTTGGGTATATTTGTCGAAATAACTTTATTTAGTGAATTAGTTCTATGACAACGTAAAGACAATGACATGACTTACCTTTACATGGTGTTGTAGTGGCGATAATTGTGTTTTCTGGGCTTTTCCAGAAAATTATAATTTCCCAACAAAAATTAATTAGAAAAGTAATAATTTTCCTGATCATCGCACACAAAATGGTTTACAAACCTGATGAACTAAAAGGTATAATTTTAAAACACACCAAATTGTAAGTTCTATATTGTTTGGAAAAAGTTATCTTTAAAGTAAAAAGTTTTCGTCAAACACCAGACGAAAATAATATTTCGGATTCTTGTGACGGTCTCAGGTGTCTTAGTTTTCCATAACTCGAGATTTATGTCCGAAAATGTGTCCCGGGATTACAAAAGGGACTTGTTTTTCTTTTTAATAAAGAAAAACGACTTTTCCTTCTTTTTTTTCTTCGTATATATGAAAGAGTTATTTGTTGTTTGTAGTTTTTTTTCTTTTCGTAGTTACATATTAATAGCTACTGCTTAGAATATTATTTATTATCACACAACAAAGTGCTTTTTGCGTGTATATCCCTTCTAATTACCTCCTGCAAACCTTTACCTTCAACTATAAATAATTATGCTTCAAATTTGTTTATTGGCTCAACATCAACAACCCCGAAACGTAGAGAATTGCAGGAATCTCATATCACGAATACAATACTTCTCTTCAACAAGGGAAGTAATAACAAGAAAAAACTTCTTTTCAAAATCATTGACATGTCTGACCTTAACGAAATCTATGAAGCTACACTACCGTCAGAAAGTATTTGCCCACCTAGAAATTTCAATTTAACTGCCAAAATTTAATACCTAATTAAACTCTTTTATTATATTGGGTAAATTTAATTGTTCGTAGCAAGTGTTCATTATAAAATTGTTTAGATAAGCCTTTTTGGTGAAATCACAAATTAAAAACCAATTAGAACAAATTTCCAAGTTTTGCATCATAATCGTTTTGAGGTGATTTCTGAGAATTCCAGTTGAAATAAGAACTCATTTCAAGATTCTAGGGATTATGGAAATTCCTAGTGACATTTTATCATAAAAACTATGCTATAAATGTCATTGCCCTTTTGCAAATTAACCATTCGCCAACAGTACTTTGTCATTGGTACAGGCTCAATTATTTTGTGAAAATGCCAAAAACGAAAGAAGTTTCCGTTGAAAATCGGGCTCTAATAATTGTCACTCGAGTCGACAAATCGCTAGTGATATGCAGATGCCAAGGAGAACCGTGGACTACATCGTAAAAAAAATTTCTGCCGGACATGTAATTCCCAGCCAAAAACGTTCAAGAACGCCGCTGAAGACAGAACTATAACAACGTCAAGCAGACGTAATCGCCGCCTAACCGCACCAGAAATCACGGCTCAAGTAAACCTGAAGCGGCCCGTCCCCTTCAGCGTGACAACCGTGAAGAACAGGTTAGCAGAAGGTGGACTACACGAGAGAGTTGCAGTGACGAAACCACTTCTTAGGTAAGTGAATAAACGTAAACGATTAGAATGGACCCGGGAACATAAAAATTGGACATCAGAACGATGGAATTCCGTCCTTTGGAGCGACGAATCTAAATTCGAAATTTTCGGTTCAAATCGACGAGTTTACGTGCGGCGGTCAGCTGGAGAGAGGATATTGGAATGATGTTGCCTACAGCAAAACATGGTGGAGGTTCAGGTATGGGGTTGTTTTGGAAACGGTAAGATTGGAAAAAATCTTTAAGATAGAAGGAATCATGCGAAAAGATCAGTATCAAGAAATTTTGCTAATTCAAATGCTTCCTTCTGGAAGAGATATTTTCAGGGGAAATTTATTTTTCAGCATGACAACGACTCTAAACATTCTGCTAAACAAATTAGAGAACTTTTGGACAAATGGAAATCCGATGACGCCCTGGAAGTGATGACTTGGCCTCCACAATCACCCGACTTGAACCCCATCAAATTGTTGTGGAACCATTTTGACAGGTGTGTTCGAAAACTCAATCCAATATCAGAAAAATTACTTGTGGGAACTTTTAACAAGCAGAATGGGTTAAAATAACCGAAGAAACTGTAAAGAAACTACTGGACAGAATGCCGAAACTCTGTAAAGCAGTAATTAAAAACAAAGGAGGTCACGTAGATGAGAAAAATCCTGGAAAATCATGAATATTTTTCTGATTTTTCTAGACTGTAAATAATATATTATCTGGGTTTTAGTTGTCTTGGGACTGAAATAACTAGGTGGGTAAATATTTTCTGACGGTAGGGTATGTCGAAACTAATAAAAAGGAATATCTTACAAGAACTATAAATTAGAGTTGCATTGCAACATTGATAAATAGAAATGCAGATCCCCACGCACATAATTAATTAGATATAATATAGATGGCGGTATGTGAAGTGTATCAACCAAGGCTCCTCACGTTTTATATTTAAATGCGATAGAATATTAACAGGGCACATAAACTAGGGCGATTATACCGACCGTAACATCGACGAGTAACAATTTAGTTAAAAATAAGTATTGTACGATTTTTCAAATTTGAAATACTTAATAGTTCACCTGCTTTTGCAATATTATTAAAACTCTATTTTAATGAAACAAAATTATCGTGCATAGTTTTGGTTAACAATGAGTTAATAGAAAATAAATTAAATTGTATTTATGACAGACAGCTAAATATTTTTTTAAAAATTTAAAAGTTATATTTAACCACATGCAATTTGCTATTAAAATTAAGTGACAACACCGGTACTCATCCACCGCCGGTTTTGCCAGCAAACCACGTGCGATCATTCAAGTTTGCCGATATTTTTAGTGTTCCGTACGGAACACTTATAAGATCACTTCGGTGTCTGTCTGTCTGTCTGTCTGTCACACCCGATTTTCTCCGAAACTATTTGTCATAGAAACTTGAAATTTGGTAATAATATAGGAATTGATGGCCTCATCAGAGCCATGTAGTTTTGAATGTTAAATTTTGACTTAAGGGGTTAATTTTGGGGGTGAAATCGGAAGTGAAAAAAAAATTTTTTTTTACTAGGTCATCAAGTGTGATGTCAAATGAAAGGTTGTGAAAACAGGAGTAAAAAATATGTATATAATGTAATACTTGCGCGCACTTTTCTTTGTATTGTTTTCAAAAAATCGCGAAAAAATCGCTGTCCCGCGCCTTATCTCGAAAAGTACTTATCAAAAAATTTTAAAAAAATCCTGGAATATTCTCCACGGGGGGTAGATTGAACGAAAATTATCACGAGTGCATTACCTTTAATAATTTATCTGGTATTTAAAAAAAAAAACAAAAATTTCAAGGTCATCAGATTTCAGTAAAGATTGGAAACAAACTTTGTTGAAAAACTCATTTGGGGTGTGTTTTGTGAAGTTACTGATCATTTTATACCACCGTAACATAAATTTTGACTTAAGGGCTTCGTTTTAAGGAGTGAAATCGGAAGTGAAAAAAAAATTTTTTTTACTAGGTCGTCGAGTGTGGTGTCAAATGAAGGCTTGTGAAAAACGAGTAAAAAAGTATATATAACGTAATACTTGCGCACACTTTTCTTCGTATTACTTTTAAAAAATCGCGAAAAATCGCTGTCCCCTACCTTATCTCGAAAAGTACTGATCAAAAAATTTTGAAAAAGTTCTGGAATATTCTCCACGGGGTATAGATTGAACGAAAATTATCACGAGTGCATTACCTTTAATAATTTATTTGGTATATATAAAAAAAAAAAAAATCAAGGTCACCAGTTTTCAGTAAAGATTAGAAACAAACTTTGTTGAAAACTCATTTGGGGTGTGTTTTGTGAAGTCACTGATCATTTTATACCAACCTAACAAAAATTTTTATTTTAAAAACAATCAACGTACGGAACACTAATTGTGCAAGTTCAACTTGCACTTGACCGGTTTTTTTTTTTATTATTATTTTTTAGTATTCCGTACGGAACACTTATAAGATGACTTCGGTGTCTGTCTGTCTGTTACACCCGATTTTCTCCGAAACTATTTGTCTTAGAAATTGAAATTTGGTAATAATATAGGAATTGATGGCCTCAGCTGAGCTATGTAGTTTTGAAAGTTAAATTTTGACTTAAGGGGTTAGTTTTGGGGGGTTATATCGGAAGGGGAAAAAAAATTTACTAGGTCATCGAGTGTGGTGTCAAATGAAAGCTTGTGAAAACACGAGTAAAAAATATATAGATAATGTAATACTTGCGCGCACCTTTCTTTGTTTTATTTTAAAAAAATCGCGAAAAATCGCTGTCCACCCGCCTTATCTCGAAAAGTACTTATCGAAAAATTTTGAAAAAATTCTGGAATATTCTCCACGGGGTGTAGATTGAACGAAAATTATCACGAGTGCATTACCTTTAATAATTTATCTGGTATATAAAAAAAACAAAAATTTCAAGGTCATCAGTTTCCAGTAAAGATTGGAAACAAATTTTGTAGAAAACTCATTTGGGGTATGTTTTGTGAAGTCACTGATCATTTTATACCTTCCTAACAAATTTTTTTATTTTAAAAGCAATCAACATACGGAACACTAATTGCGCAAGTTCAACTTGCACTTGACCGGTTATTTATTTTTTATTTTAATTTTTTCTATAAAACAGAGATGGAATTTTACCCAGTGTTTTCTACTTATCGTTATGGTACTCATTATGGTGTCTAATAGATCATAGATTTGGCGGGAAACGGTGTTACGAATGACATACTTCGTTTATTTTTTTTAGTGTCTAGGGCAGTGGTTCTTAAACTTTTAAGGCCACGGAACATTCAATAAATCCCTTTTATTTTATTGATTAATATTAGGAAATGGAGGGTCCGTTTCTAAAAAATGCTTAGCAAAGGGTGATTTTTCATTTTTATGTAATATACACCTCAACATAAAATTCACATTGGAAAAGGAAACAGGTAATAAAATAAATTTTTTAGATATTATAATTTCAAAGAATGAAAATAGATTAGAAATAGATATTTACCGTAAACCAACCTTTTCAGATGTCGCCATTCCAGCAGAAGCGGTACACCCTAACTCCCATAAACTGGCAGCTTATAATTCTATGATCCATAGAGCTTCAATATCCCTCTTAGTAAAAATAATTTAAAAAAAAACTGG
Source organism: Pachyrhynchus sulphureomaculatus (assembly GCA_019049505.1). Lineage (NCBI taxonomy): Eukaryota > Metazoa > Arthropoda > Insecta > Coleoptera > Curculionidae > Pachyrhynchus > Pachyrhynchus sulphureomaculatus. The sequence continues at coordinate 192,967,907 of CM032449.1, forward strand.
ACACAATCAAAAATATAGCCCCCAATAACGGCTTCCAATCTAAAATGATTAATACCTTAATGAGCCGTAAACAAAAGCTAATCACTTTCAGCTTAATTTATCTCAAAAAAGCATACCAAGAAAAAAAAACATTCATCCCTCTGACATATTTTGGTTCCATCTCAGATAAAATATTTCAAGTTTTCACAGTCGAAAAAATAAGACTAGTTTTAAAACCCGCTCAAAAATTATCCAATATATTTTTCAATGCCAAAGATCAAAATTAATAAACATAATAAATCGGGAGTTTATAAACTTAAGTGTCAAGAGAGCAATAGCTGTTACGTCGGCCAAACAGGACGAAATTTCAAAACAAGATTCCCAGAACATAATTCATCTTATAGGTTAAAAAATGAAAAATCACACTTTGCTAGGCTTTTTGTAGAAACAGACCATCAATTTCCTAATATTAATTGTTTATCAATATTCCCAACGTCACCTAAAGGGTTAAAACTTAATTTTTGAGAATCTATAGAAGTTTACAGACATTCAAAGGACCATAATATAAATTTACTAAATAGTTAAGCAGACGTCGGAAATTCCGTCCTTTACCAACTTTTATAGCACCTAAGATACCGACACCCTTTCATTATATTAAAATGTATACAAAAAAAATTGTGTTAGTTTTAGTTAAGCGTTTGAAAATGTATGTAGTTGTATTATGAAATCGCGATAACGCATTTGTAAATCTACAAAAATATATTTAGTGTTAGTTAATAAAGTAAATCCCATCAAAAAACATAAAATGTAAAAAAATGCCAAGTCAGTTATTTTAGTTAGTATCTATGGAAGCACCCATTTAACAACTTTGTCATAAATTGTTATCTAATTAGTTACCTACCAACATTTAGAGTGACCGTATCAATCTTAGATATCTTTACTTCTATAATAAATATAATGACTTGGCAATCGCACGGCAACATAATCACATAAGAATAATCTACTATTTCGATTGGTAAGTAAGTCTAAACGGTGCAATTAAGAATAAATTATTTTAAATAGTAGATTATTCTTATGTGATTATGTTTCCGTGCGATTGCCAAGTCATTATATTTATTATGGAAATAAAGATGTCTAATATTGATACGGTCACTATAAATGTTGGTAGGTAACTAAATAGATAACAATTTATGACAAAGTTGTTGAATAGGTGCTTCCATAGATACTAACTAAAATAACTGACTTGGTTTTACATGAGATCTCACAACTTTTTGTGGTGGAAGGACTGCGTTGCGAGACTTGGCATTTTTTTGCATTTTATGGTTTTGATGGGATCTCATTTCTTTTTGTAGGTAGTCCTCTTTTTTTCTCCTCGGGTAATATTTCTTGTACGGCAGCTATGGGTTTTCTTAAAGCCCACTCCCCTGTCTCTATTGGTTTTTCTCAAAGGCTATGACGTAACAATTTTTGACAAGTCTGGACAATAACTGCTTCTAAGTCGATTACGAGGCTGGTTTGAAAAGTCCGTGCAAAAATAAAAATTACTTATGTGTTTGGGGTAAACCCTTTTTATTTTTCGACATAGTCTCCTTTTAGGCTTATACACTTCGTCCAACGATGTTCTAGTTTGTTGATCCCTTCCGAATAATAGGATTTGTCCAAGTCTGCAAAATATCCATTAGTGTCTGCAATCACCTCCTCGTTTGAATAAAATCTTTGTCCCGCCAGCCATTTCTTCAAATTGGGGAACAAATAGTAGTCCGAGGGAGCCAAGTCTGGAGAATAGGGGGGGGATGTGAAACGAGTTGGAATCCTATTTCCATTAATTTTGCGACCACAACTGCTGAGGTGTGTGCTGGTGCGTTGTCGTGATGAAAAAGGACTTTCTTGTGGGCCAATCGCGGGCGTTTTTCTTGCAGCTCGGTTTTCAAACCGTCCAATAACGATGAATAATATTCACCTGTAATAGTTTTACCCTTTTCCATATAGTCGATGAGGATTATCCCTTGCGAATCCCAAAAGACAGCCGCCATAAACTTTCCGGCCGAAGGAACGGTCTTCGCCTTTTTTGGTGCAGATTCCCCCTTGGTAACCCATTGTTAAGAATGTTGTTTGGTCTCAGAAGTATAGTAATGTATCCATGTTTCATCCACAGTGACGAAACGACGCTTAAAGTCCTCCGGATTCTTCTGGAACAGCTGCAAACCATCCTTGCAACACTTCACACGATTCCGTTTTTGGTCAAGCGTGAGCAATCGCGGCACCTATCTTGCGGATAGCTTTCTCATGTTCAAATGTTTATGCAAAATATTATGTACCCGTTCAGTCGAGATGCCCACAGCACTAGCAATCTCACGCACCTTAACTCTTCTGTCATCCATCACCATATCATGGATTTGATCAATGATTTCTGGAGTCGTAACCTCCACAGGCCGTCCAGAACGTTCAGCGTCACTTGTGCCCATATGGCCAGTCCGAAAATTTTGAAACCACTTATAAACTGTTCTAATCGAAGGTGCAGAGTCACCATAATGTTTACCAAGCTTCTCTTTAGTCTCCTAAGGCGTTTTGCCTTTCATAAAGTAATGTTTAATCACCACACGAAATTCTTTTTCGTCCATTTCTTGTGAATCACTCGACTTCCTTGATTCACACGAATGCCAAACACAAGGAAATAGACCAATATGGCTGAAAACTTGGTGTGCGTTCATTCAAGAGATGCTACTAACTAAACATGACCTCGATACGCGCCGGTGGTGCCATCTCTCGGACTTTGCACGGACTTTTCAAACCAGCCTCGTATATTCAACGATTGCGGACTCCTGAGCTTTGATACTACCGAAATGGACATTAATTAGATGTAATCCGCCCAGACTTGACACTCTCGACAGTGCCACGTATGCTTGACCGCATGTGAACACTGAAGAACCGATGACCATCAGTGTACTGTTTTGACTTAGCCCCTGACTTTTGTGTATGGTAATAGCATAGGCTATACATATCGGAAACTATAGCATAGGCTATACATATCAGAAAATGAACATAAGCTCTATTAATAATTTCAAATTGAGTTTTGACTGGACCAAGCTCGTAAAGATATGTATTTTTTTTTAAATTTTATTTGTCTTTTCAGGATCAACCTTTACTCCTTGCATTATACCGATAGAACCGTTGACTAAGCCAAGACTCACGTCAATATTTTCGTCTTTACATGATTGTTGCTCCTATTTTAATAACTATATTCTCTTCTAGCCCTGCTGTCATGGAAGCATCATCCTCATACTTTTTTATAATTAAAATATACTTAAAGTATTTCACTTAACAATTTTTTAATTACACGAAGTAGGTAAGTATTATTAAACGAATATATTTGATAAATGAAAAATATTATTAAATATAATATATTAATTAATAAATAATATAAATTATTCACAATTATGGATGGCTGAGCGTTGTGCGCTCTCCGCGCTCTATCTCAAAAACGGTTAGGCGCGTAAAAAAATGTTTAGAACAAAATTTGTAGAAAAGTTTATGCTCTACAATTTTCATAATAAATACAAATATCATTGAAACCATAGGAAGCGACATATTTGCGAAAAACCGATTTTTGTGACCTTTGACCTTCAATATCTGAAGACGCGGACACGAGATTTTATGAAACCTTCGCGACAACTTTTAGAATGCCAAAATAAAGGTTTATACAAGTTTACAGCTTATTATCTCTCATTCCGAGGTTGACCCTCTTTTTTGGCTTAAGTGACTACAATTTAGAAAACGAGACTGAAATTTTGGGATGTTTCAGTTTCCTTCCTTTATAGGCTAAACACTAACTAAATTCAAAATTTGAAGTTTGTGTGCCTGCTAGAAGTACCTTAGAATTTTGATGATCGGTGAGTGTGTCAGTGACAAAATTAAAGAATTTCCACCGGCGATAGTTTGTAAACTATGAGGTATAAATAGTAGGTAATTTAGGAATATAGCTAGTATAGTATGTCCTCTTGGTCACTGAAAATTCATGCTTCTAGCTTTACCCACAACGAAGTTACAGGGGGGTCGAAAGTGCCGTGAGTGGCTTCGAGAAAAGGATGGTACGGCTGTGCTTTCTGCTGTAAGTTTATTGACAAAAATGTATGTTTTGGCACTTGGACAACGTTACGACCTTACGACATCCCTGCCGATATCCTCTGGATATAAAAAATGAAAAAATCCCTACTCAGGCAGGGAGGTGAACGATAAGAAAATCCTGTATATACCAAATAGAAAGAACAACTCGAATAATTTTCAGTGGTATATCAAAACGTTAATTATTTACTGTTCACCTCCAGGTTTATGAACTTATTGTTAGTTCGCAATATCAATTGTCGAACAATTAAATCAAATTTAAAACTAGGCGATATTCAATATACACTGAGCTCTTTGAAAAGGTAATTACTAACCTTTAGAAAAAGTCCGTGAAAGTAAATAAACGCTAAAAAAAGCAGTAAAAAGCGGCAAAACTGTAAAAGGGTGTTCGTACGGGAGAAAAACGAATTTCGACTTCCGATTTGCCGGAAACGACAGAGTAGCACTTTTTGTTTTTATTCTAACCTTTCGGCCCTAACGCTTTCTGATTACAAAGTCTCTTGTTATTTTCAGTTAAAAACGGTCTATGTTGGATTCGAAAGAAATCTGGTCACTGGTCTGGATGTACGGCCGTGGCCACAATAATATACATGTAGCTCACGGTCGATTCATGTTAAAATCTGTAACAGTATGGCTAGACAAGTTCCAAATGCAGTACCATATATGTTCGGGATGCTGCTGGAACCTCAGCCCAGTTTTTTAGATAATACCGCATGTGAGAAGCAATTAGAGTATGCTAGGCTGATCTAAGAATTGAAATGTCAGCGAACCTCCACGAATATCTAATTACATATATGTTATTTGATATTTCCGGTGATAGGTGACTAATACGGGCGTTCTAATTTAGGAAAGGGTTTAGATCAGTGGTTTCCAACCTTTTTTAATTGCTACCCCTTTTAGACTATCATTTATGATAATTAAAGAAATGATAGAAATAAGGAGGGTAAAAAAACGCGGAAAACGACAGAACTGACATCAAAAACCTAAGTTTAATTTATAATAACATCTTACCTAATTAGTGCCAATCTCTTTAAACTTGCACAATTAGTGTTCCGTACGTTAATTGCTTTTAAAATAAAAAATTTTGTTACGGTGGTATAAAATGATCAGTGACTTCACAAAACACACTCCAAATGAGTTTTCAACAAAGTTTGTTTCCAATCTTTACTGAAAACTGGTGACCTTGAAATTTTTGTTTTTTATATACCAGATAAATTATTAAAGGTAATGGACTAGTGATATCTTTCGTTCAATCTATACTCCGTGGAGAATATTCCAGAATTTTTTTTCAAAATTTTTGATCGGTACTTTTCGAGATAAGGTAGGGGGACAGCGATATTTCGCGGTTTTTTAAAAATAATTCGAAGAAAAGTGTGCGCAAGTATTACATTATATATATTTTTTTTACTCGTGTTTTCACAAGCTTTCATTTGACGCCACACTCGATGACCTAGTAAAAAATTTTTTTTTTCACTTCCGATTTCACCCCTCAAAACTAACCCCTTAAGTCAAAATTTAACTTTCAAGACTACACGGCTTTGATGAGGCTATCAATTCCTATATTAGTACCAAATTTCAACATTCTATGTCAAATAGTTTCGAAGAAAATCGGGTGTGACAGACAGACAGACAGATAGACAGACAGACACCGAAGTGATCTTATAAGTGTTCCATACGGAACACTAAAAATAAATAAATTAAAGTAAAAAAAGTAAATAAAAACATTTAAAAAAATGAATTAACATAAAAACCAACAAAAATGGTATCATACAAAAAAATAACCGGTCAAGTGCAAGTTGAACTTGCGCAATTAGTGTTCCGTACGTTGATTGCTTTTAAAATAAAAAATTTTGTTACGGAGGTATTAAATGATCAGTGACTTCACAAAACACACCCCAAATGAGTTTTCAACAAAGTTTGTTTTTTTAATCTTTACGAAAACTGATGACCTTGAAATTTTTGTTTTTTTTATATACTAGATAAATTATTAAAGGTAAAGCACTCGTGATAATTTTCGTTCAATCTACACCCCGTGGAGAATATTCCAGAATTTTTTCAAAATTTTTTAATCAGTACTTTTCGAGATAAGAAGGGGGACAACGATTTTTTAAAAATAATGCGAAGAAAAGGGTGCGCAAGTATTACATTATATATATATATATATATATATATATATATATATATATATATATATATATATATATATATATATATATATATACGAGGCTGGTTTGAAAAGTCCGTGCAAAGTCCGAGAGATGGCACCATCGGCGCGTATCGAGGTCATGTTTAGTTAGTAGCATCTCTTGAATGAACGCACACCAAGTTTCAGCCATATTGGTCTATTTCTTTGTGTTTGGCATTTGTGTGAATCAAGGAAGTCGAGTGATTTTTCAAGAAATGGACGAAAAAGAATTTCGTGTGGTGATTAAACATTACTTTATGAAAGCCAAAACGGAGACTAAAGAGAAGCTTGATAAACATTATGGTGACTCTGCATCTTCGATTAGAACAGTTTATAAGTGGTTTCAAAATTTTTGGACTGGCCATATGGGCACAAGTGACGCTGAACGTTCTGGACGGCCTGTGGAGGTTACGACTCCAGAAATCATTGATCAAATCCATGATATGGTGATGGATGACAGAAGAGTTAAGGTGCGTGAGATTGCTAGTGCTGTGGGCATCTCGACTGAACGGGTACATAATATTTTGCATAAATATTTGGACATGAGAAAGCTATCCGCAAGATGGGTGCCGCGATTGCTCACGCTTGACCAAAAACGGAATCGTCTGTGAAGTGTTGCAAGGATGGTTTGCAGCTGTTCCAGAAGAATCCGGAGGACTTTAAGCGTCGTTTCGTCACTGTGGATGAAACATGGATACATTACTATACTCCTGAGGCCAAACAATCTAAACAATAAATGTTAAACAATGGGTTACCAAGGGGGAATCTGCACCAAAAAAGGCGAAGACCGTTCCTTCGGCCGGAAAGGTTATGGCGACTGTCTTTTGGGATTCGCAAGGGATAATCCTCATCGATTATCTGGAAAAGGGTAAAACAATTACAGGTGAATATTATTCATCGTTATTGGACCGTTTGAAAACCGAGCTGCAAGAAAAACGCCCGCGATTGGCCCACAAGAAAGTCCTTTTCCATCACGACAACGCACCAGCACACACCTCAGCAGTTGTAGTCGCAAAATTAATGGAAATAGGATTCCAACTCGTTTCACATCCCCCCTATTCTCCAGACTTGGCTTCCTCGGACTACTATTTGTTCCCCAATTTGAAGAAATGGCTGGCGGGACAAAGATTTTATTCAAACGAGGAGGTGATTGCAGACACTAATGGATATTTTGCAGACTTGGACAAATCCTATTATTCGGAAGGGATCAACAAACTAGAACATCGTTGGACGAAGTGTATAAGCCTAAAAGGATGTCGAAAAATAAAAAAAGTTTACCCCAAACACATAAGTAGTTTTTATTGTTGCACGGACTTTTCAAACCAGCCTCGTATATATATATATATATATATATATATATATATATATATATATATATATATATATATATATATATGTATATATATATATATATATATATATATATATATATATATATATATTGTATATATATATATATATATATATATATATATATATATATATATATATATATATATATATATATATATATATATATATATACAGTAGAACCCCGGTTATCCGAGGTAACGTGGGGGCACCCTCCTCGAATAACTGAAAACTCGGATAATCCGGATTTGTTTTTTATTCATTCAAAAAATAAACACCAATACTTTAAACCGATGTATTAACGTTTTTAACATATAAATAGGTACATACATTATAAAACAGTGAAATAGGTATCTATGCGCTTCTGTTTTCATATTGCATCTTCTTTTTCTCGCTGCAATGTTTCTCCATCTGTTAAGAAGAAGCAAATCCGCTGGGCTTGCCTCTGGTTGTTGTTCGATATACCTCAAAGCTTTTTCCAAAGAAGCAAAACCTTCTTGATGAGAGATCTTAGTGGGAGACCGTTCATCCACCGCCGCTTCGTTATCGTCATCGTCATCTGATTTTTCGGTTTCCTGAAAGGCATTTGTTATTTCTTCAATACTCATTTATTCTTCTAAAACATCTGCTGTAATCCATTCAACAACATCTTCTCTTGTCACATTTTCGCAACCTTTTAATTTTTGCAATAATTCAAATAAACTTTTTTTTTTTCTTCTATCTCGCTGTCAAAATTTGAACAGGACATTTCTCCATGGCTTCTCAATTTCAAAGCTAATTCATTTAATGGAGTATTATCTTCACTGTCATTATAGTCCTCAAAATCAATAACTTTTGACCAAGATTTTTGAATAGTGGTAGTACGCACAGAATCCCAAGCTTGACTTACCCAGTAAATAACATTTTTCAGTGTAACCTTTCTCATCCCATTGATAATATCCTCCTTTTCTGTGTATTCTAACAGATGTTCAAGATCTAAACACCTATAATTTTTTTTAATGTTTTCGAGGATGCCTTTATCCATTGGTTGCATTTTGCTGGTAACATTTGGAGGAAAAAATTTTACAACAATTTCGCCCACATGAAGTCCTTCTCCAGGGTGAGAGTGGGCATTATCCATTAACAAAATTGCTTTAATAGGAAGACGGTTTATGTTCAAAAATTTAGTCATGTCTTTTAAAGCTCTTGAACGTGCAGACTTGCCAATCACCATCAGTGGGATTTTATGCTTGCCAGATGCATTGGAACATACCATTATAGTTAATCTTTCTTTACTTCGTTTGTGCCCAGGAGCTGATTTTTTCCTGTCGAGATGCCAATGTTTTTGATGGAAGCATTTTATAATTCAGACCAGTATCGTCACAGTTGTAAATTTGACATGTGTATCCACAATCTTTGATTTGCTTTTTAAAGTTCTGCTTAAACTTCTCAATTGATGACACATCAGCAGAAAGTTTTTCACCATATACAGTCAGTTGTCGTACACCGTACCGTTTTTTTTTTTCCAGCGGTCAAGCCATCCAGAACTGGTGGTAAACTGATCTATCTCTGGGAATTGCCTACTAATAATTATTGCTTTCTGTTGTAAAATTGGACCTGACAGAAGCATCTTTTGATCTCTGTTGGTTAAACCACATGAATAAAGCTTCGTTACCCTTTTCATAGTCGCCGGTTTTTCATTGATTTTCTTCCTGAGGACGAGGAGGCTTGATTTATACACTACTCTTCTATTTTTATGCGGTTTCTTTTCCAATCTCCAACTGTTACCTCACCTACTCCATAATCTCGTGCAACAACTTTAATTGTCTCTCCTGCTTCAATTCTTCTGATGGTTTTTAATTTTTCTTCAATAGGAACGACGATTCTTTTATGCTTGTTTTGCTCCATTATAATACGACAAACAAAAATTCAAACAAAGCAGTTCGTATTAATTACACTTAACTACCAGAACTCCAACCAAATAAATTATGTGAGTATACTCGTACTTCTCCGTAGTAAACGCTATAACGCACTGCATTCACGCAAATCTACATGCTGAAAGAGTCCAAAAACATAAATAGGGGAACCTCTCACACGGGCCAGGGGGATTCCCGAAGGCCCCGACGATTTTAAATGGAAATATGTACATACATATTTTAGAAGCTCGGTTAATACGGAACATAGACGCGCGTACCTCGGATAATCAGGTTCTTAGATTGGCTTGGTTAATCCGGAGCTCGGATAATCGCGACTCGGTTAATCGGGGTTCTACTATATATATATATATATATATATATATATATATATATATATATATATATATATATATATATATACATATATATATATATATATATATATATATATATATATATATATATATATATATATATATATATATATATATATAATACATTAAAATTCTTGGTTTCAATCCGTTCGTCTAACAGTGAATTTGCACGACGTTTCGCCAAAATCTTATTTGGCATTTTTAAGTGCTCTTACTGCTGCTGCTCCTCGATACTGTGATCTTGTTGCTACTGCCGCTCGAAGCAAACGAAGCAGTTAGCAGCAGTTACATTAAAATTCCGGGTTTCAATCCGTTCGTCTAACAATGAATTTGCACGACGTTTCGTCAAAATCTCATTTGACATTTTCAAGTGCTCTTGCTGATACTGCTGCCTGATACTGTGATCATGTTGCTTCTGCTGCTCGAAGCTAACGAAGCAGTTAGTATTAGTTCTTTTATCTCAGTTCTCTGCTGTCTTATGAATGTCTAAAATTGTTTTGTTGACCGTAGAAGTCTGATTCTAAATTTTCCAGTATTCCGTTTTTGTTCTTCTTACTAATTCGTGGGTTTCTGTTCGTATTCTTTTAAATCTTTGGTAAGCTTCATCTGTCCTGATTAACCATGGTGTTTTTGTTCTCCATTTTTAATTTTTATCGACAGTTTTAGTCCCTAATGCCTCATATGCAGCTTCTAATACATTTGTTTTTATTTTTAACCAACCGTCATTTATGTTATCATGGTCATTTATTTGATTTATTCTGATTTTTTTTTCAGTCTTCTCTGGTACAGGTTTCTCGTTGATTTTTCTTGTAGATTTCCTATTCTTATCTTTGTTTCCAGTTCCTTATTTTGCTGTTGCTTTGAGTTTCTTATGTTCCATCCTAGTTTACAGGTAACTAAATTATGATCACTTCCTACGTTTGATGATGTCAAGCTTCTTACGTCTAATATATGGCGTGGATGTATTTCTTTTTTACAGTGTAAAATCATCCATGTTCTGGAAGAGAACTAGCAGAGGTTGTAGAATGGACTCTCCAACCAAGTCTGAATAGTGTGGTTGAGCCTAAATATCCAAGGTCCATAAGTTTCCATGTTCCAACCTTACCATGTGGTGAGAAGAGATCTAGCACTTTTCTTGGTTTCTCCGTAGTTTCCATCAGTAAAATTATTGGCAGCATCTGTGCTATCACTGCCATTGTCGCATGAATAGTTCAATGACAGCTACACACTGTGGCGGCCTGTGGCTCTGTGGCGTAGTAAGTTGCTTGCGGTGGTGCTGTATCCGCACCTAGATACACAAGAATTGATGAATTACTCAACACAATAAACATACAAACAAAAAGACAACATATCGAAGAAAATAGGTGACAAATTCTACAGACATAAAATACAAGTATCAACAATAACACAAAACTTATCGCAGACGAGAGAACAAAACAATCCAACACATAGACCATTATATCACAGATTACCAGTTTACTTCGAGGCATCGCGACAAATGCAAAATGGACCAGTTCGGAAAAGACTAAATAAAAATTTCACACGCAGGAGTGCCTCGAGTACTGATAGCACGTCTTACAAGGACCTAGAAGACGACGCGTCAAATTCCTGCATGAAAAAATGAATAAACAAACCATTAAAACATATGGCCATTTACAAATATAAATAACATTTCAGTCAGATGCAAAACACAAATAAAAACCACCTTAGACCATAAAAAGAAAATAAAAAGTAAATAACAAACATATATATTTATTCCTGCCAACAAATCATAGTTGTTACACATTAAACTTGAACTTAATACTACGAGAACCAATACAGTAAAAGACAATTTCCCTAGCAGTAAAAACCAAATTACAAGGCAATAATACATTTTAAGCGATGCACAATTTTTTTAAAGAAGAATGTGCGTGCATCACAATTTCATAATCTACTATTATTAGTGCTAATTACAAATGTACTAGAACCATCTTATTTTAAATACATACTTTATTTATTTTCTCAATAATGATCTATTTTGTTATCAAGCAACCAGTTAGTCAATTTATTGTTTACGAACCTATATGGTTTCACTTTCAGTTCGTAAGGAATTATATTAAAAATCCTCGGAGCAGAAAAAGATAGGAACCTTTGAGTAGCACTAAAGGGGTTAGTTAGATGGTACATACACATTGTTCAGGGTAATTAGTCTAGTATGAATAGAGTGATCAACTCTGTTTACCTTATTTTTGTTATTCAGTAAAATTGTTACCACCGATTTTATGTACAATTGCTTCAGCGACATCGTATAGTTGGTCCGTAAGAAATCAGTATTATTTTTAGAACCCTTTTCTGGGCTATTAATAAAGACGAAGATACCGAATCACGCACGGACCCCCAAACTACCAAGCCATAGCCTATCACTGACTCCACAAGTGCTTTATATACATGTAATAAATATTTTTTAGGTAACCACTGCCTAGTCTGATAAAACCTAAAATACAATTTTCGAATTTTACTTGCTATATAATCTATGTGAGAATCTCATCTTAAGTGCGTATCCAGGTATACACCCAAATATTTAATGTTATCGGTATAGCAGATCTTCAGATTGCAATCACAAGCAGCAAAGTTATTACAGCCAGGTTCATGAATTTTTATAAAATTCTTGTCGGGATAATTCCTTTTGAACATAAAGGCTATAAATTTTGATTTATCAATATTTAAGGTTAATAAGTTCAAATCCAACCACAACTTTACCTTACTTATAGCCAGTTCTGCCTTCTCAAAGACCCGGTCCCATATTTTTTCTTGAAACATTATGACAGTATTGTCGGCATAACAAACCATAGATCCTTAAGATAAAATACGCAAAAGGGTATCTATGTATATTGTAAGTAACAGTGGCCCAAGCACTGTACCCTGCGGCACACCGCACTGAATTGGAAGTGGTGAGCTCATTGATTCTCCTATTTTTTACTTTTTGCGTACGTCCGATCAGATATGATTTTATTAGATCATACGGGATAACTCTAATTCCAATATGCTCCAACAATATGCCGTTAGACACAATGTTAAAAGCCTTTGTCAGGTCCAAGAATATCAAAAGTGATTTGTTGCCATTGCCAGGTTCTCAGAAATATGGTTTACTACCCTTATAAGAGCATCTTCAGTGCCCAACTTCTGTCTAAAACCATACTGCGCATCGAATATTAATTTATTTTTATTTAAGTAATCGTCCAGGCGCAACTTGATACATTTCTCAATAACTTTTCCCAGGTTGCTGATAATTGCAATGGGACGATAATTCGTAATTTCGTTACGCGAACCACCCTTATGTATAGGCGTTATGGTACATTTCTTTAAACGGTCAGGAAATAATCCAGCTCGAAAAATTAAATTTACTGTATGGGATATGGGTTTGGGAATAAAGCTGTGGTATGGTTTTAGAAAATCTACTTTAAGGTTGTCGTCGCCAGC
>CM032449.1:192981370-193018870 GCA_019049505.1 Pachyrhynchus sulphureomaculatus
GGAAAAGAGAAATACCAGAAATAATAATAAAGGCGTACAGTTGAAACAACTATGTGCCTTAGGCAGGGATGGATCCTGAGCCCCATGCTTTTCTCAATAGTTTTGGATAAAGCAATAAAAAAAGCAAAGAAGAAAGGGGTAAGACCATACCAGATAGGCTAATGGAAGATGAAAAAGATAGAAATATCAGAACTAGGCTATGCGGATGATATGGTTATTATAGCAACAGATGAGCAAACGTTTAATAGGAACATACGGATATATAAAGAAGCATTGCAAAAAATAAACATGAAAATTAATAAAGAAAAAACAAAGACTATGATAATAGGAAAGCAAAAGCGACAACATGAAATAAAGATAGGAGAGGAAAGGCTGGACCAAGGGGAGAAGTTTAAATATTTAGGATCAACAATAAAGGAGGATGGAAGAGAAGATCAAGGAGAGAATAATAACAGGAGGAAGATTATTTAATAGTATAAAGAATACATTCTTAGGAAAGAAAGAGATACCAAAAAATATTAAAGCTCATTTATTCGAGAAGGTTGCAACACCAATACTTTTATATGGAGGAGAAATATGAACAATGACAGAAAAGAAAGATAACGGCTACAGAAATGAGATTCATAAGGAAAATAGAGGACAAAACAAGGATGGATATACAACTCAGAAAGAATTTGAACCTGAAACAAATGGTGGGAAAGGTTGAGGAAGCACAACTAAGATGGTGTGGTCATGTCGAAAGGATGCCTGAACAAAGAATAGTTAGACAAGTGTTTGAAGTCAGAGTGAGCGGGAAAAGAACAAGAGGCCAACCTAGAAGGGCATGGTTGGGGGATGTTAGAGGGGCAGTGGCCAAAAGAGGAATAGAGTGGGAACATGCAAGACGAGCGACACAGGATGAAAAGAGGTGGAAAGAAATATGGAAAAGACAAATATAGAATAACTCAACTCCACGGGCCTTACACCCCTAAAGGAGTAGAAAAGGCATAAGGATTAAATAAGTATATTGTTAATATAATTAAAGTAGTTTAGGATGGTGTGTTTGGTTTTTTCTCTTTTCCCTTTATAACTCAATTAATCACAAAAATATTTTTTGGCCCAAAACTTTTGCACATAACTGTAGATCTGAGATTTTTACCTCTTAGGATTATTGTACAATAACCAGTTTCCTTCAGAAGTAATAATTTTGTGCAAAAAGGCCTGTTTCTCAAATTAAGTAAGTAAAAAGAGAGCAAAACCATAGTGTCCTATTGGTATTCTCAGGAAAAAACTCACAGAGACTCAACAGGACTTCTTGAAAATTCTTCTTAGCTTATGAAGACCATGGAAAATATCTTGCTAGGTCACCAGAATCTTTTTGCAAGATCCAATTCAGTTTGGCTAGAATTCTCATCCAAAATTTGTTCCCAATACTTGTCTTATATTCGTTTTAATTGACTAGAACATTCATCATCCTGAAAGTCCGAAATTTCTCTCTCTGAAACAGCTGAAACTACTTTTTACACAGGCATTATGATATAGTATTTTCACCTAAAGCCAGACAAACCATTTCTGTCGCCTCAAATGTTGATCGCGTCTACAATTAACGTTTTCAGGTCATGTTCATTACAGGATGAAGTATTGTACCTTATTTTAAAGCTAAAAGACAGTGTCTTAAAACAACTATAGTTCTGTAGTAGTTAAAAAGTTGTTTTTTAAAACCACAAGCTGAGGTTTGCACACCTAATATTTTCTATATCTTTAATTTTAATCAGTCTGTTTTTAAGAATGTTTTAATAAACACGTTTTATTAACATCAGGAAATAAGTTCCTTTCGTGGATATTTTATTAGTTCTTTTATACATAATTTGCTACATATCCTGTCTGGTTTAACTTATTTTAATTCTTTTTTCCAGTAAAGCAATTTTAGACTCTGTTCTTGAAAAGCGAGTGTTCTATGAAGAAATTTCATAAAAATTTTGAACAAGTTAAAATAAATTTCTTGTTAATTATTGTCACATTCACAAAACATAAGTGACTTTTAATTACAGTTATGCCAATGTTAATTATTATAATAAAGACAAAATAGGATAAATAACTATTCCAATAACTATCATATTATTTAAAGCTAATACTTTTATTGTAATAATATAAACTTTTTATTGCTAATTAAATCAAGAAAATCATGAAATTAAAATGATTGAATGATCTAAAACTATGATTTGCAACTACTCTCAATGGTGAAATTGTAAGAAAAAAATCAAAATTCGTTTAATAAATTAATGGGGTGAATAAAAACTATTTTTAAAATCTCTATCTCCCTTTTGGGAGTGGCCTACTTAAAAATTAGAGCATGGAAGAATGACTTTTCACTGGAGTTTTTTCGTTTAAAACGGGGATTTATTAATTGAAAAACTAAGGAAAAATACCTTAATTTTAAAACTTGACAAAGGGCATAAGAAATATAACAAAATGCACCTGAAACAGGCCGAACAGGTAAAAATTGGGGTAAAAATGTGAAGTGGACAGGTGTAAAATAAAAGATTTTTTGATCTCTGGAAAAGGAGATAACCGAAATACTGGAAAAAGACTTTGTTGTATTTAAAGACGATCAATTTTTTTTTAGTTTCCCTAGCAAATTGAAATCGAGTAGATCGTGTCGGTGGAAACAAATGAAGTTGGTCGAATTTTGACAGGAGCGGCCATGTTGGTGCGCACAGGCAGGAGAGATAACTTGAGACGTAACTTGTGCAGGTACTTACTGCTAATTTTCATGCCTCCCAGAGGGGGATTCAACGGCTGCTTATTGCCCTCAGCGAAGGACGTCGTTCTTGGTCGCCCGCTCATTCTTCCTAAGCACTAAAGTCCCCGAAATCCCATACACCTATCACATTTCCTTTTGCACTACGTTCGACGGGATTTATGATCCCCCGGACAGTCTATTCACGCAGAGAGAGTTTTTACAGGAAAACGGGACGCGAACACATCATTTCACTACGTTAATTTTCTTGTTAAACCATTTTTTCTTTCTCAGATCGGGCTTCACCTTCCCATTAATTTTTCGATGCTCAGACATTGACCCAATCGGGTCTATTCGTGACCAATCACGTTGCGTACGTGCGACGTGCGACACGAATTCGCCCGAAGAGTCTATTCGATAATCTTCATTTTTCTCGATCTTAGCGACATCCTTCGTCTAATCAACGAAAATATCTATAAAATAATCACCTGATTTGCGGATGTTTGAATGTTAGAAAAATCGACAATAGAATTTTCTTCAAAATGCGCAGTAAACATGCCGCAATTTGCGTAAGAAAACAGTATGAGGTCATCAATTTTATTTTTAAAATTATAAAATTAACTATTCACAACAAAACAACATATTAATACCGTAATAGCTAGATCCGTTAGAACGAATATTTAAAATTACTTGAAAAATTAAACATTTTGGAGGAACTATAAATTTTTGAAATGAAATTTATCGATCTAATACTCATTTCAATTAGAGGATTTTGATTTTTTATTACAGGAGGTTATGAAACTTTATATACAAAAGTGACGACAAATTTTCGTTAATTTTAAAAAACCTAAGTAGTATTACTTCTGGCTGTTCATTTAAAAATGTAGCTACAGAAAGACGTTATCTATAATAAAATTACTTCTATCTGTGACTTTCAGTACACCATAAGGACATCCTTATAAAAAGGGTTTTTTTTACAAAACTCAATTCTTACACGCATCACGTGTCGTTTGCTTCAAACCAATAATAAATATATTATTGTTTTATAATTTGGGTGACGGAATATCGAAAAACCTCATACTTTAGAAGTTTAGCTTCTGACTAATAGATGCTACTACAATGCAATTATCACCCTCTAGACACCCATGAATTTGCGTAATCGTATATTTAGTTGCCTATATTATACTAAAATTTTCGTTTGTTTTAAATTGGTTTTAGACAATAAAATAAGGAGCAAGTAATAGAAGAAAATGAAACCTAACTGAATTCATTATCTATATATGTTTACATAACCTGTATATTGATGTATCTTTACAAATGTGTCCACAAAAGTTACTGTTGTACAAATTTAATTCAAGTACTTGTATTACGTAATAGTGCATGTGAAATATTGTAGTGAAATGCCGGCTTAATGCAAAATAAAAATCACAAATCAGGTATCAGGTTAGTTCAGCTAGTTGCTTTAAAAAATATCTACTGCTTTATTAGCAATCAAATTAGTTCTTCACTAAGGGAATTCCCATTGATAAAACTCATTTTCACAGTAGATTTTTAAAATTTAGATTACGGATAATAGAAACTCTATATTTTTTAAAAGTTCCGTTATTGGTTCATACACGTCACTACTGTCGAAAAAGGCAACTTAATATACACTTTACTGTCGTTTTGTTTGCCTAATGTGGAAAAACTTCAGTTCCTTTTTTAGGGAATTTTCTATTTCTAAAATTTTATGTCACGCTTGACAGTTACACCTAACCTCAATTTTCCGAGTAGCAGTTATCCGTCAGGAATGTCTTTTGGAGCCCTAAAGAGCCCCTTAAATTAGGAAATGACCATAGTGAGAGCGATAAGTTTGAACAGTTTTTTATTTGAAATTTTACAAAAAATGAGTACCATTGTTTCCGAACCTCATCCTATAGAGAAATGCCCTTCGAATATCGTCGACGCAAAAGACCCCAAAGAGAATACTAAAACGGATTAGTAAACGGTTTAGTTCACAATAAGAAACATAAAAAGAACAAGACTCAGAACAATGAGATTTTAGACATGTATGAACAAGACACTACTGAAATAACTGAAGTAGGGGAGATAAGAGAAGCAGCTGAGCCAAATCATATAGGGCTCGAACAAGGAGATGGTCTTAATAGTGTAAGTAAATCAAGAAAAAAGCATAAAAAGAAGAAACACAAATCTGGACAGTTAGATTCGAATGAAAACCTCAATGAACCTAAAATAGAAAAAAATTGCAGCCCAGAAAATAATGGTTCCCATAAGGATGATTCATTCTCAAATAAAATAGAAACTGACTGTAATAACACGTTAGAATGTGAGATGGAAACCTCCCCTTCATGTAGCAAAACTTCTAATAGTACTAGTGAAGACATTATTTGTGAAAGCACTAATATTACGAGTGATATAGAAAAATTAGATATAAGTGATGATAGTCACCTTAATACAACAATTCGCAATGAGGAAGAAAAACGGTGTGATAAAAAAATTGAATTTGTGCAGTATGAATCTGAACTGCAAATGCCTATGATTATGAAAATTATTCAGAAAGATTTGTCAGAGCCATATTCTATTTATACTTATAGATATTTTATTCATAATTGGCCCAAATTATGTTTTTTGGTAGGTAAAAATATCTTTATTTGGCTTGGTGAACAAAGATGATCTGTAACTTTTTCTCTTGTATTAAAGTACAATGAACAAGGTTTGTCCATTATTTTGAAATTTCCGTATATCTAAATATGGACAAAACTGCTAGCTCTAAACACAAGTTTACTTTATAGACTATAGAACATAAATAGTTTTATATTAGATAAATAATTGTAAAAACAAGTAAGAAATTTTAGTCTACCAAGAATTTTTGTCTACTAAGTCACTATATAATTTTCTATATATTAATATAAGGAAGCTAAACTTATATGAAGAGATTGGGAATAACAAGATCTGTTTTGTCTTTCTAGGCCATGTCTGAAGGACAGTGTGTAGGAGCCATAGTATGTAAATTGGATCTTCATCGTAAAGTTGTTCGTAGAGGTTATATTGCAATGTTGGCTGTTGATCAGAATTATAGAAATCTTAGAATTGGGTCAACTTTAGTTCAAATGGCTATACATGAAATGACAATGGGTGATGCTGATGAGGTATTTATTGCACAATAATACTAAGTATTTGTTATAGATAATAATAATGAGTCAGTATTGTACACACAGTTGATTAAGAACTGTTTGTATATGATATTACACAATATTTTATTAAGTATGCTATAAAAATAGAACTTACCAAATCCTTTATTTTTTTAAACATAAAATGCATTTATAATAAATGTTACCAAATACAGTGTATGCTACAAAATTGATTGATAAAGGCATTAGCACTCTCAGGGGTCTATGGTCAAATTTATTGCAGATTATTAAAATTCAAACATTCATCTACAAAGTAAAAAATAGGTATAAGTAATGCTGGATTTTATTTCCGGGGACAGATGATTATATATCCTTATAATTAGGTTGTGTTATCAGATAATGTATTTTATATCTTACATTATAAGTGATATTTCTGTCAGGCAATGTAGCAGTTAGAAAATATGCATGGATGGAATAATGACGATCTATACTTTTCTAGAAACCTCTCTACAGAATCCGTTTCGGTTTTAAAAAGCATTGTTCTACATCCTTTCATGTAATTTCTTTTTTAACAGTCGTCTCTGCCTGGTCTGCTAGTAAAGTCATCCTGATGGATCCCAGTGGTGTGAATTATACATTCAACATGTATGATAACATAATTTTATATTCTTACAATACATCTATGTACACTATCCTCTAAAAGTTTGGAAACAGTGAAAAAAAATAGAAATAAATCTATTGTAAAATTTTAAAAATGGATTACTTACAATAAATCTTTATTGATTAATTCAGGTTTGTTTTTATGCACATTTGTTACTTATTCTTGTCCATTTCTGACTTGTATTACCTGACTGAAGGAAAAGTTTTTATTTATGAAAAATGATGAAGCCTATAGTGAGCAACGAACCACAAGAATTCTCGATATTTCAAATAAAAGCACTACACACTTCACAGAAGACAAGTAACAGGAACAAATGGAGACAGAAAAAGAATTTGGACATCTGAGGATGGTTTAATTACTCATCAGTAGATATTTTTAGAGTAGTTCCCAGGACTGTGTTAGTGATTTGGATGGCCAACTTTCATCAGGAGATTGTGGACTAAGAAGAAGACTATTAAGTTTAACTAATGAAAGGGTTTCAGAAGTTGTCAAAGCATGGAGATCTGTCATCTCCATGCTTTGGGGATGTTTTAGTGGTAGTAAGCACAGCAGTTTGGTAAAAATAAATGAAAAATATAAATAAAGAAGATTACTTAAAAATCCTACAAGAACATGCCATATCATCAGGGCTAAAATTATCAGTCATCAGTTTATCTTTCAATAAAATAATGATCCTAAACACTCTTCAGAACTATGTCAAGGGTAAAGTGAAGAAGAGATAAAAAGTAATAGATATACTCTATTCCATCAAATTAGTATGGTATACTAAATCCCAAGATATAAGGTCCTGCCTTTTTGCTTTTTTCAATGGGGCAATAAATGACCCTATTACGGTTTTGTGCATAGTTGCCAGGTATTACGATAAATGTATTTTTATTTTACCTGCTTTGTATACTGCCCTCACTTGCATGTGCAGTCATATCGGATCTATTTTTACCCATTAATTTACTACCTGGCAACCTGGTTTGGAGCCCTTTAAGTATTTGATAATATAGGCCTAATGACCACAGGTCCCCATTAAGATTCGAAGAAAAGCGCTGCTGAAAGTCTTGATTGCTGTTAAAAACCTATGGTGATTATATTCCATTGATAAAAATATGTGTCTACTGATTTCAACGCTTTAAAAGGGGTGATTTTGACACGAAAGGCAAAGAACATCCCGGCCAGCCGAGAAAGTTTAAAGATGAAGAATTGGAGGTATTACTTAATGAAAACCAGTACCAAATGGAAAAAGAACTTGCAAAATCATTAGGAGTTGATCGCACAACCTTTTTCAAGTACTTACATGCACTGGAAATGATTCAGAAACAAGGAAATTGGGTGTCTTATGAATTGAAACCTCGAGATGTTGAAAAGCGATTTTTCGCTTGTGAAGAACGGCTCCCACGGCACAATCGGAAAGCTTTTTTCAATTGTATCGTAACTGATGATGAAAAATGGACACACCGCGATAATCTAAAGAGTAAAAAATCATAGGTGAAGCCCAGTGAACTATCAATAGCCTTGCCAAAGCCGAATTATATGGTTCCATGGCGCTGTGTATCTGGTGGGATCAGCAGAGTGTAGTATATTACAAGCTGCTCCAACCCAGTGAAATTAGTACAGAGAACACTCTTGCTTGTGGAGTGGAAGGAATGTAACTTTCACAGAGTTATTCAAGATTAAAATAGAGCCGGTTACGTAAGAACGTGTCTCATATTATTCTTTAAAAAATGTATTTATTTCAAAGTGTCTGGCTGTCTGTCTGTCCAGACAGTTAATTTGGTATGGACATATGAAAAGAATGTCCGATACTAGATGACCAAAAAGAGCATTTGAATATATTCCGTCAAATACCTACAAGAAAGAAAGCAAGACTAGCACTAACATGGATCAACGGAATAATGGACATAATGAGAGAAATAGCTATCCACAAGAATGATTGGAGAGACAGAGGGGCGTGAGAGTCGAAATGCTTGATGCGGCAAAAGCTGGACTTATTCATATTCATTCAAAATTTAATACCTAATTAAACCCTTCTATTATATTAGGTAAATGTAATTGTTCTTAACAAGTATCCATCATAAAATTGTTTAGATAACCCTTTTTGGTGAAGTTACAAATTAAAAACCAATTAGAACAAATTTCCAAGTTTTGCATGATAATCGTTTTGAGGCGATTTCTGAGAATTCCAGTTGAAGTAAGAACTCATTTCAAGTTTCTAGGGATTATGGAAATTCCTAGTGACATTTTATGATAAAAACTATGCTATAAATACAATTACCCTTTTGGAAATTAACCATTCGCAAACAGTACTTTGTCACTGACACAGGCTCGATTGTTTTGTGAAAATGCCAAAAACGAAAGAAGTTTCCGTTGAAAATCGGGCTCTGATAATTGCGAGACATCAAAATGGTTACTCGAGTTGACAATCGCGTAAAAAAATTTTCTGCGGGACATGGAATTCGCAACCAAAAAACATTCAGGAAGGCCTCGAAAAACGACTCTCGCTGAAGACAGAGCTATAACAGCAGACGTAATCGCCGCCTAACCGCACCAGAAATCATAGCTCAAGTAAACCCGGAGCGGCCCATCCCCAGCGTGACACCCGTGAAGAACAGGTTAGCAGAAGGTGGACTACACGGGAGCGTTGCAGTGTGGAAACCACTTCTTGGGCAAGTGAATAAACGTAAACGATTAGAATGGGCCCAACATGAAAATTGGACATCAGAACATTGGAATTCCGTCCTTTGGAGCGACGAATCTAAATTTGTAATTTTCGGTTCAAATCGACGAGTTTACGTACGGCGCCGGCGGTCAGCTGGAGAGAGGATGTTGGAAGCCTGTCAGTTGCCTACAGTAAAACATGGTGGAGGTTCAGTAATGGTTTGGGGTTGTTTTGGCAACGGTAAAGTTGGAAAAATCTTTAGGACAGAAGGAATCATGTGAAAAGAACAGTATCAAGAAATTTTGCTCAATGCTTCCTTCTGGAAGAGATATTTTTCAAGGGAAATTTATTTTTCATCGTGATAACGGCTCTAAACATTCTGCTAAACAAATTAGAGAACTTTTGGACCAATGGAAATCCGATGACGTCCTGGAAGTGATGACTTGACCTCCACAATCACCCGACTTGAACCCCATCGAATTGCTCTGGGAAATTACTTGTGGGAACTTTTACAAGCAGAATGGGTTAAAATAACTAAAGAAACTCTGAAGAAACTACTGGACAGAATGCGTATGTGTAAAGCGATAATTAAAAACAAAAGAGGTCACATAGATGAGAATAATTCTGGAAAATCATGAATATTTTTCTGATTTTCTAGACTGTAAACAATGTGAAAATAAATAATAATTCATTAAAATTTAAAAAAACATATTATCTGGGTTTTTATTGTCTTGGGACTGAAATAAGTAGGTGGGCAAATACTTTTTGACGGTAGTGTATATATATATGTAAGCTTAGTTAGCTTCGAGCTGCAACATCAGCAAGATCACAGTATCGAGCAGCAGCAAGAGCACTTCAAAATGCCAAATGAGGTTTTGGCGAAATGTCGTGCAAATTTATTGTTAGATGAACGGATTGAAACCAGAATTTATATATTTAAAAGATTTTTACATCATTCAACAGTAAAGGATTGCTGTTAAAGTGCTTATGATTCAGTAGTTTGTCCAGTCCCCATCAACGTCGATGATCGCCTGGCATCTTCAGGGCATACTTTCGACTAGATTTTCCGCATATTCCTGCCCGAATTTGCCGTGACAGCCGTGTACACAGCATGTTAATAATCATTTTTTCGTCCTTGACTGACACTTTTCCTCTCAAATCAGGTTCTGGTAGATTATTAACATTTTTTAACCGAGAGTATCGTTTTACCCACTTACTAACTAATGGCGTAGGCGTCATTTTTGCTCCTTTTGGATGATCACGTAGGAACACAACCTCGAGGCGTATGCTGCATTCTTGCTCGATAATGTACTATTTAACCATAAATAGGGTTAGAAATGAATATCTTTCTACAAAGCATTGTTTGCAGGTGTGCCAACAATAACCTAAAAAAAGGATTTCTTTTACCGACCACAAGTTATAGGCGACATGTTCTTCCTTGACCGACTGTATACCTAGATATCTGGTATTTCAATATAATTGCTGTTTTATACAGAACCACAACAAATTAAGAAAGAACGAATGTTTTATATGAGCCTTTACTGTGCTACATTTTCTTTATTTTTAGGTTGTTTTAGAAACAGAAGTCACAAACAAGCCAGCACTTAAGTTATACGAAAAACTCGGATTCGTTAGGGATAAGAGATTATTCCGCTATTACTTAAATGGAGTAGACGCACTTCGATTGAAGTTATGGCTAAGATAGGGATATGGTATAGCAGGATCGAATATCGGAGACAAAAGCAATGTTATGGTTTGGCTGGTTTTTCTTGGTATTTTTGTTCTAAGTTTGGGAGTCTTGATTTATTTGGTTTATTTACTTAAAAATATTTAAAATTTAGTCTTGTGTGATATATCTTAAATTTTTAGTTTCGTTTTATTTTTTATCATTATTATTAAGGTTAATGTACTGGCTGGCATATAAACAGGAAAAGCATGTGAATAGTCATTGCCTGTTATTGAAATATATAGTCACGATAGTAAAATTATTATAAATTTGGCTCTAGATTCTATTTAACTGGAAACTGTGAGGCTCTAAATTTTTTATATTGGACAGTTTTTTTGCTGTTCATGGTTTTTAACGTTCAATTTTTAACAAATAGAATAATTTTTCTCGGACTTAGGCAACAAAGGTCTAAAAGAAATCAGCAGTTTAGATGAGGTTTCTTTTTGTGTGATAGGCGTTTTAAAAAATTAGGAAACCTATTATTTCTTTAGATGTGTTATGCTTTTTTCAGTCATAAGATGGCAACTGTAATTGAAAATTACATGTCAAAAAATTGTCTCTTTCCAGAAAGGTAAAAAATAATGCCATTATAGAAATGAATGATCACTTCAGCCATTTAAATAAGTGAACAAGAGTACAATAAATAAAGTATATAACTCATTACATATGATCTTTCCATAGGTCATTATCACAGCTTTGGTTGACAGACAAACAATGAATTTCATGTCATTTGCTAACCTAGGAATTGACAAGTGACATTAAATGCATTATACTTCTGTCAGCCTTAATTTTAATTGTTTCCATGTGAACACACCTGTTATGTTTGGAAAAATAAGTCTGGTGAAATGGTTTTTGGCTGCCTACTATTGTTGCGCAGTTTGTATGATATTGCTTATCAAGACGGCTTTTTGAAAAATTTTATTTAGTATTAAATAGTTCGCGGTAAAATTAAAAAAAAAACATATATTTTAGATTCGCAGTGATTGATATAAATTAAATATTTACATTTGACGCTGAACTTTTGCTTTTAAATCTCTTGTATGTTGTATTCTGAAATAAGAGCATAGTTAAAACAATACCAACTATAATACACATTGAACAATTTTACTATGGTGCGTGGTAGTCAAAAATTATCTATCACTATAAGCCTAGTTCTTTCTAATTCTGGATGTCGGCCTTCCCCCTGAACTTCCATCTTATTCTATTTGCAGCTGTTGTCATCCATCCAATAACAGCAATCCTCTGTATATCATCCCGCCATCTTGTTTTGGGACGTCTTACGCCCCTTTTCTGCTCTCGTGGTCTCCATTCGTTGTCCGCTTGGTCCCTCGATTCAGTCGTGCGTGCTACATATCCAGCCCATTGTAATTTTGTTTCTGCTACATGTTCTATAATATCCTTTACTTTCGTTTGTTCACATATCCAATTGTTTCTTTTTCTGTCTTTAAGTTTTATCCCGATCGTCTCTGTCGTGTGCTTTCTGGGTTTCGCGCCAGTTTTTGGCTCTATTCAGTGTTCAAGTTTCAGCGCCATATGTAATCACGTGTAGGATGCACTGATTATAAACTTTGGTCTTCAACGTATTTGGGATATTTGAATAAATAACTTAAATATCCGAATGCGTGCCATTCTAGCTTGATTCTTCTTGAAATTTCATCCGAGACACTGTTTATCATCGTAGTGATTTTTTCGCCCCAGATACATATACTGCTCAACAATTTCGCTAGCAATTCCTTCCACATTTTGTCAAAATCATTGAACAAAAATTTGCTTCTGCCATATTTAGTTGGGTAACTTGTTCCCTTTGAATATAAAGTGTTTTTTAAAAGTTTTTTTTCGTCGTCCGTTACAGTAATCACTAAAAAAATCAGCTCACCAGATATAGCTTTTACAAATGTTAAAGAGAAACGGTTTAAAAATGAACCCACTTTAAAATTGTACTTAATTTGACTCCAAAGAAAATGTTAAAAAAATATCACATTTTATTGGCCTTAATTAACGTCTAGACGTCGGGATATCTACTGTATGAAAAGAATTTTTTACAGTTACAATTGCGTTGAAAAAATAATCGTTAATGAAACTTAAAATTGGAAATATCTTAACAGTATTTGTCAAAATGAACAGTGTGAAGTAGCTCAGCGTCTAGTAACTAGATCGGGGAGATCACCAGACACAAAAAAGAATAGACAGAGTACATAACATCGGCTAAGTAAAAAAAACAGTGGACCGATTTCCAACCCTGTCTTACGAAAAAATAACTGTATCCCGTGCCTGTGCAGCGCCGCTAAAATTTTGAATCATCGTGTTCTGCTAGTAAAACCAGCTGTAGATACGCGCCGATGTTGTCACTTATATTTGCTGTTATTAATAGCAGGTTATATGGGGCTTACTAAATAAAGTACAAATTGAGAAAATAT
The DNA here is from genome assembly GCA_019049505.1 of Pachyrhynchus sulphureomaculatus. Classification (NCBI taxonomy): domain Eukaryota; kingdom Metazoa; phylum Arthropoda; class Insecta; order Coleoptera; family Curculionidae; genus Pachyrhynchus; species Pachyrhynchus sulphureomaculatus. Next base: position 192,994,672 of record CM032449.1, read on the forward strand.
TCAGCCGGTAACAGAGGAACGTAAATATAATATTATTTATGTTCCTCTGTTACCTAAAACAATGTACGATAATTTTACTTCATTAGATTAGATTTTTAATAATATTAGCGAAAGCCGGTGAGTCATTGAATATTTTAAATTTTAGAAATCTGCCAACACATTCCACCAAATCGTAACTGATCGTTTCCGGTCGGCCTTCCTCGAGTCTACTGTTAATTTTGGATCGCGTTTAGATGTAACCTAGTGGAGCGTTGGGGAAATCCATTTTATATAAGTTGTTCGATTAAATATTTTGATTATCCATTTAGCCTGTCATTCTTATTTTTCTCTTTTTTTAATTTATGCGATTTCTACGCACAATAGTAAATTTGTTTAACTTGTATTACCACATAGTGTGTTTTGTATACCTTGCTATAATTTTTTCTTACTTTCATAACACATGGTGTCAAAATTCATTTTTTTTATTGAAATTACTTTTATTTTTACTACAGGTTATTGGATCATAATTAGCTAATCTTTTTATCATACCTATCTGCTTCTTATTATATAGTGCGTCCTTAAAGTCCCCTTATCCTTCTAGTAATTTCGAAATCAATTTTAGGCTTCGCGACGTTTATTTACCAAACGTCACAAAAATGTCTTAGCAACACAAGACAACCGTTTTTAATAAAGAATGTTAAATTTATGTTATGTTTTTCTAGCCGGGGGAGGGGGGTTTATGCCTTCTCGCCCCTATTGATCTAAAAATTATAGCCTTAGAGTGAGTATACGCGGCAACAAGCACGGATACGCCGACACATTCGACAGTTGCTTGTCACTCTAACTCATCTAAAACTATTCACTCAAAAGTAAGGGTTTAAAATGAAAAGATGTCTGCTAGTAAGTGTGTAGCACCACTCAGTTACATATCATAGTGGCTCATATGGAATGGGTCTAAAATTAGAGGCCCAACTGGTTGGCGCAAAAAATTAAAGGATACACCTACAAAAAATGTTATTTTGTTTTTCCTTTATGCCTGTCGTAAAACTAAAAATGAATTTTTTAAAACAATTTAAGTTGTATGTTTGAAAGATTTTATGATATGTTGATTGTTGCTTTTTCTTTTTTTGTATATTTAGATAAGCCATTAAGTCAATATTTATATATTTTTTCTAGAAAATAAAATTATGATTTATGCGGGACGGTTTTGTTTTAACAAGGAAAATTGTGTGTAAAATTAAGAATTCATAGCTTAAAGCAAAACTGTAGTAATAGAGTTTTGGTGTATTGTGACGCTAAAAATTCATAAAACAATAACTTAATACAGTTTTGCTCTGAGATATTCATGTACATTTAAGGTTTCTGTATATTTTCATCAAGTCATCGTAGTTATATGAATATTATTCTTATCGTTTGCCTATTTATTTGACTAATATATTTTTTATTTGTACCTAGCGAGAATATAACTTAACGCGTTTAAATGAACGGTTACAAAATTTGTACTGTTTTTGTAACGAAACATGTAATGTTTAAAAAAATATTTAATGTTAAGACTAATTAATGTGTGCTTAAAATACGACAATTTCTTCAAATAGGAGAAAACTTAAAAAATAGCATACTTTCAGAATATTTTTATCTAAAAACTAATGTTAAATATATGTAGACAGAGTATTTTGTTCAGTTGGGGCATTATAAACGCCTGATTAGAAGCACTAATTCAAACATACCGTGATTTTTCAACTCCTTCAAACCTATACCTCCTTTTGGTCTAAACCCTAGCTTTCTTCTTTTTAGTGTTCCGTACGGAACACTTATAAGATCACTTCAGTGTCTGTCTGTCACACCCGATTTTCTCCGAAACTATTTGACATAGAAAGTTGAAATTTGGTGCTAATATAGGAATTGATGGCCTCATCAGAGCCGTGTAGCTTTGAAAGTTAAATTTTGATTTAAGGGGTTAGTTTTGGGGGGTGAAATCGGAAGTGAAAAAAAAAAAAATTCGAGTGGGGTGTCAAATGAAAGTTTGTAAAAACACGAGTAAAAGATATATATACAATGTAATACTTGCGCACACTTTTCTTTGTATTATTTTTAAAAAATTGTGAAAAATCGCTGTCCCCCCTTATCTCGAAAAGTGCTGATCAAAAAATTTTGAAAAAATTCTGGAATATTCTCTATGAGGTGTAGATTAAACGAAAATTATCACGAGTGCATTACCTTTAATAATTTATCTGGTATATAAAAAAACAAAAATTTCAAGGTCATCAGGTTTCAGTAAAGATTCGAAACAAACTTTGTTGAAAACTCATTTGGGGTGTGTTTTTTGTGAAGTCACTGATCATTTTATACCTCCGTAACAAATTTTTTATTTTAAAAGCAATCAACGTACGGAACACTGCTGAGACCATCATCTAGGTTAAAGGCTTCAAAATTAAAAATAAATAAGCATTAGGCATACGTTGTTAATTTAATTATAATAATAATTATTATCTAGGGTGTTATGGAAATCATTGCATATGCTGAAACGGATGGCTTATGAGGTCATGTAGAAGCACATTCTACACACACTACATTTACGGGGGTGTACAGCAAAAAAAGCATGCGATGTTATTAATTTCGGGGAAAACTTTCCACGTTACACCAGATGTAAAACCTACAGGGATTACAATCTAGTGATTTTATTAGCTCACAAATTGATCCATTTCGGCCTATTTATCCGCCGAATAACTCGGTATTTCAATTAGTTAGACTTAGTTCTAGCCTAAAATGTGAGTCTTCGGATCCGGTAATTCATGAGCTAATAAGCGTGCCGTTAAAATACTAATTATTAAAAACCATGGCTGTACAAATTATTTACTTCGTTTCTGGTAAAAGTTGCCTGGCCGGTGATTAAAACTGATCGAATAAAACTTTCGTTTATATTATTTTACTGTAACAGTCACTCGCAAAATACAACTCTTTCGTCAATATTGTTTAAGCACTTGGAAACAAAGGGTCTTGTATCGATCTTATATTATAGCTAACTGCTGAACGAATGAAGGTAGTAGGAGCGTGTCGTATTCCGCGGAAAAAAACACTAAAATCCAATATTACGTAAAACTAAAAAAACGCGTAGAAATAACGTTGTAAAATACCAATGAAATACTTTTTTTAGGCAGAAGTAATGATTTTATTAATAAATTGTATTTAATATTTTAAATAATTTCAAAAGGCCATATCCTCTCTACAAAGATATTCAGTACTTACTTACTACACTTATACTTAAAACAATTAGAATTTATACAGTTCTATATAATTTCTACATTCTTTTTATAAGTGTCTATTGAATATTTTTTGGTTGGTTATGTGTTTGTATGTATAACCTGTAAAAAAGTGTTCCAAGCTAGAATACACCCTGTATAATTGATGAAATATTTATCGAATATTAATGTTTCCGCACATAAATTTGAGAAAGTAAATAACGTTTCCCACATAAATTTGAGAGAGTGTGTCGTTTTACCAAATTAACGACTTTAAATAGAAATTGTGCTGTCTTCTATTTTAAAAAGTCACTAGTAAATTAAAACAAAATGGGGAATATTTTTACAAATTTTAGTTTTTAAACTTCTACAGATCAATCTGAAGCCAGGTTATGGCATCATCGGATCTAAAAATTAGAGTTATTTTCAAAGTGACATAAAATATGATATTTTCTTCTTACTGGGAAATATTTCAGCTTCAAAAAATTAGTCTGGCAAATCTTAATCAATATTAATGGCGGAGACTGCTAGTAAGCTTTCCTCTTGCATTGAGAGTTCGGAAGGTACCGAATTAATTCGTACATATAATTATATATATATATATATATATATATATATATATATATATATATATATATATATATATATATATATATGTATATGTATAACAGTTTTTGACAGTATTAAAATTACTGTGTCCTAAAATAATAGACAACCGGGCGGCCATCTACGAAAAATCAAACTAGGCCCCATGTTTTGCTCTAACAACTGTAGCAGCAGGTGAGATTTAAAAGTTCATACCAAGATGCAAAGAGCCCACAATTTTTTTGAATTCAAAAGTACAGCAGGGTAGAGAAGGTGGAATTTAGTACCTCTGTTGTTAACTCTAAAAATAAATAAATGGGACACTGCTGACCCCAATATCGAGAACGACTTAATAGCGATATTAGTACCCTATTCGCTTTTAACGACAAAAGTACTAAAATCTCATTTTCTCTGTTGTGCTTTACTCTTGAATTAGAGATTTTGGCGGTTTACCAAGGATGACGCTTTGGTAGCTACTGCTACCTTTGGGGGTATGTTTTTTTTTTAGGTCTCCTTCTGTTGCGATTACGTCTTCACGCCTCTAGCTGATGAGCTCTGATATGGAGCAAAAAATGGCCCTGCCCTAATTTGGTTTTTCTTAGATGGCCCAAGTTGTCCAACCTAAACTCCCGTATTTTTAATACAAGGGTAACAAACGACCTTAGTCTGATAAGGCATGTATATTTATATATATATATATATATATATATATATATATATATATATATATATATATATATATATATATTTGATCGGGTGTCCCATTTAACTTGAAAAATACGAATAACTCGAAAAATAAGTATTGTCGAAAAAATATTTCAAATAAAAGTTGCCTAGTTCAAAGGGAAACATACAATGGTAGTAAGAAATTTGACCTTGAATGGCATTTTCAGGATCAAATCAAAGTCAACTCAATTTGTTTAAATACAAACCAATATATTTTTTGCAGATTCGTATTCTACATGAGAAAATAAGAAACTTTTGTTAAAAACACTTTTTTTTTGAAAATGTCAATTTTTTGTGCTACTCAGTAAGAAAGAAAACAATTTGTGAACTTCAAGATTTTTAACACAAAAACAATCAACTATTAAGAAAAAATATGCTTAAACTTAAGCAGAGTCTTTAAAATTTAAAAACAAATTTAATGTACTTTTTTATCCTCCTTTTTTATTATTACAGGAAAAAGATTGCTTAAAAAAGGCATACAAAAAACAAAATTCTACAAGAATCTTTTATTATTATTTGCAATTTTTATAATATTTAGTGAAAAAAGAAGATACATTACATTACATTAATTAGTTAGTTAAATGTGTTTAGAAATTGTAGTTTTCTTTTTTGCTGCGTACCATAAAAAATTGACGTTTTCAAAAAAAGTGGTTCCAACAAAAATTTATTTATTTTTTCATGTAGAATACGAATCTGCAAAAAAATATATTCGTTTATATTTAAAAAAGTTGAGTTAACCTTTATTTGACCTTGAAAACGCCCCTCAAGATCAAACCCTGCAACTTCTGTTTGAAATATTTTCTTGGACGAAGCTTATTTTTCCAGTTATTCGTATTTTTTTAGATTAATTGGGATCCGCGGTATGTATATGACAAGAAGACAATTTTGTGAGGTTACGGTTAAAAAATACAAAAATGGCCTATTGACTTCTTTAACACACAAAAGAACAAAAAGGCCTTAATAATATTAAATATTAATAACCTATCATCATTTGATTGTAAATAACCGGTTTCTTTCGGGAGAAGAGCGTAGACTTTGATTATAATGCTACTCCTGCATAACTATGAATGATTTTCGTATTATAATATTTAAGCGGTACCAAAAAGCATCCCGCTTGTATTATGATACCCAAATTTTGTTCGTAAGTACCGTTTGACCTAGCTTGGACGAAGATGACAACGTTTAGCTTCTCGCAACGCAATCACGATACTAGCCAAGATTAAGGGACCATATGTCAAAAGATATAAGTAGCCAACAAACATCAGAGAAAGATACTTTACTGCTATCGGTATAGGCAAATATGATACTAATACATACCGCTATTAATAGTGTAGAAATGTGAAAATAAAAAGAAAAAAATTGTAATCTGTTGAAATGAAGCGCAACAGAATGTCCTAGTTTGGTGACAACTAGACAACAGGCCTGGGTTGTCCATTATTTTTGGACAAACCTTCCTTACGATATTTAATCGATAAGCGTCACTATATATTTTTCTATGTATTTTTCACGGACGCTATTCACATAGTTCGTTAATTCTAAATTTCAACTCATCACAAGTGTATTTCCAAAATACTATTGAGAGTTATTCAAAATGTTGATGGATATTTTTAAAAGTTTGCTATTTTTACAGTTTATAAACAACTTCGAGATCTTTAAAACTGTAGTAGATAAATGATACCTTTTTTTTTTGTTTATAATATGTATATTTCTGTATATAGGGATCTTTTTATGTTTTTACTTTTTAGTGTTGTAATAAACTGGAATATACCAAATTTATTATTTAGGATTTATTGATTTTTTATTATGGTTTTTGATATAGGGATTTTAACATATGTTCCAGGTGGATTTTAACTTCATTATGAAAAATTATATTAAAAACGTACTATTATGAAGAATGAGCCATTGCCATGCTTCCTGAAAATAATGTCGAAAGCATTTATTTTATTTTATTTATTTTTTTTATGAGTCTAGCACATGTGCTGCAGGGAAGTACCTAAAGCGCTACAGGAGCGACACGTGTGCGGAAAAAGCGATTCACGTTGTTCTTGAATCGCTGTAAATTGTACTCGGTGGGAAACACAGTCCTGGGCAAATTATTCCAAAGGGATGATGTTCTCCATATAAAAGACTGCTTGAAAAACGTTGTACAAGCTGAACCTCGTACTGATGTGAAGTATTAGCGCGAACGTGTATTTCTAACATGCACCGCTCTGGGAGGAATTAAGCGAGCTACATCCTTCGAACACTTTCCATGAAAATACTTGTAAAATATGCTCAAGTCGACAACCGTTCTTCGATGTTCCAGCGAAACAAGGCCGCCGGTCAGTTCCGGGCCTCCAGTCAGACGGACAGCTCCTCTGAATAGAATCCAACAAATGCAATGTATGTTTGGGCGCGGAGCCCCAAACATGGGAGCAGTATTCTATAGTTGATCGAATTTGAGCGTTGTAAAGAATTAACAGTTGTGGAGTGTAAAGCTTTCTGGTTCGAAATAATATTCCCAACTTTTGAGAAGCTCTCCTTGCTATACCTGTGACATGTTCAGGCCAGGACATATTTGCTCCCAAATTAACGCCCAACAAATTGAGTGACGATGCTAGAGGAATGGAGTGCCCCGCCATAAGTGTCGGGTTCAGCAACGTTAACTTTTTTAGAAAAAACTGCCGCCAGGGTTTTTGTAGCGTTAAATTCCACTTGGTTACTGTTACCCCAAGATAGAATTTCTTCCAGGTCTTTGTTAAATTGAACGACTTCCCGCTGTTTGCGTTTATAAAACTGGATGCGTTCCCGGACTAAGGCTATAAAATCTAAAGCAGTTAATTTAGGTTTCGTAACTCCCGTCAGTCCTGTACCATAGTGTACCAGCACAGTAAACATTATATATGTAATACTTCTATATAGCTAGTGCCCTATCTTCGCCTGTAAGCGAAGCAAGTCCCATTAAAGACAGAAAGAGAGCATCCCATCAAAAACATAAAATGTAAAAAAATGCCAAGTCTCGCAACGCAGTCCTTCCACTACAAAAAGTTGTGAGATCTCGTGTAAAACCAAGTCAGTTATTTTAGTTAGTATCTATGGAAGCACCTATTCAACAACTTTGTCATAAATTGTTATCTATTTAGTTACCTACCAACATTTATAGTGACCGTATCAATATTAGACATCTTTACTTCTATAATAAATATAATGACTTGGCAATCGCACGGCAACATAATCACATAAGAATAATCTACTATTTCGATTGCTAAGTAAGTCTAAACAGTGCACTTAAGAATTTTATGAAACTCTGTATACATGGGTTTTTGGGGTCGCTGATTACGAATATGATGTTCAAATTTAAAAACACAAAATGGCGGCTCCAAAATAGCAGACTATTTTTGGAAAATCGTGACTTATTGTTACGAAACTCTGTATACATGGGATTTTTGGTCGCCGATTACGAATATGAAGTTCAAATTTCAAAAAAACAAAATGGCGGCTTCAAAGGGGCGGACTATTTTTGGAAAACGTAAGTTATTTTTATGAAACTCTGTATACATGGGTTTTTGAGGTCGTTGATTGCGCATATGAAGTTCAAGTTTCCAAAAAACAAAATGGCGGCTCCAAAATGGAGATCTATTTTTGGAAAAACGTGAGTTATTTTTATAATACTTTTTATGAATTTTTAGACAATTTGTTAGATCGTGCAACAATTTCAAGAATTTTAAAATTATTTTTCCAATTTAGCAACTTTTAATTGAAATTTTTAAGTACTTTTCAATTTTAGCGACAATTTCCCGAAGTCGCAAACAATTTGATACATGTTGCAACATTTTACCGAAATGTTTAACTAACTTTATCATTTGGTAACAATTTACAGAATTTTTAAAGAGTTTTTTTTCCCATTTTGTAACATTTACTCGAATTTTTTAACTATTTTTCACATTTTGCAACAATTTCTCGAATTTTTAAAGAATTTGTTGAATTTTGTAACATTATCCGGAATTTTTTAACAATTTTTTTAAGTTAGCAACCCTCCCGAATTTTAAGAAAAACGCATCCATGGCGTCTACGCACACCTTCGCAGAAAAACACAGATACCAAACTTGTGACATTTAGTACTCAATTTTTCGATATTTTGGCAAAAAATCTCTAATAAACAACCTTCAACTCATTTCACGTTAGAGTTCAATGGACTTTTAAATTATTGCTTGTTCTTTAAAGATTTTTGGGAATATTTTCTTAAAAAACTCGATAATTGAGCAGTTACTCATTTAAGATGAAGTAACACGTAGGCTCAAAAGTTTTTGGTCTAGCTACTTAAAACACATTGTTTTTGCAAAATCCTACTTTATGCTTCAATACAGTCTCCTTTAACAGCGCTACAATCAGTCCAACGCTTTTCTAACATTTCTGTACTTTTCTTGTAGAAGGATTTGTCTTTGCCTTCAAAATAGTTTCGGGGATAACTTCTTCCTTGGAGTCAAATCTCTTTCCCGCGAGCATTTTCTTTTCAGATCTGCGAACAGATAGTAGTCACTGGGGACCAAATCTGGAGAATACGGTGGATGAGGAAGCAATTCGAACTTCAATTCATGCAATTTTGTCATCGTAACCATTGGCTTGTGACACGGTACATTGTCTTGATGAAAGAGCACTTTTTTCTTGTCCATTTGGAGTCGTTTCTTTCTGATTTCTGCCTTCAAACGCACCAGTAACGTTATATAATCGCCATTGATGGTTTTTCTCTTCTCAGCATAGTGGATGAAAATTATTCCATACGCATCCCAAAATACAGAGGCCAAAACTTAGCTGACTGCCGATCTGATACCGGTGTAGTATTTCATCCATTGTCACATTATGCATAAAAAAAAATCCTTTTTATTGTACTTAAACAGGTCCAAACAGCGCTCAGAATTATCTGTATCCCATGCAATTTCACTTTACGGTTATCCAAAACAATTTTGTGGATTTTTTTGATGATTTGGGCGTCCAGAGCATCCTGCATCATTTGTGTCTGTACGACCGCGTTTAAATTCACCATACCCGTAAATGATGAGTGATTTTCCAGAAGCAGAGTGTAACATTTATCAAGCTATTGCTTTGCTTGACCGGTATTTTTTCCCATCAAAAAACAGTGTTTAATCAACACACGAAATTCGATTTTTTCCCATTGTTTTGAAAATAGCAAAAGTAACGTCACTAAAATCACTGTAACTTGTAAACTAATCGTCGAAATGTCATGAAATTTTGACACGTATCGTCTAAAGGTTGGTACTTCCTAAAAATCATATGGATTTTTTAAAAAGCGCGACATCTATGTGTCAGACAAAAGCTTTTCAGCCTACGTGTTAAATATGAAATTCCAGAAACACGATGAAATTATACTCACCTTCAAGGACAGAATTCATTTTACACAATTAACACTCGTTTACTTTTGAACTAACTTTCTATAATAGTTTAAACTTGATGACGTCTGACGTGCTTCATAGAGATGCTGCGTGGCACCCGACGCTTCGAAATGAAAGTTATGAGACTGGTGCAAGCGGCGGATACATCTGAGTGGTTGTATATATATATATATATATATATATACAGAGATTCAAGAACAACGTGAATCGCTTTTTCCGCACTCGTGCCGCTCCTGGAGCGCTTTAGGGACTTCCCTGCAGCACGTGTGCTAGACCAATAAAAAAAAAAAAAAAAAAAAAAAAAAATATATATATATATATATATATATATATATATATAATATATATATATATATATTTATATATATTTATATATATATATATATATATATATATATATATATATATATATATATATATATATATATATATATATATATATATATATATATATATATATCATAGGAAACGAACTGGCAGTAGTATTGAAACAGGTAAAAATTCCTAAAAAATAACCTTTCGTTTCTTACATTATGGCCAGCTTTACAGGTTTTCGGACCACTGTGCGTAGTTCTTTTTGAGAATATCCAAACGTTTAGGGACCTTTTTTTTATGGGTGGCACACGTGATGCAGGGAAGTCCCTAAAGCGCTCCAGGACCGGCATGTGTGCGGAAAAAGCGATTCACCTTGTTCTTGAATCGCTGTAAATTGTACTCGGTGGGAAACACAGTCCTGGGCAAATTATTCCAAAGGGATGATGTTCTCCATATAAAAGACTGCCTGAAAAGCGTTGTACGCGGAGTAACAAGCTGAACCTCATACGGATGTGAAGTATTAGCGCGATGCGTATTTCTAACATGCACCGCTCTGGGAGGAATTAAGCGGGTTACATCCTTTGAACACTTTCCACGAAAATACTGGAAGAACAGACTCACCGTTCTTTGATGTTCCAGCGAATCAAGGCCGCCGGTCAGTTCCGGGTCTCCAATCAGACGAACAGCTCTTCTCTGAACAGAATCCAACAAATGCAGTGCATGTTTAGGAGCGGAGCAACAAACATGGGAACAGTATTCCATAGTTGGTCGAATTTGAGCTTTGTAAAGCTTTCTGGTTCGAAATAAGCTCTCCTTGCTATGCCTGCAACATGTTCATACTAGGACATATTTGCTCCCAAATTAACGCCCAACAAATTGAGTGACGATGTTAGGGGAATGGAGTGCCCCGACATAACTGTCTGGTTCAGTAACGTTAACTTTTTTAGAAAAAAACTGCCGCCTGGGTTTTTGGAGCGTTAAATTCCACTTGGTTACTGTCACTTCAAGATAGAATTTCTTCCAGGTCTTTGTTAAGTTGAACGACCTCCCGCTGTCTGCAGATATTCGCCTGAGTAGCCGATGTCCGAGCGTTCAAAGTGAATGAAGAGATAAGCGTACTCTCATCTGCAAAGCTGTAGATTGAATTCCCGATCTTTTCCAGCAGATCGTTAGAGTAGGAAACAGTATGGAGCCTTGGGGCACACCGGCATTGATAGTGAAGGTGTTAGAAAGGCAATCCGTCGACCGTTACTCGTAAAGAACGCTCTCTGAGGAAACATAAGAGCCACAAACAGAACTTTTCAGACATACCACAAGAGCGTAGCTTAGCCAACAGTCGATCGTGCCAAACACGGTCGAATGCTATTTTGCACTGCGTCGATTTTCCATCACGATGCCATGAATTTCACCGACCATTTCTTCAGAATAAACCTCGATCGGGCGTCCTGAACGTGCAGCATCTCCGTAGGGCGCGTACGGCCACGTGCGGAGTCCCATTGAACTGCTCGATACTCGGCTTTATCCATGTCTACAAAACGTGTTACACCAATCACTTACTATCGCTGCCAACAATTAACTGTGCGTTGCATCCGTTTGAAACTTTGAACCCAATCGTTACAAGAATCACGCTTACCAACAGTCATGCCGATTAACAAAATTTTACCGCCATTTCGTAAAACTTTACTAGACTTATCAATCCACCCTCGTATGCATAGAGCTAGCTAAATTAAAACACATATTTAACTACAATTTTTTTAATTTCTAATAAAATAAAAAAACACGTTAAAGAAAGATAGACTTTATGTTTTAACAAAATCGTGAAACACTTTATAACTACGGCAATAAATATTAATTTAACAGTCGAAACATAATCACTGTAACAAGGTAAAAACGAAATTAACAATGTTACCATTTTTTTATAATCTTAATTCTAGAGTATAAATAAATAAAACAAGATTCGTAACAACGTATATGTAAGTAAAAAGTTTGGGATCTAAAAACCATATGATTATACTAATATACGTGGTGCGATCTAAAAGTTCGCCGACTAAGGCTATATAGTAAGAACGCGAAATAATTTGTTTTAAGCTCGGGAAAAGTGTTACTGAAAAGTTTGAAATTATTCGGATAGCATTTTGGGACGAAGCCTTGAGCCTTATGCGAATTTTCTAATGGTTTCCGCGATTTAAGGCTAGCTCAACTTCTGTGGAAGACGACGCATGTTCTGTGAGACCCACTGAATCCGCGCCTGAGATCATCGCCCGAGCTCCACAAATCATTTGTGAAGTTGGACAATTCTGAGCATCTCTGACGATCTTTCTATACTAGAAAACGGCTAAAGCTTCCGAATGAGAGTTTAGAACCCTGCATGGCGACAATACACCGCCCCACAGTTCGTCCTGTACGCAACAGTTTTTGGCGAAAAATTCCATAACTGTGATCCTCCACCCTGCCTGATTTGACACTCTGTGACTTCAAACTGTTCCTCCATATAAAGATGTTTCGAGACGGTAGAGCAGATTCAATGCCAATCGCAGACGACACTGGAGGCAGTGACAGCATCGCCCTTCCAAATAAATGTCGACCAGGACGGTGGGACCTATGGATTCGGGTGCAGAGGGATTACTTTGGTAGTACTGGAACTGGAACTTTTGGATCGCATCACGTAAAAGTAAACTGGGAGAACTGACAGCTTAAATAAGTAAAAAAAAATCATTCTTATTGGTTAAAATTCTCAAGTCAAAAAATTGCCACTGGTTGCAACTTCTAACCAATGACAATGATTTTTGTTCAGCTCTTCCACTGTATTTTTTTTTTCAGTTTTTCATATTTGTATAGTGCACAGTTTGTCCATAATCTGCCCATAGAAGAAATAATAGTTACTAAGTACCAAAAAAAACTATTACAGATATGGTTGAAAAGAAAGAACTCCTGGTTTGGCTAAACGAGGTTTACAAAATCCGGCCAATTAAGTATGAAAAATCAATGTTTACCTAACTTCATAGAACAACCTGGTCGTTTTTAACAAAAAAAAAAATATTAAATTTATAAAAAAATCGTGGTTCTTGGGATTAACTTTGTGACGTTTCGTCTTTGATTGCACTAGGCATCTTTAGGGCTCTTTACTCTTTGGGATTAGAACACTCCCAGGCAACATAGCAAGTTTAACCTTACATACTCGGTACTATAGACAAAATAGCCAAATAACTTAAAAGATCCAACACTTGCACAATCTTTCATAATTAATAGAAAATTGTAGATCACCAAAAGACAGAATTCGTTTACAAACCGAAGTGTGTTACGGTTATATACTGGAAGATCAATAGGAACTAAAATTAGGGAACATAAAAAATGTATCAAAGAGAAAAAATTCCAGCTGTAGCTGAACATCAACACTTTACAGGTCACACCGACAATATAAGCGAAAAGAAAGGTCTTGCTTCTGTCTCTCTAAAACGAAAATTGAGGGAATTAATCGAAATTTACAAACATCCTAACAACATTAAAAGAGGCTTAGGTTATGGTCTGCTTTGCACATGGAAAATGATACTTGTGCTTCTTCGAGCTCATTCAGTGAACGTCCCTGAAGATGCCTTTGTGCATTCACAGTCGAAACGTTGAAAAAGCCAATTTTTTAAATTGTTATTCAAATTTTTTAATCAAAGAACCCCGCACTAATCTTATGGAAATTTGATCCCAGTCAAATCGGCTGAAATTGTATGTTACGCTGCAAGCCATTCTGATCAAGCGTCTCCATGGACACAAAGTCCAAAAATGTATAGATTAGGAATTATCGAGTGTAGACTTAGTAAAAAAAAAAACTGCTGAGAAAATGCTATTTTTGCGTTTTTTAAGGACTTATTTTGACTAGAACATGATTTTACGAAAAGTTCCAATGGGATTATATGTTTTTTTGGGTTGTTAATTATGAATATAATTATTTTCACCCATTTCGAATATTGGCCATTTCCGGAGTCTTTTTTTGATTTAATTCGTCTAGAACATATTTTTGCAATAAATTCTAATGGAATTTTATGTTTTTAGGTTAATAATTACGAATATAATAATTATTTTGGACCAATTTGATCCTACTTTTCAATAGCGTTTATTTTTGGCCAGATTCTGGCCCTTTTCTAGATTTAACTAGACTAGAACATAAAAAAGTTATACTTTATTTTCAACAACTCTAAGGAAATTGTTAAGAAAGAACGGTGAAAGTTATATGGCCAGAAATAAACGCTATTCGAATTATTATATTCGTAATTATCAACTCAAAAAACATAAAATTCCGTTAAAATTTTTCGCAAAAATATGTTCTAGACGAATTAAATAAAAAAATTCTAGAAATGGCCAAAATGGCCAATATTCGAAAGTAGGCGAAATGGGTTAAAATAATTATTATCTTCATAATTAGCAACCCAAAAAACATATAATCATAAAATCATATCTAGTCAAAATAAGTCCTTAAAAAACGCAAAAATAGCATTTTTTCAGCGGTTTTTTTACTAATTCCACGCTCGACAATTCATTTAGACTTTTAATCAGAATGGCTTGAAGCATGACATACTATATTTGTAGCCGATTTAACGGGGATCCAATTTTCATAAGATTAGTGCGGGGTTCTTTGTGGGAAACTTTAAGGACGCACTGTCAATAAAATAATATACGGCTTATGTCATTTTAATGATGATTGTAAAGTGATTGAGTAAACTAAAAGAGATATAAAACCCGTTAAACGTGGAAAGCGCTATGAGAAGAATGACGTGCTTAACAAAACCCAACGAACAAAAATAATAATAAAAAAATACATATAAAAAAAATTATTACAAATGATTCTTGGGAATAGGTTATGTTGATTTGGAGCAACATTCCAACGTTTTGCTTGTGTTTACAGTAGATATCTTGAGGGATCTTTACTCTTCCAGATGAGAACACACATTTAGTATTCTAATCGAAATTCCTGAATATGCCTGGTGTAATTGTGCACGAAACGTCGAAAAGTTACTCCAAAATGATATAGTATAATCTCAAGAACCAAAATTTCTAATCTGACCAACTGTGATAGCTTCCGTCCAAGTCAAAAATAAATTTTATTACAGTTCATATGTAAGTAAATAGGATGAAGGAAACAAAACTCCAATATCTTTCCCACTTATTTAATTAATTTCCTTAATAATAAAAGCATCTGTAAAATGTGCCAATTATTCTCAATTATTAACGAGAATAAGCTCACCAAATGCACAAATTTCCTTTCTTAACAAATGCGTTTTAAAATAAAAGGAATTTATTAAACATCTAATTCTCTAAAACTTCTCCCCCATTTAAAGGTTTTTGTATAGTTTCCAAGATAGCATAATCGGCACTCCAGAAATGGAACAAAGAACACATCAAACATAAAATTATATATTTTTACATTTCCTATGACTCTAAAATCTATTAGGCGACTCAAGTTAATAACTTAATAACATGATAAAAAAAAATCATTTATCATTATATACAGTGTGTTACGGAAATCACTGCACATATTGGAATTGGCACCTCCTTGTAGCAAGACCGACTGCAGAAAATTCACCTTAAATAGCGGATCTCAATCATAAAGTAAAAAATTGACCCTAAAGAAATAATAATATGAATGAAATGAAGGTATTGTTTTGGCTCCGCCACTGGTAAACAAAGCAACTAAACAATATGGCCGATTGTTAACAAGAACATTTTCAGTATTGATTAGATTTAACTCGGCGCAGGTGCACTAGACAAATACCACAATGCGTCTGCGCCTGAGTTGGTTCTTACAATGGCAACCTTTTAAGTGCTGGTTGGTTTGGCGGTAAAATCCAGTTTTGCCTTTTTTTATTTTTCAAAAATTTTCGAATTTGAAAAAAAAGTATTTCTACATGACTCCATGAGTCACTCGTTTCAATATATGCAGTGATTTCCGTAACAACTCATATATATATATATATATATATATATATATATATATATATATATATATATATATATATATATATATATATTTATATATTTATATATATATGTAATTAAGGTAGATCGGCTATAAAAAAAATTGCGATTGGCAACGTTTTCCGATGCGTGACAGTATGCAATCATGAGTGTTTCTAATAAAGAATCCTACCAGTTATGAGGTTCGATTAATGATTAAATTTCGGATGGTTGTAGCTTCTACTTGATGCAAATTCATTATAAATATATAATAGAAGACTGTTTTTAGTCAATTTCCACTGGTTTATTTATAATTGTGATGACGCGTTTCGCTGTCGATGCAGCTTCTTCAGCTCTACATTTTATACTGTCAAGTTAGGTTTAATGTTTACAATTTTATATAATTTCTTAAACAGGCTAAAGGTATCATTCGCGATAAAGATAAATTTAAATTGATAAATATGAATCCCGAAATCCCACAACTTTATTCACCCATCAAAACGACACAAACTTGACCAACCAATCAGACTAGTTGTTTCCTATATGTCTGCTCCAGTATATAAGACGTCATCCTTTTCAATTGATTTAATCAAATATCATAGCAAATTTGAACCTAAATACAGTATCAAAAACTCATACGAACTCGTGGATAAAGTTAAGAATATAACAATACCAGATAATTCTAAGTTAGTTTCTTTCGATGTTAAAAACTTATTTCCAAGTGCTCCCCCAGACGAAACAATAATTTTAATAGAGAACCTATTAACAAAAAACAAAGTAAATGAAGTTATAAAAATGGACCTAATTAACTTATTAAGAACTTGCCTAAGACAAAATTATTTTTCACTTAAGAATAAATTCTACAATAGTAAGGAAGGGTTAATTATGGCGAGTCCATTAACCCCGTTACTTGCCGAAATTTTCATGGACAGTATTGAAACAATGATATTTAACAACCATAATAACAATAATAATAATTGTCTATACTGGTATCGATACGTAGACGATATAATTGTATGCTTTACAGATACGGACAGATAATTAACTCACTTTTTACAGTACATTAATTCTTTACACAGAAATATCAGTTTTACAATGGAAGAAGTCGAAGGGAAAATCAACTTCCTAGAGTTAACAATCAGTAAAACCACGAAAAAACATGAATTTGCAATATATCAGAAACCCTGTCATACAAATACCACAATTCACAATAGTTCTCACCACCTTAACCATCATAAACTCGCGGCTTATCATAGCTTTATACGAGTACATAGACTAACTAATATCCCCTTATCAGAGGACAAGTACCCGTTAACGACGGTTATTCAGTTACTTTAATCGATAACATCGTTAGAAAAAAAACTTAGAAACAAGACAATCTCAGAAATATACCCATGTTTTAAGGACAGAAAAACTGGGAAAATTTTTAAATCAAAAAAATATCAACATAGCTTACAAGACTAGCAATACTATAGGGAAATATCTCAAAAACTACAAACCACAAATCAATAAAGATAATAAATCAGGGGTATATCAATTAAATGTGGGTCATGTCTTAAAATATACATAGGACAAACTGGACGTACATTTACACAAAGAATTACAAAACACGAAAAAAGTTTCATCCATAGAAAGTCTAATTCAACATATGCTAATCATCTTTTAACAGAGAATCACATGTTTAATAAGAAAATAAACATTTTACATACCCAACACAAAAGTTTAAAACTAAACCTTTTAAAGATAATGCAAATAAATTGATTGACTACTACAGGTACTTTACTCAACGACCAGGTAGATTTAGACAATTCACCATTATTGAATTTATTCTCCTAATTCCATGTCTGTGTGGGTTTTCCAATACTATCAATATAATTTAATTAGGTGTAATATAATTAAGAAATTATATAAAATTGTAAACATTAAACCTAACTTGACAGTGTAAAATGTAAATCTGAAGAAGCTGCATCGACAGCGAAATGCATCATCACAATTATAAATAAACCAGTGGAAATTGACTAAAAACAGTATTTTATTATATATTTTTAATGATTAAATTTCTAAACGCACGACATGCGTCACTTATCGGCCACCAGTGAAGGAAAAGTGAGGCAATCGTGGCGTGAGTTTAAAGAAGGCCTTCTAAATGTTCACAACCGAAATAATTGGATATATTTTTGATTATACAGTTAATAGTCCTGAACTCGCATCAAGTGACTACCGTTTTCTACACCTCAAGAACAGGATTGCGTCTCAACGATTCGAGGAAACTCAAGAGTTGAAAACCTTAGAGCAAAACTTGCTGTAATCTCAGGGCTGCGGAATTTTATTCGGTGGATTTGCAGAAGCTTGTCTTAAGATATCAAAAGTATTTCGAACGTAATGGTGACTACGTAGAAAAATAATTTTTTTTCAATCGCTCATTCTTTATTACCGATCAGTCCTTACTTTTGAATCGCGTCTATATATATATATATATATATATATATATATATATATATATATATATATATATATATATATATATACATATATATATATATATATATATATATATATATATATATATATATATATATAAATATATATATAAATACTGTGAGTACTAGTACTATGGGATTTTGGAATCTTTGGCACAATAATAGACATCACCACTACACTGAACCATTTATTTGCGCACTCGATGACCGTTTCGTTAAAAAAGTTGGCATCATCAGACGCGATAACTGACTCCATCATCACTTCTGATGGTGCTAAGATAGTCGGGGAAACACGCGTGGAGTGCAAGATTAAATTGTTTGGTATAGTGGTGATAATTCTTGTGTAGTAAGTACCACTATATTACAACTACTCCTTTCTAACATTGACATAAACAGGAAAATATAAAAAATATACCTCTTCTACTGAATAAATATGTACATTTTTTATCCAGACCTAAAAGAAAGTATAAGGTTATTAAAACAGGCTGGACTTAATGAAGATCTTTCATGATTGGTTGAAAAGTCATCGAAATTTTAATAAAAATTCTTTTTTTCTCGTGCATTAAAAGTACAGGAGGTACACGATTAACGGACAATCCGGGCGTTCCATCTATGAATTACCAAACTAGAACATATCACGTTTCACGTCAATTCAGAACTCTTTAGCTAACTGGATGACAGTGACAATGCTCGACATCTCACTACACAGTAACGACAGCCACGAAGATTTAAGGACTGTATCTTAAAACATGAGTAGCCAGCAAATCTCAGTGCCATCTAGGAAGAAACCGTTAAAACTTCTAATCGAAGGGTAAAGCTGACTGGCGGGGAAAAAAAGAAGCCGTTTTTTTTATAGTTCAACTCCCCGCCACTATACAGATTTTTACCCTTTTTCTCGTTATACCTGTAATGAGATATACTGACAGTGATGTCATAATATCCGCCAACGTTGCCCAGGTGCCGAAACATACGCATTTGTATTTCACGGTTCTTTTAAGACAACGCGGTAGTAGTATTACGAACCTTATTGTAGTTCTGCATTAACTACTACCTAAAAATACAAACACACATACACCCAGCCGATTGCCGGAATTGAACCAGCGACCATCGGTTTCATATGCAGTCGGTTAACCCACTACACAGAAAGTACAATTTAAACGGAAAGATTGCTGACTGAGAGTACTTATGATTTCACTAGGGGGCGTGTTACACTTAACAAGAAAAAGTTATAAATGAAATATGTTTAGAAGCCGTGAAAAGTATGCATATTTCGGATGAACGTATGCAAGTTTTACCTAGCATTAAAAGTATGAGAGTCAAGAATAATGTTTATGGTCATGGCAGTATAACATCTTTCTTCTCCCACTGGTGGTTTAACTGTTTTGGAGGTATTTGGTTTGTACAAGAGCAGCTTAAACTTAGTCTAACTGACCTTTTGGGCGTGCCTGAACCCCACCCATTTAACTCTTCTATTTCAGTCAAATTTAATGACATCTTCGGAGAATGATTAATTTTTTCCTATCGGGAATAAAATATTTTTATATTTTTGATGGCAGTATCATATGATGCTTCATAGGTTTATTAGAAAAAAGATCATGAGATGGATCTAACAAGGTGAATTATATTGACTCTATGCAGTTCTAAATTACATTTTGTACAATTTATTGCTCCAAATATGCACTGTTAAAAAAACTTAGAATATTATATAAATTAAACTCTGACGTAGTAGATACATATTACGAATATAAAATTCAAAATATGTATTATGTGTATCATTTAAACATAACACTGGTCAACAAAAAAAAGAAAATTTCTTGTTTCCTGTGATTTTTTTTTGTTTCTATCTCAAATTGACGCGTATTTTTTAAATATGGCAACAATTTTTCTCTAACAGCTTTTGTTTTTGAGTTATAGCTAACTACCCTCATTTACTATTTTTACTTATATTTTCGTTTTTTATTGGACACTAAAATATATTTTGTTGTTGTTTTAGATATGGCTTCGTCAAGAAGATGTTGTGTGCTTAATCCCCATTGTTTTTGCTATATTTGTGGTGAATATATATTTGCAAAATATCGAAAACCTATATCGGACTTTGTGAAAACTGCGTATCATCAATACTTTAAAATAAAATTGTGTAAACAGGACAAGCCATGGGTTCCTCATATTGTATGCCAGAAATGTGTGATCTGTCTACGGTTATGGTTCAATGGAAAAAGAGATGCAATAATGTTCCTAACACCCATGATTTGGCGAGAACCTCGAAACCATCATGACGATTGCTACTTCTGCGTTGTGAAAATAAACGGAATTAACCCTGGAAATCGAAGTAAGTGGTCATATCCTAACTTATCTTCTGCTCAACGACCTCAATTAAAATCACAAGAGGTACAACCCAGCACATCTAAATCTTCTGATGATCCAAATCTCTATGAACCCGAACGAAATACATCAACTGAAGACTCTGATTCAGACTACAAATGTAGCCTTTCAGAACCTCAACCATTTAATCAAAAAGAACTAAATGACTTAGTAAGAGATCTGAACTTACCAAAAGAAGCTTCTGAAATTTTAGCATCTCGTTTAAAAGAAAAAAAATACTCCGGAAACCAACATTACATTTTATCGTACCCGAGAAAAAAATCTGTTACCCCTCAAGAGAAGGATTTAGTTTTTTGTAATGATGTTGGTGGTATTTTGCAGCAGATGGGATTAAAACAGTACCAACCTAGTGATTGGCGTCTTTTCATAGACAGCAGTAAAAGAAATTTAAAGTGTGTTTTGCTTCATAACGGTAACAAGTACGGATGTATACCTATTGCACATTCGACGACTTTAAAAGAATACGTAAATGTTTCTAAGGTTATGGAAAAAATTAAAGTATCGAGACCACAAATGGGTCATTTGTGTTGATCTGAAAATGGTTAACTTTCTTTTAGGTCAACAAGGGGGGTACACAAAGTTCCCTTGTTTCATGTGTCTCTGGGATAGTCGTGACAAACAACACCATTGGTCACGAAAAGTTTGGCCAGTGCGGGAAGAGCTAAAAGTTGGTACAAAAAATGTTATAAACGTGCCTTTAGTTAGCCGAGACCGCATCATACTTCCACCACTTCATATTAAACTCGGCATAATGAAACAGTTTGTGAAGGCGCTTGACAAAAGTGGAGAATGTTTTAATTTTCTTTCACATAAGTTTCCAGGATTAAGTTCAGAAAAATTGAAAGATGGTATTTTTGATGGGCCACAGATTAGGCAACTCGTGAAGGATCCTAATTTTGTCAAATCAATGACTGAAGTCGAATCCAAAGCTTGGAATTCATTTGTTTTGGTTATGAGTAGCTTCCTAGGCAAAAAGAAATCTGACGACCATGTCGAGCTTGTTGAGTGCATGCTATCGAACTTGCAAGAGCTAGGGTGCAATATAAGCATAAAAATCCACTTCCTGCACTCGCATTTAGACCGATTTCCACAAAATCTGGGTGATTTTAGTGAGGAGCAGGGTGAAAGATTTCATCAGGATCTTCGGACAATGGAAGAGCGTTATCAGGGGCGGTGGGACTCACATATGATGGCAGACTACTGCTGGAGTTTGCAATGAGATCTACCTAAAGTCGTTCATTCAAAGAAATCTTATAAAAGATCATTTGCTAGTGTTCAATAGAAATTTTGTTAACATAATGTATTAATTTTTTTGTATTTTTTTGGCAAAATAATAAAACTGTATATTTCAAAAGGTAAAGCTGTTAGCAATCTCCCAGTATTTTTTTCACAGTCAGGGCCATAGAAATACCCAATAACAGAAAAAAAAATAAAGGAAACAAGACTTGTGTTGACCAGTGTAATATATCCTGCAAATATTGGGTAACAAGTCGCCTACACCACTCATTTCGATTGAAATCTTAACCTTTCAGAAATCTAATATCTATTAAATCTATCAACACAGCATTATTACGCATGAATAAATAGTTATAATTTAGGAAGTCAAAAGCTTCTTTGATCAGTCCTTTACATTTACAATACATAAAAACAGCGTAAAAATTTTAGTGATTTTGGTTACTGTTCTCATTTATAACTGAACAAACGTAGTCAGCTTCACTAGAGAGGTGTTAAAGTTAAACCCGATCCAACTGGCATGGAATCTAAAGCTTCTAGTTGCCTAGTTGACTTTGTTGCCATCGACACTGTTACATTTCTTATTTTAAATACCACCACATAAACGTTTCCAACGGCGTACCAAGGTTTAAAATGCGTGAAGGCTATAGGGAATTTCTTTAAGAAAAAAAGAAGACACTAAAGGCGAAACCCCTTTTAAAGTGGAATACCCCAATTGACAAACTGGAAGACTCCAATTGACTACTAGAGCGGAGCCCCTTGAAGAAAAAATCTCTCTTACACTGGTAGTCTAAAAGCTTAGATCGTTCCAAGGACAGTAATGTCAAGATCAATATCCCGAGGGAGAAGACTATTTGCAACATGTACTTTTCATATAGACGAATTCTAAAATCTTACACTAAAAAATCGCTAACTGAAGGGGAGAGATCTTCCCAAAAAAGAATCCCCTCCTGTTTTTGAGTTGGCTAAAAAAAACCATAGTTAGGTCCTTGGAACGGTTAAAAAATTTAATGATTTTAAGACTTTTCACACAATTTTTGATTTTTATCAACTTTATCATCAACGAAAACGAATTTTCTGGTCTTGTATTGTACAGCATACTCTGACTTAGATGGCTTTTCTCAATTTAAGTGCCAAATTAAATCAGTTTTAAATTTAAACCTTTGTAGGGAATGAAGCGGGTAATGATTTAAACTTCAGCTCTCAAACCGATTGATATTGGCGTTTGTGCTGTCAACATGGTCAACAATAGCAATGAGTAAAATCACTTAAAATGGTTTTTACGATCAATTGCAAACATATACAGTTCTAGAGGGAGGATAGTTACCAATAATATAAATTTCATTTTCTTATGTACAAATATCACAAGTATTTCGTTAATAGTAGTTCTATTAACACATTTTTTTAAGAGTCCATCCCCCTCTAATTTTTCTCTTCATAGAATAGTTTTAATGTAAAAAATAACGTTAACTTACATTATACCAATTAAACACGATTAAAAAGAAAAGTAACTTAAAGAAAATAAAATAACAGGTCAAGTGCAAGTTGGACTTGCCCAATTAGTGTTCCGTACCGTGATTGCCTTGAAAATAATTTTTTTTTAAACCTCACAAAACACACTCCAAATGAGTTTTCAACAAAGTTTGTTTCCGATATTTGCTGAAAACTGATGACGAACTTTTTTCTTATACACCAGATAAATTATCAAAAGTAATCCATTTGTGATAATTTTCGTTCAATCATCACACCTTGTGACGAATAATTCCAAAAAATTTTTCAAAATTTTTTCAGTACTTTTCGAGATAAGGGGAGAAATAGCGATTTTTGGCAATTTTTTAAAAATAATACAAAGAAAAGTGTTCCCATGGATTACATCATATATATTTTTGTACTTTTACAAGCTTTCATTTGACACTCAATGATCTGG